>CM035120.1:10161027-10868527 GCA_020205555.1 Panax stipuleanatus
GCGTGAGGATGATTCCAAACCAAATCCAAACATCTTAGATCCCAACCAATCCGAAACATTAACACGAAGAACATTATCAATCAGATCTACTTTCAAAACAATTTTATTTTTGTGATTTTAATTTTAGATTTTTGCAACAATGGAGTAGGAGATGAAGATGATGAAAGATTACATTTAGGGTTGGATGATGATAGCTAGAATTTGAAATTAAAGATGATGAACAAATAATTTAGGGATGATGAAAATTAAAGATGATGGAACAAAATTAAAGATTATTGTTTATTTTTTTAATGTTTTAGTTTTCTTAAACATGATTTACCGATTTTGCCCTTTACAAAATGGGTTTACAGGCACAACCGGTCACTTTTGACCGGTTAAGTGGCGAAAGTGTGTTTTTTGTTACGTTTTAATAAAGTTTGGGGTGTACTTAGACACCTTTTTAAGTTTAGGGTGCAAAAGTCAAAAATCTGTAAAGTTTGGGGTGCAATTTGTCCTTTAGTCCTATAAATTCCTATAAACTTTTTCTTCAAATCCTCAACCAACCATTTTCAAAAATCTATTCACTTCCAGTTATTTCTCAACACTAACATTTGTGATGTTTACCTATATCACATACCCTAGATCTAAAAGTTAGAAAACCATCAAAATATAAACTAAAGGTGGTAAGAAGGTAGATTGGCACTTATGTAATGGTGTCCTACATTACAAACTCAGCACTTAGTTAGAAATAGGGAACCAAAATTAATACTACTAGGTTAAAAAAATTGTGGAACTCATAAGTTTTACCATAAATAAATTTACCAAGCCTAAAGATTTGAAAATTATATAATCTAGACTAACTAGCCAGCATAATTTCACAACCAAGTAACCTGTTCATTAATCTCACCCATAGCTAAGAAATTCTTTAAAATTCTTTTAAACTATTATTTTAGTTTACCAAACATTAATTGACTTCTACTAGTTATATCAACACCACTTTTCCTACCGCACTACTAGTAAAAGTTCTGCACCACACCTCACCATGCCATCAATGTACTATTTCTACTCTTCAAGAATAACTACGATATTCAGATAAAAATTATCGGACCAAACACCATAGTCATGGTAAGGCACATATTACAGCATCATGATCATCTTAAAGTATTACTTGTCAGAAGAAATTGTCACTTATAGTCACTCCTATGAAAAAAAAAAGTCTAGAAGTATGACAGTAATGAGCCTGTGGTACTACTTATATCACAATCAGGCCGTGTGTATATAGGGTAAGTTTTTGAATGAATATTGCTTATGTATAAAGTTCCACAAAAAAATAATGTCATGCATAAACACATGGCCTAATGTGAAATGCAGAAGTACTCGTACCCAATGGTTGATAATTGATACTACCATACTACTGGAATTTTCCATCTATCTAAAAGTAAGCTCTTACTCGAGTCAACCATACAGACAACCCCTGCAAAAGTGTGCCCCGACACATACCTAAAAATTCTTAAGGTTGACCAATTAACAATTCAGAAATTCTATTGCCATATCCAACATCTTCCTAGAACTAAATATGACCTTATTTCAATTTGGCAGTAGCCGATCTGAAAATCAACTCAAAGCTATTTCCTTTCATCTATTTTGTATGATTTTGACTTCATAATTCCCTTCTCACCCAACAAAAAGAGGGTGTAATGAAAGATTATGAATCTTTAAACTACGAAACTTGGGATTCAGAAACAAAATACCCAATACAACTGACAAACAAGTATTGAACTTAAATTGAAGTCATTTTAAACTACAGTTAAGAACAGAGCAGAAATATATACATGATATTTGTAAGAACGGATACACTATATGGATCTAGATATACTCATATAATACCTGTGATACTGAGGATGATGACCCCAGCAACAAAGAGCAGAAACTGAATTCTCTTCTTCTGGAAATCCATGGCTTCTGAAGCCCTAACTCTCTGATTTGATTTATGGGTCTCAAATCAAGATTCCTTTTTTGGGTCTGTCTCGCAAACTTGCTACAAAGGGTAGAATCTGAAACGTGAGAGTCTCATTTTTAATCTCTTTGAATTGACTTTGTGAAGAAATTTTGGCACCCTTTCTTGTCCTCAAAAAATGGTATAGATGTCTGAATAAGTGTAAAATTTAAAAGGTCCTGAATAGTATAGTTTGTCTTTTAAAAAAAAACAGAAACATTCTATAATTATAAAAATTAGGAATTTCTTAACATGTGCCCTTAAGGCACATGCTAAGCACATTGTTCAAGAGAATATTCTCTTGAATTGTGTCCTTATTCCCTTGAATTTAGTGCAAATGCAGAAATCAAGAGAATATACACACAGTTCAAGAGAATATAATATACACACAGTTCAAGAGAATATTCTCTTGAACTGTGTGCTTAGCATGTATCCTTAGGACACATGTTAAGAGGACCCTAAAAATTATTATGTTATTTATTTATTTTGAAATAAAATTGAAAATCATTTTTATTTTGATAAACAGCAAAATTATATGGATAACATATGTGAAGTAGATATTAAATAATTGTTCTTTTAAGTTATAATTATTAATAAACACATATCATTGTGTATATAAATTAACGGTATCTATCTACTTTATAAAAAGAGAGAAATTTAACTGTTTTCTTGAAACTGTGTCCTAACTTTATTTTCATTTTTCAAATTTTTTTTAAAATCTCTTTTAAATTTTTTCACACATATTTTTGAATTTTTATTTAATTTTTTTTATTAGATACATAAGGGGTATTTGATAAAAATTGAATGAATCTGAATCTGAATCTGAATGAGCTGAATTTGAATCTGAATGAAAAAAATTATTTGATAATTAATATGTATCTGAATGACATAATTTTATTATTTTACCCCTCTGAAAAAATTCAAAGTTATTGTAAATTTATTTAATATTACTTAATATAATAGTTAATATTTTTTAAAAATTTTAAAAATTTTTAAAAAAATTACTTTATTTAGGTGCTCATCCAGTCACTCAGCTAAAAAAATCTGACTTAGCCATTCAGCTCAATCATCTAACTGATTCAACTATTCAGACGATTTTTTTTAAAAACAAACGCACTTAATGACGGACCGATTCAGCCATTCAGATGTATACAGTCCTAAACAAACAATCCCATAATGTGCGCCATAATTATTACCATATTTTCTCTCCATTCTATGGGGGGATATATTTTTTTTATCCTCTTTAAAATTAAAGATATTATTTTTATTAATTGTACTTTTGTACCACCACCATGAACGCCATTACATTTTTACCTAATATTTGGGGGTGAGTTTGCAAACATAAATTTTCTGAAAAATCATTCATTTCACAAATATACTCTAATCTTGAACGAAAAACTCAATGGGGACATGTACAATTTCGGTCTTCATTTTCTCATCAAATAAAAGAAATAATTTTCACTTTTCTCATCGAACAAATATTAAGATGAAAAAATTGTTTAAAGATATTAACCAAATGTAGCTAGTATTGAATGTTAATGAGGTAACTTCCAATGTTAGAATTTAAGATCTAGCCACACACAAAATAGATCAAGAACGGAAAATAAAAGACACCCGATCTATCGAGATTCATCAATTTGACTAGTCATGTTTGTCTCATGTATTTATATGTCTCTCATACTCTACAATAATCCACACATCAAACAATATTTTTATATAAAAACTAAAAAACTCTATGCTGCGTTTGGATCGAAGGAATAAAGGTAGAAATGGAATGACTCATTCCTATGAAATAAAAAAAATTGTGTTTGATTGCGATTGGAATGAATTGAACCTTCCTTTTTTTTTGCTTTTTTCGACTGAAATTTAATGCCCAAGATTTCATGCCCAAAGCCTTGTGGGTAGTTTTTTTTATCATTGAGTCATGAGGGTCTTGTGAGAGGGAGAGTATGGAATAACTCATTCCAACTAGAATGGAATAAATCATTTCAATCTCCATTCCATTCCTTCAATCCAAACGCAGCATAGCTGCTAAAACATGGACTCAAACTCATTAGACCAAATACATTAGTAAAATCTAAAATCGGACTATTAATAAATTCTCAAGCCCAAATACACATTACGATTGGCTTTCAAGAAGCATTGCCCCTTGTAACTCCCGTCCGCTAAACGGCGAATGGGGCAGCAACTTGCTCACCGGGGAGCAAAACCCTAACCACTCTGACGTAATGGCCATTTGTCGAACCATAAAAATATGAGTCAATCCCAACACAAGTTAATGTTATTAAATTTTTTGTATGTACAGTCATTAACTAAAAGTAGCACGTACTTGATCAATTCCATGTTGACAACAAAAAAGAGTGAAGAAAATGAAAGAGAAACGCACTACCACACCATTAAAAGGATTGGAGGTGATATGGCACAAATATGAACTCATGGTGATTGTTTCAGACTAATATGTAAAATGGCCTTAATGCAACAACACTATCAAATAAACCCATTAATTGAGGTGAGCATCATCAACAACATGGAGAACAGCTAGTCAAATTAAGTGCCAACTAGCCTTTGAGATAACTGTTAGAGGCTCTAAACAACTATATTATGTTAATGGAAGATTACTATTTTAAATTTTCCTGAATTAGTTTTGGCCTCTCAAGTATCCAACAGGTTAGAACACTGCCATATCTAGACGGTTCTCTGCCAAGGGTGTCAAAGCCAAGACTGCAGAAAAAAATACATATAAACACGAATGGGACAAATGCCAGAGCGCACAGGCGTTCGATTGATCTAAATTTGAACTCGTCAACACCCCTACTACCGTATAATACTACGTTGATGGAAAACTCGTTTATACAAGGAACTAGAATACATACCAGTCAAATTATACAGCGCATTCAATCTGCCATTTCCACCTGCACAAAATTATTTGAGAGAAGACTATCCATTTTTTTTGTTTGATTAAGCACTTCTTCCAGCGAAATAAACTTCCTCATAAGTCGCCATCCAGATTGATGGACAATAACAGGATGTGCACATCTCACAATCTGTCCCCATCTTGTCTTCCAAATTGGATGATAGATGGAGTAATAACCAAACACATCTATAAAAGTTATCTCTGGTTTTCAATCTTCAACAAAATAAATGTATATCTTATCTACAGTCCTAACAAATTCGCAGTAAAACTGCTTAGTTCTGCATAATAACCGAACTGAAGTCCTCTCCTTCAGCTCGCTTTGCTACCAATTCTCAACTCCTGTTTGGAGCAAACCCAAGGGCTAAAGCTACCTTACTCAAAACTCATAACTTTGTCAAATTCTCCAACTCAAAAAAAAATGCGGCACTCTTCTCATCAATATTATTCTCAATTCTTAGACACTTCTGAACTCATCAAATTCACACAAATGTAACTATGCGCAAGAACAGAAAATTATCGCTGTAAAATTTGAGAACTTTACAACTGTTTATGAGGCTAGAGCATAAATGATAGGAATATGCCAACTTAAGAATGGTCAGAAAGTAACATATAAGGTTTAGCATGATAACCAATGACTAATAAAAATTTTATGTGTTATACTACTTCAACATAAATTTTATTCAAGTGCCCTCTTCCATTGTTCCAAGTCTCCTTCCATTTTACTTGAAATATATTCTCAGTCGCCAATTGCAAGTCAGGACCAACTAGAAGCTACATTAACAACTTCCAGGATCCAGAAATCAAATGAAAGCCAAAAACCTCCACTATGTATGTTTAATACCAGCAATCAGTACACCAAAATATTAACATACATAGCATCATTGGAGATCAAATATCAAAGCACAAAATTATCGCAAACAACCCAATATAATAACCAAACAAACAAAGCAACCTCAATATATATATAGTAGCAAACCAGCACTTAAAACCAAAGCATGCCCGAAGAAGCAGCAATAGGCTGCATTTGGCACGGAATCTGGCACGGCCTCATTAAAGGATTAGGCATATCGACAATGTCCGTTGGGATCCCACTATTTGCAATCACATCATTCAAGTACTTCAACCTTTCACTCAATTCCACTGCTTGAGCCCTTAACACATTGTTCTCAGCCTTGTACATCATATATCCCTTGGTGGCAGCATCAATTTTATCCACAACACCATTGTTTGCAACTTGGAGTTTTCTAGCTTCAAATGCCAAATCTTGCACAAGCTTTTGCTTCTTAATCCGCGACCGCTTTGCGGACTCTTTATTGGAAATCATCCTTTTCCTCTTCTTCTCATCCATCATTGCATATTTCAAGTCCCCCTCCAGAACAGACATTGTTCTATTCTACCTCTCAATGAAATAAACACAGGCACACACAAAGGGATATCAAGATTTAGCAAAAATGGGTGTTTTAGGAAGAAAAAATTGGAATTGGATTGATGGGTATAGGAAATGGAGACAAATGAGGAATGGTTAAAGAGATGTGTAAAACTAAAAATGGGTATTCAATAATTGAAAAGAATAATCCATGAGAAAACATAAAACCAGTGAAGTAACACAACAGAAAACGATTGAAGAAGACAAATCCGCAGAAGGGTTGCGTAAGTCATTGGAATTCGGAATTCTAAATTGGCAATTTATTTCATATACGAAAGCAACCCAATACCCACAAGAATTAATGCACGAAATCCAAGAAAATTTAAGATAGAAAAGTCAACTGAAAATTATTGGAAAGGGGAGAAACCAAGTTCACCTGAAATCAAAATTAAAAAACGGTTTTGTCAAAAACCCAAAATCCATAAACAAACTGCAGCTGAAAAATTGAGAGAGAAATAAACAAGGTGAAATCAGAGACACCCACCAAGCTTAAAAGAGGGGAAAACAAAGATATAAGAACAGTGTAGGAGAGATGAAGACAAATGAAGTGGATTGAGATGAAGAAATCTGAAGAAAAAAAAATGAAAGAAATACGGGGAGTAAAATGGAAGCAAATCCTAGTACGGGCGTAGTTCGTACCGCGTACAGCTGTTGACGTGATACGCATTCATGGTGTCAAAATAATTTAAAGAAGAGCTATGGCTTTAAAAAAAATCACATATATCATATTCCGTCCATTCCATAATAACTGTCATTTTAGATGAATTTTTTTTTTTTTATATTTATTTGTAGTTTATAATTTTTTAGGATAATAGATTATTTACTTTCTTATATCACCTCTGCCTTCTCTAATTGTCTCAAGAAATTCTCTTCTTTGTATTAATAGTTTTCAACTTCCCATAAAGGGGTAGTGATGGAATTTTACACAAATTTTAATTAATAAATGATAGCATTAAATGACTTTCTTAATCCATGTGCATGAAGCTAAAACGACAGTTATTATGAGATGGATGAAGTATATGTAAGGAGTTATATTTAAAAGTCAATTTAATTTAAAATTTACACTAAAAATGAAACAGAAATAATTTGTATTTAATATACTCATTTTTTATTTTGTAATACTGGAGCCAAAAAATATATTTAAAATTACCTTTAAGATGAACATATCAAGTTTTAAGTGCTCAGAAAGCCACATAATAACATATAAATATTTAGTATTAGTTTTTTTAAAATTTATTTTTAGAGAATTGATTGTTTGTTTTTGAAACAAAAGAAGAAAGAAAACTCAATTGTGACATTCATTGAAAATTTAATAAAAGTTGCGTGAGGGTCTCATTTTCTGTGTACTTAGAGCATTCACAACAGTTTTTTTATCTTTATCCCTACCCTGCAGTGTTTTGGGTCATTCTGTAGGATAGAAATTCAATTTTTTCAGTATGTACCCAACAAATTCCTTATATTGATTCCTTAAATATTAAAATTTAAAATTTAAAAGTTAAAAGTTAAAATATGAAAGTTCCAACAGTCAAATCTTGTGTTAACCGTTATAACTATTTTTTATTTAAAAGTAATTGTTGTTTGAATTTAAAAATTACAATTATTTTAATTTAAAAATAGATACTGCTAGAAATCAAAAAGTGCAACGATCATTATGTGTTTATGAGAACTAAAACAACATTATTTTAATTATAAAATAATAAAATTTATAATGAGTAGTAATATTTTTTACAAAAATGATCAAAATCAAAATTTAACTGATTTTTAATTTTTTTTTTATAGTTCTCTTTCTACTCTAAAATCTTCTGTTTAAAAAATAAAAATAAGTGAATTTGATAGGCATACCCAAATCAGCAATTAAGTGAGATAAAATTCTTTAACCAACATAAAATCACAATAAATAGGGTGTGAAATGTCATTTTACATAAATAGAGAACGCTCTTTTGATCCCGTCACCCTGAGGAGTCAAATCATATATAGGGATTAAAATAGAGAATTATATAAGGATAAGGAAGCTGTTAGATACTGATTTATTGATATATTCTTCAAATGTGGGGATAGAGTCTATTAGAAAAACTGCTGTGAATGCTCTTAACAAAGAATATGCCATTTTTTTCCCAAATTAAATGTTCAATTTTGACTTTTTAAAGTCAAATTGACTATTTTTTAAATAAATAATTAAGCATATATAAATATATTTTAAAATTATAAAAATTAGAGTTTGCAAAAATGGTAAAAAAATAAATAAATTTTAAAATGATCAATTTGACTTTAAAAAGTCAAAATTGACCATTTAACTTGGAACAGAGAGAGTATTATTTTATACACAAACTTTTCAATAATATAGTTGATTGCTAATAACAACTTGGCATGCATAGTAAGGAGTTTGTTTTTTCTTCTTTCCAATAGAAAAAATCACTAGTTGGCCGAAGCCCAAATACAAAGAAATCTGGCAATCATGGCCTTAGAATGCAGCACATCATGAACAAAAGACTCGAGTAGAGTATCTTCTTCTTCATAAAACAAACAAGAAAACTGTTACCTGCCTATAAAATATCCATAAAATATTGAAGTAGCTAGATCTACATAATCTGGATTGGAGCCAGATGGATGAAATTTTGCCCCCGTTAACAGCCATCATCAACACGGTTTGGACTCGGTCATGACCACAACAATGGGCGCCCGGGCACAAGAACGAACAAGCAGATATCTACAGCGGAAAGAAGAACTCCTGCTTAACAGAGAAACAATCAAGCCAGTAACCAGACAAGAAGATAAGTTCTAGCGGCAGCCAAGCAAGCAATTCACACATATTTAAGGATACTTGCATTTCGATACAACCAATAGCCCAGATCACGGAAGCCACATGAATCTGGCAAGCTGCACATTTGTGATCCATGCAATATGGCTGCAAGAGATACGCATATACCGATTAGACCGGTGTCCGAACCAGTTAGCCGGTTCGGTACCGGTTTTTACATACATTTATACCGGTAGTAATTTTTTCTAAGGAAAGAGATGGTTTTCAATTATTTGAAAGACTGAAACTAATCAACTATTGCTACTGATTCTGTCAAGTTAAAAGGGTGAACGATCCAAAACTTGGGAAAGAACTAAATAGTATGCCTCTAGCCTTCCAATTGCTCCCACTGTTGGCATTGCTTTGGTCCTCAGTCATGGCCATTGCTTTAGACCTCAGTCATTCACTTGTTGAGCTGCTGAATAACAAAACACAATCATAATAACAAAGAAAACACAATCATAATAACAAAGAAATATCAGCAGCACTACAGCAGCAGCAGCAACCCAACAACAGCAGCAGCAGTCTTTTATACAAAATACAGAAAACTCACAAAATACATATACCAATTTAAAAACTTTAATCTACATACATCTATAAGACTATAACTACAAGAGATGTGATACTTTCAGCTTGATACATGTATTATTACAGTTAGACAATTCCACAAACACATAGCCTACAATTATCCTTGTAGCCTTTTCCCATACATCAATTGCCAAAAAAAAATCTTCAAAGATTCAAGACAATAGGGAATATAATGATAATACTTCAATTTTCCCTTACCCTGTACATGCTTGGTGTCAACTTTTCACTCCGAACTGCAACAGTGGGATATTATAATACCCAAAAATGAGGTACTAGAAATTACCAGAAATGCTTATAAAATTCCCTCAAACAAAATTTACCCAAAGTTATACAAACATTGGCGATTTTCTGACAAAAAACACAAAATCTAAGTCAAATCTCTCTTAATTAGAAAGAGGTCATTAGCAACTGAAAATTCAGTAGAAATATAACTCAATAACAACTAATAGTAGAATTCATGACTTGGAATGGCCAAATCAAACACACTCACACACAAACACACCATTCATATGCAAAGAATTCACAAGAGTCACAAATCAGAAGAAAGAAATAGAAGATACTATTGAGTGTACATGTCAAGAACACTCTTATCGCTTGATGAATGATGCATTAACGAGAGGTCACATATCATATTTCTACACAACAAGAGGTCATGTAACGAGGGGTAACAAAAATCTGGAGTCGAGATGGAGAGGAGCGATGGCCGGTGGGAGAGGAGCGGAGCAGTCCAAGGTTGGGAGTTGAGCCAGAAAGGAGAGAGTTTGATACTTTGATTTAGGAATAAATTGAAATAAGAATAAATCATTAATAACCGGACTGGTTCGGTATCCAAAATACCTTCCCGGACATAATACCTAACAATCAGTATATACCGGTTACTTGTACCGATGCCTTGTACAAGTTACAATCAGTTTCCCTTACCCTGTGTACATGCTTGGTGTCAACTTTTCACTCCGAACTGCAACAGTGGAATATTATAATACCCAAAAATGAGGTACTAGAAATAACCATAAATGCTTATAAAATTCCCTCAAACAAAATTTACCCAAAGTTATACAAACATTGGCGATTTTCTGACAAAAAACACAATCTAAGTCAAATCTATCTTAATTGTAAAGAGGTCATTAGCAACCGAAAATGAAGTAGAAATATAACTCAATAACAACTAATAGTGGAACCCATGACTTTGAATGGCCAAATCAAACACACTTACACACAAACACACCATTCATTGCAAAGAATTCACAAGAGTCACAAATTAGAAGAAAGAAATAGAAAATACTATTGAGTGTACATGTCAAGAACACTCTTATCGCTTGATAAATGATGCATTAACGAGAGGTCACATATCATATTTCTACACAACAAGAGGTCATGTAACGAGGGGTAACAAAAATCTGGAGTCGAGATGGAGAGGAGCGATGGCTGGTGGGAGAGGAGCGGAGCAGTCCAAGGTTGGGAGTTGAGCCAGAAAACCAGAAAGGAGAGAGTTTGATACTTTGATTTAGGAATAAACTGAAATAAGAATAAATCATTAATAACCGGTACAACTGGTTCGGTATCTAAAATACCTTCCCGAACCCGATACCTAACAATCGGTATATACCGGTTACTTGTACCGATGCCGAACCAGTTTCGTTTTGTTCCAAACCGGCTCAGTTAACCAAAAAACCAAAGAAAAAAAATGTTCACCCCTACCCACAGGAACATTAGTTGCCCCAGGAATGAAATCGAAACTGAATTCAAATCAATCCACTAGCCCCAAATTGATAGTAAAGAACAAATATTACTATACAAGTGTGTGCATTTATTATCTTCACTTGTCCTTTTAGTTTTTAGTGATCAGTTTTATCATGATTGATCAACTTTTGAATCAAATAACAATGGATTTTTTAACATGTATTATCCATAATTTAATGAACTAAGAGTATATAGCATTTGTTTAACATATAAGCTACAAGATTGTTATTTGATACATGAATACGCAGATGCTTTGAACCTTGGAAAAATTATTAGCTTTTTCCTTTCTTTTCTTTTGAAAAAAATTCAGAAATATATTAAGCATAAACTTAGTTTGATTTCTGAGACTTTGTAGCAAAGACCTTTATCATGTCTTATGCTAAAAATAATGTAATTTTGTAGAAAGACTAAAGTATAGAGTGGATACATTTACATTACATAAATATAGGCATGTCTTAGCCGAGCTTGGCTAAGGCTACTTAATAAAATGATATAATTTTGTATAAAATTTATAATTAAAGAATTTTGCCTAAAATGGAAAACTTAACCCTAATAAGTAAAACTACGTCGTTTTGTTAATTAGCCTTAGTCAAACTTGGCTAAGACATTGCTTTAGATAATATTTTTTTCTTATATATAGGGGACCGGTCCATAGCCAGATTATCCTTACAACATATCATAGTCGTCCAATCGCAAATCTAAAGGTGAAAATAATACCCCGTCCGCACTTTAGTTTGAGGATGCCCGCACAACTAACGTGCGGAAGCAAAAATGACTAACTTGTACTCAAGGATCCGCACTTTAGTAGTGCGGATGTTGAGTATTAATATAATATATTTTATTATTATAACATTAAAGTAATGGCATTTTCGTAATATCTTCGTTTGCACAACTAAAGGGCAGACGATAAATCCCCTAACTTAGTTGATGAGTGAATAAGGCCTTCAAGGGTAGAGATAGTAAAGGTGTTAAAGGGCGTATTATCTATTGATCCTCCGCCACCTCATTTGCTCGTTGAAGTACCAGGGGAGGAAGATCTACTCAAATCCGATCAAGAACCATAGGATCCAACAGAAATACAATTCAATTGTTTTATTTGTAGTTTCCCCTTGAATTAACCCTTGTTGATAGCGAGGCTAACTGCAACTTTGAAGCAGCATATAGGAGCAACTAGCAATGCATGGTTTTAGTATTTTCTTTTGGCCCATACTTGTAGTTTTAAATGGGGAATATGCCATTTTTCTCCCAAAACAAATATGGGTGTTTATGAGTCATTGTCATGTAGTGAATTTTGTGATATTTGTCTGAACTTGATCAGTTGTTGCTTAAGGAATGATTTTTCCATGACTCATTAGTTGTTCTTAGTTTGCAGTATGTAGACTTTTTAAATACTCCGACTTATTTGCCTGATTAGGTGTAGATGAGCCATTGTCGTACAGTGATCTGGTTAACTGTCCGTACTTTATTATGCAGACGGAGATATTACAAAAATGTCATTACTTTAATATTATAATAATAGAATATATTATATTAACTCAGCGTCCGCACTACTAAAGTGCAGATCCTTGAGGACATGTTGGTCATTTTTACGTTCGCACTTTAGTTGTGCGGGCATCCCAAACTAAAGTGCAGACGGAGTATTATTTTCACTGTTAGATTTGCGATTGGACGACCATGATATGTTGTAAGGATATTCTTAAGTTTATACATATATATATATATATATATAATTCTTCCATGTAGAAGTGGATATATACGGAAGAAATTCTTTGTGATCAATTGAAAAAAAGAAGAAGAATATATTAACATTCTTGTTCTTTGATAAGTAATGAATATATTGACATATAAATTTCCAAAAGCATAAATAATACTAATATTTATTACAATTTACAACTATATACATATATATATAAATATATATATACGAGATAATTTTTAGTCAATTTAGTAAACAATGTACTCAAACCTTGTTATCAAGTGCACCATTTGAGTGATGGCAGCACTGCAATACTGAAAAAGTTTTTTATTATTATTTTTTTTTATATTTTTGCAGGCGCCCACAGCCATTGTATGGTTATGTGCATTAGATATGATTAGTAGTTTCTGAAATTAATATGTCACACCATTAGAAGAAAACTAAATTTAAAATTGTAAGAGGACAAAAACTGAGATATACTGTAGTTAAACAACATGAATATTTTTAATTTACTGTAAATATCACCGACATTTCTATCCCAGCATGGAAGAAACACAACACATTTCATAACAATATCATGCAAACCTTTTTTTCCTTCAAGTTAATCAGCTTATCTTCACATTGAGAAGGCTCTGAATATATTTCAAGAGCATCCCACCAAGTCTGAGCAAAAGCAGAGGCAATTAGTAAACTAAACATTGCAAAAGCTCCACAGAAACTGAATTCATTTCATATATATTACATGGAAATATGAGGACAACTTAGAGAAAGCACCTCAATATATTCAAACAATCATCTTGTAATCATTAAGATATGCAATTTCTCCGGTAAGAGTTAAGTCTTAACAGAATTGTAGAGATGCCCATCAATGTCCGGAACAAATCCCTTCTCCATCATTTCCTCTCTAACAATGTCGTAGGTTGTTCTATTAGGGATCATTCCCTTCTCCAACATCTCATTAAGATATGTATTTGCGTCTTCCAGCTTCCCCTTCTCACAAAAACCCTTAATCAACACATTATATGTCACAACATTCGGTCGCGTCCCTTGTTTCTCCATTCGTCTTCTCACATTTAAAGCTGCACGGAGGTTGCCTTCCTTGCAATGACCAGCCATCAAAGTATTGTACGTTATGTGAGAAGGCCTCAAACCCAATTCAAAAATCTCATCCAAGAACTTTCCTGCTTCTCTCGACTCCCCCTTCTTGCATAATGCATCTAGCCGTATGTTGTAAGTAACAAGATCAGCTCTCAAACCCTTATCCTTCATTTCATCTAGAAGCTTACTAACTCTTTTGACGTCCCCCTTTCTACTAAAACCACCAATTAAGCAATTATAGGTCGAAACATTGGGGCTGATCATTCTATCCAACATCAAATCACGTAGCTTTATTGCTTCCTCCAGTTCCCCAGCTTTACAATAGGCATCAATTAAGGTATTAAACGAAAGCACGTCTGCAGACAAACTTTGTTCAGCAATGCCATCAAACAACTCTCTAGCTTCCTTCAGCATATTCTTCTTAGAAAACCCATTTATAAGGGCATTATAAGTAACAACATTGGGCTGCAAACCTGAATTTATCATCTCATCCCTCGCACAAAGAGCTTCATCAAGTTTTCCAGCACTACAAAGCCCATTGATCAGCGCATTGTATGTGATAACACCAGATTTCAAACCCTGCGCTTTCATTTCCTTGAACACCCTCACAGCAGCAGATAGATTTTCATCCTTGCAGAACCCATCAATGAGAATGTTATAGGTAAATTCATTTGGGGAAATTTGATTTGACACCATTTCCTTCAAAAGTGCATCAGCTTTGTACATTTTGCCAGCCCTCCCCTTCTTGCAATACCCATCTATAAGTGTATTATAAGTAACCACTGATGGTTCAAAACCCCACACCTTCATGTCCTCAACAACATCACCAGCCTTATGCAACTTTCCCGCCTTACACAGCCCATTAATCACTGTATTAAAACTAATCAAGTTAAGCTCAATCCTCCTCCTAACCATCTCTTTGTACATAAATTCCACAACCCAAAATTTACTCTCTTTCACCAAAGAATTCAACAACGGATTACAAGAAAAAATAGACAACTTAAACCCATAATCCCCAGCTCTCTCAAAAGCCTCAAAAGCCAAAGCCGTATTTGAATTCTTAACATAGGCTAATATCAACATATCAACAATAATAGAATTAGCACAAAACCGATCACTAGACATTGAAAGTGTGTGAAAAATCGAAGAACACGAATTACTCTCCTTAACAAAGATATGCAATAAAGCCCTAATTTTACCATACTTTTTAGCATTTGCTAATAAATGAAATAGTTTACAATAGTGATCAAGGCTGTATGAAATATGATATCCATGTTGTGACCACTTGAAGAAAGAAAGGATCACTTCAGAGTCTGCTTCGTAGTCAAATAATAATTGAAGGAAGCTTTTAGGATTTAAAGGTTTAAATAGGGCTTTAAGGTTGGACCAGTGTTGTTTTGATATGAGCTCAGACGCCCTAGTTATGTCGAATGTATTGGATACAGAGGGGGTTGTAGGATTCAAATCTGAAGAAGAAAGCCTTGTTTGGCTTTGGAGAAAGTAACTGAGCTTAGAAAACCTAGTGAGAGAATTTCGTGTGGGAAATTGAAGATGGCTCACACAATTCATATTGATAAATGATATAGATCCCAGGAGCTATCTGTGTATACAGGGCTTCTGCGAATTTTGTCCGGCGATGGCAATAACAACCTGCATAGCAGTAAAGCAGTAAGCATCTAGTGTAAATCATAAACTAATTAAATTAACAAACTGTTGTAAAGTAGTAAGATTGAAAGAGTAAATTAAAAACTGATTAAATTAACAAACTGTGAAAGCTGAGCAAATTAAATCAGCAAGTATACATAAAAATCTGAATGCATAGATATTGATGTAAATCCATCATCTATATCCCGTGATCAAAAGGTTTTGGTAGACCAATTCAACTCTGCACAGAAATTTAAGTTTTTTTCTTGATTTCTCAGACAGTGATGTAGAGAAGTTAATTTACCCATTCTCCATCCAACTCCCATCTCTTGATCACTGTCCGTTTCTAGTCCATGTATGCCTCAAAATCAAAAACTTTCCCCTTTCCAATTCATGATACTCCTTTTATCATCATTTTTTGTCACTGTGTTGTTTTTCATAAACTCAAAGCTCATTCGGGATATTATTAAATTCATTACTCAAACTTGATCATTTTATGTTCACCAAATACTTCACAAACTGTCATCCTTCTGATTTTCTCCGAGCATGTCTCTCATGAATTCTGTACAGCAGGATATACTCCCTCCGTTCCACAAAAAAATCAATTTAAAAAATCCTATAATTCGAAATTTACATGACTTTATTTGATTTTGATTAATGCAATAGTGAATATTGTAAACTACTTAAAAAGTATTAGGCTATTAACAAGTGCAAAGTAGTTATTTTGAAAATTAAAATAAATTCACATCACAGTATGAAATTTATGATTTCGCAAACTGACTATCATCATAATCAAATGGAACCCTTTGTGGGACAGAGGGAGTATAGTTGATTTTTTTATTTTTAAAAAAAAGTGAGCATAGCAATTCTTTTGCTGTTTGATTGGATTATTTGGATCAAGGGTTTCAACAATGGCCATTTGGGGCCATACAATGTTGTAATGATAGAATCAGAATTCTTCACATAGACTAGTCGGCCTTATATCATGAAACCCACAACCAATGTTGTACATTTGCAGGTGAAAAAAAAATAGAAAAGCAATTTTTCTATAATCAAAATTAGATAACTCCAATTTCTCATAAATTTCAAGGACATTAGTAGCCTCACTGAAAGCCCAATTTAATTCCAACAATATTTCTTAAAACTGAAATTAAATTGCAACATTAATCGAGAATTGTCTTAGGGAACTTACAAGTGAAGATTGTTGCAGGCTTGTGGTAGCTTTAGGTAGGAAGAGGAGGGATTGAGCGAAGCCCGTTGTAGAGCAAGTGGAGAGTGAGAGTCTGAGCAGCGGGAGATGCAATTTCGCAGCTCTGCAATTTGGGTTCCCTTCCGAGCAACCGTTGGTCTTTTTCCTTCCTTCTAGTTTTTATTTATTTTTTCCAAAATTGGCTCACTTTTGGACTTTAGCACAGGGGTTATTCATTACAATTAGTAAAAGGAATTTCTTAACATTTGCCGTAAGAACACATGTTAAGTACGTAGTTCGGAAAAAAAAAATTGAATTGTGTACATATTTTTATAAATTTGGTGTAAATGTATAAATCAAGAGAATATGTACACAATTCGAGATAATATTTTATTGAACTGTGTGATTAGCATGTGCTCTTAGGGAGTGCCCTTAGTAAAATAGGGTTACAAACAATCTTTTCAGTCCTGATCGATTATCCAACCGAAAAGATTATCGCGTGGATAGTATTGAACCGTTATTAAATCGGTGATGTTATAAATATATAAAAATATATATTATTAGTAATTAATAAAAAAAAAATTATGAATTAAAATATAATAAAGTTAAGGTACAATATTAGTGATTAATTTCAATATTTAAAAAATGTTCGTATAAAAATTATTAAAAAAAAAAAAAAAATAGTTCAGTGTCAACTTAACTAATTTTACCGATTGAATCACCGGTGGTCAACCGATTCAATATAGGTTTTGACAAAACCGATTGAACCAATTGGTCCGGACGGGATTTGAAAACAGTGGTTACATGTAAAATTAAAAGAATTATCATTAATAATTATTTATGTAACTAATAAAAAGAGAGTCGATACATATTTGTAATTAGATATATTATCTCAATATTTAATACGAAAAATTGTTAGTGTTCTTTATTACTTTACATAGGGGTTTCGGTATACTCACAGACCTGGTAAAAAGTGAATTTGGTTTAATAATGATTTTAAAGATATGGTTATGATTTTTTTTAAGAACTAAAACTATATACTCCCTCCTTTCCGTTATATAAAACGTTTTAGAAGAAGAAAAATCCATAATATAAGACATTTTGGTATATATATGATAATTAAGGACGAGATTATGGAGAAAATGATATAAGAAATGAAAAGTTACATAGTATGGTTGCAAAATTGAACATATCATGAGTAATTGAGAGAGAGAGGTCAGACGAGTACTAGTTGGTAAAAATAAAATTTTACACCAAAATTAATTACATAATATTACTATTAATGATATTTCTTAACATGTGAGATTATGTCTTAAACAGTGTTAACGTCAGGTGTTAATGCTTGATTTTGTACGCCTAACGAAATTACCCAAAAAAGCAGGTCAAAATAGCGCCAACGGTTGATTGTATTATTGTGAAATCAAACTCACGAAAATACACTCACATAAACATAAATAAAGGAATATAAAGTATGAACACAAGATTTACGTGGAAACCCAATTGAAAAAAAACCACGGGGAGAGAGAGTAATCCACTATAATAATATTGGGAGTATAAGTTGTGTATTTGTGTTGTATCTCTTGTGTCCTCCTTCAAACACTAGCTTGTAGCCGTATATATAGAAGTCACCTCTATTCGAATCCAACTAAGAGAATGACTCTTTATCCCTCCAAATAAGAAAACACAATATTATTTTAATAAGTACTCTTCCACTGTCACAATAAATACATATGGGCCAATACCAGATCCGGACCATTAAATAGATTGAACTGCAACATGGCTAGACCCAAATAATCACATCCCAACAAACGGCCTACATAATAGAAAGGAGGGAGTAACTATTTTTAATATAAGATAGGTGGGTTGAAACCAAATAATTACACGTTCAATATAGATTAATCATTTTTAATTGTCAAACTTACTATTATTATGGCCCCATGATTTTTTTTATCTTCCTTTTAACTTTTTTCTCTAATTTTTTTTATACATGATCTCTCTAAAATAAATTACATTTTTTTTACATCTTATCTCACTAACGTTGTCGTTAACAACATCCTAATAACGGTACCCCATCCCTTTTTCATTTTCCTCGATTATTTCCCAAGTCCCACATGTTAAGCAATACTATCAAATAGGGCTAAATATACATCAAGTATTATCAAATTTATAATTCGACTGCAAAGTAATTGAGCTTATAAACTACTACAAAAACGATTAAATTGCATACAATATCCACCAAATCCAAATTCCGCCTAAAATTGGCCAGACTAACTGACCGGGGCAACCCAATTGAACTCGATTGGTTTTATATTGTTGATCTTATTCAAATACGGTTTGACTTAATTAAAAATTATTTTTAAAACAAATTATTCCCAAATTAAAATACTTTTAAATATAATTTACATCAATAATAATAACTTAAGTAGTATATTTCATGATCATTAACTTTAAATTTGAAGTAATTAAAATCAAATTGTATATATAAAAATAAATTATAACAAAACTAAATAACATTAGATGAAAATAGATAAACAACTATATACATTGAAAAAGGTAACACTATTAACTTCAACATTTGAAGTACAACTACTCAAATTTTTTTCCCTTTCTCAATTGTCTATTTTATTATTCCAAAAAAAGAGAAAGAAATAGTTAATAAATTAATTAAAACAAACAAGATGACACTAATAGAGTAGTTAAGATGGTATCTTGTAAGATCCCAAATTTTATAAATATAGATTTAATTTTCTTTATATATTATTTTTAAATAGTAAGGTGCTGATTTGATAAATGTGCTAAGTTATGGGTGAGATGTGCAAAGTTTACAAAGTAAGCAAGTGGTTATAAAATATTCGTTGTGTCGGAAAATATTCGTTTGGTCGAGGAATATTCATTTTGTCGGAGAATATTCGTACGACGGCGCAGTCATTGGTGGACCCCACAACAGAATGAATGTCGGATATAGAAAGCGACAGAAGTAACCTTTTTATAAAAATAACGGCAAAACTATTATCGTTAGTACTGTTGAAATATCCGGTGATTAAAATACAGTAATACGTGGTGTTGCACAGTAGCACACGGTATTGCATAGTATTTCGAATTATTGATTCTTACGTAGGAAGGCACTTACTCAATTATTGTTACAGTAATTACAGTTCAATATTTTATAATTGCATAATATTTTTTTGGTTCAATATTTGCTACGTTGATATTTTATATCAATAAGTGCTACTTTGTTATTTTATATTATTGATTCAATAATTGTCATTGCACATTATTTCAAATTATCAAATCAATAAGTCATATTATTTGAATAATATTATTAGATAGCATTATTGGCAATGTCTAAGGAAGTTCTGTCTAGGAAAGGGGTTGATTAATTATGCGTCAGTAAGGAATTTTTTTTATCAGAAGACCCTCTCTTTCCTGGGAACGATCTGGTTGTCAATATTGTAGTTCTGTAATATTATTTGTGAATAATTAATTTTTGATATATATGATAAGAAAATATTTATTCAATGTGAATTTAAACGGAGGAATTTTTAACATGTGATATTTGTTGAAAGTTGGTATTTTATCTTTTTCGATAAAATAATTTATTCAAATATATTGTTATAATATTACATTATAGTAGTATGATATGATTATATAATAGTATGATTTTTATAATTAGAATGGTAAAATTATTATAGTAAATTCATGGTATAAAAGTTAAACGAGTTGGAAGAGTGCAAATTAAATTTGAACTCTTATGATGCAAACAATGATGTCATCGGAGCGATGAGGTAAGCAAGAATGTCATTAGAGCGATGAGGTAAGCAATGATGTCATAGGATCGATGATGTAAGCGATGATGTCATAAGTTATGATAAAAAGACTATTTTACCCTTACTCTGCCTAGCCTATAAATAGAAACTCATTTCTTTATTATTTCTCACCAATTCACTAAAGTTATAGAGAGAGAAAATATAGAGAGAATAAGAGAGAAAGAAGAAGAATATTCTGCTATTACACTAGTGCAGTCTCTAAATTTTTAAGGTAAGGGGTATTATTTATTTCGTATTCATGAAAAAAGTTATTTTCTTTCAATACTCGTAAGAGTTGTTATTCAATTCTTTATTATTCTATTGGAATATCCTGTCTACGTGGACTACCGCATGCTTGGTGAAATCCTGTTGTGATTCCATTCTTTATTATTCTGTAGGAATAACATGTCTACGCGGACTACCGCATGCCTGATGAATAACCCTTCGTATTCAGTTGTTGTTAAATTATGAAAATAATCTGTTTGAGCGGACTACCGCCTGACGGGGGAAAATCAAATTGCAGTTTCGTATATTGTTTCATTTGAGATTCCTAACTCTAAACTTACTACGGTAAGTGTTGCTTCTATAATTCCTGAAATGATCATAAATTTCTTGAGTTTTGCGCTTCATCTAATATCATTTCACTGGAATATTGGTCTGAACTTTCTTGTGAAATTTTTATTTTTTTATGACGAGTTACTATTCACGAGATACTATTCACGGTAAAAAAATAATATATTTTTTTCTTTTCAAATCATATTTGATTGGATCCAGGTTTTGATCTTCATTCTTGAACTCTGGTTAAATTCTCTAATATTTGTCATTTATCTCACTGGATTCGTTATTCGTATTGTTTTCATCATCCTCAGTCTTAAATGGTGATATAACTGAATATCTTTGGCCTGTAGTGCAAAGATGAATGATTACTTGATGAATATCTCTGGCTTGTAGTGCAAAAATGAATGATTATCTGATGAATATCTTTGGCCTGTAGTGCAAAGATGGACAGGTGTTGAGATGAACATGACCAACTGGTGATACAAATGAATATCTTTGGCCGTAGTGCAAAAGATAAATATTTGATTCGAGATGAATATTGATTGATGTTACAGGGATAAAATATTGATGATGAACTTTTAAATTATAGAAGATAGTAGACGTCATTCTCTACTTAACTCTTCTAATGAATTGTCATTTTCGCTGTAGTTATTGATCTAAAATTGGTTGTCCATAATATTTTATCTGATTTGTTGAAGACTAACGATAATTTATTTTTCATTATCTTAGTCATAATATTCTTTACTGGGCTAGTTGAGCTCACCCTTTTTTTTCATTGTTCTCTTCAGAAAATGAGAATATCGCGGGTACTAATCGAAGAATGGAGTAATGGTCCGAGTTAGAGCTGTATAGAAGTCCTCACTATTTTTTTTAAATAGTGTGATAATAAATATAATGAGGACTTAGTTTGAATGTTAATATTTTTTACATGTCTGCATTGACACTCGCAGTTGTGTGGTCGTATTTTGCATGACCGTTTGATATGAAAGATTATATTTGGATTCTGTACTATGTATTTGACGACTCAGAATGGGTTGAGCATTGAATCTATTTTGGGGGCGTCACATATCTTATATATTAATATGTGTGTATTTTCAAAATAGGACAAGTAAATTTGGATAGAGCAATGTGATTTTTATAGATTCTTTGACGAATTACAGATCAATATAAAAAGGAAAAGGATCGTTAGTACAATTTTTTTTGTTTGGTTATATATTTTGTAAGCGTGGGCTAGTGGGACCCCTCATTTCTCCATTCATACTCCATAATAAAAAACCTCATTAAAAATTATATGATTCTGAGTACACCTCTTTTTCATAATTTTTCAAAAAAAACAAAAGACACATCCAAACACAGTATAACTACAAAAATAGAGCAAAAAACCTTTACATGAACTGGGAATCAAGTTTTTACATGAACTGGATATTAAAGCCTAAGCATTCAACAACAAAAGTTAGCTAAATAACTAAGAACTAAACACTTGCATTAATCGATGAACTCAACAGTTGCTGTTTCGCAATTGGTGGAAGAGGTAAGCATCTTGAACTTTTTCATCCTTGAAGAAAACAACTCTCTCCATCCTGAGGCACTTGCATGGTGATAATCAGACCGCATTTTCAAGACCGGATGGATTTCAAACCAGAGAAGACGAAGATGAAAGATGAAACTTACCAGGTCTTTTGGGTACTCCATCTCTTCTGGATACTCTATCTCTTTGTCGACGAAGTCTTCATAGTATGGATCGACCTGGTAATTCTCGTCGTCCATTGATGGGGGAAAGAATAAACAGAGAGCAAGAGACAAGAATAATGGGGAAGGAGGAAGTTGAGCAAATGTTCGCGCCATAGAGTGTTTATTAGCCTAGGTTTTTTTGGTGAACTATAGGGTGTGAATCGGAAAATAAGGGGTGCAATTAGCCTCCACCATATATTTATTACTAGTATAGTAGCCCGTGTGAAGCACGAGCCGCGTTTGAATGAGATTTTAATTTTTTTTATTAAAAATTAAGACATAAATTAAAATTTCGTACATTAATATAAAATCTTAATTATTTCATTTAAAGAATAATGAAAACATAATTAAATTTTGATAATAAGTGTTAATTTCAAGTTATATATTATCAAATTATTATTATGAATATATTTTATTACACAATACATTTTATATTAACAGATATCTAATAAATGGATAATAAAAATAACTTTTTAAGTAAAAAATATGCAATATATGTTTATTTAGTTATATATTATGACATGTATTCTTGTAAATTTATTTTAAAAATTAAAATTAAATTGTAAGTATGTGACTGAACTTATGTAACTAATAACTTTTTTAATGGTTTTTTTGGGTCATTAAGTCATATTTAAATCGATGGTTTAATTCTTTAAAAGATAAAAAAAAGTAATTATAAAGCCACATCATTAAGACAAAAATGAAAAAGTATACACTAAAGTACGGGTGGGCAACTGGTAAATACCGGCCCAAACCGGACCGGTATCGAAATTTGTCAAATTTTGATACCGATACCAGTACCGATTGGACCGGTATACCGAACCGGTAAACTAGTTCGGTACCGATATTTACCGAATAAATATTAAAAATTAATATAATTATTATTTAATTATTATTAGTTTTATTAATATTATAATTATTATTTTATTATTATTAATATTATTAATAATAAAAAAATAAATTTGAAAAACCGGTATATACCGGTACGAACCATAAAAACTCGATACCGAAACTGGTATATGCCGATTTTTTTGTACTGAAATCGGACCGATTATTTTTTTCCTGATCTAAAAAACCAAAAAATCGAAAAAACTAAAAATTATGCCCACCCTACACTGAAGCGATGAGAAATACTAATTATTAGTCAAAGATAAAAAAGTAGAAATTATAATTAAAAAAAATAAAATGATGAGAAACATGGTAGAGTAAAACCTCTATAAATTAATATGGTTGGGACCATGATATTTTATTATTTTATAGAGATATTAATTAACCGATAAATTAATATTTATTAATTTAAAGAGATTTTTGTAATTGATTGAAGTTAAATTTTGATTACATCAAAAAGTATTGTATCTTAGAAAAATTCATGTATCATATTAATTGAATTAATCTAAACTGTACATAATATTAATGAAAACTAATAAATAATGTTCATTGTTTCTTAATAATTAAGTATTATTCATTGTATTTTTACTAAAAATATTCCATGTATGATAGTGATATAAAATACTATATAAACAAGATAGAAAATTTCTTAAAATCACACCCAACAATGACTCCTCATCTAAAATAAACAACTCCAGAATCATATTTTACTAAATTGTCTTAGTTATGTTTGTATAAGTTTATATAATTATTAATTTATAATATTATTGGGACCCTATATTTACATAAGGGTTTTTTGAAAACATAATATCTTATTATCTTATCAAAATTTGTTAATTTTTCAACTGCCCAAGTCGGAATCGGAAAAAAATATTATCTCAAAGAATTTATTAATTTACAAACTATCAATTTAAAAAGGTTTTATTGTGCTACTTTCCTAGTTCCTTCAAACCGCAAGGACAAAATCGGGAACGCAATCAAAACAGGGGTTTATCGAGGGGTTATAGTCAGAGAGACTAGGCTCCCCATACGCTTTCTTCCCCTGCAGGTCATCCATGCAGTTCACACCCAGCTTAAATTAAACTCAAATTAGGGCACGAATCTCCATATAAATATTCAACCTTTACATTCAATTTACCATATCTGCCACCCATGTTGAAGGCTTTAGCATCTAATTGCTTGCAAGGTCGATTCCACAATGTTACGTCGACGTTTCAGTCCAATCTCCGACATGGGACTGAGACGAAATCGCCATTGCTTAGAGTGTTGAGTTCCCTCAGAAATTCGAATCGGGTAAACCCTAATTTGTATCAGCGGGCGTTTTTCTGTTCGGACTCCAGTGATGGGTCGGATACTGTGGTGGAGATCAAACGGGCCGAAGAAGGTGAAGAAGTTGATTCAAAGTCTTCATCAGCAATCGTGCCCACCGTTTTCAGACCTGAAGATTATCTTACAGTTAGTTTAATTTAGATTTAATTTATCCATACTCTCTCCCTATATTTAAGTGAAATTGTGCAATTGCTTTTACTAAAAATTAAACCTTTTCAAAGTTTTTTATTTTGGTGTGGTTTTACTTATCGAAAAAATATAGGCCATTCAGTTCCAAATTATAAGGTCATTATTGTCTCAAAAGTCAATTTGAGACATTTTCGAACTCAAGAATATAGACGACTCATTAAAAATTTTGAAACAATAAGCTTGTAATACTTTTTAGATAATTTACTATATTCATCATTGTATTTATCAAAATTAAAGGAAACTATGTCAATTTTGAGTTAAAAATATTGTTGACTTTAAAAAGTCAATAATGATCTTACAATATGAAATGGGGGAAGTATGTTGTTTTAGGCGCAATAATGAAAATTGAATTTATTCAAAATTTTGGGTGATTGAGATGTTTTTACCATTCTCAGATGCAAATCCATGTGAAAATTGTCATTAATTTAAAATTTTCCCGCACAAAAAGGGGTGATTTGACTTTAGCTATGATTGAGAAATTTTGTAAAAGGTGTTGGTTTGGTGCATTATTACATCTATGTATACACTTACATTGTTAACCATCAATTTATCTTTTGATTTAGGAGTGTATGCTGACTAGCTTGGAGGGGTAGTTATTCTTTTCTGATACATGGATTGTGCATGTCAATGTTTTTTCCAATAAGATTAATTTATAATTTATCTAGAAAATTGGGTGAAGTTGGTGGTGAATGTTGAGGCTTATGGGGAGGTAATGATGCGGGTTATTTTGATTTTTATGTTGGAAGGGAATGTAGTAGAGTTGGAGTACATCATAAAGTCAGTTTTATACAATAAAATCTTCTTTTATCTAATTAATAAATGGTTTTCATTGGTTAAGGTTGTCACCTGAGTACAACATACTTGTTGAACTTGTATCACCGTTAGTGGCTCGAATCCCCACACATGAACCAAACTTGCACATTTTGAGAAATATGCAGACTACTCCTAGTATGACTGCCTATTGAAGCTACAAAGGTAGATGATAAAGCTCGTTCTACAAGTCTTCCAAATGCTAAAGTCGAATAATTTATTAAAAATAATACCAAAAGAAATGATCCAACTTTTATTGTTTCTTCAAGTTGGTCATATAAGCTTAACATATTTTATCATGTAACCTTAGCCAATAGGCCCAATACTATCTTCTTAAAAAGCAAAAATATACAGTCTATGCCTAACATAATCCATGGAGGCATTAAAAATCAGATTTTGAGGTAATCACCTTTGGGCTGTGGCAATGAAAATTTAGAGTTCGATCAAAATTGGTGTGCTAAACTTGTTGACACAGCTGTATGAAGATATATTGTATGCATAGTAAATGTCTTTGAGATGTCAAGAGTTGCTAGGTGCAATTTATACATTTTCTAAAATTTTCATCATCACCATGTTTTCTCCATTTTTCGTCATTTGATATTTGATTTTCTTATTTCAGAGTACTGATTAGTCCATCTAAAAGACTATATGTATCATATGATTTCACTATTGCATAGACTTAATAATTTCGGTCATATTGGAATAAGTTCGGAGATTTTCTTTTAATTATCATATCTGGGCACCATGCTTTCCTTTTTCTTTAGTTTTAAAAAATTATATTTTGATCGCGCTTTTGATTTTCTATGCAGGTTTTAGCACTGCCTTTGCCTCATAGACCGTTATTTCCAGGCTTTTATATGCCGATATATGTGAAGGTATGACAACTTATAAGGGAGTATGTTAGTGTTGAGTTATATATCGGATGTCAGAAGGCTAAGCAAAAATGGAATTTTTGGATTTTTTATTTTGGGGCTCAGATAACCATTCATTTTCTTTAAAACAGGTTATATGATTGTTCCATCGAGTAATTTTGACACTTAAGAATTCGTGATATAAGCTAAATACCATACATATAAGCTAAATGCATATAATAAAACAAAAATGCATTCTAGAGTTTAAGAACTGTTTTCTTTCCAGATTGGCATATAATGAGATGGTAGTTCCTGTGATGAATGAACAATCACATTATAAGATCAAAGTACATATAAGAACATTGAGAAAAACTTATCTAAAGCCAACTATGAATTTCATCCTCTGAATTTGGCTGAGCTGATGGTTACTGCAAGTGAATTATTTTTGCTACATCTACTTCTAGGGGTTTGGTTTACAGAAAAAGGCAGAAAAGAAAGAAAATATAGGATTGCTGCTGGATACTTTTCCTTCTTTCTTAATTTGATTAATGAAGAATTTGGTCTCTTTAACTATATACTTCTTGCTTTACAGGATCCTAAGTTATTGGCAGCATTAGTAGAAAGTCGTAAACGGCATGCCCCTTACGCCGGTGCTTTCCTCATTAAAGATGAGCCAGGGGCTGATCCTAGTCTGGCATCTGGGTCGGATACCGAGAAAAACATATACGAGCTTAAAGGAAAAGAATTGCTTAACCGCCTTCATGAAGTTGGTACACTGGCTCAGGTAACTAAATTTAAGCAGATCCGTTGTTAGGTTTTTCTGTATAGTCAGAGATCCAAGATAGGATTCCTATCCATGATTAACGTGGTTTTGGTGAACTAGATTACAAGCATCCAAGGAGACCAGGTTGTTCTTATTGGTCATCGTCGACTTCAAATAACGGAGATGGTGAGTGGAGCCTTCATTAATATCCTTTAAACTTTGTCATAGTAGGACCATTATATTCCTCTTATGCATGTATGAAAAACAACTCCTTTTTTTTCAATTTATTTTTTTACTATTTTTAGTTAGAAGATTTATTTAACTCCTCACATATTTAACTCTCCCTAGACTGATATAATTGTCATCTACAGGTCAGTGAAGATCCCCTTACTGTGAAAGTCGATCATCTCAAGGCATGTGCAGATTGATGATCAACTAGTTTGAAAAATTAGGAGTTTGTTATTGCTAACAGTGTTCTACTACTATACATTGTCTTATTTTATTTCTCTCTATGTTGCAGAATAAGTCATATAATAAGGATGATGATGTTATAAAAGCAACATCATTTGAGGTTATATCAACCTTGAGAGATGTTCTGAAGACAAGTTCGCTTTGGAGAGATCATGTACAAACTTACACTCAGGTGAGCGACGAGCCCCCCATCCTCCCTCCTTGTTTGGTCTGGTATGCAATATTGCAGTCATAGTTTATGGTGAGCTTTTGGCTGTTAAAAAAACTGATCCAGGCTCCAATCCTTTATTAGAACTGCATAAGAATTTATTGACTCACAGGAAGCCCATCTCTATTTTGAAACTACTCTCTTGTAATTTTGAGTGCTTCTAGTGTCTAATTATCTATCATACTCACTAATGGTTGGAGAGTGCAATGTGTTGAAGGGTTGCTGAGTACTAATTGTTCTCGCGTATAATGTGTTAGCATTGACAGTGTTTCTCTTCCACTGTTTTCACATTAATTATTGTGCTTCTTACATTAGTTATCCAATATTGAATTTTTATCAATATTTCTTCCTGTAAAAATCATAAGAGAGAAATAAGAATCAGAGGATAGACGGGAAAGAAAAAAAAGGTGGTAAAGCTTTAGTGGGTTGTGTCAAAATGCTATATTTGCTCTTTAAATCACCAAATTTAAATGAGACAAATAATAACTAAAGGATAGATGACTAAGAAAAAAAGGTTGGTAAAACTTTATTTTCAAATACCTCTATATATCACTATTGTTATTGGAAGTTTGTTTCGTAGGGCTATCCCACCTTTTATTCTTTAGTTTACCTTCATGTTTGGGATGGGAGGAGTGTTTGCATTCTAGAGATGTTTCTTTTTGTGATGCTTTTCTACATCACTCTATCTTTCTTCCAGGCATAATTCCCCAATCTCTAGTTTTGTCTTTTATAATATGATGTTTTTGTCATGGAATCTTCACTTTCTCTTCTCCTGTCTCCTAATTTATCTTAGTTTTTAGTTCCTAAATCTAGATTCACATTAAATATGTTTGTGCTACTTTTCCCAACGACAATTGTCAAAACTAAAAACTGGTCCTATTTGTACCAGATTATAGATGTATTTTGATCCTCAAGAACCCTATAGTTTTATTGTTAAGCTATTCAATCCTCCTAAAAAAATTGTTCAGTTTTGTTTCTAACTTCTTTATTATGTATGCAGCATATTGGTGATTTCAATTATCCACGGTTAGCTGATTTTGGAGCTGCAATATCTGGTGCGAACAAATTACAATGCCAGGAAGTTCTTGAAGAGCTAGATGTAAGTAGCTTCTTAAGATTTTGCTGATGTACTGATAGAATCACAGTATATCATGAAATTGCAAATCATCAAATCACAAAATAGTCAATGAGAGAGATATAATGGTATTTATTTGGAGTAAGAAAGTATACAAGTCGCACATTTTGCAAATTTTATAGTTTTTAAGGTGGGCCTGTTGCATTGAAATTTTGTATTTTACTACTTTCTTCTTTAAGCATTCAAGGTAGTCTTGTTATATGAATATATCTTTGCTTGCTACTTTTTCCTTGAGAAGCCATAAGTTTAGAGATTGTTTCGCCAAATTGGTTTGTTTAGGCCTGGAGTACATCTTTGTTTTAATGCCCTTCAATTTATAGCTCCTCTGGTTTTGGGGAGTACATCTTTGTAACTTCCTTGCTTTAATGCAGCAAATGCCCTTGAATTTACAGATAAGTTATATGAATGATTTCTTGAAATTCTTCCCCTCAGTTTCATAGTGATTTTTTTTTTCATTTTATAGAAAGTCTGGGTTTAGATTTCCAAGATTTTTAGACGAGTCTTTCCAAGAATTCTTAAATAGTACTCATCGTCCATCTCATTTTTGGAATGCATGTGTGAGTCTGTGTTTATATCCAATTTTTTATCAGGGCACTGTCATTTACGGAACTACCTTATTTTCGACTAGTTCGTAATTCATTTCTGTTCTTCTTTTAGATAGGCAATTGTAGCTCCAAGTATGGAGATTGGAGCAAGTGACATTGAGGTTATTCCTCGAGGCCTCTGTCATTTCTCCCTCCCATGGGGGTTAAGTCATTATTTCTCATATCAGGTTTTGATATGGAGTATCTAATGAAACATTTCCAAATTCATAGTGGAAGCGGCTGATCTTCTGTCAATTTTTAATCTTTGTAATTGCATTTCAATGAACTTCTCACTTGATGTTTCTTGCTTCCATAATTATCTCGTGGCTTCACACAACTTTCCCAACTCAGGTGTATAAAAGATTGAAACTTACATTGGAATTGGTGAAGAAAGAAATGGAGATTAGTAAGATTCAGGTATGTCCTGCTAGTACTGGTGTGCATTTATGTTAAATTTTTTGTTGTTCAGTTGCCTAAGTGGTCTTTACCCTTTTTTGGATTCTAGGAATCTATAGCGAAAGCAATTGAAGAAAAGATAAGCGGTGAACAACGACGTTACTTGTTGAATGAGCAACTTAAGGCCATAAAGAAGGTGACTTCAGTATTGCAAATTTTTTGGAGCTATATGTATCTCATTTGTTTTTTCATCTTAAGGCCTTCTGTACTATAATGAATACATTTTGATTCATATTTTAGTAGCTGAGGAGCACTGAATCAATTGGCTTTCTTATAATTTTGTATTACTTGTTCTACCATGATGCAGGAATTGGGTCTAGAGGCTGATGACAAAACGGCGCTTTCTTGTTAGTTCTCTTTTACCAGTTTTGATTAAAGTTATATGCATTTATAAGAAAGTTCATCGTAGTTTGAATTCCATCTCTTATTCATCCCTTGCTACTTGCATGAAGGAGTCCATAGCACTCTTGCAGGACAATCTTAAGTTTTATAAGCCTTTTACCCCATTCTAGGGTGAGATATCTAGGTTGGTGAGAAAAGAGCATTCTTTCAATTTGGTATGATATTTATATGGAAATTGCTTTTACTGGCTTCTGAGTATCACTATGGTCTTTGATCGGGTAGCTAGTGCTGTAGAGAAATGAACTGAGTTGCCTAAGCTAAGGCATTTTTTACAAGTAGAAATTATACACAAAGGAGTCAAAAGTGGATTTCTTCCCTTTACAGGCAGAGTATTCGTAAAGTAGGCGGACTCAATAAATACACCTGCAACAAACAAAGTAATCTCCTATAACACATGTACATAGGACAACCATATCTCTCAAAGTGCCACTAGACTAAACTCTCCCAGAATATGAATGAATGACAGAATATAGTCCTGATAGACCTTGTTCTGCCAAACAAAAAAAAGACTAAAATAATGATCTTGTATAATTCACCGACTTTCACGTTTCTGTCTTCATAAAGTCCACCTTAATCAACGGGGGATCATGCCTCATCTCGCTTGATTCCCCCTGTGCACATTGACATTTTTCTAATTACTTGTAGTTTTCATTAGTTCTCTTGTTCTGTTCCTCATTATCGCGGACCACCACCCTCCTGGATCTGTCCCAATTTGCTAGCAACAACCTGCTTCCACCACCTGTCTTCCTCCACCTCAAGCACCAAAGCCACTTCGGCACTTCCCCTTGTGAGCTCGATTGAACCTGTTAAAATCCCTAACTGGAAACTGTCCATCCTCCAATGGCGAGCAAACTCTCAACCAACTAACCTAATGATATTTGCCTCCCTCATCATTACCTGCCTACGAAGAATTATTGACCAAATTATCTGATCTCTTTTAAATTGAAGCCTATAGCTTTAAAAAATGCCTCCTTTTCCATCCAGCAAATCTCCTCTCAAATCTCTCCACCACTTGATCCCAAATAGCAGTCGACTTATGGCATTAGCTTGATTTTTACTATTTGCTAAAAATCATATCTTCTTCTTTGTTAAACATCTAATTATTGTTGTTGTGATTCATGGCTCATTCTTTGCTTTAGCAAAATTTAGAGAAAGACTCGAGCCAAATAAGGAGAAATGCCCACCGCATGTTCTGCAAGTCATAGAAGAAGAACTGACGAAACTACAATTATTAGAAGCTAGTTCAAGTGAATTCAATGTAACACGTAATTATCTTGATTGGTTGACTGCATTGCCTTGGGGTAATTTCAGGTACGTAAGTTACTTTTATTTATTTGTTTGTTTATCTTCTTACTGTTGTGTAAGCAGATAACATTTTTATATGGTTGCGATGCATTGTTGTGCTAAAATCAAATGTTTAGTAAATTCAAATTGAAAAAGGTTTAGAGTATAAATCATTTTCATTACTTTCTTTTGGCTCATTATTTCTTCTCTCATCAATAAAATTTTGGAATTTATCCAAAAAAAATGTTTAAAATATGTTGCATGGTCTAGTGAAATAATAGGGTTTAGTCTGTTGTCTGTTGACCTTTGTTGTCACATGCAATGTGTGGTTTTGCTTTTGTGCTTTTGTATGCCCTTGCCACCTTACATTAACTGGAGCAGAGTACAAAGGCATCTCTGTGAATTCGGTAGTTAGTAAATGGCAAAAATCTGCAACAATTTTAGAAGATCTTAAATGGGTCAGTTAAATGGCTGAGAGCTAACTTGATAAATTTCATTGAGCTCTGTAAGATCTGCAGATAATTTACACAATGCATGGCTAAATATCTTTGTTTGTTTGAATTCCTGAAGCATGCCTTCTGTGACAGCTACTTTCAGCATCTTCAATAGAACATAAGAAAACCGGGAAAAGGAAAATAAATGAAGAGGCAAAATGCAAGTTGTAATGCTGTCATCTGTTGGAGAAATCTTGGTTTATGTTGGTTATATGGAGTTTGTTAGTCACTGACTTTGGAATTCTGATTTATAAGATTGTTTAGGAATTGGTATTTCTTATACTGTTGGGCTGGCGTTATAGCTAATATTTCTTTTACTGTTGTTTTGAGAGAAGTAGTACTAAACTACTAATTTCAGTTATATAGGTTTAACTGAACTTCAGATTTCAGAGGTGCATATTTTTGGGTAGGGTAGAATGTGATTTAGTGGAATTTTTATATTTGGTGTATTTAGGTCTTTTACATTGGAATGTAGAAGTGGGCTAATCCGATAAGCTTTTGTAGGTTGTTTAATTTGAGCCAGATTTAACGTGTTGAAGAGAAAATTTTCAGTGCCAAAACAGATGATTTTCCTATTTGTGACAAAAGTCTCATTATTTTTCTTAAAATTTCAACAATTAAAGCCTAAATTATGTTGCTGTGATTTTTTTGATAAGTGAAGCATATTACTATGGTTGTTCCACATTATTCCACAACAGCAACCTAAAATACCTAAATCACTGTTAACATCTTACCACTCTCCAAGTTCTCCTGTTTTACTTGCCTATATGTAGTCTTCCAATTTGTCCTGTCTTATATTGGAAATGATGATATTGTGTTTAGCACTCAGAAGGTAGTCTCACTCACCTCAAATTAAATAATTTGAAGAGGTTAAAAATTCGTTGAATTTTTTACACTTATTCTAATTAATGTATTGTTTCACTCTAATAAAAAAATGGTTCTATACGATTATGGGTTTTATAAGCTATTTTAATTCTGTATTGTTTACTCTTGTCAAAATATTTTTATTACATGTATATATATGTTATTCATTTATGCTTTTTAGTGGTGGTTTCGGAACTTATAACAACACTTCTATATGACCTCGTGTAATGATTTTTTCTTTAATCCCAATGCAGTGATGAGAATTTTGACGTAATACGGGCACAAAGGATTCTTGATGAGGACCATTACGGATTAAGTGATGTTAAGGAAAGGATATTGGAATTTATAGCTGTGGGAAAACTAAGAGGAACTTCACAAGGTTGGTTTACTTGATTCTTTGATTGTGATGAAATTATGTGTATTGGTTAACCTTTATTATCCCTGTGCACTATTCCATGATATTATGAATAAATGAGCCAAAGAAATGCTTAAATATACTTGGTGTACTATGCAAGAGAATATAAAGATCGGAGCTTGTGTTAATAAGTAGCGGTTTTAATGGAAAGAGTATGTTCAACTATAAATCACTGAAGGGTATCAACTATCGAACAAATATTAATCTCCAATGCCTTTAACTTAGTCAACTGGCATTAAGCGTACTATACGTGTACTTCATTTCATAGCGATATGGTAAAATACTAAGAAGAATGATGATCCTACAAATCACGAGAGAGAAAGTTGGTGCACTATGAAGCACTGATACGGAAACGGATGCAACACGATATGCAATACGGGACATGCATGACATTTTCCCAAAAAAGGAGACAATATGTTGGGGTTCTGTATAATTTTTTGATATATATTTAATAAATATAAATTTATTTCAACAATAAATGAATTTAATTATTAACAGAAATTTACTAAACATATGTACACAAACAAGTTCAGTAGGCATGTTCACTAGACATTATATAGTAAAACAAATATTACCAGATGTGGTCGAGTAATACTGCTATATCATAATCGTATACGACAATATTACCAGACCAGATGTAGTCTAATATTACTTTTATTAATAGTATTTGTTGTTGGTTTTCTTCAATACTTTATCTTAAATCCTTTGATCTTGAAATGGATAAAATAAATCAACATCACAACTATATAAATTCCTAATAGTTTGTTTTTTCCTTATTCAGTCCTGTCCTAGCAGTGTCTGACATCTAACTATTTTTTTTAAAAATAAATAAATTATGAGTTCTTTTTGGGAACGTGTTCAAGGCGTGTTCCGGTGTGTTCGTATTCGACGCAGTCCCGACTCTGACTTGGAGGCTTCTGGGAGGTGTCCGTGCTTCATGTGGTGCAACCAGGGTGTAAGACGGTGAATGTGGTCGGGCCATGGTGATAGGAAGTCTTTCAAGGTGGTGGAGGGGGGGTCGTGGCCTATCTTCATTTGTTGTACTGGTTGGGATGAGATGAGGTGGTCCTACGATTGCCTGGCCATGGCGGCTGGAACAAATTAAAGTCTAAGTCAAGAGGAGAGTGAGGGTAACTTGAAGATGGTGACTGTGGGTGTTGTAAGCAAAGAGGATGATTTTGTGGTGATTGATGTGGTGTACAAGTGGCTGCAATGGTCTATACATCTACTAGAGCTGGGAAGCTGGTTGGGTTGGAAGTCATTGGATAAGAGATTCAATGGTGACCTAACTCTTCGGCAAAGGTGAAGAAGATGGGGTAGTGAGGGGTCGGACTTTGAATTTTTGGTACGAATTTTGAAGCTTACTGAAAGTGCTTAATACTCCTTTTGTCCCATATTAATTGCAACTTCTTTTTTAGTATGTGCGCTAAAAACTTATTTAAATATTTTGTCCTAAAAAATTTCGTAATATAGTTAAAAATATGACATTTGAACATACCAAAGTATATAAATATTAAATGTATAATAATACTTTTGGCATGACTTGAACTCTGTGCCACATACACTAGAAGAGGTGTTATGATTAATGTTCTCGTATTATTTTTAAAATATTTGTAATATTGATAATAGAGTATATAAATATGCTTTCGGTACGTCTTAAAAGCCGTGTTGCACGCACTAAACTAAGTGTTGCAACTAATATGGGACGAAGGAGTAGTAAAGTTCTTGCATAGGTGTTTGGTGGGTAGGGTGAGTGTGTTCACTCGTATCATCCCAAGATGGGAAAATACCAGAAAGTTCGAATTGTGGGGCAATTATTTTGGCGACATCGGAGATGCAATGGTGGGTCAATCTCCACTGAAGGTGGCGGGTAGTGGGGGTGAAGGACATGCTCCATCTTTTTGTTCAAATTTCCATCAGAGGAGGCACCGACAAATTATCCATTTTAAGTGCTATGTGTATGAGGAGCCGTTATTTCTTGATTTCTGTCAATTCAACCAAGCATGTTAGAAGCCAAGGTTGACGACAATACCAAACTTGAATTGAATTTTAGTGTCGGGGAAAAAACACATTCTGTTTAATCGGTAAAGAAATAGCTTTGTAACAGTGGATGATGATACGTTGGCGAGCTTCCACCTTCCTTTGGGCTCGGAAAGTTATATGTCTGTGAGCTCCCACTTCCAGTGGGCTTGTATTTTGGTGAAATCCCGATGTGAAATGAGTAAAGAATGGGTTTCTATGGGGGGTTTATACTATACATATTTGGGTTTCTAAGGGTTGAAATACATAACAACGATACCTATTTGGGCAGAAGTGGTACTGGTACGTGGTTGGAGCGAACGGGTGGGGAAGTTGGACAGCAGAAGAACTAGCTCTGAAGATCCTAGCATTCCTCTAGGTCCATAATTCCTAACGAGTAACAAATGGTGATATTTTGCAAGCTGCCACATGTTTTTTTTGTCGATCTTTCAGTTCTTTGGACACTTTCACGGGGAGCATAACATGGGTATGGCCCAATAGCAGACAAAGGAATTCTGGAAGTAGAAAACTTTTGTCGTAAATCCCCTTCTGTTGGAGAATCTTTTGTTCATTTAATATACTTATTGGTATTCTTGAATAACGATATACTTATTTGTTCATTTCATGTTATCGGTATTCTTGAATAACGATAAATGTTTTTCTAACTGATTTGTTTTCTTTGCTGAGCAATCCGACAGTTGCTATCTTCGGATAGTTTTAGACTTGAAGATGCTTGCAAGTTACAACAACCATAATAACCATTTAACAGTACCTTTTCCCTCCGTAAGAATAAATATTAAAGCGAATTTCATTTTATCATAGGGAAAATCATTTGTTTCTCTGGCCCTCCTGGAGTGGGTAAAACAAGCATTGGTCGTTCAATTGCACGTGCCTTGAACCGCAAGTTCTACCGATTTTCTGTTGGTGGATTGTCTGATGTTGCCGAAATCAAGGTAGAGCAAACAGCTTTAAGAACTGAATAAGCACATGATTATACATTCACATTAAGCATGTACTTGCTTTCATTATTGACTTCTAAAATTACTTCAGGGGCATCGTCGAACCTATATCGGTGCAATGCCGGGAAAGATGGTGCAATGTCTGAAAAGCGTGGGTACAGCAAACCCTCTTGTTCTGATTGATGAGATTGACAAGGTATCATATGGTTGGCTCTAGTAGTGTATAATGTTGAATTTCTGATCATCTATTGCTTGCCAATAGAATTTCAGGTTGAATTTCCTGTATTCCTTTGGAGCCCAAGGGGATTCTGTACTGAAATATATGAGCACCACAAACCATTAACAATGTACAACTTTTGTTTCAAATGGTTTTGAATATCCATTTTACTGATTAATTTTCAAATATAATGTCATGCCCCCCCCTTTTTTTTCAGCTGGGAAGGGGACATGCAGGTGATCCAGCGAGTGCTATGTTGGAGCTTCTTGATCCAGAGCAAAATGCCAATTTTCTAGATCACTATCTTGATGTTACAATTGACTTATCAAAGGTTAGTTGGTGTGGGTTATCATATTTCATATCGTTATCTATATAGGAATTCCTTTTATCTGTGAAGTTGTTTGGCAAGATAACATGAGCAGGGGTGGTTCTCAGGTTTATCATAAGTCAACAAAATGATATGCTATTACAGAGAAATTATTGTTCTGGAAAATCATGTTCAACTATAACATTTCCATAATACATATTTCTGTATCCATAGCATAGGTGGCCAATATATGACCATTTTATGTTTCAAATGTCATCTTAGTTTCACCTTTTGACATGGCTTCATAATGTAGTATGGTCCTTGGCAGCTGCTGATAGAGCAAATTCCTAAAGGATTAATCCAGAATGCAAGTGCAACAGAAATTTGAAAAACAATGTAATCACTGTTGAAAGAGTGACCTGCATAACACTCGGCTGTTATTGTTTTCCTTAGGTTTTAATCTTGTTGAGAGAACTTTTTACCTTAGCCAAGTTCCAATCTTTCATTGTTGCACTTGTCTTGGCAGTCATCATCTTCTTAGTGCACCTTAATTTATTTGACCTGTTTATACCTTTTGAATATTTAAAGTAGAAAGCTATATTATACTTTCAATTAATATTAGTGTTGTGCACTTACGAGAATATCTTAGTTTTTCCTCTTTGAACTAGTAACCTTTGTTTTACATGCTTTCTTATATTTAATTCACTGAACTTGGAGCATCTGTGAAGTTGCACTTTCCTATTGCTCAACTGTAATAATATGTACTATGCATATATGCATGTGAGTATATAAATACACACACATAATTGGAGAGAGAAAAGGCGCCTCGGGGTTTAAAATTTTGCTAAGTACCATAGTTATCACGGCGTTATGACGAGATGCGGCGGTAGTTGACCGTCAGGATGCCTAGGCGATAAGGCGGCCGTCATGACATCAGTTGTTAACAATGTGTAATTTATACATTATTATTTTACTTCAAAAGTATATTGAACAATAAAATTTTATATACATTAATACCCAAATCATAATAACTAACATTATGGAATACAATTATATGAATACTTCACAATCAAAATTCAAAAATAAAACACTTGACATTAAAAACTAGTAGAACAAGTCTATAAACACCACATAGAAAATAAAGAATGATGACTTGCCCATCACCCATTACAAGTATAGTAAGTAATAAAATTACACGACATAGCAAATTCATGGGTTATGATGAGTTATGGGTAAAAAATGACTTAATTACTTAACTTGGGTCAGCTACCAAGGCGTGAGCTTTGGCGGCTCGGTGTCCAAGACGTCGCCTTACCATTCTCTAGCGACGCCATGCATCTATGCTAAGTACTATATTAGATTCAACCCAAATAAGAGATTGTTTTAAGATGCAATGTTGAGTTTACTTTTCTGATTGTTAATTATGATTAATGAGATCTGAGACCATGATACAACCATTTGCTTAGATGCCATGGCACTACTTTACTGCTATGACAATGATCTTTTACATCTTAAAACTCTAATATGTATGGTTAGAGTAGTGTATCCTTTCTATTATAATATATTCCAAATGTTCTGTGGTTTAGTTTGTAACTTTGTATACAAATTACAACATAGTGTTTAGAATAGGATGCGTGTTTTTAGTTTTTCTTTCTAGGCATAAGTTTGTGCTGCTTACATTTTTTTGGTCTGCGCTCCTAGTATAACGCATGTACATGTTTACACATTACTTACCACTTTTATAAATAAATGGCATTATGAAATGCAAAATGTGACTCGGGTGACTCATCCTTATATTTTTGTGGCAGGTTTTATTCGTATGTACGGCCAATGTTGTGGAAATGATACCCAATCCTCTATTGGACAGAATGGAGATAATTTCAATTGCTGGTTATATTACTGATGAAAAGACGCACATCGCGAGGGACTATTAGAGAAAACCACCCGTGAAGCATGTGGTATCAAGCCTGAACAGGTTCTCTCTCTCTCCCCCTCTCTCCCTATCTTACTGTGTTGATTTTGGACTTGATTAATCATTAACAAATAACAGCTATCTAAAGTTTCCCTTGTTTAACATCAACAGTAACAAGAAATATTAAAATATGTACCACCTAAACAGAGTTACAGTTCAGATTGAGCCAAGAAGTTCGTGTTTGTGTTGACATCCTATCTTATTTTGAGCTTTGATTGAACTTATTTGCTAATTTTGCTTGACTAGGTTTGTACTTTGTAACATGACCTAAAAGCTAAATGCAAGTTGCAAGCAATGACTATTTCAAACTTATATATTCAACTCTAGTTTTTACCAGTTTTTTTTCCATGTGAATTGGGTTGGGTATTGCATCTTTATGTTTGATGTGTATACACTTTATTTTTCTTGCCGAGGGCGCTAAGGTGTTTAGTTGATGTATCTGGCTTTTATGGTGATGTTTTGTTGCTCTTATACGTTAAAGGAAAATAGTTTGGTTGAATGAAACTAAAAAATAATGCACATTTAATTAATAGTTTTGATAATTATCTTAGCAACAGATATTTTGAAATACCGACAGGAATGGATAACCAGGCATGAATGGCATCCAACTTAAAAATGTCTATAATATTCAGGCTGGAAAGCAGTAATGCATATCTTCGGGTGCAGTAAGCCAGTAATAGAAATTTAGTACATCGGCTTTTGGTTATATATCTAATGAAATTCATTTTTATATTGATCTGCTGATTGAATTATTATTAAATGACTCAGGCTGATTTGACTATTCAAACCATGACATTAATTAAGTGTCCTTGTGGCGTTTCAATGCTTCAGTATATGAGGTATATTGGATTTGTTTGCTGCTAGCTATAAGCTACTTTTATAAACTCTAAAATTTGACCCAATTCTCTCCACCATAACCATAACGGATACTTTCCGTTTTATACTTGTTTGTCTTAAATATAGCTTTTAAGTCATGATTTTTCTAAAAAAAGTAAGGATAGTAATTTTTTACTAGTAAAATACTTTATATATACCTTCAGATAGCTTTTGTGTTTTGTTTTCATACTTTGTATAGTGCTTCTACCTCTCCTCATGGAAGGCAGAACTTTTTCCTTAGATTGTAGTTTACTCTTGTCTATCACTGTGCTTAAAGTACTCCAAGTCGGTTATAGTTTTTCCTTCGGTTGAAGTTTGTGATCATTTTAGCAATTTTCAGATTTTTGTCTCTTTAGTCAGGTGAATAGTGTATAAAGTTCTCACCAAGCAGCTGTTTAGGCGTTTGGGGGTGGTGTTGTCAGATTGTGGCTGCAGCTTTGGTTGCCAATGAGGTTATAGAACATTTGTCTAGAAGGGTTTGTCAATTTCTCAAGCAGGACTTTGAGAAAGCTTATGATAATGTGCATGTTTGGATTTCCTTGATTGGGTGTCGGACTTGAAGGGGTTTAGAGGGAGGTGGGCTGCTGGATTCCTGGTGGTTCGCCTTCTTCTTTATTATGGTTTTAGGTATCCAGGGGCTTGTGTCAGGGATACCGTCTCCCTTTTTCTCAACCCTTGTGGTTGATGTGTTGGGTATAATGACATGCCAAGTCCTTGGAAGTTTATCTCTGAGGGTTTTGCATCTTTTCTCCCTTAGTTCGATACTTTTGTGGTTGATGTGTTGCAAGTTTACATTTCACTCTTGTGCTTTCATTGGATGCCTTCCTTCAGTTGGACCTCATAAGTCATAACTGATTATGCTGGCTACTACTAGTGCTTACTTTTAGATTTTACAGTGACACATAACCTCCTTTCTGGACATATTATAGTGTTCATATATATATATATATATACAAAATTTATGTAACCGACTTGCGACAGGTTGAAGTGACCGATGCAGCTCTTCTTGCTTTAATAGAAAATTACTGTCGAGAAGCAGGAGTACGAAATCTTCAAAAGCACATTGAGAAGATTTACCGCAAGGTTTGTAATAATTTTTTTTCCTGTTATTTTATTTTTATGAAGAAAAATGATTTAATATATTGTATGTGATATCAATGTTATGATGGCCTGCAATAGTTGCTTGGAATTCGTTCTTTTGATTCCTTGAGACTAGGTGAGTTATGCATCTATGTAGGACTCGTTTGTTGATAGTGCTCTAACAATAGAATCTTATGCGACTGCCTGGCAGATTGCTCTGCAACTTGTGCGACAAGGAGCAACATGTGATCCTCCCGCTGCTGTAGTTCAGGATGTGGGACCTGATGCGGTCAAATCAGAATCTGCAACTGATGATACCACAGTTGATGGTGATGGTCAAATTGAAGCTGAATCAGCCGAGTGTAACACTGATGAAAAGGTTTCTGAAACTGCTGAAGAAGCTGAAATAGTTGAGGTGGTTCTTTCAAATGACAAAACTGAGCTCCCTGCTGATCAGGCTCCTGATACAAAGGTATCTAGAGAATCACACTTTATGCTGGTTTACGTGTTGAAATTTTACGGTACCCGTTTATCGTCATTGTCTGTCATTGCTTTTGACCTTCATTTATTAATAAAGTAAATGTAAATAATCTGTTATCAGAGAGTAGAAAAACACATACACAGAATATTGACGAGTTCAAAATGCAAACAGAAAAACACATAAACAGACAGGCGCAGATTGCAAATATAAGGAAACACACTCTAACAGACCTAGATGTCAGATTTGCAGTAAAATAGTTTTCAAAAACCTACAGCTACTTGTTCTGGTTTCCAACTTTCTATTGTTTTGGATTTAAATGTTGGCTTATTAGATTTTGATGTTGGTGGTTGTCATTTTGGCAGGACCTCACAGAAACTGAGGTGCAACTGGAAGGTGAAGAAACAAAGCCTGTGAAGAAAGTGTTGGTTGATGAATCAAATTTATCAGATTTTGTTGGAAAACCTGTTTTCCATGCGGAGCGCATATATGAGAAGACACCAATTGGAGTTGTGATGGGTCTTGCTTGGACTGCAATGGGTGGTTCTACATTGTATATAGAAACTACCATCATAGAGCAAGGTGAGGGTAAAGGGGCCCTCAATCTTACTGGACAACTTGGAGACGTGATGAAGGAAAGTGCCCAAATTGCTCACACAGTCGCCAGAGCAATATTAGCTGCAAAGGAACCTGAGAGTCCCTTCTTTGCCAATTCCAAGGTTCATCTCCATGTCCCTGCAGGTGCTACCCCTAAGGACGGCCCTAGTGCTGGCTGCACCATGATCACATCCTTGCTCTCTCTTGCCATGAACAAGCCGGTGAAGAAGGACATTGCAATGACCGGGGAAGTAACCCTAACGGGGAGGATTCTTCCAATTGGCGGGGTATGTTAACCATTACCTGGTTGAAAATACTAGTTTCTGCATTTGCTAGAATAAATTAAATTAATAAACCTTGAAATATTTGGATAAAACACAGGTTTTGTAACTAACTTTTTTTTTTCACCCTTCAATTTTCTTTTGGTATTATTATATGAATGAATTAAATATTTGGATAATTTTTTTTTTCTGCATTTGTTTGTTTCATGTTCTGGATCCTCTGATCTCATGGATTTGTCTTGTGCAAAAGGTCAAGGAGAAGACAATAGCAGCGCGGCGTAGTCAAGTGAAGACCCTCATATTTCCTGCAGCGAATAGAAGAGATTTTGATGAGCTTGCTTCTAATGTAAAGGAAGGCCTCGAGGCACATTTTGTTGACGATTACAACCAAATATTTGAGTTGGCTTTCGACAAGAAGCAGACTGAAGAATGAGCCACTCCCAAGCATACCATCCTGCTGCAGCTCCAGTTTTTTGGGCATTGAAGCTCTTATTAATAATCAAAATTCAAGACCATCAACAATTTTCCCCATAGTACCACTTCAACGGCACATTGTTGAGGTTAGTCAAATGTCTTCGTACGGGGAGTTAAGCCACCATTATTTATTCAATTTTAATTTATCATTGTAACATCGAAATCATCCTTTTGTAAAACAATTATCATTGGAGGTGTAGTTTAGATTTTGTGGTGGCCAAATACTAGAAGAAATATACAGAATAATGTAGGGTTGGGGGGGGGGAGGGATTCCTGTTTTTAGTTTTTGTCGATGAGTTCATCTTGTTTTCAGGATTCAATCATTTATTTGATGGTCAATTATGTAACTATGAACATTTAGACATGCTTGAAGTGATTAACAAATCTTATGAATTTTCATAGGTTTGGAACACTTTGATAATACATCTTGGTCTTATTCTGCCCTTTTATCATGTTACTTTTCTTGTTCTTTGCTGTTTGGAATGCTAAAAAAAGAATAGGAAAGAATAACATGCAAGTAATTATCATCATGAATAATCAGAAAGTGGAGGTTAGGTATAATTAATATTGGTCTTTAATTTAATCTCGGTTTATGTTTTATTTTTTTTTGAATAAGTATGTGTATAGCTGCACAGCTATGCGATTCTCAAATGTACACAATCTACGATCGTAGAGTCAAAACATTCTGTGATTTGAGAATTTGCTCTACGTTTCTACGGTAATAGAATGACTACTTTACTATCAGTCAGTGACTATTCTACGATCGTAGGGTGAATTAACTCTACGATCGTAAAATGTGTACATTTGGAACTTGTACAACTGTGTAACTCCATTTTTTTCATATATATATATATATATATATATATACACATATACATTGTAAAAAGAGAAAGTAAGCTGATTTATGACCTTGAAAATAATTTTTTTGTCAACAATATATCCACCCTAAGTTCAGCTTCTAGCGTTTAGATTTAGAGCTCCATGGCAAACTGGTATGAGATGCTTAGGAATGATGGTATGTAATATTATATTTCTTAGCTAAATTACTATTAATAAAAAATATAATAAACGGGTAATAAAAAAAATCTGATACCATAAATGGGTAAATCTGATGAGTAATTGTTATGACTTTTTGGGTTGAGGTTATCAAACATTTATACCAAATTAGACAGAAAGTGAGAGTAGAGAGATTTTTTTTATTATATATAAATGGAATAAAAAAATTTGATATAAAGTAAATAAATTTTTTTAGGGAGTGTAAAATTTGAAGGAGGGAAAGTGAGTAAAAATTTATTTGAGATAGAAAGTAAAATTGAAGAGAAGAAGTGAGTATAAATAATTTTAAGACCGGGAAAGAGTTTACAAATTTTGAGAGAGAGAGCTAAAAATCTAGCAAGAAATTACAAAATATTTTAAAGTGAGTAGAAATAAATTTATTAAGGGAGAAACTATAGAGAGAAATAGTGAATAAATTTTTTAGAGATAGATATATTTAGGCAGATGATATTCCACATACATTTATATTTTTTCCTCTCACACGAAGGTGGGTGGGACCCACACTAGAGTTTTTTTTTTTTTTTAAATTATAAAAATATCAAATATTGTGAGAGTGGTGCTCCCCTATATTTATTTACATTCATTATAGCTCCAAGCCTGGCAATAAGAATATATGATATTTTCATCCCAAATTTAAATTATATTGAATTCAAGAATCAAATCAATTTCCCCTAATCTGAATATGTATATAAGTATATATATAACATCTAAATTATAAATATTAATGTTACCATTTACCCTAGCATGTTTCTCAAAGTAGTTTCCTTGGCTAGTTTTATACAAATTAATTTCCTCCAATACTTCAACAAATCTAGCAAGTATATATATTTCATTTTAATTTTCACATGAATTTGAAAAACCCTAAATAACTAGAAAAACAAAAGTAATTTGTTTCTGACTGTTCCATGATCTAAATATTAAAGTACTTAAACATCATGCAAGTAATATTTTGTTGTCAACATTCATTATAATATGATGATCTTTGGGCAAATTAAAGTTATATACCATGCAACTAATATTTTGTGTCAATTAACATTCATTATAATATTATGCTCTTGGCCAAGAATGAAGTATGCCTAGCTGTGACTATTATAGTTATACTTATTTGTCAATAATGATTGTCCATTGCATTCATCTCAATACTATTCTACTTGTACATAAATATTATATATGTTCATAAACATGAATGAAGTTTGACTATATATGACTATATATTAATTATGTTTAATTGTTAATAATTTGATGGGAAATAATTAAAGAGAAGAATTAGTTTAGATAAATAGTATGGTAACTCAAGCCAGCATGAGTCTGGTTTAAATTTGCTACATCCTCAACAATGACAAAAATATCTGATTAAATTCCAACCCAAGTCAGACTAGTAGGAGATCTTTGTACTCCGAACCATTTAATAATATTGGGTCTCTTTTTAATTTCTACATTTACTTTTCTGTCAAATTATTTACTTAATCATGATATTAAATGAAAATTTCTCGTTTATACTTTGCATACTTTCGATTGTCTTATCATCAAAATAACCAAAATTTCTTCATTATGCTCCCTTCTTACTAATACTTTTTTAATATAATTTGTAAAATAATATAGTGTTATCTTTTAAAATCTCTTTTTAAACTTCACTTATGTTGAAAACATTGGCCGTTTCATATAATTTTATATGTATATTTGAATTTCATTTTAATCATTTGAACAAAATTGTATCGTTATTATAACTTATTTGTATAAGCTACACTAAGTGACATTCTATATTTATTTGTTTCGTATGGGCCTTTTGGCCAATTTTCGTTCACAAGTGACAAACAATTTGCAAGTAAATAATATGGAGCCTGAAAACTTTACTTTCATTGGCCAATTTAATAGAAATTAGTTTCCTCCCATACTTGAACAAATTTAGCAAGTATGCATGAATTCAAAAAAACCTCACAACCAAATATTAACAGAAACATAATACTTCCTCCATCTGTTTTAAATTACATAATTATTTTATTGATTAAAATTAAAATAATTTTGAGTATAAAAATAATTTTCAGTAATAATCTTTCTACTCTGAAATGAAGGGGGAAACAGTTTCATCTAATAATTAAAGTTATATGCATCAAACCAACCGGTATTTTGTTGTGAACATTCATTAATAATATTATGCTCTTTGGACATGAATGAAGTATGACAATGACTATTACAATTATGCTTACTTGTCTATAATTGTTATTGTCAGCAGTCATCTTAATATTATGCTTTTTTTCTTTGGTTTAGTTTGAAGAGAATTTAACATTCTTGCGATCCCAAGATCTCATGCGCTCAAGCCTTATGAGTAGTTTTTTACCATCGAGTCATGTCATGAAGGGCTTGGTATACTATGTTTATTGACTTGAATGCAGTTTAAATTCAAAAAAATAATATTATTGGTATACTATGTTTATTGGTATACTACGTTTAATATGTTTATTGGGTTGTTTGGTATATTATGGTTATTGGGACTTATTTTTTATGTTTAGTTTAAATTCAATTAAGTAATGATATTAAGTGAAAATTTCTCTTTACTCTACATAATTTCGATCATCTCATCATAATGACCTAAGAGCATTCACAATAATTTTGCAGTGCTATTGAGTCATTTTGTAGGGATTCAATTTTTTTACTGTGTACCCAACAAGTTCTTTATATTGATTCCTTAAATAAAAATTTGAAATTTAAAATTTGAAATTTTACAGTAAAATGACCACTGGGCTGGGCGTGGATGGCTTGAGATTGACCGGAGCACCAAAAGACGATGACCTGAAAAAAGCTTATTGGAAGCTTGCCATGGACTGATACCATGACAAAAACCCTAACAACAAAAATCACCAAATTCAAAACAATCTCCTATCCCGTATACCCTAATTTACATATATCAAGGTTTTGAATGATCGTCAGAAGCGAGCTATATATGACTAGTTCGATGACGAAGGTTTAAAGGCTGAAGAATCATCGCCAGATTTAGTTGAGTAGTTTTCCGACTGCTCTTCCGATCGCCCGGATGTGTACTGGTTAAACCTAGAAGTGTAGATGATATCTTCCCAGAGTTCTTTGGTTTTTAGAGCCCATTTGGAGGAGGGATATTGCTGAACTTTATGAAACATGAAAAGGAAAGAGTTTCCTTCTAGTTTTATACAAATTAGTTTCCTCCAATACTTCAACAAATCTAGCAAGTATATATATTTTATTTTAATTTTCACATGAATTTGAAAAACCCTAAACCCTAAATAGCTAGAAAAACAAAAGTAATTTGTTTCTAACCGTTCCACGATCTAAATATTAAAATTCTTAAACATCATGCAAGTAATATTTTATTGTCAACCTTCATTATAATATGATGACCTTTGGTCAAATTAAAGTTATATACCATGTAACTAATATTTTGTGTCCGTTAACATTCATTATAATATTATGCTCTTGGCCAAGAAGGAAGTATGCCTAGCTATGACTATTATAGTTATACTTATTTGTCAATAATTATTGTCCATTGCATTCATCTCAATACTATGCTACTTGTACATAAATATTATGTTCATAAACATGAATGAAGTTTGACTATGACTATTAATTATGTTTAATTGTTAATAATTTGATGGGAAATAATTAAGGAGAAGAATTAGTTTAGATAAATAGTATGGTAACTCAAGCAAGAACGAATCTGGTTTAAATTTGGTGCATCCTCAACAATGACAAGAAATATCTAACCAAATTCCAATCCAAGTCAGACGAGTAGGAGATCTTTGTACTCCGAACCACCTAATAATATTGGGTCTCTTTTAATTTCTACATTTACTTTTCTGTCAAATTATTTACGTAATCATGATATTAAATTAAAATTTCTCTTTATACTTTGCATACTTTCGATTGTCTTATCATCAAAATAACCAAAATTTCTTCATTATGCTCCCTTCTTACTAATACTTTTTTAATATAATTTGTAAAATAATATAGTGTTATCTTTTAAAATCTCTTTTTAAACTTCACTTTTATTGAAAACATTGGCCGTTTCATATAGTTTTATATGTATATTTGAATTTCATTTACATTTTAATCATTTGAACAAAATTGTATCTTAGTTATAACTTATTTGTATAAGCTACACTAAATATTGCAAACAATTGTAGGTTTGAACTGAGAGACTCTGATTTAACATCCCAATTAATATAATCATCATACCTTCTTCCTTGAGCCGAATTATATCCCTAGTCCACCTATGGCCATTTTTTCAACATCAAATTATGCTTAGTTCCGGTATCCAAATCCCCCATTGATCATGACACGCGATGAGTGGCGAAGCCAGAACTTTTATCCAATGGGGACAAAAATTTGTGCTGGCGGGGGTTCGAGAAGGTGAAACCCCCGAGTCAATTTTTTAAAATAATTTTGTATTTTTTGGCCAGTTGCATATGTAAAACATGTATTTTGATACAATATTGTTAATATAACAAGTAATAATTGTTGGATAAATATATATACACACCTCTTATTGATCCCTAATACGCATTTCTAATCACAAATTTGTTAATAAATATTTAAATTTCTTATGTTATAAAAATAATATAAATTAGATTATTATTTATTTTAAAAATATTAGAGAAAGATGTATACATCAAAGAGTGGAAGTAATATGGAATTAAAAAAGTTATAAAAAATATTCAATTTGATCTCGTATATTAAAAAAATTATAAAATTTTAGTGGGGTCAATTTATTCATTACACTTAAATTTCTTCTAAATTTATTATATATTATTTAGCAAAAAAAAAAATAATTTTATTATATATTATAAAATAATTTTTTTCCCATAGGATCAATTGATCCAACGTGGCTTCGCCCTTGCACGCGACACGATATTGTAGTCCCAGTATTTAAAAATAGAGTAAAATACAGTGACACCCCCTCTAGATAATCATAATAACACTCACCTCCCCTTTAATTTTTTAAGTAACAGTTAGTACCCTTGCAAGTTTTTAGGATTGACTAAATAGATAAAGTTACATATTTACCCTTATATTCTATCAAATTTTAATTCCTAGATAATATATATATATATATATATATATATATATATAATTATTCTTTTTTAATACAATACATTTTAATTATAGTTTTATTTAGAATTAAGACTATCTCATTTAAATTATCGGTAACTTATAAAAAAATTAATTTAGTTTAATTAACACATATTTTTGGATAAAGTGATACAAATATTAAATTTTTTAAATTAAATTATTAATGGAGTTATTCTAATTATAGTGATTGAGTATGTTGATAGTTTAATTTTTGGTGTTTAACAACAAAAATTATTATTTGAATTCTTAGTTTCATAGTATGATTTTTATATGTTAAATTTTCTTGAGTATATGTCAAAATTTGAGATGTTAATGATTTTGATTATATTTTTTTACAGTTAGCGTTGTTTTTGTGCAATGTTGAATAAAAGAAAATATAAAATTTTTTCTTTTAATATATTTTTTTGAGTAACAACATTTGTCATTTTTATTGTAAATAATTATATTTAAGCGTGACTTATGTTTAGTTTAATATATGAGAAAAATAATTAATATAACTTTTAATACTTTTTATATGAATAATAAGATTCGTTCTGTAATAATAAGTTTATTTTACGTAAATTTTAATATTTTAAATATATATATATATATATAATTTTATTGCATTAGTTTGTACTTTTTATCTGTATTAAAATTTTACTTTTTAATTACAAAAAATATATTTTAATATATATCATGTAAATTAATCTTTGAGAATTTAATTAGTGAAAATTGTATGACTTTATTTTCTTGATAAAATGAATATTTATTATTTTTAACATTTATGTTATTATTGCACAAGTTCATAATTTAATTAATTAGATCAAGTTAAGTAAAAACTATAGTGTACAAATTTATATTTAGTGGATAAATTAAATATTATAACTTGAAGGGTATATTAGACATTCTATTAAAAATATTTTTGAATATTAGTTAGTCAACCACAGTAGGAGTAGTAAATGTTACATATTGTAGACTAGAGGGGTACTGACTGTTACTTAAAAAATTAGAGGGGTGATGAGTGTTATTATAATTATCTACAGAAGGTGTCAGTGTATTTTACTCTTAAAAATATGATTATAAACTTGATTAGATGTAATTCCAGGCTACAAAGATGTGCTAGGTCGTTTTCGGATTTTGGTAAATTCCCATAGAAAAAAAGGGTTCTTTACACTACTATACAACATTTACAAAATATTTATAATATTAGTGCATTCATAAAATAATTTCAAAAAGAGGGCAACAAAATCAGATCATTCAGTTTCACATAAATAAAGAAACCTGAAATCAAGGAGAAATAACCGCACAATGTGCTTTGCCTACGACAACCCATGTCAACCCATTCTCTATCCTCCTCCCCCATCTTCGCCGCTTCCCTCTCCGCCGCCGCCGTCATCAGACTCCAATTGCCCATCGCCACCATCACCACCCACTTTTGGATATTACTACTACTCTCCGCCAACGCCCCTGCAACCGTCGGTTTCCACCTTTAATTACTATTCTCCCCCGCCAACATACGGCAGCAGTGGCTCATATTACTCGACACCGCCACCTCCAAACCCAATTGTTCCGTATTTCCCATATTACTATTACAATCCTCCGCTAGCATCTCCTAAGTTTTCGAAGTCAGTTTAATCGAGACACCATCCCCTGTTTTCCTCTCTCATTGTTTTGTTGTTTGTCGTTTTCTTCATCCCTTAAATAAACTGATTTAGTGACAAATTAACTGTCGCTATCATAGTGCAATGCAAAACCCAATAAAATTGTTCATGGTTATACATGTTGGAAACTGTTCTTAAATTTTTTATAATTAATTGGTAACCCAATAAAACTGAATTGGTTACCTTTTTATGAATGTTTGACTACCAACTGCACTATGAAAAAAAATGTACCGACGGCGACCGTTGCAGAACCTAATAAAACTGTTCATGGTTGCACATGTTAAAGAAAACAAATTCAAGTAACACTTGAAAACTGATCTTAATTTTTTTTATAATTAATTGATAACCCAATAAAACTGAATTGGTTACCTTTGTATGAAGGTTTGGTTACCAACTGCACTATGAAAAAAAATGTGCCGACAGCGACCATTGTAGAACCCAATAAAACTGTTCATGGTTGCACATGTTGAAAAAAATAAATCCAAGTAACACTTGAAAACTGTTCTTAAATTTTTTATAATTAATTGGTAACACAATAAAACTGAATTGATTACCTTTGTATGAAGGTTTGGCTACCAACTGCACTATGAAAAAAAATGTACCGACACTATTTGAAACACTAATACTAGATAATGTTAATATGGTATCATGAACATAATAATTACAAAGAGTGAGACGCCATTTAATTGGTGCTGTTTCAAGTGCTTTTGGATCCTGTCGGCAGAGTTCGCAAAAGAGGAGGAGGAGCAAAACAACGTCAAGGTCACGGAGCTTGGGGTACGTTGGAGCTGAGGTTTTTGTGTGCATGAAGTGGGTGAGGTGGGTTAGGTTGGACAAGAGGTGACGGGTAATAAGTTGGGACTTGTGATGGAGAGAGAGGGAGTGGAGGTGGTGGAGGGTGAGGGATAAGAGAGGAGAGGATATAACGAATGAGAATTTTATATATTAATTGTAAATATTTATTGAATTAAATAAATATTTGATTTGATTTATTTATTGAGCTAAATAAATAAATTGCGTGATTGTTGTGGAGTAATTTAATTAAGTGCAAAAGAATTAATTAAATTGATGTGTAAGTAATGGTGTAGCATAATTCTAATTTAATTGAGAATAATTAAATTAGAGCAATATTATGTGTTAAGTGTTTATAATGATTTACTAATTTGTTACATGAATTATGATTAATAAGGGAATTACAATTGTGTAGCAATTTAGTATTATGTGCAATTTTAATTAATTAATAAATGTTAGCTTATATTTAATTAAATTAGAAGGTTGTAATTTAATTAAATAAAGTGTAACATTTAAACTATGGAGTAAAAGATTTATTAAAAGAATTGAAAAGAGTTTTAAATTGATTTTACCAGACAAGGTCTTTACTTTTGTTTTAAACCCGTTTTACCAAACATGGCCTTAGTTACTATTAATCTGTTTTAAAAATAATGTTGTTTTGCCAAACATGGCCTTAGGACTTTTTAAATTCAAAATTTTGTAACTTATATAATTAAGTAGTAGTTAGTATATGTAATTAGTATAATACTTATTAGCTACATTAATATTGTAAGTTACATATATATATTATATATGTTATATGTATATTATCTATCTATAATATACGTTAGTTTAGAAAAGTTAGTCTCTTAAAGAAAGAAAGAACAAAACAGAGAGAAAAGATAGAGAGGAAAGGAAGAAGAGAGAAGAAAAAGAAGGCTTTGAGAAAACCAAAGGAAGCTACACACCATCATCTTCATCTTTCCTCCTATTCCAAGCTAGAAAAGGTATAATCTCTATGTTAAATCTTTTATATATTGTGTTTTACATATTCCATATTTTTCATAAAAGAAGTTCGCTGTAATAATATCTTTTTTTTTGTAAATTACTTGATCATGATGTATATATGTGATGTATATATATATATATATATATATATATATATATGCTTATATATGAGTTATATAGTTGTTTTAGCAATTCAATCTACGTAATTACGATGAACATGAAGAAATCATGTTCATAGTAATTTACTGTGAGCTTATTTTGAAAATATTCTTTAAATCATCAAAATTGGTATGTGTTTGTCAATTGTTGTTTAAATTGATCATGAATTATGTTAATATGTTAAAAAATAGAGTTAACACATTTGGAATTTCATGATTTGATTCAAAAATGAATTCACGTATCAATTTTCGTCAAGAACGCTTAAGAATGTCGTTTTCTTCAAAAATCATAAAAATTATGTTTTGATTATGTGTTGTAATGATTTTGTATGTTATAATCATATTAAAAGTTTAAAATTTTGCTTTCATTAAGTTTCATGTACATCATGTTGAGAAAAATCGGACTTTGGTGTAAAGAAATAAGCCAAATGGGCTTATTTCTCTACCGTTCGCGAGCTAGGAGAACCCACCAGTAGTGGTCCCCGCCCAGCGGGGCTTTTAGCCTAAGAGGACCTGCCTCAGCGGGGCAACCTGCTGTCCGGGTTTTTATTTTGTGCTTCGTTGAGTTTTTGTGCAGTGTTTGTTTAGCTAACGTATATTGATGACTTGTTAAGTATAATAGACAATGATATAACATACTTTTGATATGTTTAAAATGATTTGAAGTCTTATATAAATATATTATATGTGTATGTGTGTATTACTTTCACAAGGTACGCTTGATAGTTTAAAGCGTTATAAGCTTGTGAAGTGTATGTTGTGAGTATAGACTCACGTATGTGGCTAGTTAGCAACTTATGTTGTAAACCACGTTGTGAGTTGAACTTAAGTAAGAAGTTCAACGATGTTAACGTAACAATCGTGTACTAATTGATATTATAAAAATAATGTAATATGTAGGATAATTGTGGAAGTGGTTTGTAATTATAAAGTGTAGCTTGCGCTTGAGGCAAGTTTTTTAATCCTTATTCTTTTACGTTAAGCAAGTTTCCTAAGACCTTCCTTTTACGTTTATGCGAGCTTTCTCATTGAATCTTTTCATTGTGCAAGTTCTCTAATCCTTGCTCATTATATCATGCAAGTTTATTTTCGATTCTTAACTTGTTAATTATGTATTGTACAAGTTATGTTGTATTCTAATATTCATAATGCACAAGTATTGAAGTATTATTGAAGTATTGCGATCTTGACTTAATTGTTCAAGCAAGATTTACTTAATCTTTCAATTGCTTTAAGTTATTTCTAAAGCATGCCTACTTATTATGAAGTTTATTGTTATATCTTACAATTGGTTCATAGTTCTTATATTATTGAACTGATAAAGTATTGTGAGTCGATTCAACACTCCTTAGTTGATGATAGTTGAAACTCTAAATTTTCTTTAAGCTTATTCAAACCAAACATTTTTTTGTGCGGACTTGTATTCAAATACTGAGATGAATAACCCTATATATTAGGCGAGGTTACTACGCGAAAGCGTTGAATGTTTGTGCACAATACATGATACGAAGGGCTGATTCCCCTAAGTACGAGTTAAAGGTCCATAGTCTCAATGACTGTTAAAGGTTTTAAATAAAAATATTTATAACCTAGAACATAGTTCAAGGTCGTATGACCCTCAGATAAATTCTATATTCGAATTTTAAATACGATGAAAGAATTATTATTCAATTCTTTATTTTGACGAAAGTAAAGTTATTCAAACTCTTTTTGAAATTATTCAGTTATGTCATATCATTGTTATATTTTAAATGAGCTTTTGTTTGCTCACTCTTGCACATTTTATAACCCCTTGCAGTTAAAGTCGAGAATGTTGACGTACCGTCAACAAATAAAGGGAAAGGAAAGATGAGCAAGTGAAGACTTGTTGTCTTCAATTTTGATTGTAATAAGACTTAGTTCATAATATGTTATTTTCGCACTTATTTGTTATGTTAAGGTTGGATAACCTTGAGATTTATTTTGGACAAAGTTGTAATCCTTTTATAAGGAAGATGATTTTTATTTAAGTAATTATGAAGGTTGTAATCTACTTTGCAATTATTTATTATGGGGTAGATGCATGTTTTATTTAGAAAGTGAACACTAAATCTTGTGAAAACGAAGTACCCGAATTTCGGGGTGCCACAGAGAAGGATAGGAGAGGTGGGAGGCGAGACGACGGTGGTGGCGATGGAAGAGGGAGGAAATGGAGGTGGTCAGATATATCTGAGAGTTGGGGAGGAGTTAAGGTGGAGTGTGCGGCCATGATCACAGTTTCGGTGTAGTATTGGTTTTCAATCATGGGATCAGTGGGGAGGAGAATGAAGGAGTTCACTTGATTGTGGTTTTCCATAATGCACTAATTTTGTAAATAAAATATTAAAAATTTATTAATTCTGTAAATATTTTCTAGATGCCTTTTTGTTGTTATTTTTTTTAAAATATACTAAGAAATGTAAATAACCCAAAAAAAGAAGAAGTTGTTTCAACTGCTCAACCCTTATCTCCACCACATCCTGCTGTTGGAAGCAAGAAAGCACCTAAAAAGAAAATAATAATAATAGAGAATTGAGTAGTATTTAATTAAATTAGGATAGCAATTTTTATTTGGTTGTTTGGTTTAGGATTGCAATTTTTATTGGGTTGTTTGGTTGGTGTTTCGTATGGGCTTTTTAGCCAATTTTAGTTCACAAGTGACAAACAATTTGCAAGTAAATAATATGGAGCATGAAAACTTACTTTCATTGGCCAATTTAATACAAATTAATTTCCTCCCATACTTCAACAAATTTAGCAAGTATGCATTAATTCAAAAAAACCTCACAACCAAATATTAACAGAAACATAATACTTCCTCCATCTGTTTTAAATTACATAATTATTTTATTGATTAAAATTAAAATAATTTTGAGTATAAAAATAATTTTCAGTAATAATCTTCTACTCTGAAATGAAGGGGGAAACAGTTTCATCTAATAATTAAAGTTATATGCATCAAACCAACCGGTATTTTGTTGTGAACATTCATTAATAATAGTATGCTCTTTGGACATTAATGAAGTATGACAATGACTATTACAATTATGCTTACTTGTCTATAATTGTTATTGTCAGCAGTCATCTTAATATTATGCTTTTTTTCTTTTTCTTTTTCTTTTTCTTTTTTGGTTTAGTTTGAAGAGAATTTAACATTCTTGCGATCCCAAGATCTCATGCGCCCAAGCCTTATGAGTAGTTTTTTACCATCGAGTCATGTCATGAAGGGCTTGGTATACTATGTTTATTGACTTGAATGCAGTTTAAATTCAAAAAAATAATATTATTGGTATACTATGTTTATTGGTATACTATGTTTAATATGTTTATTGGGTTGTTTGGTATATTATGCTTATTGAGACTTATTTTTTATGTTTAGTTTAAATTCAATTAAGTAATGATATCAAGTGAAACCTCATCATAATGACCTAAGAACATTCATAATAGTTTTCTTATGTCTATCTCTACTCTGCAGTGCTATTGAGTCATTTTGCAGGGATTCAATTTTTTCACTATGTACCCAACAAGTTTCTTATATTGATTCCTTAAATAAAAATTTGAAATTTAAAAGTTTCACCACTAGGCTGGGCGTGGATGGGTTGAGATTGACTAGAGCAGCAAAAGACGATGACCTAAAAAAAGCTTATTGGAAGCTTGCCATGGGGTGACACTATGACAAAAACCCTAACAACAAAAAGCACCAAATTCAAAACAATCTCCGAACGTATACCCTGATTTACATATCCTAGTGTGAATTTCAATTGGACTGTTTTGGTGCATGTTTTGAATGATCGTCAGAAGCGAGAATCGCCAGGTTCCGTTGAGTAGTTTTCCGACTGCTTTTCTGATCGTCCGGATGTGTACCGGTTAAACCCTAGAAGTGCAGATGATATCTTCCCTGAGTTCTTTGGGTTTTCGAGCCCATTTGGAGAAGGGATATGGCTGAAATTTATGAAACATGAAAAGGAAACAGTTTCCTTCTAGTTTTATACAATATAGTTTCCTCCAATACTTCAATAAATTTAACAAGTATATATATTTCATTTTAATTTTCACACGAATTTGAAAAACCCTGAACCCTAAATAGCTAGAAAAACAGAAGTAATTTGTTTCTGACCGTTCCATGATCTAAATATTAAAATACTTAAACGTTATGCAAGTAATATTTTGTTGTCAACATTCATTATAATATGATGATCTTTGGGCAAATTAAAGTTATATACCATGCAACTAATATTTTGTGTCAATTAACATTCATTATAATATTATGCTCTTGGCCAAGAATGAAGTATGCCTAGCTATGACTATTATAGTTATACTTATTTGTCAATAATTATTGTCCATCGCATTCATCTCAATACTATGCTACTTGTACATAAATATTATGTTCATAAACATGAATGAAGTTTGACTATTAATTATGTTTAATTGTCAATAATTTGATGGGAAATAATTAAGGAGAAGAATTAATTTAGATAAATAGTACGGTAACTCAAGCAAAAACGAATCTGGTTTAAATTTAGTGCATCCTCAACAATGACAAGAGATATCTAACCAAATTATTTACGTAATCATGATATTAAATAAAAATTTCTCTTTATATTTTGCATACTTTCGATTGTCTTATCATCAACATAACCAAAATTTATTCATTATGTTCCCTTGTTACTAATACTTTTTTAATATAATTTGTAAATTAATATAGTGTTATTTTTTAAAATCTCTTTTTAAACGTCACTTTTGTTGAAAACATTGGCCGTTTCATATAGTTTTATATGTATATTTGAATTTCATTTACAATTTAATCATTTGAACAAAATTATATCGTAATTATAACTTATTTGTATTATAAGTTACACTAAATAGAGCAAAACCACATAACTAAATAGCTATTTACTAAATTAATTTTAGTTGATTAATTTAGAAAACGAGCACATGGCACCAAAAAAGTTTCCAAACCTAGAAGATCACTTTGATTCGTGGGTCTCTTCCAAGTCAAACCAAGGGTAGAAATATAAACTAGTCCTCCATGGACACATGGAGGGTGGAAATGTAGGGTCGGCGCCGGCCTCAAGTCAGGTAGGCTATTTTCCCTTCTATATATATAAAGAAAGGGACGTCTGCCTCAGTTTGTTCTTGCCAGCCTCGGCTTTCTATCTCGCTCACCCATTTCAATGTCTAGAAAGTTCTGTCTATGAAAGAGGTTAGTTAATCTAATTGAGGGCCAGTAAGGAGAAATCTTTATCGGAAAACCCCCTCTTTCCTGGGAACGACCTGGTTGTCATTATTGTGATTCTGTAATATTATTTGTGAATAATTAATTATTGATAAAAATGATAAGGAAATATTTATTTAATGGAGGAATTTTTAAAGAGACAATTATTGAGAGTTGATATTTTATCTTCTTCGATAAAATAATTCATTCAAATATATTATTAAAATATTACATTATAAGTGTATGCTGTAATAGTATAATAATATAATAATGGTGATATTTTTACAATGAATGCACGATATATGAATAAAATGAGGAGGAATAGAGCAAATTGGATTCGGAGTATTTTTATTACAAAAAATATGTTAAATATGTTGGTTGGCCCCGTTTTTGACTGAAATTTGATTATAGCCTGCAATTCGTCCGTATGTAAATTTGGGTCATTTTTCGTTCGAAATTTGAAAAAAAATTCTTCTACAAAGTTGTAGAGAATTAAATTTCATAATGAATGAACATAGGATTCGTATTTTTCTGATAAAAGGGCTATTTATTAGGAATTATTGAAATTCCTGAATATTGGATCTGAATTGATTTTTGTTACAGAAAATGTTTAAAACATTTTTGGTGGAAGATCTTCTAGAAGGAGTAGGACCCACTTGTCCTTTGCGGGTGTGTTTTTGGCTGAAAATTGATTTTTCAAAAATAGTTTACGTATATTGATTTTGGTCAACATTTGTGTGCATTTTCTATAAATAGGGTACTTAATTAGAATTGAAAATCACATCAGAATCAAAAAAAATTTTCTCTATAGTATCAAGCGTATTTCTTGTGAGTGATTAGATATTTGGAGTGTTGATAACAGTGCAAGTTTTTCTCATCGTAATATCCGATATTCCAGTCAGATTCAGTATTCTTTTGAGGTAAGGGATATCATTGTTGTAAAGGATGTTATTCTTCTCGTAAAGGATATTTTGGTAAAGGATGTAATTTTATACTTGTAAGGGGGTATTATTGCTTTCGTATTTGTATGGGATCGTAAGGAATGTTATTATATTTCGTAAAGGATATTATTTGTCGTAAAGGATATGATTTTCGTAAGGGATGTTATTTTTCTCGTAAGGGATATTATTTTTCTTGTAAATGATGTTATTTCTTTCAATATCATTTTACCGAAATATTGGTATAAATTTTATTATAAAATTTTACCTTTTTATGTCGAGATTACTATTTACGTATACGACACTATTCACGTATACAGCACTATTCACGAATACAGTACTATTCACAGAAAAATTAAATTTTCTTTTCTTTGTCCAAGTTGTCTGTTATGGGTCCTATCTTTGATTGGATCCATGTTTTGATCTTCATTCTTGAATTTTGCTCCACAATTGATTATTATGGGGTATTCTTGAACTTGAATAAAATTAAATTACGAATCCCTAATCTTTGTCATTTATCTCACTGAATTCATTCTTTAAAATATTTTTTATCATCATCAGTTTTATATGGTGATACAAATGAATATCTTTGGCCTGTAGTGCAAAGATGAATGATTATTTGATGAATATCTTTGGCCTGTAGTGCAAAGATGAATGATTATTTGATGAATATCTTTGGCTTGTAGTGCAAAGATGAATGATTAACTGATTAATATCTTTGGCCTGTAGTGCAAAGATGGACAAATATTGATATAAACATGACCACTGGTGATACAAATGAATATCTTTGGCCGTAGTGAAAAGATGAATATTTGATTGGAGATATATATATTGATTGATGTTACAGGGATAAAATATTGATGATGGACTTTTAAATCATAGAAGATAGTATACATCATTTTCTACTTAACTCTTCTGATGCATTGTTACTTCCGCTGCAGTTGTTGATCTAAAACTTGTTGTCCATAATATTTAATCTGATTTGTTGAAGACTAACGATAAATTATTCTTCATTATCTTAGTCATAATATTCTTTACTGGGCAAGTTGAGCTCACCCTTTTATTCTATTGTCCTCTTCTAGAAATGAGAATGTTGCAGAGACTAGTCGGGGAGCAGAGTGATAGGCAGAGTTAAGAGTAGTAGTAGTTCTCACTATTTTTATAAAATAGTGTGATAATAATTATAATAAGGACTTAGTTTCAGTGGATATATTTTTTACATGTTTGTATTGACACTCACAGTTGTGTGGTCATATTTTGCACGACCGTATAATATAAAAGATTGTATCTGGATTATGTACCAAGTATTTGACGACTCAGAATGGATTGAGTGGATTGAACCTATTTTGGGGGCGTCACACCCCGCACCAGTGCTCCACAACTTTGTCCGCTCCCGACGCCCAACATTCGCGTACTCCAGAAATCCTGTTCTCTTAGTGCGCCTCGCGCTACACATAGACCTGTACTGGCGCGCCCCGCGTCGGTCTTGCAGAAACTTCGTACCGTACCCGCATCCCCAACCTTCGGTTTCGCTCCTTCACTCAACTCCGCACAAGCGTTTTTCAGTAGTTTCTAAATTATGAGTCACAAGTCCCAACAAACTCCACCTTGACGAATAACCTCGCCCATTTTGAAGATAAGTCACTTGTTCTAACCAATATAGCAGGGATCCTTCTTACTAACATTTGGAGACATTAACCAAGTCCAAGCAATGCTTGAATTTGTTCGCGATCACAGTCTTTGTCAACATGTCAGCTGTATTTTCAGAAGTGTGCACCTTCTCCAATATCACATCACCCATAGCAATCAACTCTCTCACCTTGTGAAACTTTACGTCAATATGCTTGGTCCTTGCATGATACACTTGATGCTTTGCCAATTAAATGACACTCTGACTATCACAATATAATTGTACTCCACCTTGATCTATGCTCAACTCCTTTACAAAACCCTTTAACCACATTGCTCTTTCCCAGCCTCAGCCAATGACATATACTCAGATTCAGTAGTAGATAGAGCCACTAGAGATTGTACCGTGGATCTCTAACAAATCGGTCCACCTGTTAATATGAACGTATACCCTGTTGTAGACCTCAAATCATCCAACCTTCCAGCATAGTCTGCATCTACATACCCCACCACTGATATCTGATCTTGTTGCCTTGCAAACATAATCCCATGATCTGCAATACCCTTCAGATATCTGAATATCCTCTTTGCCGCTTTCCAATGCTCTTTGCCTGGATTTCCCATGTACTTGCTCACTGTGCTGACTGCATGTGTCAAATCGGGTCTTGTACATTCCATCGCATACATCAAACAACCAATTGCACTCGCATAAAGCACGTTTGACATATCCTGAATCTCTTCAGCCAACTCCGGACACTGTGCTGTAGACAACCTGAAATGACTCGCTAATGAAGTGCTAACCTGTTTAACATTAGTCATACTAAACCTTTCCAACAGTTTCTTCACGTAATTCTTTTGGGACAACCACAGCTTATCAGCTGACATATCCCTGCAAATCTCTATCCCAAGTATTTTCTTAGCAGCACCCAAATCCTTCATGTCAATTAACTCTTTTCCCAACAAGGTCTTTAACCTGTTGACTTTAATCATACTCTTCGCAGCAATAAGCATATCATCCACATAAAGTAACAGAAAAATATGGGAATCATCCTCAAGACTCTTAACATAAACACAACAATCATACTCACAGTGTGTGAACCCAATCCGGATCATGAATGAATTAAACTTTTTATACCACTGTCTTGGATACTGTTTCAGCCCATATAGTTATTTCTTTAACTTGCAAAACATGTGCTCAGTCTCCGACTGCTTAAACCCCTCAGGCTGCTCCATGAATATAACCTCCTCCAAATCACCATGGAGAAAAGTTGTCTTCACATCGAGCTGCTCTAACTCTAGATCATAGTTAGCCACCAATGCCAAGATAATCTTGATTGAAGGATGCCTCACCACCGGAGAAAATACCTAATCGTAGTCAATCCTCTTCCTCTGTGAGCATCCCTTTGCAACTAATCGAGCCTTGAACGTTTCCTTTTCCTTTTCTGATACAGCTTCCTTTTTCAACCCAAAGGAATTGTGAGGGGTCTGCCGAGTTTCTCTGAGTCTAATATAGTATGTGGCGATTGCTTAAAAGGAAAGAAACATTTATATTTATTCCAAAGAAGAGTACATGGAGAGCAACACAAAAGTTAGAGCTAGTTCACGCTGACATTTGCGGTCCAGTCTCTCCCACGTCCAACATCCACAAGAGGTACCTAATTTGCTTTATCGATGATTTCAGTAGGAGGGCTCGGGATAATTTTCTTGTTAATAAGGCAGATGCTTTTGCTTTCTTTAAACTGTTCAAAAGTTGCGTTGAAAAAGAGACTAGTTTGTCTATTAAGTGTTTTAGGACAGACTGTGGTGGTGAGTTCGCGTCAAATGAATTCAATGAATTTTGTAGGAAGAATGGGATAAAGAGGCAGTTGACCACCACTTATACACCGCAACAAAACGGTGTTGCCGAGAGGAAGAACAGGACTGTGATGAACATGGTGAGGAGCTTACTGTCCGAGAAAAGTGTTCCAAATAACCTTTTTAGCCCAAGGAGGTGAACTGGACCTTTTATGTGCTGAAAAGATGTCCTAAGTCGTCAGTCAAAGGTGTGACACCGGAGGAAGCTTGGAGCGGAGTGAAGCCTTCTGTTGAACACTTAATAGTTTTTTCAAAGTTTGTTACACGGCCGCCTGCCGTTCTTCACTCTGCTCTTCTAACTCACGAATATGATTTTGCAGTTCTACATTTCGATCATAAAATTCTCCGAATAAATCTTTCTCAGGTTCCTCTTCTTCTTCACCCTCAGCTGCTACCTCTGCGATTAGCTCGGGTGCAACTATTAATTCTTCACTCACCACATGAATATTTATAATTTCTTCTCCTCCAGACATCACATTATCCTGGTTGGTGATTAGCGGTGCCTCAATGGACTCAAATGCTCCATTGTTTAGATTTTCAGCTGCCATTCTCAAATACTGCAATAAAACAAGGGTTAATTAAAGAAATTAACATATCATAAATTAACCCTATGTTCCGATCGACCAATTAAATACCAAATAAGCTTAGGTAAGACACACTAGCGAAGGATTTACTCGTCTCTCCCCTCCTAGTTCTATTCCCAGATCTCCGCCAGAGACCATATTCCTAAGCTCTGATACCAACTGTGACGCCCCCAGAATAGGTTCAATCCACCCAACCCATTCTGAGTCGCCAAATACATGGTACAAAATCTAAATACAATCTTTTATATCATAAGGTCGTGCAAAATACGACCACACAACTTTGAGTGTCAATACAAACATGTAAAAAATATATCCACTCAAACAAAGTCCTCATTACAATTATTATCACACTATTTTATAAAAATAGTGAGGACTACTATTGTTCTTAACTCTGTCCATCACTCTGATCCCCGATTAGTCCCTGCAACATTCTCATTTCCTGAAGAGGACAATAGAATAAAAGGGTGAGCTCAACTAGCCCAATAAGAATATTATGACTAAGATAATGAAGAATAATTTATCGTTAGTCTTCAACAAATCAGATAAAATATTATGGACAATAAATTTTAGATTAACAACTGCAGCGGAAGTAACAATGCATCAGAAGAGTTAAGTAGAAAATGATGTCTACTATCTTCTATGATTTAAAAGTCCATCATCAATATTTTATCCCTGTAACATCAATAAATTTATATCTCCAATCAAATATTCATCTTTGCACTACGGCCAAAGTTATTCATTTGTATCACCAGTGGTCATGTTCATCTCAACACCTGTCAATCTTTGCACTACAGGCCAAAGATATTCATCAGATAATCATTCATTTTTGCACTACAGGCCAAAGATATTCATCAAATAATTATTCATCTTTGCACTACAGGCCAAATATATTCATTTGTATCACCATTTAAGACTGAAGATGATGAAAAATATTTTAAAGAACGAATACAGTGAGATAAAGGACAAAGATTAGGAATTCGTAATTTAATTTTATTCAAGTTCAAGAATACCCCATAATAATCAATTGTGGAGCTAAATTCAAGAATGAAGATCAAAACATGGATCCAATCAAAGATAAGAAACATAACATATAACTTGGACAAAGAAAAGAAAATTTACTTTTTTTGTGAATAGTACTGTATTCGTGAATAGTGCCGTATACGTGAATAGTAACTCCGACATGAAAAGATAAAAATTTCATAATAAAATTCATACGAATATTTTGTTAAAATGATATTGAAAAAAATAACATCATTTCCGAGAAAAATAATATCTCTTACCTCAAAAGACAAGTACTTCTGACTGAAATATCGAATATAATGTTGAAGAAAACTTGCATTGCTTATCAACTCTCAAAGTATCTAAATACTCACAAAAATACGCTCGATATTATAAAGAGAGAAAACTTCTGATTCTGGTGTGATTTTCAATTCTAACTAAGCACCCTATTTATAGGAAATGCTTAGCACACAAATATTGACCAAAATCAATATACGTAAACCATTTTTGAAAAATTAATTTTCAGCCAAAAACACACCTGCAAAGGACAAGTGGGTCCCACTCCTTCTAGAAGATCTTCCACCAAAAATGTTTTAAACATTTTCTGTAACAAAAATCAATTCAGATCCAATATTCAGGAACTTCAATAATTCATAATAAATATCACTTTTATCAGAAAAATACGAATCTTATGTCCATTCCATAAGAAATTTAATTCTCTACAACTTTGTAGAAGAAAATTTTTCCAAATTTCGAACGAAAAATGACTCAAATTTACATACGGACGAACTTGCAGGCTATAATCAAATTTCAGTCAAAAATGGGATCCACCAACATATTTAACATGTTTTTAGTAATAAAAATACTCCGGACCAAATTTGCTCTCTTCCTCCTCATTTTATTCATATATTGTGCATTTATTGTAAAAATATCACCATTATTATACTATTACATTATACACTTATAATATAATATTACAATAATATATTTGAATGAATTATTTTATCGAAAAAGATAAAATATCAACTCTGAATAATTGTCTCTTTAAAAATTCATCCATTAAATAAATATTTCCTTATCATTTTTATCAATAATTAATTATTCACAAATAATATTACAGAATCACAATAATGGCAACCAGGTCGTTCCTAGGAAAGAGGGGGCTTTTCGATAAAAATTTCTCCTTACTGGCGCGCAATTAGATTAACTAACCCTTTTTCCTAGACAAAACTTCCTAGACATTGCCAATAATGCTGTCTAATAATATTATTCAAATAATATGAATTATTGATTTGATAATATAAAATATTATGCAGTGATAATTATTGAAACAACAATAATATAAAATACTATGTAATACCGTGTGCTACTATGCAACAATGCGTATTACTTTATTTTAACCACTGGGTATTTCAACAGTGTTAAAGCTAACCGTTACGCCGTTATTTATAGAAACTTATTATTGTCGTTTTCTTCATCTGATAGTTTTTCGTTATGGGGCCCACAAATAGCTGCGCCGTCGTACAAATATTCCCCGATAACAAGAATATTCCACGACCAAACGAATATTCCCCGATAACAATGAATATTTTATAACCACTTGCTTATTTTGAAATATTTGCATGTATCACCCTTAACTTATCAAAGTTATCAAATCAACCCCTTACTATTTCAAAATAATATATAGAGGAAATTCAATTTTTATTCATAAAAGTGGGGGTCTTACAAAGAAGAAGAGCAGAGTGAATCCGAAAATGAAGAGAGTGAAGATGTAGTAGAGAATGGCGAGGAAGTGGTGCCAAGTCCTAAAAGCATAAAAGCTACTGAGCCTTCAAATGCAAGAGAAACTAGAATTAGAAAAGTACTTGTGTGGATGGGAGATTATTTCTCCGGTGAAGGCTTCTCTGATGAGGATAATGCAGCTAACATAGCCTTATTTACCAATTCTGATCCGGTCAGCTATGAGGAAGCAGTAAGAGATGAGAAGTGGAGACATGCAATGGACTCTGAGATATGGTCTATTAAAAAGAATGGGACATGGTTCTTAACTGATTTTCCAAAAGGATCTAAAAAGATTGGAGTTAAATGGGTCTATAAAACTAAACTAAATGAGCTTGGAGAAGTGGAGAAGTGGAGAAGAATAAAGCGTGTTTGGTCGCAAAAAACTATGCACAGAAGCACGGGGTTGATTATGAAAAAATATATGCTCCAGTAACTCGTATGGACACAATTTGAATGATTCTTGTTATTGCAGCTCAAAGGAGTTGGAGTGTGTTTCAGTTTGATGTCAATTCATCCTTTCTCCATGGAGAACTAACTAAAGACGTCTACGTTGAACAACCAAGGGGCTATGATGTAAAGAATGAAGCACACAAAGTGTACAAACTTAACAAAGCCTTGTACGGGCTCAAACAAGCACCAAGAGCATGGTTCAGTAGAATTGAATCATATTTCATTAAAAAAGGTGTTAGTTCCCAAAGGCACATTAGTTATCTAGAAGGGGGGTTGAATAGATATTTTAAAAAATTCTTTGTTTAAAATTCTTTGTCAGTATTGATTATACTGACAGCAGCGGAATATATGTTTTGTTCCCCTTCAAAATATTGCAGTTATGGTTTGATAAGCAGTTATTGCAGTTATAACAGATATAACAGTTATAGCAATTAATAAGAGACAATGAGGCACAAGGTTTTAAGTGGTTCAGAGCACACAAGGCTCCTAATCCACTCTTCTACTCCACGAGTAGAAAATCCACTAAGGATGTTTCTTACAACTGGATCACTTAGATCCCTTCAAGGCCAGCAGTCCTGGAACTTCTCTTAGTTCACTTTTGAACTCTTCAAGTCCTCTGACTTGGATCTGCTCTTAGTTCACTTTTGAACTCTTCAAGTCCTCTGACTTGGATCTTCACTTAGTTCACTTTTGAACTCTTCAAGTCCTCTGACTTGGTTCCTCACTTGGATTGACAGTAGTTGTTTGAGGTGTGCTACTCAGTTCCAATTAAGCATCAGTTCTGAAGGACTGAGTAGCAAAGCAAGCTTTCTTCTTTCAGGATCGTAGAGTTGATCGTTGAGTGTTCTTGAGCTTTTCTCTTGATAATCTTTCTTTTTGTATCTTGCTTGCTTGCTTAGTCTGAATCTTTGTCTGATGTCCTTATAAAAGAGTCATTCAAAATATATCCGTTTGAATGCTCCCGTTGCTGCATTTAATGCTTCAAACGTTTCTGTGCAGTTGATGTTGACATCTTGCTTTCCTGCGGCACTGCAGACTGGCCCACTGACACAACAGACTGCAACTCACCTAACACCTGAAAAGATGTTTTCTGCAGGCAGTTTAGTCCTTTCCTTAGCTTCTTCAATACGCTTCTTCGATTTGAACTAAGGATGAATATGGAATCATTGGGACTATCAAATTGTCAACGGCTATTAGTCTTTCTTCATTTATTGCTCTTCCTCCCTTCATCAGAACTATGATCTTTGATGCTGACTGGAGGAGCACTACGATTATGGTCATTGTACCATAATCGTTGTGTGTTGGCTTGCACAGCTTGACTCAGACTTGATCGTAGAGAACACTACGATTTCTCTTAAGCTATCTGGTAGACTACGATTCCTGCTTGCTTGTCTTGCAGACTTCACACTTCCAAGAGCACACTGCGTTTCTTGACTTGGCTCGAATTTTCTCCATGATTCTCAGTGTGACTTCCAAGGGCAGACTACGATTCTGATACTTTAACTTAAGCTCCACGAATCTTGCCTTGGTCTCTGCAACCTTGATTCTCTTGGTAGACTACGATTCTGGTCATCTTCATTTAAGCTCCACGATTCTGCCTTGTCTTCTGAATGCTGCCTTTGATAAACTACGATTCTGTCAAGGCTTTAATATTTACAGCACAAATAGATCAACCTAACAAATTTGATTTTTTCTTCTATACATTTATTTACATAAATGATAAACATTAAAGCTCAGATCAACTTAATATTTTTGATCTATCATCTAAGTCCTTGTACATATGATCATTGAAGGACTGTACACTTAAGCATTTATATTTACTTTCAATATCAAATATGAATATGCAATTTCCAACAGAAGGTTTTGAGAATAGTAAAAGTGAGTAGACCCTCTTTACCACAATCAACAAATAAGGCAAATGCTTGATTATAGCTTGTATGTTGATGATTTGATTTATACTGAAGAAGATGATGTTATGATGTGTGAATTCAAGAATTCGATGAAAATGGAGTTTGATAAGTCGGATTTGGGCAAAATAAAATATTTCCTTGGCATTGAAGTGATGTAGTTTGATGAGGGAATTTTTATAAGTCAAAAGAAGTATGTGTTGGAAGTATTAAAGAGATTTGGGATGGAACGTAGCAACTCGGTGCAGAATCTGATCATTCCAGGGAATGTTATATATAGAAGTGGATGACTCATTTTACAGACAATTAGTGGGAAATATGATGTATCTTACCGCTACGAGGCCGGATATTATGTATGTTGTTAGCCTAATTAGCATGTACATGTCAAAGCCAACAGAGCTTCATCTTCTAGCAGCCAAAAGGGTGTTGCGTTATCTACAAGGAACTGCTAGCTTTGGGGTTCTGTACAAGAAGAGAGGAAATAAGGATTTAATTGGCTTCATCGATAGTAATTATGCTGGTTCTGTGGAAGATAAAAAAAGCGCGTCAGGGTATGTTTTTATCTTAAGCTCTGTAGTGGTTCCTTGGTCTTCACGAAATAGCCGATTGCCACACTTAAAACTATCGAAGTTGAATTCGTAGTAGCTGCAGCGTGCACATATCAAGCAGTATGGATGAAAAGAGTGCTGAAGAAGATTGGTTATGAAGTCAGTGAGAGTACAACCATTTTCTGTGATAATAGCTCAACCATCAAATGTCAAAGAATCCTGTAATGCACGCCAGAAGCAAGCACATTGATGTTCGATTTCACTTCCTACGTGATCTGACTAATGAAAGAGTGGTATAGCTGAAGTATTGTGGAACTGAGGAGCAAGTAGCTGACGTACCGTCTAAACCTCTCAAACTGGAGTCATTTCAGAAGCTAAGAGATAAACTGGGGGTCTGCGATGCTCCAGAGGTAAACTAGTTGCTTATGCAATCTAGTTTAAGGGAGGGAATGATAGGATTTAGTTTGTTATTTTGTTAATAAATGTCCTAGTCTTTAGGGGACTGTTGCTGTTTTGATTTAGTCCAGTTTGTTACCACGTTTCTAGCCTAAACGTGGGTGTTATTGTTTTTCATTGTTTCCTGTTGCAAGGCTATTTAATATCCACTTATGTTTCTCAAGTAAGCAGTGTGTGTAATTCTCAGATTATTCTTTGCATTTGTTGTTTTCAATTCTTGAGATAAATTTGCATCTAACAATATTTTGTAAAAGCCTGTGATTAAATGTGATTATGACCAGATGCATTTATGAAACTCGAAAAACAATGGTTTATCTCCAAAAGGATTATCAAATATACTATTTTTCATGCATTTAGTTTCTTCTTTCATTACATTCCCTCAATCCAAACCAAACGTAGTATAATTATATATATAGTGTTTAAGACATTTTTTCGTCTGAATGTTAGAAAGCTCATGGAAGCCGAAGGTGTTAGATGACATTATTACTCGTTATTTTTACTAGGGTTTATGGCACACACATTTGTGCATACGTAATTTAAAAAATGAGAGTGAAAAAGTTAATTGAAAGTTTAAATAGGGAAAAAATAAGATAATTATTGTAACACACAACCTCAAGAAATAATCACTACTCTTTTCTCCTCCCATTATAATATGTTAGTATTTGTGGCATGTGCGCAATACAAAATATTAAATAGAAATTAAAAAATATGTGTGAGAAAATGTGAGGGAGATTTTATGAATAAATTAAAATATAATTAAGAAATAGAAAGGAGGTTACATGTGCGACACGCAGTTTTGTTTGATTGATCAAAATGATTATAAAATCTCAATATTACCCTTCTAAAATTCATTGAAAAATATGAAAGAAAAACAAAGTTGATATTTAATTTAAACATAATATGGAAAATTAAGACATTAATATTTTCTTGAAATCTACAAATGACAAATAAAAAGAAACAAATTTTACTAATAAAAAGAAACTGATGGAGTATAATTTAAAAACTATAATTCGGTAGGAATATGCTGGACTAAATAAGAAAAAATGTTTATGTATAAGATTTAAAATTGGAAATAAAAATGTAAATGAATCTAAAATGAAAATTTTGAAGTGTTTTCATCCATTAAACATAAAGAGAAACTGTCATTCTTTCCTCCCGCTTTATAATATAGATTTTGTTCTGTGATAATCTGAATTTTCTTAGATACTATTAAAATAAGAAAAATAATAAAGAAAATTTTATTTATGTTAAGTGTGTTTGATTGCAGATATGTTTATATGTTGTGGTTATGTAATGGATATAAGTTAAGGACTAGACTAAATAACTCCCATCTTTTTGTATGAAACAGAGGAATATGATATGTAAATAGCAAGTAGATATGAGATATTATGCAAGAAAAATAATGTAAGTAGAAGCATGTTAATATAAAAATATTATTAAAAATATTTTGCAATGAATGAAGTTATTAGAATAAAATGATATTGTTTTAGAGTAAATAATGATTTAATAATAATGAATTATTTTATTATTAAACAGAAAAATGCCGCCAAAGGGACGAGATCGATAAAGACCGCTAGTAAAAAAATGATGAGTTAAATATAACTCGTTAATAAAAGGATTTTGAAAAAAAAATAAAAAATTCATGAAAAGAAATGGGTTAAATTTGACTCGTTAATAAAAAGGATTTTGAATTTTTAAAATAATTAGAATGAGGGATATTGATTAAATAGGAACTATTAAATTCAAACGTAGGAAATCAGGATCCACGTTTTTCGACGGTTTCGAAAGAGCATGTAAAAGCAAATGGTAATACGATGAAGGTGAAGCAAACGCTTGATTCGTGTAGAATTCACATACAACAATAATTGCCCAATAATTGTTTGCAAAATGGAATGGGCAAGAATCACAACATTGTAACCAGAATGAATGCAAGTAGTTTGCAAGAATAGATCAAAGACTTGTAGCGGTTCAAAAGAAGTACGCTAATTATTCTCATCCGTTGGCGTAGTTTTATTTTACGATTCCGGGGACGGAATTATTATAAAGGAGGAAGAATGTGATAATCTGAATTTTTTTAGATACTATTAAAATAAGAAAAATAATAAATAATTTTTTTTTATGTTAAGTGTGTTTGATTGCAGATATGTTTATATGTTGTGGTTATGTGATGGATTAGATACGTAAAATAAATATGGAGAATATATATTTATTTTAAAGAATAATATTTAATGGTTATAATTAGCTTGAATTGGCTACCAAATGAAATGAGATAAGTAATTCACAAATTAAAAATGTGTGGAATACAATGTTTATTTTAATTAATTAAATTTATTTATTTAATAAGGATGGTTGTATTACAATAAATTACTTGTAGCATGAATACTGCAATAAAATTTAATATTAAGCAAAATGAATGTAAATTTGATTTCATTTTTAAGTAAGGAATATATATTAAATATTTTTAATGCAAAGAAATTGTTAGAGACAATTTGTGGGAAGAATGAGATGATTATATGTAATTATACAAGTTAGTTGTATACATTAAATATTTGTATCAGAATAGTTGATTAATATTAATTATTTTAATATAATATTTTCGTTACATTAAATAAATTATTTTATTTAATGTGTTAGTTTCGTTTTATTGAAAAGATTAAGTAATTATAAAATATTATGTTGCGTTTGGATTGAAGGAATAAAGGTAAGAATGAAATGACTCATTCCTATAGAATAAAAAAAATTATGTTTGGTTGCGATTGGAATGAATTGAACCATCATTTTTTTTTGCTATTTTTGACTGAAATTTAACATTATTGCCCAAGATTTCATGCCCAAAGTCTTGTGAGTAAATTTTTTTATAATTGAGTCATGAGGGTCTCGGGGGAGTAAGGGTGTAAACAAACCGAGTCGAGCCGAGTGTTGAGTTGCTCAGATTTAGTTCACAAAATTTATCAAGTATAAAATAAGGTTTGATTTAGGCTCATTAGCTGCCGAGTCCAGCACGATTCCGAATCGAGCCCGAGCAGTTTGAACTTTTCGAACGAATATGATCCGAGTATCAATAGAAAATTACAATTTAAGGAGGTTCGAGTAATTTATCAAACTTTAAAATTTGCATATATTTGACTCATTTATATTTCGAGTCGAGCTCGAATCGAACTTTTAGTTGAGCGAGTACGAATCGAGCCCGAACTGTTTGCTCATTTTACAGCTTTACGGGGGAGGGAGAGTATAGAATAACTCATTCCAACTAGGATGGAATGAATCATTCCAATCTCCATTCCATTCCTTCAATCCAAACGGAACATTTAATGTATTATGTATAATTTCTACTTTTGAATGGAAATGTTTTATAGCATGTAATATATAATGTAATGTTATGTACTAGAGTAGGAGTATATGTATGTAATCTGCTGGGAGTAACCTCCAAGTATACTGAGTAGCCTACAAGAAATATAAGCATGAGCTGGATATTATGTAGCTTCAAATCAAAATCACAAGAAGGAGCTGGTCTTATATTACCAGTATAGATAATCAAGTCAGTAAAGCTAGCATACGTAGGGAGCAAGAACATTTCGTAGCAAGTAAGGAAGGAAGAGTTACTTAATAAAAACCCAAGCTCCCTATTCCTTATTCAACTTCACCCAACTCCTCTTCCTTCCCTGCTACTGCCGCCCCTTCCACACCAATTTCCAGTCTATTCACTCGCCTAGCACAAAAGAAATTGAAGCTTCATGATATCGTTGGGCAGCTGGGATTAAGTTAAGGAATAGCAAGAAATCATGAGCATACAAGTGAAATGTATGTAGCTTGTTTTTATTAAGTTTTGTTAGCTATGAATGTGAAAATTAAGAGAAGTGGGTTGTTTGATTTTAAAATAATAACAGTTAATATTATGAACTGATTTTGGTTATGAATGGTTAATTGAAAGTATATTAGCTAATTATAACAAAAGAATGGAAATATTTCATAATCAAAAGAATTGGATTTCAAAAGAATTGAATTCTAAGAAATGGTAAAACTAGTTAGTTTGTTAATGGCTTGTCTATGCATAAATTTTACTGTATTGAACTTTTGTTGTTTGATTTAGAGTAAAGGAGATAGGTTGGTTGTGTGGTGATATAAGGGAGATAACATGGGTTAATAACACAAACAAATAGCTATGAAAATGATGATGTAAAACAGTGCTCACAAGTTGTTTGATAAAAGTCCTAAATGGACTGTTTTGACTAAAAGTCAAATATTAGACGAAAACAAAGCTTAGGATTGATTCATATGTTACATATGATGATAATTAGAGAGTTTAAGCATATTAGATTAGAGCGAAGTTCAATTTCAAGCCAAAACAAAAATTTGAAAACTAGTGTGACAAGCTACTTTTAGGATCTGTGTTGGGCAGTTTAATGAATCTGAAATGGTGGTTTTATAATTTTTAAAAATACTTCCATATTCTATGTACAACTTATTTTAAAATGGATGTAAACCGTCGTATGAATTAGAGATAGGAAAATAAGAAAGTGGACATGATGGGTGCAGGGCTGCTGCCTTTGGCAGCAGCAGTAGCAGCGGAATGGACTGGGCTGGGGGCTCTTTTTGAGCTCTCAGTCGGCAAAGCTAAGATGTTTAAATGACATAGTTAATATTTTATTTAAATAGGTAAGTATATTATCTATAAAATAACCAAAATTTAGTGTAAATGGGGTAATATATTGCAAGATATTAATTGGTGAAATGGGGAGCTAGAGATGAAGCTGCTGCTCGGCGGCAGCAACAAGTAGTAGTTATCAGCAGCAGCTATGGCTGTGTTGATGAGCCATTTTTGGCTTTACAAGTTAATTGATAGTTACCCATAAGGCTTAGGTTATAATTTCCTACATAATCAAATACATGGGTTATAAAGTTTTTAAAATTCCATATAATTTAATTAATAATCTTCAAGATAAAAAGCTATCAAAGGAAGGTGTCTAAAATTGGGGCTGTTAAGCCAAGCAAGGGATTGCTGCCTAATGGCAGCCGCAGGTGGCAGCAACAAACTACTATAGCAGTTTTGGGTAAACTATTTTTGGCTCTATGATGTAATTTGATGATCTAACCATGAAGTTTGGTTTAAAACCTCCTAAATAAACAAGTGTATAGGATTTACATCAACTTCATAATTCAATATAATTGAATCTACGAGTGAATGTCTAGCAAAGGTAAGTGTTTAAATTTGAAGTTGTTTAACCAAGCAAGGCTATGTCAAAGGACTGTTAGGAATGATTAACCAAAAAGGGGCTGTTTTGATATTATCTTGAAATGCAAGAATATTTAACACGTTAGTTTAAGGAAATAAAACTGTAAAGTACTATGGGAACTTTAAGTTACTCAAACAAATTATAATTATTTCCAAGGCATGAAATATGTTATACCTTTTTCCTTGTACACTTAAGCTATGTACAAAGAACATAGAATATCCATGTATTAAGTTACAAGTGGGTTATAAATTGAAATGGAAATGTATTCATGAACTAGAATCATTTCCAAAGCTATTAAAGCAAAATGATTGTATATAAATGGATGAGGTATTTAAAAAATGTATAAAAGTTTTTCAAGAAGTAGAAACATAAGCTAATAAAGTAGCCAATGTGAATATTTAATTTATAACTGTGCAAGTTATACATTATGAATATGTGAACTGGGAAAATATTGATATGTGGTCATGTTAAGCATGGAAAGCTATTATAAAGGCAAAACAAAATCCAAGTTACTCGCAAAAATGAAGTTAAGCTATATATACACGAAGAAAGGCATAAAAGAACTATATGATTGTGAATTTATATATAGATGCATAATAAGCCTGTAAATGCCTTATAAATAGTTTATAAACTATAAAAGCAATGTTTTGACATTTAAAAAGTTATATTAGCACTTTTTGCAAGTTTATGGCTATATTACGCCAAAACCTCAAAGATTCTATAGGAATATACAAGTTTTTCAAAAACATATATAAAGTGGTGTTGATATAGTTTATGTGAATACTTGACAGCTATACATGTTATGTGAAATGAATATGTGACTAATGTATGCATAAATGTGTACATAAATGTGTAGGATACTGGAAGTGAGATTAACTAGAACTTATATCGGTAGTCACCGAACGAGGCAACTATCTGAATTTTTCTCTTTTATTAAGCAAGTATCTAATTCTTACTTTTTATTGAGCAAATATCTGGAATTGATCGTATTGATCAAGTTCTTTCCATTCTTGCAAATATTTTGAGCTTGTTTCTTTTGTAAGCAAGGAATGTATATTGATATGCTAGCACAAGTTTGCTAACAATCCAACATTTGTATGTCCCTTTCTTTCTAATTACTTCAAAAATTCCCAACTTAGTTATTTCTGAGCAAGTATTCTTATTTTGCTTACTTTTAGCAAGTATTCTAACTTACACAAATTTTATATTGTGCAAGTTATCTATAGTGATATGTTTATAAAGGTTTCCTAACTTATGTAATTCTGTTGATTATTCGAATTCCTTCCATTGTCTCAATAATTATACTGTATTGCAAATCTTGGAATGTTATTGATTTAGGTAAAGCGTTCCATCCAAATTGTTTTGGTTTGAACTCAAGGCTGAGTATGAACATCTCTTATTTTGGGAAAAACTTTTATTATGCCAAAAAGGCAATGAAAACAAGCAAGTAGTGTTGATCAACGCAGGGCATAAAGGGCTGATCACCCATCGTACCCGGGAGTCAAGACGGTTAAACAGTTGAATTACTGTTATACCTATTCTTAGCATGAAAAACAAAGTTCATGGTCTACTGACCGCTCGACATCTATAGTCATTATGTCATATCAAAAATGCAAGCTATTTAATTTGTTATTCTGAAGTTGATTCAATGGTTTCACAACTTTTGATCCGTTGTAGAAGTATTCTCAAAGAAAATATTTAACTCTTTTATGTATTGTTTATTGTATGCTATTACTTGCTGAGAAATTGAATGCTCATTCTTGTTTTGAAATTAAATATTTTCAGTGAAATCTGAGCGCATAAAAGGATCTGGAAAAGACAAAGGAAAGGAGAAGGTGGATGAGTAATTAAGGATTGTTATCTGTAATGACTGAATGTTTTGTAATAAATAGACTTTTGTATGAGATATTATTTTATCTACCATGTAATGAAGTATTTAAAGGTTCTCGTACCTGGGAAATAAACTCTGATGTAATATTTCTAAGTATTTTATATATTAAGCAGGTTGAATAAATGGTATCGTGTAGCACCAAGTACGGGTTTCAAGTACCCGAATTTGGGGGCGTCACATGTTCGATAAACGTTGAAAATTTCAACAATCGTATATTAAATTTGAAAATTGCAGAAAAAAAATTTCTAAAAAATTTACTAGATTTATAAAATATGCCTAAAATCTAGCATATATAAATATCAAGCTCTCTAACTCAAAATTAATTGTCAAGGAAAAGAGTTGGCCCTAATTATTATATTCTTGACATATTTTTCTCATGTATTTTATGTGTTACAAGTTAGAGAATGATATATATATGTGTGTGTGTGTGTATGGAATGATCCAGAGCACACGTTAGCTATAGACACTGTTCCAGCTAACTATTATCCAGCCGTCCAAAATTAGATCGAATGGCTAAGGTGAGGGTCCAGCCGCTACTCCCTCTAGCGGCCAGAGAATTTTTTTTTGCTGGACACGAGAGGGAGTAGAGGTCAGGAGAAATGTCTAAAATACCCCACCCTTAATTAGATTTAAATAGTTTCAATGTACAAAATATTTGTATAAATAATTTCTTAAGAAATAAAAACTAGCATTATCAACTATATATAATGTATTTATTTCTATAAATAATTTTTATAAATATTAAAATTTATAATTTATAATTATATTCAATGTATTTATTTGTATGAATATTTTTTTAAGTAATAAAAATTAATCATTATCAACTATATAGAATGTATATATTTCTATAAATATTAAAATTTAAAAATATTAATTATATTCAATTATTTATTTGTATGAATAATTTCTTAAGTAATAAAATTATTATTATCAACTATATATAATTTATTTATTTTTATAAATATTAAAATTTTAATTATATTCAATGTATTTATTTGTATGAATAATTTCTAGAAATAAATAAATTATATATAGTTGATAATGTTAATTTTTATTACTTAAGAAATTATTCATACAAATAAATACATTGAATAAAATTAGTAATTTTAAATTTTAATATTTATAAAAATTATTTATAGAAATAAATACATTATATATAGTTGATAATGTTAGTTTTGTTACTTAAGAAATTATTTATACAACTATTTTGTACATTGAAACTATTTAAATTTAACTAAGGTGATGTATTTTAGACATTTCTCCTGCCCTCTAGTCCCTCCTGTGGCCATCAAAAAAAAAATTCTCCTGGCTAGAGGGAGTAGTGGCCAACAAAAAAAAATTCTCTGGCCACTAGAGGGAGTAGCAGTTGGGCCCTTACCTCAGCCATTCGATCATAACACACGTTAGTTATAACAGTTAGCTGCAACAGTGCCCATAACTAACGTGTGCTATGGATCATTCCCCTATATATATATATATATATATATATATACACACACACACACACATAGGTGGTCTGCATGCGGACCACCTTTAGCGATGGACAAAATCATTGCTAAACCCGTCGCCATAGGGTCTAAACCGTCACCATAGCCTTGAACCGTCGCTATAGCCCGGTTCAAATCTTATGACGACGTGTTTAGCGACGTTTTTATCCGTCGCTAAAGCGAATTGTGTGTGTGTGTGTGTGTGTGTGTGTGTATATATATATATATATATATATATATATATATATATATATATATATATATATATATATATATATATATATATATAGGGTCAGTCTCTCCAGCGAACCATAAAAAGCGAACTAAAAACGAACTGGCTATAGCGACGATTTTTTCCGTCGCTATAACATAGAAAGCCGGTTTTATATGTTATAGCGACAAAAAAAATCGTCGCTATAGCTGGTTCGTCATTAGTTTGCTCCTTATGATTCGCTAGAGAGACGGACCCTATATATATATATATATATTGCAAGTGTTTTAAGTCATTTTTTTTTATTGTCAGTTACGTAAATAAGTGTCGATAGTAATTTTTTTGGAGAGATTTATAATGAGTGTGACCCTTCGATAATTCTTACAATATCATGTATTATTAGGGATTTTATCTTCATATTGATAGAAAAGAAAAAAGATCTCACTCAAATAGAAATTGAACGAGAAAATATTAATCAGCGACAAATAGTTATACCGGCCTTCTTTCTAATTCCATTTAATATACACTCCAAATGACGGGTACTTCTTTGAAAATATATGTTTTCCAAGGAAAAAAACTTGAGCTATTTTTTAAAAGGCCTAAATATGGATTAAAACCATGAACTTTTAAAAAAAATTATTTTAGAGATTGTCTTTTCAATTAAGAGATTAAATTTTTAATTTTTTGTTACGTTTAATTGATAGTGTTACGTCAAAAAATTAATAACATGACAACGACACGTAAATAAAAAATATTTATGCATAATATCAAATCTCATTTTGATATTTATTTAATTAAATTTTTATATACAATAAAATAAAATAAATTAAAATAAAACTCTTCTTAATTATTATATATCTCATGGGCCGCAATTTATAGCCGAAGTCATAAATATATGAACAGGACAATAACAATCATATCACCAATTAAAGTCAAATCACTAGGACTTGTGCATTCCTCAGCCGCATGGGGCGGTTATAAGTGGGTTGGTGACAAACTAGTAATCAGATCTTCGGCTTTTTTTTGACTCTTCTGCAAATTCCCTTTGAATTAGTATCCCCACACATATACCCACTTGACAATAGAAAAAAAAATTAAAAAATAACTATTTGATATTTCTTCCATTTCACCAAAAAAATAACGTACTAATTTTTTTTTATAATTGTTCTGAATAAAATTCGAACTCTCGATTTCTATAAATAGAAGTGAGTCATATAATAAATGTATATTTTTGTTCAATATTTATTCTTAAATTTAAAGAAGTCATAAATGATGCACTCCAAATTTCTCCATTAATGTTTCAAAAACTAGCTCTATGTTGACAGAAAAATTGGACATGAGTGTATTTGATTTTCACTTATTTGTGTTTTGACCCTCCCCCAATGAGGAGTCAAAACACAAATAGGTGAAATTCAAATATACGATGTCCAATTTTCGTGTCCACACAGAAGAGCTCTTAATGTTTCAGTTTTGTGATAACAAAAAAAAATACATATTTAATTGTGATAAATACAACTCGACTATATTATATATGTTCATAATTAATTAACTCAAGTCATTGTCATTACCTAACCAGAATCTCAACTATATATCCAAGTAAAAGCACAAGTAATTCCATGAAAGGAAATTCTGCTCACTGCTCATGACTAAATAATTCAATGTAGAAAAAACTATAGTCCAAAGTAGAAATAATAATTAAAGAATGATTAATAATTCAATGTTCTATATAAGGCTAACTAAAGTTTGATGACCCCACTAAGATATGATGCATGCATGCTTATTTCCCCAAAATCTAATTAAACATATGTGGATAAAGTTCATATATAATCAAGAATTTATTTTTATTTTATTTATAAAAAAAACTAAAAGATGTGCACGTGAGCTTATGTGTATTATATGAGCATGGGTTTGGAGAACCCCACCTAGATTATATTCATTATGAGATGAGAAAGGGAATCGAAAGAAAAAGTTGAATATATTTTTTTCTATATAGGGCTATATGTAGCTACACAGCTGTGTAGCTACACAGTAGGTTATAGCGACGGTTTTTTAGGATTATAGCGACGGTTTGTCTGTCGCCATAGATATTCTGTCTATAGCGACAGACAAACCATCGCTATAGCCCTGAAAAATTGTCGCTATAACCTACTTTGCACTACACAGCTGTGTACTTATATTTTTTTCTATATATATATATATATATATGCACGTGAGATATCTTCTAGATTTCCAATTATTGAAACCTCACAAAGATAACATATAAGTCAAGGATAAACTTGGGCCTATGATCTCATACATCCACCATGATTTTATGAATTGCTAATCACCAGAAAGTTCATATTATATTATTATATAGTATTATAAAACTAATATATTCGATGGGAGAAAATTCAAAGTTGCGATATAAAATATGAAGCCGATTCTTACTTTAGTAGTTAAAATTGAAGTATTTGATTTTTAAGTTTTTAGATTCCATTCTCACTTAATATTTACTTGTGAGTTTATTTTTATCTATTTTTCTATTGAGTAGGAATGATAATAGAGCGGGTTAGGGATTACACATCCCACTCTCGTCCCGATCTCTCATAAAAATCCTAATACTCGTCCCCATTCTCCACGAGAATTAAAATCCTCATTTATATCCCCATTCTTATAGGGAATTTAAACCTCATTGAGGAATTTATATCACCGCGGGAATTAATATTTTTGTGAATTTTTTAAATAAAAAAAATATTTTAATTATATTTCAATCATTACATAGATGAAAATTAACATATTTTAGCACATTTATTAAGAAAAATCAAATAATAATAATAATAATATATACAAATACGTAAGGACATTTTAATTATGTAATATATAATAGTATAAATATTAATTTCATTAACACATAACTATTAGGGGGGCAGGTACGGGGAAGAGATTGGGACAGGAGAAACAAATATCGTTCTCTCTCCATCCCTATAAATAATATTCAGTGATTTTTCATCTTCGGCCATACCCCTGTCAGAGTCAATATCATCGTCCCCATTCGAGGCGGGGTCGGGCGTGGGGATTAGTATCGTAGGGACAGAAAAAATTGTCATCCCTACTAGTGAGATTAGTTTGATTAGTTTTTGACATTGTAATAGGTGATGATATACTTGATTACGTGATTATATTATACTTTTCAAAAAGTAGGATTTCAAAATTTATTTATTTTTAAATAAAAAAAAGGGTGTCATATATATGAACTTGTGAGATGGAATGCACTGTATACAAAGTTGTATCTTTAGATATTAAGTTTAGCTACATCATAATATGTGAGAACTTATCAACTATATAGTAGTACTAATTATGAGAGAGTTGATTGCAATCTCTTAAACAACAAAAACGAGTTCTTTCTTGTATAAAATTACAATATCATGCTATGAGTATAAATTAATACTGAGGAATGCTACGATCCTCTAAGACCAAATCGTGGCTCGTGCGTAACAAACAAATCTAAGGAGAGAGCCCAAGAATCCCTCCCTACTCTTATGTTACTAAGATTTTTCAAAAAACCTGAAGCAAGAAATTCTAAGTCAAAAGGAGTCTTTTTATTAACAAATTCACACACTTATTTTATTTTGATTGGCTTTTTTTCTCCCAACTTAATTTTCTACCTTCACGAATTACTCTTTTTCTCTCTCCTCTGACCACTTTGTTTTCTCCACATCCCACTGCGTAGGGTATATACATACATATATATATATATATATAGATATAGATATATATATTTTATACACGGATCATAGTAAGATATATGCACATGTTTCATATATAGATAGGGAGATATATAGGAGTATAATATATGTTTGCATGTATGATGGTTCGAAAAGGAGATTGTGAAGGGTTTTATAATGAGAAAGGCGGGGAATTTGGTGAGATTTCTGCTACTCATAAGCGCAATCTGGATTTGACGTCTGATCAACAAGTTGCATTCAAGAGAATCAGACTATCTACAGACCTAAATCCACAGGTTCTGAATTTTTTTTGTAATTTTATATATTGTTTTATTGGTTTATTCCCCATATTTTTACAACTTCTATGTTTTGGTGGTTGCGGAAGAATTTAGCACAAGTAACAATTTAGGTTTGGTTTGGATCCCAGAGAGTATTTCTTGGTTGAAACTCTTCTGTTCTCCTGACCTTGGTGATCCAAAATGGGAGCACCACAGTGGGGAGCAGCAGCAGCACTATCAAAGCCTGTATACACCACCACATTCATGTAAAAAAATTGAAGATTGTATTGTCCACCTTCAAAAAACTTGATTAAGTCAATGTGGGTTTGCTCCCTCGTTGTGATATTGGAGGACTGACCCCATTGGCCATTTCCATATCTATCATTCCTCTTCTCCTTCCCATCGCTCGTTTAACATTTTCTGCACTTGCTTAACATTTTGGTGTTTTTTCAAGATCCAGAAAAAAAACCCAAAATCTGTCCACAAATTCTACAATATCCATGGATCTAATCCACTTATCCCAATCTCTTTCTCCCATCAAAACCCCACCAAGCTCCACACATTTACATCCCTCACACAACAGCAATTTCCCCGTCATATAGTAGCCGTTATTGGCATATTAGCCACAGCTTTGTTGCTATTAGGCTACTACATTTTTGTCATCAGATGCTGCCTAAATTGGCACAGAATCGACATTCTTAGGAGGTTTTCGCTGTCCAGAAATCGTCGTTTTCATCGGATACATTCCCACCATTGGAAGAATCTGTGATTCGTTCCATTCCAATTTTTCAGTTCAAGAAAGCTCAAAAACAAGACCCTGAAAAGGGCAGCAGCAGCATTTCTTGTGAATGTGCGGTTTGCTTAAATGAGTTTCATGAAGCAGAGAAATTGAGAATCATACCAAATTGTGGGCATGTTTTTCATATTGATTGCATTGATGTTTGGCTTCAAAACAATGCAAATTGCCCATTATGCAGAACAAGCATTTCAATGGCAATTCAATTCCCAATATTAAATCCAATCATTGCTCCCACTTCTTCCCCTATTCATCAAGACCAAGGCCAATACACTGATAATTTTATTGGCCGGGATGAAGATTATGTTGTTATTGAACTGGGTGAAGAAACTAATGGTGATGGGCCATTGCTTGGAGCACAAGAAAGATTGAATTCTGGTGAAGTACAAGTGAGAGCATCCCCTAGTTGTTCACACAAAAAGTTTGAACAAAAGAAGGTGAAAAAAAGTCATGGTCATGGTCATGGTCATGTTCCAAGTATGGGGGATGAGTTTATTGATATTAGGGGGAAAGACGAGAGATTATCAGTCCAGCCGCAGCCTACAATTAGGAGATCTTTTTCGATGGATTCGGCGACTGATCGGCAGCTTTATCAATGAAATCTTCCAAACCATGAAATCGATGGAAGCATACAAGTTCCTTTTAGACCAGTACTCTATAAACCCTAATTCTAGCCCCTTTATGATAGCTTAATTAGATATGTGGTACTATGCTATACTCCCTCATTTTCACGAAAAAAAAGAAGAAGAAAAAAAAGGTTATCAATTGCATTTGGATTCTATGAAATTCTTACACTCTTTAACCGTATTTATATTATTTAAGCCAGTGTACGTTCATAACTTTTAGTTGTATTTATTACATCATAACTTGTATTTGTAATCGCCCACAAAAGAGACACTAGTTGCCAAATGCAACAAAAACCCTAATTCTATAGCCTTACATATGGTCAAAGAGTCACAATTTCATGAAATCCAAATCTGTTTCAATAATTATAGCTAGGTCAACCTTTTGTTTTATATATAATTCATGCATATAAGGCTATTGCTAAAATCTCCAACTAATTCATTATTATTGGGTATTTGCAGGAAACACGCATTAACTTTTGTAAAGAAAGCAGCCCTCTTGGTCTGAAATTAAGTAAAACACCATCCTTTATAAACTTGATAGAAATGAAGTTATCCCAAGCAAGAAAAGCATCGGATCAAGATTTGCGAGTGAAAATAGATTACGAAAAGTTGAAGGCTTCAAATTTCAGTGCTACATTACTAAGAATTGGCACTTGGGAGGTGTATATATTTTTTTATTTTTTTTAAATATATATTTGCATTAATTAAATTCATTGAATTAGTTAGTTAAAGATAATTATTTAACGCTTCTAATTTAGTTATAATTGGGAATATTTTTACAGAGGTTTTCTAGGAATGAAGGTGATTTGATAGCTAAATGTTACTATGCCAAAAAGAAAATTGTGTGGGAAATTCTTGAGGGATCATTGAAGAGTAAAATTGAAATACAATGGTCTGATATCATTGGGATTAGTGCCATTCTTCATGATGATCAGCCCGGTATCTTGGAAATCGAGGTTGATATATATATATATATACTTTTTGCCTTAAAGTTTAATTAATTCTCTCTAATTAACATATTTTTACTTATTATTTTGGTTAATAATTTTGCTAATCAATTGGTTATTAATATGAAAATTTAAGGGTATTATAGGCAATTGATAATGTATGTAATTTTATACAATTATTTGCTTAATACTTGTGCACAACTTTAAAACGGTATATATTAAGTGACAGAAGGAGTAACTAGTTGTTGAATTATGTATTTTAACTTGGTGCTGCATAATTATGGTAGTTGAACAATCCACCTTCATATTTCCAAGAGACTAATCCCCAACCGCGAAAACATACTCTCTGGCATCAAGCAACAGATTTTACTGGAGGTCAAGCTCCCATGTACAGGTCTCAAATTTTCTTCCACATTTTCTCCTCCATTTTTTTGGTATTTTCTTTTTTGTGGGGTCTGTAATTCCATACTCACAATGTAAAAAATTTTGATCGGAATACTACTGTGTTTATAGTTCATTCAACCGGAATATGTTGTTTAAGCCTAGTTCTCATTGTGAATTAATTCTTTCCAAAAATTTGCAAGATGTTGAATACTACAAAATGCTACTCATTTTACTATATTTAATCACATACCTTACCGAAATAAATTTTAATTAGGCCATGTCTGTATGTTCTTACTAACTTGTGTGTATACTTGCAATATTGATATTGTTTAATTTTTTCAGGAGGCACTATGTTGTATTTCCCCCAGGAGTTCTTGATAAGCACTATGAGAAGCTTCTGCAATGCGATCACCGATTGTTTGAGTTGAGCAGGAAAATTTTCCCAACTCTTAACAATCCATATTTTGGCCAAAGTCTATATGGCTTTTCAGGATACTCTTGCAATAATCCCAATGGAAATGACTCTGAATTCCATCCTCCTGAAGCAGTGCAATATCATGCACAAGATTTTCCTACACCTGTTGTTCATCCCCATCATCATGTTCAGAACTTCAAAGTAACACCAAATCCTCCTTTTGTCATTGTGGATTCAACGTCGCCAATGTCAGGTTTAACGAGAAAAAACTTATAACCTGTTCAATAGAAATTAGTTGAATTGGTATTAACTATTATACAATCGCGTGCAATTCGAATGCAACTTATTCTTACAGAACTGTCAGGGACAACAACTCGAAATAATTTCGATTGTACAACACAGCAGGAGACTAGTTCATACATGCCCCTCCCTGCTAAAATAAATCCGGCCCACCAAAACGCTTAGATTTCAGAACCGGACCCATACATAAAATTCGGACTTCAAAAATCAAAACCTTCTGCTTATAAAGAATATATGTATGTATGTATGTTTCATTGTGCACAGTATAAATTTCTAATTGGGACCGTCCCTCCCCCGTCCCTCCTAATTTATTCAATATTATCCCATGCATCAGAGCATGCATGAATATGGGTTCCCCGCGCTATCTAACATCCTCTACGCCTGCAATCCACAGCTTCTTTTATCTCCCATTTTTCAAAATATAATATTATTGATTTTTTTAAGTAATTTGAGATATTTTTAAGTAATTTGACATAATTTTACTCTAGTAGATGACAGAATAGTGACACATGACACATACAAGAATTAATTAATGCTCTTAAATTTATTATACTTTTGATCACGTACTTCAATAATAGTTGTGGATTGTCCAGATATGGATCACGAGAGAGCAAGACACTACGCGATTGAAAACCAAAGGGCCATGTTTTGGAGTCAAGGAGGAGTAAACAACATTTGGGCAACGAATATGGCAGCAACAAAAGGCAATCCAGATCAGTTTCCTTACCAAGAATTTCATCCCATAAACTCTGGTGAAGAATCAGGAATGAATACTCCAAACAGCGGCATATCGTTCAACGAAATTGAAAACCATTTGCTTGCTGCTGACTCGCAACAAGTTGTATGCTCCGATGAGAATACACTCTTAGCAAGAGTATATTCTTTGAATTCGTTGCTTGACCCACAAGAAGAACTTAACCCCAACACCGACAATCATATTATTTTGAATCAACTGGTGACTCCTGCAAATCATGAAAATTTTGGGGTTCCAAATACCTGCATGGATGAGAATCCTGGTGGACTAAGCTTTCCAAAGCCAATCTCTTGGTTGCCTCCTCAAGTGAATCCATCAAATAACCAAGCATTGTACCCTTATGTTTTGCCAGAACCGACGCCTCAAGATTTTGCTGATTTGGATGCATCCCAAGATATTCGCCATCACTGGGCATGAAATGGTGTTTTTTTTGTGTAGACAAGAGAATGGAAATTGTGAAATTTAGCCCAAATTAGCTAGGGTTTTAGATTTTTAGTTGTTTATGGCCTGTGTACATTAGTTTAAGTGGATGTTTTACACCATCTGCCATCTGCCTGTTCTTTAATCGAGAGTTATCTAGTGTTCAAATTTTCTTGGCAATTATTATTTATTTGTTTTGGGGCGTGTAGTCGTGTGGACCTAATGATGAAACTGTCTATAAGTTGGCTAGCATTCTGATATTGCTTTAGTTGAAGAGTTTTGATTTATGACATAGTTTACAAGTTTGGTTCTCTTTTATAAATTTAATTCACCACCCTCATTTAGATTTATTCGTGTCAGTGCAGTTTATTTGAAGATCATTCTATTACAGCTTCAATAAATTATTAACGCTGTGTTAAATCGTAACATATAGAAGATATATATTTTTTAAATGATTCATGTAGTTGTGGTGGCATGATAATATATATATACTCAATCAATTAAAAATAAAAATGTGATGACATATTAAGAACTTTATGATGTTACTCTAAAGCCTAAAACATAAATGTATCTTTCATTTTGAAACAAACAGAAAAGAAAATTTATCTCTAATTTTAAAATTGATTGGGTACGTAGATCCTTTTCTAGAGATACCATTATATATTTTGCTTAGAAATTAAGAACTTAATTATTTCCTTAGTTTTAGGTACATGCATGCACATATATAAAATCAAATTAAAGGGCATGCATGCAGAGACTCTTTAGTTTTTTGACTGCATTCAGTGGCGAAGCCACAGTAACTTACGGGTCAATCGACCCCATTGAAAAAAAAATTATTTTATAATGTAAAGTAAATTTTAAATATTATATATAAATTGACCCTATTAAAATTTTATAAATTTTCTATTATACGGGGTCAAATTAAAAATTTATAACTTTGTCAATCAAATTTTAACCACATATGACTCATATCCTCTCAATATATGTATATCTCTCTATAATATTTTAAACTAAATAATAATCTAATTTATATTATTTTTAAAAATAAATAATGAATTACTTACTTATGAACAGTTGTGATTAAAAAGTCTATTATGAGTCAATATAGTATATATATACCATATATTATTACTTTTTATATTTTCATTGTAATATAGTGTATATATATGTGTGTGACCTGAAAGTATAAAGTATTAAAAAAAATGGCTCGGGACGCAGCCCCTGAACCCCCGCCAAATTATTTATAACTTATTAATAATTTCGCCCCCGCTAGCAAAGATTTCCGGCTTCGTCACTGACTGCATTGGCCCTTTATTTAATTAAGAAATGTCCAGATACACATGAGAAGAATACCAACGGCCTCTAGTTTGTTTGTATAAATAGCCAGATCTGCTCATCCCTTCCTTACCATATCTATCCTTGAATGAATCAACTGCTCAATTTTGCGAAGATGGAGAGGAAGAGCTGCTGTTCAGGAATGAGTAGTACTATTACACCAGAGAAAAAGCCGATGAACGTGAATATCAAGAAAGAGGAACGTCAAGATGTTAAGCCACAAACCCTCCTGATCAAGAAAGACGAAGTCGCCGTGCATGAGGAGGCAACTGCCGCTGCGGCGCCGCAGAAAGGTGTCAAGGTTGAAGGAAAAGAGGCCGCTGCAAGTACTGCAACCGTGAAGAAAGAGGAGACGGCGGCTAAAGTCAATGTTGGCTGTGGTGGTGCCCGTGGCTGCGGCGGCGGCGGTTGTTCTTCTTTCAATTAGTAATTACTAACAATTAATATGCATGCGTGGTGGTATTTGTATTAAAATTTCTGATGATGAAGTAAAGTCTTAAGATGGGCTACTAGTTTCTATATATATCAAATTAATTATATATGTCAGCTTTATTATTAATTAAGAGTATGAAAATTATGATATCTAATACTACATGTGAAATTAATTAAGTTCTACCCCAGTGTGAGACCACAAATTTTCTCTTTCCCTTGATCCTCCTATATATATATACCACACAGTGAGACCAACAAATTGATCTCTCTTGAAAAATACAAACAGTAATAATTACAACATAATTGTGCTAATTTTCTTAATTAATATTCCCACAATGAGGACATTTAATGTTTACAAGAAACTTCATTTTTTCTTGGGTAATATTATTAACCATGCAATAATCCAGAAGAGAGCATGTATATGACCTATTGTGAAATGTGTGGAAAATATATAGAAGTTGGATTCATTATTGGTATAATAAAAATTGATCTAGATTCATGGAGAGTACTTTTGATCATGTGGCTCTAATATTATTTCATGCATTTTCTATACAAGATCATGATCAATTGCTTTACTTAGAACCTAATCTTGTGTTTGGTTTCCATTCCTTGGTATGTATGGAATGGAATGACTTAAAGAATTGAATAGAATGATTTTTTCCATTTTTATGTTTGGTTTGTTCATTCATTCCATCAACAATAAAATTGCACATCATTAGAGTCCTACTTCTTTTACATACAAACCTCAAGTTAGATATAACTTTTTATTAAGAAATTTTAGTTTTTTACTATATACTTGCATCGACGGCTAAACAAAACCTCAATCTTTATCGGTCAAATTTCAACTAAATTTTATATAATTAATGAGTAATGATACAGACACAAATTATTCTACAAACATTTTATAAACTATTGATGTAGCATACTCTATCTCAGCATATTGATCAACAAATTGCTTCAATGTAGTCTTCGGCCCCACATAATACAGTTTGTAAAATATTTGTAGAATAGTTTGTATCTATAACATTATTCATAATTAATTATGTCATAAAATATTATTTATGGTCACATTATTTGAGACAAATTTAATAATAATAAAAAAAGTTAACACCTACCACATTACACATACGAATATAGGCCCAAACAATATATTTGTACTTTGTAGGTCCAAACATAAACATACGAATATAGGCCCAGCCCATATCCCAAGCTCACAAAATTCTCTGTGGATATAAACCCTAACGAACTGTAAACAGAATTACAGAACCCTAGCTCCTCACCATTTCCAAACAACCAGCCATGGCAGGAGGCAAAATGAAGAAAGAGAAATCATCGTCTTCTTCTTCGAGAAGTCAACCTTACCAAGGAGGCATACAGTTTCACAAATCGAAGGGGCAGCATATCCTTAAAAACCCACTTCTCATAGATTCCATAGTCCAAAAATCAGGCATCAAGAGTACAGATGTAATCCTTGAAATCGGTCCTGGTACCGGTAATCTCACCAAGAAGCTTCTTGAAGCTGGGAAATCCGTTATTGCTGTTGAGCTTGATCCTCGTATGGTTCTCGAATTGCAGCGCCGCTTTCAAGGCACCCCCTTTGCTAATCGCCTCAAGGTATACTTTTATTTGTTTCATATCAGATTTTATTGGTGCAAGTTTGTGAATTTATCGTGAAAATCATGAAATCATATGTTTTTGACTGATTTATGGTGTTTACACAAATGGGTTTTGGGTGCTGGAGTGATAATTACATTGTTCATTTGATTTTTGTTGTTTTATGAGGCAGCTGTTGATAGAAGAATTTATAAAAAAATAATAGTTATAATTTGTATGCTTATACTTTTGATATCGAATATGGAGTGAATATGTATGTACATTCCCGGGATGTTTACAGTTCAAAGTTTACAGGAACTTACTAAATTGAATATTGGGCGCAGTTTAGGAGGATTGTAGAAAAGCATAACCATTTGACTGAATTAGGAATTGTCATCCCGAATGGTTGGTTGCTATGTAATTTGATTTAGATACAAGTACTTTAATGAAGTAGTGAAATAACATACTCTGCCTTTTGGTCTAAATCCTTATTTTTGAATTACATTGCTAATCTATTACCGTAGACATCTTAATAGTACTGAATTTGTACATACGTTTGCAATGCTGATGTGTGTAGGTTATCCAAGGTGATGTGCTCAAGGTTGACCTTCCATATTTTGATATTTGTGTGGCAAACATTCCTTATCAAATCTCTGCTCCTTTAACTGACAAGTTATTGAAGCACCGGCCAGTGTTTAGGTGCGCTGTTATAATGTTCCAGAGGGAATTTGCCATGAGATTGGTTGCTCAGCCAGGTGACGCACTTTACTGCCGCCTCTCTGTGAACACTCAGCTCTTTGCTCGTGTTTTCCATTTACTGAAAGTTGGGAAGAACAACTTCAGGCCTCCACCAAAAGTCGAATCTTCTGTTGTTAGAATCGAGCCAAGAAAACCACTTCCTCAAGTGAATTTCAAGGATTGGGATGGTTTAATCCGAATTTGTTTTAATAGAAAGAACAAAACCATCGGTTCAATTTTTAAACAGAAGCGTGTGCTATCGATCCTGGAGAAGAACTACAAAACATTGCAAGCATTACAATTATCACAAAAAGGATCATTAGAGGATACAGAGATGCCAATGGATGCATCAATATTGGGAGATACTGGTGAGGACCTGAGTGTGGAGATTGACGATGGAGATGACGAGGAGATGGAGTCGGAGGATGTGGACACAAAAGGATCTGATTTCAAGAATAAGGTTATGGGTGTGTTGAACCAAGGAGATTTTGAAGAAAAGAGATCTTCCAAGCTTACAGAAGCAGATTTCATGCATCTTCTCTCTCTTTTTAACAAGGCAGGGATTCATTTTTCTTGATTTCAAGGCCAATGAGTCGTGTTTTCTTTTTTAATTTTGCTTTTTTCCTGTCCACTTTTGTATTGATGTTGAAATTGCTTTAGTGATTAGGATGCTTATACCCATTTTTCTTGTTTAGTCCCAGCTTTAGTTGGCCTTTATTACTCGAGAGTTTACCATCTATATTTTTGTAGTCCATCATACTTGTTAACGGAGGCTCCAGCAATTTTTGACTCGACTTCATAATTAGAACAAAAAGTCTAACCAAACAGGAATATAGGACATAAATATTGGACAGGAGTGTATTGGACTTTTAATTATTTATGTTTTGACCTCTAATGGGGTAAAAATACAAATAGATTAAAGTCTAATACACTTGTTTAATATTCCTGTCCCATATTCATGTCCTGTCTGTGTAGAAGAACTCTAATTAGAATGGTTTTTCCTCAAATCTCTTTTGCAATTTGAGCACTCGAATTAAGGAACTACCCTAATTTTATACCTAAAAACCCAAGTTGAAATCCAAATGAGGGTGGGAATACACAGTGACTGCCTAAGCATAATGCTGCCTGTTCATTTCTATAAACCAAATAGCAGACAAAAGTGTTCACTCATTGAACTGAACCCTGGCCAATCTGTTAATTTTTATAAACAGGTGCAGTCAAAGTGGTAAGTTGGTAAACCAGAACTTTTGCAGTTCATGGCTAACTTGGTCTTCAAGGGAACCCTACAAAGTTCACTCTTGTCTGCATTGGAAAAAGAGTACTATTTTTTGTATCCTTTCCTGAGGATTTGTTAACGGTCTTATAGCTTTGAATTTTTTAAAATTCTAATAAATATTGATTGAATCTTTGCCGTCCCCAGAAGATGTCATGCACAGCATCCTTTGCGCATCAGTCAAACGAGTGTTCTTTTATAAATAAGGAAATTGATATTTTCACATGTATTTTTAATATTTTTACATTTCACATGAGCATACAGTAGGTCCCACCTTTATACGAGAAGAAATCATGTGAAAAATATCAAAAGCACGTGTGAAAATAGTACTCTCCTAAAATAAAATGGGGCTCCTTTATATATATATATATATATATATATATATATATATATATATATATATACGATAAGGATCTTAGGATCACTAAATTAAAAGCTCACCCAACTCACTCCCTTTAACGACGGACCGAACCGGGCGACGGTTCGGTCCGTCGCTATATATACAACCGTCGTCTATATGTTGTCCTTCGCTAAAAGCTAAAACGACGGTTGTATATATAATGACGAACCGAATCGTCGCCTGGTCCGTCGCTAAAGGGGAGGTGAGCAAGGTATGTTGGATAAAGGGTGAACTTAAGATCCGGACCGATATATATATATGGAGCGCAATTAAGGTTAGTTTTGCAACTACATAACTACTACACATTTCACAAAAACACTATTGGTCTTGGAGGATCTTTTCATCAAGATCGAGTAGATTACGCGCTGATATAAGATATCAACCACGATTTTCCTACCAGTCAAAAAATTTGAGACTCATAAAGGGCGACGAACATCCACTGGTAGCACAGTAAGAGTTCCGCCTGTTCCGGGATGCAGCAAATATCAAACTTAACTTTCGATTTGATGCATCCAACATAAACTTTAATTCGTTTTACATGTCATCTACATCCTTATCCATTGAAGCAGACAAAAAACTGTATATGAAGCTATCCAGATCACCTTCCAGGACAGAATCAGGGTCTGAAACCTCATAGTTAGTCCGAAGATCCTTGACCATGCGGTATGGCTGAAAAAAGAAAGGGTAAAGAGCAGTTAGGAGAGTTCAGAGTCCACGTTTCCCATGCGCTTTACTCCCTTTTTCCTAAAAATAGTACCAAATGCAAAGAAAATGGAAGTCTTTTTCTGGAAAAGAGGGAGTAATATAATTGAACAGTCCCTATACATACATGGAGTACATACGAACGAATTTGGTTGCCCCAGCTAATGTCATTGAGAGACTGTGTATGTTGTGCATTTGATTGAGCCTGACGAGCCATCTCAAGCTGATCTAAGCGAGATTGAAGCACAATCATTGCAGAAGCCTTGTTTAGATGTTGTGACCTATTCTTGCACCAAAAGCGTTGCTCTAAAGATAAAAAAATAAATGGGTCCAAAAAAAAGTGCACGTCTGAAGTATAGGGGGCGGCATACCTTTCATTTTGACAGGAGGCGCTGATTCCTGTAGGAATATGAGTTATCCTCACAGCACTCTCAGTTGTGTTTACATGCTGGCCACCAGCTCTCATTCGCTCAATTCGAAGATCAGATTCATTAATTTGAAAACGGGTAGTAGATCCATCGCCCGGTATAGGGATTACAGCAACAGCAGCAAAAGAAGTATGCCGACGTTTTCCACTATCAAATGGTGATATCCGAACCAACCGGTGCACTCCTACTTCTGCTTTGGCATATCCAAATGCATATTCTCCGTCAACTTTGATTGTTGCACGCTACCAAAAAAAAGTAAGAAAAGAAGATTAAGACAATATATTAAATAAAGAGATTCATACAAGAAACTCGCAAAAACTAGAAGGTAAGCTCACATTCAGTAACCTCATACACCAGGAGGCAGGATGTCTTCACTACTGGCGAGAGCGTGCTCAGTCACGTATATATTCAAGCATGTTGATTAAATTTTTAAAGCACAATAGAAGGCAAGACTATGAACCTTGATTCCTGCCATCTCACCAGGCATTTCATCCACTAATGTGACCCAATATCCTCAGTGTTGAGCCCACAATTTGTACATCTGCATGACCATTGCCGCCCAATCCATGCTCTCTGTACCACCAGCGCCAGCATGAACCTATACATTATGCCAAAGGATTAAGTTAATTGGCGTGAAGACATGTGCTGATTTCCCAGGTTGTATATCTAGTGTACCATAAGAAGTATATAATCACAACCAGGGTAATCACATAGTCTTCATGTACGGGAGTTGGGATGCAAGAAAACACAGAAACCTAGCAAGAATATTTAGTTAGGCGCCACAACTGCGAATGAAAAGTGACCTCTATGAAACAAGAGCAAGAATCATGCTCCCCAGCGAACAAAGCTTCAAGTTCTTTCTCTTTTACAGTTCTTCTCATACTCAGTAAAGCATTTATCGTGACTCGTGAGGTTTGTGAAAAAGGATTTCTAATTACAGCAGTCTTATGTTCAAAAAAGTAACAAAGAAGAAAACTTTACAATTATAATGAAGATGCACATGGGAGAGAGAAGGAAAATACAAAATATTACATATGATTCAGAATACATCCTTAGAAAAAGAAGTATTTAGAGCCCACCAATTCCAACTCTGGATCATTCTCTTCACGAGCAAGCTTTATCATGTCAATATGCTCAAGCAGTTCTTGCTCATACACCTTGACCTCCTTCATTTTATTAATGAGTGAACCATGCTCACGGTTTATTTTCCCTGCATGAACAGGATCATCCCACAGGTCTGGCTTATTCAGCTGTGCAGATAATAATCCCAATCTAACTTCTAATTTCTTCCACTGTAAGAGAATTAAAAGGAAAAGATACTCTTCAAATCTATCAAAGAATAGCTAAAAGGAATCACATGATGTCAACTACCAATGTAATACTCCCTCCTCCGTCCCCAAAAGGATGACTAGAGGTACTAACTTGTTTGTTCCCAAAAGGACGAGATAAATTACGTAAAGTGAAGGGTAAATATGTCATTTCGTGGGATCCATTAGTATAAAAAAATTATATAATCTTGTGGGCCACTAACTATAAATTTGAAACTTTTTTTACTCAATTTTTTCTGCTTTTACTTTTTTTAATATGCGAGGAAATATCAAAATAACCGTATTTTATTCATAATAGCACAATTATATTCAAATGAAATAGAAACACTCAGCATTCAGCTTCTTTACTTTTAAATGATCTAATAAACCAACTTTCCCAGCTTAAGAAGACTAAAATCAATGTCTATACTAAATTACTAAAATCAATGTTTGCATATATTCAGGCATTTTGGACTAATAAACAGATAATTAAGTCTAAGTACAACAACAAAAAAGACGAAAAAAAAAAAAAAAATTGGTGAGCATTAACTAAAGTTTCGCTCAAATAATACTAAAACCAAAAATTGAAAATACTAAGAAACACATACAGGGCTTACCTTTAAACGTTTCTTGATAAGATGAATGGATTGAGCAATTGAAGAGGCATGACTCATCCAATCACTCTCACCCTCCTCAAGTATGGTCCACTGATTAGCAATTATGCCTTCAACGGTAAGACCATCGGCTGTGGAGGGCTGAGCAGCCGCCTGAGAACCAAACAATCGAACATTTCTTGAAAAAGGGATGATATTAATCCCGATAGACCCAGATGAGATTTTGAATGATTCAAGCAAAAATGAAGGAAACCCAGTTGAATTCTTCCAAAAAGATTCATGCCCAGAACTAGGAATTATGTGTTTTGGATGTGAAGTGGAGAATTGGTGAGCTTGGACTTGAGGGAGAGAGGAGAAGAGGGACTGAAGAAGGTGGAGTTTAAGGTTAGGGTTTTGAGAATGAACTGATGATGATGATGATCTTTTCAGTATAAAAGATGATTATGGATGCTTCACCTACGAACCTAAACCTTCGACTACAGGGCTTAATTTATTAAATGTGTTTTATTGGCATTTTGGGGGATTAAATTTCAAATTTGACCAACCTATTTGTTATGCTTTTCTAAATTATTTTCTAAACCCTTTTTTAGCATAAATATTTAACATAGATGTATTAGTCATATAAAGGTGTTCATCCAATATTCTATAAACTTTTTTTAAGCATAAATATTCCTCATACATGTTTTAGTCATACAAATATATTCTTCTAATTTTTTTTACCTATTAAAAATTAATTTTTTCTCTCCTCTCTCCTCTCTCCTCTCTCCTCTCTTTCCTCATTTTTTTTATTTTTTATTTTTAAAATTTGTATAAAAAATATACTCTACTTTTTCTTCTTTTTATTTATTTTATTATTTATTTTTATATTGACATCTTCAATTTAATATGAAATATCTCTAAATTCAAAATTAGTATAAATTAATTAATGTTAGACAATATAATTACCAAATTTATAAACCTTATTATGTTTTTTATTTTATCTAAATGATATTAATAATTGTATAATTTATTTTAAAATTTGATACATCTCAAATTGATTTAAACAAACCAAACTCGATCCTATATTTTGAAAAAAAAAATATAAATTTAAAAATATTTCCAAAATTTTCATCATACGAGAATATGACTATAATTATTAAAAGTTGAACTCAGTATTTTTAAAGACAAACAAATAAATTTTTAAAAATACTGAATTCAACTTTTAATTATAGTCGTATGATGAAAATTTTGAAAATATTTTCAAATTTTTATTTTTTTGTTCAAAATATAATATCAAGTTTGATTTTTTAAAATAAATTTGAGATATATTCAATTTGAAAATAAATCATACAGTTTATTAGTGCCATTTAGATAAAATAAAAAATAGTAAGGTTTATAATTTTGGTAATTATATTGTCTAAAACTAATTAAATTATACTAATTTTGAATTTAGAGGTATTTCATATTAAATTCAAAATGTCAATATAAAAATAAATAAAAGAAGAAGAATAAGAAGAAGAAGAAGAAGAAGAAGAAAAGTATACTTTTTACACAAATTTTAAAAATAAAAAATAAAAAAAATGAGAAAAGATGAGAGAGTAAATAGAAATACTTTTTTAATATGTGGAAAAAATTAGAGAAATACATTTGAATGACTAACGCATCTATGAGTAACAATTGTGCTAAAAAAATTAGGGAACATTGAAGGAACACATTAACGCATCTATAAGAAACATTTGTTCTAAAAAAAATTTAAAGAATAGTTTAACAAAAACATGACAAATATGATAGTCAGTGTGACGCCCCCAGAATAGGTCCATTCAACCCAACCCATTCTGAGTCGCCAAATATATGGTACAGAATTCAAATACAAACTTTATATCATACGGTCGTGCAAAATACGACCACACAACTGTGAGTCTCAATACAAATATGTAGAAAATATTAAGATTCAAACTAAGTCCTCATTACAATTATTATCACACTATTTATCAGAAATAGTGAGGACTACTACTGCTCTAACTCGGACCATCACTCTGTCCCCCGACTAGTCCTCGCAACATTCTCATTTCCTGAAGAGGACAACAGATGAAAAGGGTGAGCTCAACTAGCTCAGTAAAGAATATTATGACTAAGATAATGGAAAATAAATTATCGTTAGCCTTCAATAAATCAGATAAAATATAATGGACAACCAATCTTAGATCAATATTCGCAGCGGAAATAACAAATCATTAGAAGAGTTAAGCAGAGAATCAAGTCTACTATCTTCTATGATATAAAAGTCCATCATCAATATTTTATCCCTGTAACATCAATCAATATATATCTCGAATCAATATTCATCTTTGCACTACAGGCCAAAGATATTCATTTGTATCATCAGTGGTCATATTCATCTCAACACCTGTCATCTTTGCACTACAGGCCAAAGATATTCATCAGGTAATCATTCATCTTTGCTCTACAGGCCAAAGATATTCATCAAGTAATCATTCATCTTTGTTCTACAGGCCAAAGATATTCAGTTACATTACCTTTTAGGACTGAGAATGATGAAAAATATTTTTAAAAAACGAATCCAGTGAGATAAAAGACAAAGACTAAGAATTCGTATTTTAGTATATCCAATTCAAAAATACCTCGTAATAATCAATTATGGAGCAAAATTCAAGAATAGAGCTCAAAACTTGGATACAATCAAAGATAGTAACCTTAACAAGTAATTTGGGCAAATAGAAGAAAATTTAATTTTTCCGTGAATAGTGCCGTATACGTGAATAGTGCCGTATACGTGAATAGTAACCCCGACGAAAAAAGTAAGAATTTCAACATAAAATCCATGACAATATTTCTGTATAATGATATTGAAAAGAATAACATCATTTACGAAAGAAATAACATCCCTTACCTCAAAAGAACAGTATCTCTGACTGGAATATCGGATATAATACCGACGGAAGCTTGTACTGATTAGTAATACTCAAAGTATTGAAATACTCACAAAAATACGCTCGATATTATAGAGAGAGAAAACTTCTGATTCTGGTGTGATTTTCAATTCTAACCTAAGCACCCTATTTATAGGAAAAGCTTAGGATGCCAAAGGAGACTAAAATAATAAAATATTATTATTTTTCAAAATTTCCGCCGCCTGGCGGCTAAAAAATTTTCTACCAAAAGTGGGGCCCGCCCATAAAAAAAATAATATATTTTCCGAAACTTCAATAATTCATAACAAATAGCCCCTTCGTCAGAAAAATACAAATTCTATGTCCTTCCATAGGAAATTTAATTCTCTACAACTTTGCAGAAGGAAGTTTTTCCAAATTCCAAACATAAATTATCCGAAATCTAAAAACAGATAATTTCTCACACCAAAATATTGATAAAAACTCACCAGCGCCAATTCCTTCTTTAATATCCACAAAATAAATATTTCCTTATCATATAAATCAATAATTAATTATTCGCAAATAATATTATAGAACTACAATATTAACAACCAGGTCGTTCCCAGGACAGAGGGGGCCTTCCGATAAGGACTTCTCCTTACTGGCGCGCAATTAAATAACCCCTCCTAGACAGAACTTCCTTAGACATTGTCAATAATGCTATCTAATAATATTATTCAAATAATATGAATTATTGAGTTGATAACGTGAAATACTGTGCAACGACAATTATTGAATCAATACTACAAAATATCAACTGTAGCCATTATTGAATCAATCATAAAAAAAATAGCAACGTAGCAATTATTGAGTCAATAAAATATCAATGCAGCAATTATTGAGTCAATAATATAAAATATCAACGTAGCAATTATTGAGTCAATAATATAAAATATTGAACAGTAAATACTGTAACAATAATTGAGTAGGTTCCTTCTCACGTAAGACTCAATAATTCGAAATACTGTGCAATACTGTGTGCTACTGCGCACCACCGCGTACTGTATTTTAACCACCGGGTATTTCAACAGTACTAACGGTAACAACTACGCCGTTATCTTGTAAAAAAGTTATTTCTGTCGCTTTCTATATCCGACAGTTATTCCATTGTGGGGGCCCACAAATAGCTGCGCCGTGGTACGAATATTCCCCGACAACAAGAATATTCCACGACCAAACGAATATTTCCCGACAACAAGAATATTTTATAACCACTTGCTCATTTTAAAAATGTTTGCACATTTCACCCATAACTTTCATATTTATCAAATCAACACCTTACTATTTCGAAATAATATATAAAGAAAACTAAATCTTTATTCATAAAAGTTGGGGTCTTACAACCTCCCCTCCTTATGAAATTTCGTCCTCGAAATTGACGTACGTACCTGGTATGTCGAAAAGGTGAGGATACCTCGCTTTCATTTCCGATTCCAACTCCCAGGTCATTTCCTCAATAGCCTGGTTTCTCCACAAAACTTTAACTTGAGGTATAATTTTCGAGCGTAAGACATGCTCCTTCCTATCCAAGATTTTGACAGGTACCTCCTCGTACGTTAAATCTTCGGCTATCTCGTCTGGTTCTAACTCAATAATGCGGTTTGGATCCTTCACATATTTACGTAACACGGATATGTGAAACACGTTATGAACACGAGACATGCTTGGAGGTAAAGCGAGTCTATAAGCCACATTTCCTATTCGGTCAAGAATCTCAAATGGACCAATGAATCGTGGGTTAAGCTTTCCTCTCTTCCCAAACCTTGTAACTCCTTTCCACGGAGCAATACGTAATAACACATGGTCTCCAACATTAAATTCCACGTCCTTTCGATGAAGATCCGCATAATTCTTTTGTCGATCCTGTGCCGTTTGTATACGTTGTCGGATCATTTGGATCTTTTCCGTAGTCATACGTACTAACTCCGGTCCTAACAATATTGTTTCACCCACCTCGTTCCAACATACTGGAGAGCGACACTTTCTCCCATACAATGCCTCGAATGGAGCTACGCCTATACTTGCCTGATAACTGTTGTTGTAGGAGAATTTCACCAATGGTAAGTACTTATCCCAACTTCCTTTGAAGTCTAGAACGCAAAGTCTCAATAGATCTTCAAGAGTTTGAATAGTCCTCTCTGATTGTCCGTCTGTTTGAGGATGATAAGCCGAACTGAAGCGTAAGTCCGTGCCCATAGCTTTCTGCAAACTGATCCAAAATCGTGAAGTAAATCTGGGATCACGATCCGAAACTATGGATACTGGCATGCCATGCAATCTCACAATCTCATTCACGTACATATGAGCAAGACGTTCAAGGGAATAAGTCTCTCGTATCGGCAAGAAATGAGCAGACTTGGTTAATCTATCAACAATAACCCAAATCGCATCTAAGCCTTGAGAAACCTTGGGAAGATCCGTAACGAAATCCATCGTAATGTGTTCCCACTTCCATTTCGGAATCTCCAGTGGTTGCAATGGACCCTTCGGCACTTGATGCTCCGCCTTTACACGTTGACAAGTTAAACATCTCGAGATGAACTCCGCGATCTCTCTCTTCATATTGCTCCACCAAAATGTATGTCGAAGATCACGATACATTTTAGTACTCCCAGGATGGATTGCAAACGGTGTGTTGTGTGCCTCCATCATGATTCTATACTTCAAGTCGGAATCGTTAGGAACACAAAGTCTGGAGTTGACTCGAAGTATTCCCTCTTCATCGATTCTTGCTTCTGGGATGGCACCTTCTTGCACCTTCTTCTTCATCTTTATCATCTCCGCATCCGTAGCTTGAGCAGCTTTAACTTTATCAATCAAAGCTGGTTCTACGAGTATACTTGACATCATCGCATTCGTTTCCACATATGATCTTCTACTCAACGCGTCAGCTACCACGTTCGCTTTTCCAAGATGGTATTGGATAGTATGATCGTAATATTTCAACAGCTCAAGCCAACGTCGTTGCCGCATGTTGAGTTCCTTCTGAGTAAAGAAATATTTAAGGCTCTTATGATCTGTATAAATCTCCACTTTCTCTCCGTACAAGTAATGTCTCCAGATCTTCAACGCAAAAACGACAGCTGCCAACTCTAGATCATGAGTAGGATAATTCCTCTCATATTCTTTGAGTTGTCGCGAGGCATAGGCTATGACTTTCCCATGTTGCATGAGAACACATCCTAACCCTTTGCCCGAAGCATCGCTGTAGATAACAAATCCATCCGAACCAGATGGTATTGTCAGAACAGGTGCCGAGATAAGTCTCCTCTTGAGCTCTTGGAAGCTCTTCTCGCATTCCTCTCTCCAAACGAATTTCGTATCTTTCCGAGTCAACTGAGTTAATGGAGTAGCGATTCGAGAAAATCCCTCTACGAACCTCCGATAGTAACCAGCTAAGCCCAGAAAGCTTCGTACTTCGGTCACCGACTTAGGTTGCTCCCAGCTTTGTATTGCTTCAATCTTTGCCGGGTCAACAGATACTCCACGTTTTGATACCACGTGCCCAAGGAATGCTACTTCCTCAAGCCAGAACTCGCATTTCTTCAGCTTGGCATATAGCTTGTTCTCACGAAGCTTTTGAAGTACCAACTTCAAATGGTGTTCATGATCTTCACGGCTTTTAGAATAAATGAGGATGTCATTAATAAAGACAACAACGAATTTATCCAAATACTCCTTAAATACACGGTTCATCATATCCATGAAAGCAGCAGGAGCATTAGTCAATCCAAAAAACATGACTAAGAACTCATAATGCCCGTACCGTGTTCTGAAAGCAGTCTTTGGAATATCCTCAGTTTTAATCTTCAACTGATGATATCCAGAACGAAGATCGATCTTTGAAAAAAATTGCGCTCCTTGCAACTGGTTGAACAGGTCATCAATACGAGGTAGCGGATACCTATTCTTGATGGTGACATGGTTCAACTCCCGATAGTCAATGCAAAGTCGCATACTCCCGTCTTTCTTCTTTACGAATAAAACAGGAGCACCCCAAGGAGACGTACTAGGACGAATAAAACCGATGTCTAACAACTCTTGTAATTGAACCTTTAACTCCTGAAGTTCAATAGGAGCCATTCGATATGGGGTTTTAGAAATGGGCTTTGTACCGGGCTCAAAGTCAATAAAGAATTCAACTTCACGTTCTGGGGGTAGACCGGGAAGTTCTTCGGGAAATACATCAGGAAACTCATTAACAACGGAAATATCATTCAAATCTGATGTACTCTGATTTAGATCAGTGACATGAGCTAAGAAAGCTTGACATCCGTTTTTCAATAAACGAATAGCCTTGGGATTTGAAATGATATTGACTGATTTTAGTGGTTTGGTGGTTTGAATTCGTACAACAGGTTGATTAGGAATATGAAAACTAACAACCTTACGAAAACAATCAATTTTGGCATGGTAAGTGGTTAACCAGTCAATTCCTAAAATCACGTCAAATGCAAGTATTTTCAAAGATATAAGATCAACAGGTAAGGTAAGGGTACCAATCTGAATCAAGCAAGATTTGTAAACTGTAGATGTAACAAAGGTTTCTCCTAACGGAGTTTCAACAGATAAGTCAAAGTCTAATTTATCAGAAGTCAAGTTCAAACGTTGAGCACAAGCAGGTGAAATAAAGGAATGGGTAGCACCGGTATCTAACAAGGTATAAACTTCGCAAGAGTTTATGATCAGCTTACCCGTAATCACCTCGTGTGGATTCCTCGCGTTTTGGGCTGTCACGACAAACGCTCTTCTAGGAATCACCGACTTTGACTTGTCTGCAACCGCCTTTGGAATCACCACCCCCGCTGAACTTGGTTTCGCAACAGGACAATCTCGAGCTATATGTCCTTCTTTTCCACAGTTATAGCATCCTTTGAACTGTTGTGGGCAGTTTGGGCTGATATGTCCCTCTTTCCCGCATTTAAAGCATACGACCGGTGGTCGTTCTCCTCCCCTCGAAACAGTTGATGCTGGTGCTAATGTTGACATCTTCGTGTTCTCATTGTTATACCTTCTCTTCTTGAAATCTCCCCCCGATTCACTTCTTCTACTATCATGGCCACGATAACCACCGGAGTGGTTACCGCTTCTGTCATACTTTCCTCCTCGCTGGTTGTCATTGCTCCGATGACTGCTGCCACCAGTACGACCTTGGTTGTGGTCTCTCGGTTGAACATAATCATTATCTCGTTCTAATAACTGGGCCCTGTTTACTACATCCGAATATAAAGAAAACTTATGAGAAATGAGGTATTGACGTATTTCGGGTTTCAAACCTCTTAGAAACATCCACGTCATACGTTCCTCATTCTCCACCAAATGAGGTGCAAACCTGGACAGCTCCGCAAACTTAGCCTCGTACTGGGATACCGTCATGTTGTTTTGCTCGAGTCTGATAAACTCTACTTCCTTCATATGACGAATACTTTCAGGAAAGTACTTGTCATTGAACAGTTTCTAGAACGCTTCCCAAGACATCTGGAGTGCGGCAGGCTGGGTACGCTTCACGGATTCTCACCAGTAATCTGCCTCTCCACGGAACATAAACGTGGAGAATGGAACCTTTTGTTCCTCTGTACATCCCAAGACATCAAATATATTGGTAATTTGTTTAATCCACGTCTCCGCCTTGATCGGATCTGGCTTTCCCCAAAAACTCTGGTGGTCCCAATTCTTTGAACTGCTTAGCAGTGACAGCTCGTGCGTTGTTATTATCTCCACCTGTATGTTGCACACGAGTCTCCCTCGTCTGATTTTGCATAAACTGCAAAAAACTTCTAAACATCTCATCATTTATCGTCTGACCAGCGTTATTTTCAGGATGAACATTGCCTTCTTGTTGCACGTTCTCCTGGTTAATGATTAAAGGTGTCTCCACAGTCTCATTCACTTCGTTGTTAACATTCTCAGCTGCCATTCTCAAATACTGCCATAAAACAAGGGTTAATTAAACAAATCAACATATCACATATTAACCCTATGCTCCGACTGACCAATTAAATACCACATAAGCTTAGGTAGGACACACTAGCGAAGGATTTACTCGTCTCTCCCCTCCTAGTTCTATTCCCCGATCTCCGCCAGAGATCATATCCCTAAGCTCTGATACCAACTGTGACGCCCCCAGAATAGGTCCATTCAATCCAACCCATTCTGAGTCGCCAAATACATGGTACAGAATTCAAATACAAACTTTATATCATACGGTCGTGCAAAATACGACCACACAACTGTGAGTTTCAATACAAATATGTAGAAAATATTAAGATTCAAACTAAGTCCTCATTACAATTATTATCACACTATTTATCAAAAATAGTGAGGACTACTACTGCTCTAACTCGGACCATCACTCTGTCCCCCCGACTAGTCCCCGCAACATTCTCATTTCCTGAAGAGGACAACAGATGAAAAGGGTGAGCTCAACTAGCTCAGTAAAGAATATTATGACTAAGATAATGGAAAATAAATTATCGTTAGCCTTCAATAAATCAGATAAAATATAATGGACAACCAATCTTAGATCAATATTCGCAGCGGAAATAACAAATCATTAGAAGAGTTAAGCAGAGAATCAAGTCTACTATCTTCTATGATTTAAAAGTCCATCATCAATATTTTATCCCTGTAACATCAATCAATATACATCTCGAATCAATATTCATCTTTGCACTACAGGCCAAAGATATTCATTTGTATCATCAGTGGTCATATTCATCTCAACACCTGTCATCTTTGCACTACAGGCCAAAGATATTCATCAGGTAATCATTCATCTTTGCTCTACAGGCCAAAGATATTCATCAAGTAATCATTCATCTTTGCTCTACAGGCCAAAGATATTCAGTTACATTACCTTTTAGGACTGAGAATGATGAAAAATATTTTTAAAAAACGAATCCAGTGAGATAAAAGACAAAGACTAAGAATTCGTATTTTAGTATATCCAATTCAAAAATACCTCGTAATAATCAATTATGGAGCAAAATTCAAGAATAGAGCTCAAAACTTGGATACAATCAAAGATAGTAACCTTAACAAGTAATTTGGACAAATAGAAGAAAATTTAATTTTTCCGTGAATAGTGCCGTATACGTGAATAGTGCCGTATACGTGAATAGTAACCCCGACGGAAAAAGTAAGAATTTCAACATAAAATCCATGACAATATTTCTGTATAATGATATTGAAAAGAATAACATCATTTACGAAAGAAATAACATCCCTTACCTCAAAAGAACAGTATCTCTGACTGGAATATCGGATATAATACCGACGAAAGCTTGTACTGAATAGTAATACTCAAAGTATTGAAATACTCACAAAAATACGCTCGATATTATAGAGAGAGAAAACTTCTGATTCTGGTGTGATTTTCAATTCTAACCTAAGCACCCTATTTATAGGAAAAGCTTAGGATGCCAAAGGAGACTAAAATAATAAAATATTATTATTTTTCAAAATTTCCGCCGCCTGGCGGCTAAAAAATTTTCTACCAAAAGTGGGGCCCGCCCATAAAAAAAAAAATATTTTCCGAAACTTCAATAATTCATAACAAATAGCCCCTTCGTCAGAAAAATACAAATTCTATGTCCTTCCATAGGAAATTTAATTCTCTACAACTTTGCAGAAGGAAGTTTTTCCAAATTCCAAACATAAATTATCCGAAATCCAAAAACAGATAATTTCTCACACCAAAATATTGATAAAAACTCACCAGCGCCAATTCCTTCTTTAATATCCACAAAATAAATATTTCCTTATCATATAAATCAATAATTAATTATTCGCAAATAATATTATAGAACTACAATATTAACAACCAGGTCGTTCCCAGGACAGAGGGGGCCTTCCGATAAGGACTTCTCCTTACTGGCGCGCAATTAAATAACCCCTCCTAGACAGAACTTCCTTAGACATTGTCAATAATGCTATCTAATAATATTATTCAAATAATATGAATTATTGAGTTGATAACGTGAAATACTGTGCAACGACAATTATTGAATCAATACTACAAAATATCAACTGTAGCCATTATTGAATCAATCATAAAAAATAGTAACGTGGCAATTATTGAGTCAATAAAATATCAATGCAGCAATTATTGAGTCAATAATATAAAATATCAACGTAGCAATTATTGAGTCAATAATATAAAATATTGAACAGTAATTACTGTAACAATAATTGAGTAATGGCTTCTCACGTAAGACTCAATAATTCAAAATACTGTGCAATACCGTGTGCTACTATGCAACACCGTGTATCACTGTATTTTAACCACCGGGTATTTCAACAGTACTAACGGTAACAACCACGCCGTTATCTTATAAAAAGTTATTTCTGTCGCTTTCTATATCCGACAGTTATTCCGTTGTGGGGGCCCACAAATAGCTGCGCCGTCATACGAATATTCCCCGACAACAAGAATATTCCACGACCAAACGAATATTCCCCGACAACAAGAATATTCCACGACCACTTGCTCATTTTAAAAATGTTTGCACATTTCACCCATAACTTTCATATTTATCAAATCAACACCTTACTATTTCGAAATAATATATAAAGAAAACTAAATCTTTATTCATAAAAGTTGGGGTCTTACAGTCAGATTTATAATTTAGTCCAATTTGAGACTATGGATGCATTTTGTTGTCGAGAAACAAAAAGAAAGTTTGACATTTGGAGGGATAATATGCTACGTTATATTTTACTTGCCATGGTAAAATACAATCTTATATTTTGACTAAATTACAAATTTGATCTTTTATTTGTCATATTTTTGTTAAATTGTTTCCTAATTTTTTTTAATATAATTGTTCCTCATAGATGCATTAATTATGCAAATGTGTTCATCCAAATTTTTTAACCTATTCAAAATTAATTTCCTCGGTCCTATCTCCTCATTTTTTTAATTTATAAAATTTTTGTAAAAATTGTACTCTTCTTTATAAAATTATTATTGACTTTATAAATTTTTATAATTTAGAATAGAGGTACTAAATTAGGAATTTTTTTTCTTTTTTGTCTTTAAAAATACTGAGTTCAACTTTTAATAATAGTTGAAAATTTTGAAAATATTTTCAAATTTATATTTTTTTAGTTCAAAATATAGGATCAAGTTTGATTTGTTTAAATCAATTTAAAATATATTCAATTTTAAAATTGATACACATAATTTAACTTTTGAAAACAATAAATCATACAATAATTAGTACCATTTAGATAAAATAAAATAAAATAGTAAGATTTATACTTTTGGTAATTAAATTGTCTATAATTAATTAATCTATACTAATTTTGAATTTAGCGATACTTCATATTGAATTCTAAAAGTCAATAAAAAAATAAAAAAATAAAAAGAAAGTACACTTTTAATACAAATTTTTTAAAAATATAAAAATGAGAAAAGAGGAAATAAATTTTTAATAGGTGAAAAAAAATGGAGGAACATTTTTGCATAACTGATGCATTTATGAGGAACAGTTGTGATAAAAAAAATTAGGGAATAATTTAGCAAAAGCATGACAAATAGGAGGGTCAGATTTATAATTTAGTCTTTATATTTCAGATAAGGTTAACTACACTTCTATTATCAAAGTATAACTCAACTTATACAAGCGATCCTCAATTATCAAAATTAATAATAACAAACTCCAAATACATTTAAGTAAGCAAAAGTGTTTCAAAAACCATTTTCTGCCATAACTTTGGTCAAATTGTTGGCATTTGTCGTTCACGTGATGTAATGTAAAGGTTGACCATACGAAAATCGTATAATAAGCGTTGACTATACGATTAATTATCACATACAGTCAAAATGCAAACTTAATCCAAAAAAAATAATTAATAATTAAAACTCAATTATTAACTCAAATAAAATAATTAATCCAAGTTAAATAATTAAAACTCAATAATTAATCCAAATAATATAATTAAGAATAATAAACTATCATCGATTATAAAACAAAGCACAAATTAACGATTCGACCTTTAAATATTTTGAAAATTGACAGAATTTATCAATAACAATTGCAATAATTTTGCATTACTTATAACCAAGCAACATGAAGTGAAAATTTATAATTATATGAAAATCAAAGCTAAACCATGACTATAGTGTCATATTATAGACAACATTATCAATTTTGCTAAAGACAATCAGAATTAATTCAACTCGTAAACTAAATTATGTAGAAAATTAGCCAAATATTCTCTTGACCCACATTCAAGAACTCTTTATCAAATTTCTTGAGAATTTTTTTCATTGGATACTTCCCGTGTGCTTATTGCAGTACTCGATCACCTTCGTCATGGTTTTGCCGTCAATGTTCGGCACCAAATCGTGGTTGATGCGCAATCGCCTTTAACCGCATTCTTAATCGTTTGGAAGATTATGACGACAAATTCTTCTATCAAAAAGATTAAAGAAGATCTATTTAACTTAATTTCTACTATTTCTAATTTTTATTTTATCAATTTATCCTTTTAATTTCAATTTGTATTTAATTTTTTTTGAAGAAAAACATATTTAAACGTATTTTTTTATTTAATACAAAAAAATATAGTCAAATACCCTTAAATACAATCAAAGTGTATAAAAAAATCTCTTAGCCAGTGACATGTCAATTTTTCGGCCAAAACACTAGCTGAAAACTTGACAAGGGTTAGTATGGTTTACTTAAATGTATTTGGGGTTGCTATTATTAGTTTTGATAACTGAGGATCGCATGTGTAAATTAAGTTATACTTCAAGGGATGGAAGTATATTTAACCCTTTTAGATATGTAGGTAGTATAATGCAAAAAACTTTTAAGTGTGGGGTAACAAAGCAATCTTCTTGTAAATTCTGAGAGTGAATCGTAAATTGTAAATTATATTTATTACTGTATTAGTATCATACATGAGGCCAATTTTCAATTTTAGTGACTATAATGCCCTTCCTCTCCCTTCTTCTTCCTCCAGCTAGCCTCCGCTCTGCTTCACCCTTCAGAATTTTCACAAGAGGCCGATTTCTGACGATGGCAGACCAGACCCACTCCGATTCTTCGAGAACCCAGTTCGAAAATGACCCCAAAAGTCTAGTAAATTACCCGGTGCCACTGTCCCCGCCATTGCCATCCATATCCAAGGACATAGAGCTGAGCAGAGCCATGTCAGCTTCTTCAAAATCGAGCCTTTTTTCTCTCTCCAGAAGCGATGTGCTCTTCGAAGATGATTGGCTCATGGCTGTTAATAAATCCCAAGGCGTTTACTGTGAGTCCGTCTTGGCTTCTGTTCCGAGTTTACTCAACGATTCCACTGACTCAGATAAATTCGGTGAGTGATGTTATTTATGTTCTTTAATAATGATTAAAAGTTTGGAGTTTATTGTGCTAATTTTACGGGGATGAGGTGGGGGGGGGGGGAATGTTCATATTTTATTTCAAATTGTATACTACAGAGGAGATTAAAGAATCCAAATACACATAGTATTTGAAAATTTGAGCTTTACATTTCATATTCTTAGAAATGTGCAGTTTTTCCTCCTATTCACAAAATACAAATTTTGACTTGTGCTCAGTCTCATGATTTAAAATTTGATATTTTGTCATAGTTTACCTTGTATCCGCATTTTATGGTGTGTTTATGGAGAGGGAGAGGAAAGGCAAATCAAAAGAAATGGTAAATTAACATATAATAGAGAAGTCCTTCTAAACTCATACTGTAAAATTGTGAAATGTTAAACATTTTTTGTTTCATTTTTGTATATAAATAAAAGAATAAATTTTAGGAGAAGAGAGAAAGTAGAATGAATATGGAGGGTCATGAGTTCTCCAAAAGCAAGCACATGGAGAAATTCAAAAGTTGGAGGACAGTCCCCAATCCGGGTACACATCCGAAATGGAGAATGCCCTAAAAGTAACTATTGTAAAAAGCCCAAAAGGATGTATAAGAAGTTACTTGATCTTATGGCAAACTACAAATTCATATAAAGATAACTGAATTATTGAGTATTCCTATCTTTTCATAAACCCCAAAAGATGACAAAACAAATACATTGCCAGAGGATTTGTCAATCCTTTGGCTACTCAATGCCCTAAATCTGACATGGGACACTTATATAAAAAAAAAACTGATAAGGAGCTCCAGAAAGTTAAAATGACAAATTCATCTCTCTCCCACAACCTTTTAATAGAAACCTCCACATCCGTCAAGTGAAACAACAGCTTGTTTAACTTACCACATGAGGTCATATTTGGGTCAGAGATTTGTAGGTATTGTCGAATACCTTTGTTTGTATATGTGTCTGTATATGTGTGTTTGTTTGTTTCTGCATGTACATGAGGGTATATGGTGAAGTGTTTCATCTCCTGTTTTCCTCCTTTTCTTTCGTTTCCATTTCTTCTGTTGGGGATGGTCTTATTTTTCTTTTATCCTTCTGTGTGTTTGGAGAGTAGAGAAAGGCAGAGAGAGGGGGTAGTGGATTCATAGAATCAAGTATGTCTTCAGAAAAATAGTTTTGGATGACCTTCGATTTCTGAAAACCATCTAAATGGCATCTTCAGTTTCCAAAAAAACTCTAGTTTTGCAAATTATTAAGTTTAATATTCTAACATGATACTTCATTTATATTAATGTTTTTTGTTTACAAATCGAGTTTTGTTGAGTTCTGAACTGAGTCCATAATTTTGTTTTCTCAGATACCCAAGTAAACCTGCCAGAGCTCCATCTTGCTAATAGACTTGATCGTGACACAAGTGGTGTAATGTTAATCACCAAATCACATAAAGTAGCTGCTAAGCTCGTTAAGGCTTTTACTGACCACAGAGTTAGGAAAACATACATTGCTTTCTGCACTGGAGCGGCTCCAAAGTGGCGATGCATCAACATTAAATCAGGTCACGGTCGATCAAAGTTTGGAGCCTGGCGTGTGTATGCTGAGTCAGATGTAGGTAGGAAACTACCAGGCGGATCTGCTATCAGAGACATGGAAACCTTATTTGAAGTATTGTCAGTGAATGGGCAATGCTGCTCTAAAGATTTATCTGAACTAGAAAAGGATGAAAATGTTATGGTTGTTGAAGAGAAATCAATAATTGACTTCAGGGAGAAAAAGGATGAGATTGTTGTAAGAGCATATCCTCAAAGTGGAAGGACACATCAAATTCGCTTGCATTGCCAGTATCTTGGAATTCCTATAAGAGGGGATGTAAAGTATGAGGGCGTGTATGAGTGGAAGGGAAGAGTATACAACTGCCATGAACTTCATGCAGAGAGCTTGACTTTGGAGCACCCTGTAACTGGTCTACCTGTTGTGATTCTTGCACCTCTGCCTTTGTGGGCAAGCCAAGCATTGCAGCCTTTTTCTCTCTGATGAGGGTCATTCATATTTGACCCACATCTTTAATGCGTTTGAAAATTTCGTTGTTAATCTATCAAGTGTACATTAATCTCTTGCGGAATGTTAGCAACTATGTTTAAAGTTTATAAGAATGTGAGGGATGTTTTTAGGTTCTCGGCTTGTATAATTTCTTGTTACGAAATTCATTGGCAATTAACTCTGTATACTTGTTTATTGACTTCTTTTCTTATGAAAAAGTTCTGCGAGGATGTCAATGCAGTTGTACAAATACTATAGGTAGAAAGGTCATTCATTTTTCAGTAGGGTTAGAACTGTTGATATTGTAGTTATGTTACAGTTGGCTCTTCAATTACTCTGTTGTTCATGAAGTTCAAATTTACTATCTGATAGCTATGTAACATAACCTTTCTTAATGTATTTTATCCGTCAAATTATATAATTACTATCTGACAGTTTCCGGGCATCAACTCACTTCATGGCTTGTATAAACCTTTTTTCAGTATTCTTACAGTCATTGCAGGATTCGAAGCAGCAAGGATAGCAAACTTTACTGAAACTAACCTATTTTAAACCAGCGCACTTTTTGGTGAAAACTATTTCAGAAGAATTTCTGTTCTAATGGCTTCAGAGTTCAGTCTTCAGTTTCTATGAAGTTGATGTTAGCCATCCTATTCCAGTACAAGAAGATTATATAATGAATGGTTATTTCCTGGTAGGCTGTTACAGGAGAAAGGGGAGAAACTGGATCGTCTATCTAACTTCTTGCATTTTTTCCGACATTCTTTTTTGTCTCACACAGAGAAGAACAAAGAAATGTGGAGAGAAAAACTGTCATCACCCCGTGCATCCATCATTGTCCTGCACATTGCTGTTATTTGCATCGACCCAGAATACCCTCTAGTGAAGTTCTGCACATAGTTGAAATCATCTAGTGCAGTGCAGCAGGCAGAATACCCTCTCAAAAAGTAAGGTTGTCAAATTTGTTTGTGTACTTGGCTATTGTATGTTATTCTAGAAGAACTTAGGTGACCCTTTATGATCTAAAGAATGACCATTATAGTATTGTTCATTCCTGATATGGTAGGCCAGAAGAGATCTTTAGCTGATGGATTTCTTTCCCTTAGCAATCTTTTATTTTTCAGACAGCATTGGTTGTCAACAATTTGACTAGATCATTTGACTATATATGTACATAACTATTGTCAAATTTCTAATAGGTTTGCTGAACTGCTAAACTAACACGTCTTGGCACGTAAACTGGAAGAGCATTGTGACAGGTTCATAGTCTTGATTCTTTGACAGGTTCAAGTATTTTAAATTGAAGTTTTTGGTAAGTACTGAGTACGGATTTTATATAATATTTGGGATATGGATATAGATATATACCCGTATCTGCATCTGATAATATCCGTTTATAGCCTAGTCTCACCGCAAAACAGGCCCCAGATTGACACTCTTTTTCCCTTTTTCCCTGTAAAGTTATTGTAGGTTAAGATATGTATGCAAACGCGCGTTTTTCTTGTGAAGAAAAGACTTAAGAATTGGCTGCATAATCTCACAGCCTATCTGATAATAAGCTTGAGATCTGCCCCCTTTTTGGTCAACAGAATATTACAGATGTGGACATATATAATGGTAGAAAGAACAGTTCATTTATAAGAAACAATCAAGTTGATGAAGTCACATTGACTTTTTCTTCCTTCATTTGTAAGCAATCCAGTTGAACATAAATGAATTTGCCATGTGATGTGAACATGAAGATACTGATTTTGTGCTTGGTATTTGACCCTGTTTTTTTCCTAAAAGTCTTAGCATGTGATGTAATTTATCATTTTTAAATTCCCTTTGAAGCACTATCCAACTTTAGGCCATGAATTAAACATTTTTAAGCTTGATAATTATTTTAGCATCAAAAGCTTGATCTGCATGGTAAAAATGGATTAGCCGATATTTCGAGGACAATGGAGCTTTGTTTTCAAGTTAATCATGATTCATGTTTAATGTGAATATATTTTTTTAGAAAAAAATAAAAATAAAACATCTCTACAAAATTGACAAGGAGTATTTAAGCATAAAAAATTACATGCTTGGGAGCCTAGCAGGTTAATAAGTATTAGTTTACTTCTGAATCTACTTCTTGGAAGTAATCAAGTAAATAAATTTCTTATCATTTTCACTTTTTTCCTAAAAGAAAGTAAAAAAGCTTAGATGATGTAGTCATGAATGGAAAAAGTAAGAAACTGAGTGCATAAATATGTTTGAACAATAACCTTTAAAAAAATAATAAAAGGGTAGAGAAAAAGAGAGAGAGAGGAAGACTTCTGGATGTAAAAAGTCGGTCTTCATCTAATAATCAAACTTTAAAGGGGCAAGTGTTAACTGGCTCCTAAGAAACAAACTACCAGGCATATCGACCCACATGGGAAGAAGGTTCAATGCTTCGCACTAGTCCATGCAATAAATACCCTATACACCTTTCGAAACCAAAATTGATTTTCTCTCTCAATAATATTCAAAATCTGTATGTATTTCTAAACAACCCACCACTCCATTAAGAAACCAAGAATTTCTAGCCTCAAGATACTAGTTGTTGAGTTGGTGTTAATTTTCTGAGATGGGTTCCATGAGTGAGGCACTAACACAGGTTCTGATACCTCTGGCTGCCTTTATTGGAATCGGGTTTGCTTTGCTTCAATGGTTTTTGGTCTCAAAGGTAAGAGTTTCAAGTGGGGATGGGTACAGGATAAAGGACAGGTTGATTGAAGAAGATGATCAAGAAGAGGGTATTGACTCTGATGAGGCTGTTGCCAAATGTGCTGAGATTCAGAATGCCATCTCTGTTGGTTAGCTCTCTATCCTTGCACACAGTAAAATTTGAATTTTCATCTCCTAAAAGTTGTCCAAATTGATAGTCAAACTCCATTAATGCTTTCTATATCATGTGATTAGTTGTTTGTATTAACTATTTCAGTTCTTAATTGCCACTATTTAGCATGTTTCTTCTGGTTCTCTTTTGACTTCTTTGTTAGATTGAATAGATTTAAATTGTTTGATTTTGCCGACAAATGTGTGCAAAGAAATTTTTTAGATTTTCTGCCTTTACCTTCTTCATTGTTCCATTGATTATCAATATCCCTACTCCCCATTTTGCTTTGTGGCCTAGTGCAATAATTTAGGTAGTTGGTGAATATCTCTTGTTCTTCCTCTGTAGTGTGCATATTAATATTATGCTATGTTTCTTGCCCTTTCCCCTTAAAAACCTGGTCAGATGGCTACTCAAAATATTGTTTCTTTAAATGGAAATTCTATATTTATTAAATTGAATTGGAAATGTTGAGCTATAAATGCAAATTTGAATAATTTGCTAGCAGTTTCAGCATATTTCTTGCAGATGATCAATCTATAAATCAGATACACAAATCCTTCCCCAATTCAGAAGCATTTTGAAATAATGGTTTCTCTGTATTTACAAAGCTAATTTTGTGCTGACAATATGAAAAAATACATCCGATTAAGAGATTAGCCTGCCAAGACAACATGATAAGGTAACAATGATGTCATGGTAACGCCAGCAGGTTGTTACTCCAGCACAAAGTCATCGTGACATTAGCATTTCTGGAAAAGATTAAGTGTAAAATGTGTGGCTGCTCAAATGCCCACGTGTTACCTTCTCGATTAGTTGACTTTTATTTTTAAAAATTTCTGATTTTTCAATGCCACTTGTATCCTGATCATCTGGTTTCACAAATGGCCTTTAAGAGTCTCATCTATCCAGACTTTAGGAAATGAAACCAAAGTATTAACATCAATCCTTCTATTTGTAGCCCAGTCAAAGATCACAAAGAGCACTTCAATGTACTCCGCTCTATGATTCATCTAATGCATTGTACTCTACTTCAACATCTATAGAATTACATGAAAACTAGCGAGAAAGTTTGTAGATTTGATAACTAGTGACATAAAAGTTCCCTTTACACAAAAAGTGTGAAGTTTTTTATCTGATGTTCTAACCAACAAATTTTCTGTTTAGGGTCTTGATCTAATTTTATTGCATTAGTCTGCTTACGTAGTAAAAATCTGCCAAACTAGGTATAAAAGAAATATATAGAAGCTAACAGCTCAGTGGAAATACAGTAACCATCAACAATTTACCATGTTAGTTTGTAATCCATGACAATTTTTTAAGGCTGACTGATTATTTGGTCCTGAATTCTGAATGCCTCCTCTAGTCCTCTTTCAGCTCTTAATGGTCTGATCCAAGAACAGTTGATGTAGTTGTGAAATTTTTCTGCAAAATTTATATCATTTAGATATTTTTTTTATTCTCTTATAAAATATGTTTGGTCGTCTTCCAACGGTGATTACCCCGAAATGGTCCATTAACTTATTCAACTAGAATGATATTTTTCAAACTCAGAATATTCCTTCCACTGTTATGATTAATATTAGTTATCATCCACAAAAATCAGTTTGGACTGTTTTTTTCTTACACGCACACACATAGATTGATTAGTCACACAAAACTAAGATGGATGCATGAGATTCGAAGTTCCTTAATTGGAGAAGACGTGTCCCATTGCTTGTCTGGCAATGAAGGCTGCTAAGGCAAATTGAATGGATACAGACTAATCTTCAACAGCATTTTCCCATTCTCATGCTTTGAATAAATTAATTTCCAATCAAACAAAACAATGGTTCCTAAAATTCAGGTTTTTATTCACTGACTAATACATTTTCAGAGAAGCATAAATACATATTATGAATCGAACTCTCAGATCTCTATCCTCGTACTCGAGCATTAACCATTGCAAATTCATACCGTCAGTCGATATACTCAAAGTTTCTTTAGTTAAGAACAGTTTGACATTGCTTAAACCTGATATTACCAGCAGATTTATACCTACTTACTTTGTTGCATGGCTTGTTCTCAGGGGCAACATCATTTCTATTTACCCAGTATAAGTACCTTGGTGTTTTCATGGTTGTATTTGGCATTATCATCTTCCTCTTTCTTGGATCGGTTAAGAGCTTCAGCACCAAAAGTCAACCTTGCACTTACAACAAGGATAATCTATGTAAACCAGCCTTGGCAAATGCATTCTTTACCACAATTGCCTTTTTGCTTGGCGCTCTCACTTCAGTCCTTTCTGGTTTCCTTGGAATGAAGATTGCAACATACGCCAATGCAAGAACGACTCTGGAAGCAAGGAAAAGTGTTGGCAAGGCATTCATAACAGCTTTCCGTTCTGGTGCAGTAATGGGATTCCTTCTTGCTGCCAATGGCCTTCTGGTTCTGTATGTTTCAATAAATTTGTTCAAACTATATTATGGAGACGACTGGGAGGGACTATATGAATCAATTACTGGCTATGGTCTTGGAGGTTCTTCTATGGCGCTCTTTGGTAGGGTTGGGGGAGGAATATACACAAAAGCAGCTGATGTTGGTGCTGACCTAGTTGGAAAAGTTGAACAAAATATTCCTGAAGATGACCCTCGTAACCCAGCTGTAAGTTCTAATTCCCCATGTTTTAATATGGTTTGTTTGGAAATGAAATGCATATTTTTTTTAAAAATTGCTCTGCATTTTATTTGTGTATGTTTATTAGTTATATTACATGTAGAGCTAAATTTAGTTGAGGACAGGTAAACATTGAGAGGCAAAAAGAAAAACAATTTGTGCAAGTAAAAAGTGGAGTTTGGTCTTGCTGTTTCAAAAATGTTAAAAGATGCAGTGTATATGTCCTATTATGATAATAATTAAAATTTCATTTCAATTGCAGGTCATTGCTGATAATGTGGGTGACAATGTGGGAGACATTGCTGGGATGGGATCCGACTTGTTTGGGTCTTATGCTGAGTCGTCCTGTGCAGCACTATTTGTTGCATCAATATCATCCTTTGGTACCGATCATGACTTCTCAGCCATGTCGTACCCTTTGATTATTAGTGCAATGGGAATAGTGGTTTGCTTGATAACAACACTATTTGCAACTGATTTCTTTGAAGTAACGAATGTGACACAGATTGAACCTTCCTTGAAGCGGCAATTACTTATTTCAACTGTCCTAATGACAGCTGGGATTGCCATAGTCACCTTTGTTGCTTTGCCATCAAAGTTCACTATCTTTGACTTTGGGAATGAAAAAGTTGTGAAAAACTGGTATGTGTAAAATCTCCCCATCTCCTGCCTGTTTTGAGGTTTCATTTGTTCCTGGTGGATTGTCATATTGATCACTCAATGTTATGCTGTAGGCACCTCTTCTTTTGTGTCTCGATTGGCTTGTGGGCTGGACTTGCTATTGGATACACTACTGAGTATTATACTAGCAACGCGTACAGGTGCTTATCTTCTTCACGATATCTGATCTATTGCCTTTGATCCCTACATATCTATATAAGAACACGGATATATCCATGTAATGGTATACTTTCATAGATCTTTCTTTATTATCTTTATCATTGTTAAATTAAACTGCTCTTTCCCTAGCAGAACTGTTATTATCGACCACATATCTGATCTATTGTTAATATACATCATTCCGTCAAAATAATGAAAAAGAAATTGGTGAATAGGATATTCTGAAACTTCAAACTTCCTAGAAGTTATAGTTGTTCTCTGATCATGAGAGTTCTAAATTAATTTTTTTCCTCATTTATTTCGTCATGAAAGAGAAGTCGCCATTTAAATGATATGCTCTAGATCAGATCATCAGAAATATTATCCCCTCCCCGACACGGCAAAGTAAAAGCTTTTTTTTTATTGAGTGATGCCACCGCATAATACATGCATATCTACATTGTATTTATTGCAATATTTTATTCCGTGTCTTGTCATTGTTGCCAAACATGGCAGCCCGGTGCAGGACGTGGCAGATTCTTGCAGGACTGGTGCTGCAACAAACGTGATTTTTGGCTTGGCTCTGGGATACAAATCTGTCATAGTTCCCATATTTTCCATAGCCATTGCTATTTATGTGAGCTTCAGCTTGGCAGCTATGTATGGAGTTGCAGTGGCTGCTCTGGGAATGCTCAGCACCATTTCCACAGGTCTTGCAATTGATGCTTATGGCCCCATAAGCGACAATGCTGGTGGTATTGCAGAAATGGCCGGAATGAGTCACACAATTCGCGCAAGAACAGATGCTCTGGATGCTGCGGGAAACACTACTGCTGCAATCGGCAAGGTAGTTCTGCTGCTGATCTAAAGTCCTTAAGTAACTCGAAGAATAATTAGTTTTTAACATACACAAGAACTATGCTTCAGCTGAAACTGAATAATATAAAATGTCTAGTTTGCTAATCTGATTATGGCCTTCAGGGGTTGACAAATGTTTTCATAGATTTTAGATAAGTAAACAAGAAGGCCACCTAGGATTATATAATTTATATTAGTTCTTGGCAACTTTTGGAAAACCCAATTAGAGATGATTAATTGAGGAGGCACCAAAATAGTTTTTTAACTTCTATTATCTCTAAAATATGGATCACAGACGTTTCTCAAGTGGGATACATTTTTCAGAGACGAAGACTTCATCTTTTATTATTTGTTTTAGACTAGAAGATTCTTCCATAACACAAAACTCTTGATATTTAATTGAAACATAGGTCAAGTCATCATGTTTCGATAACTTAGAACATCCAAGCAAATTAGAGGCTCAGATAGTTGTTTTAATGCGTTGTTTCATTCAACTTGGAAACTAAAAACAAGAAATCGTTTGTAGAATGTTTTAGTCATTTGGACCTTTTCCTTTATTTTTATGTATTATGTTTTATTTTTTTCACTTTGTCTCATGAACTTCGCGTGATAGCTACTGCCTACTGTCATATTTCATGATCCTCAAGCGAAAAGTTTTTTACATCATAATACAATGTTTACAGGGTTTTGCAATTGGATCGGCTGCTCTGGTTTCTCTTGCTTTATTTGGTGCCTATGCGAGCAGAGCAGAAATCAAGACCGTTGATGTTTTGACTCCAAAAGTCTTCATCGGGCTGATTGTAGGGGCCATGCTTCCATACTGGTTTTCAGCCATGACAATGAAGAGTGTGGGCAGTGCAGCTCTAAAAATGGTTGAAGAGGTGCGCCGACAGTTTAACACCATACCAGGTCTTATGGAAGGAACAGTAAAACCAGACTACGCAACTTGTGTCAAGATTTCTACTGATGCCTCACTTAAAGAAATGATCCCACCAGGTGCTTTGGTTATACTTTCACCACTGATTGCTGGAACCTTTTTCGGAGTGGAAACACTTGCTGGTTTACTTGCTGGTGCACTTGTTTCCGGTGTGCAGGTACGAGGTTTTCATCCACTCAACAGAATCAAACATCAACTTCTGGTGCCCCTTTTCTGAAATCTATTTTTTCCCCCTTGTTTCTCTTTGTTTTCAAACAGGCAAAGCATTATTTAGCTAAAGCTTCGATTTTCTGTATATTGGAAAATTTTATGAACATTAGCTAAACCATTATCTTCGTGTGCTTAACATCAATTTTTTTTTGAATCGATCTTTTTTGTTTCCTTTTGGTAGACCGATAACCAGGCCACCTAATCATAAGAATGGCTAGGTTTAGTTGCTCTGTGTTAGGTAATTTCACTTTGCCTGCATAGAAAATTAGGATGCTTCCAGTCCAATTCTGTGTTTATTTTGTGAGGAACCAGATAGAAAATGTGGCATGCATGATTTTTAATGAAACACTTTGGGAAAATCGCAAACAACCCCTTAGTGTATTGTTATGAATACCAATGTGAGCTTGTCATATGGGGGGCTGATCTCACATTGGTAGTATGAGATATCAATGTGGGGTTGATATAGACTTAGGCATCCCCTCTTGAATAGCTAGCTTTTCAGGAGGAAATAGGAGTTTGAGCCTATATCGTAACATTTGGTATCAAAGACTTTGAGGTTAGATTTAAATACTGATAGATGATCCCATACTGGTAGGAAATAAGAGTTATTTGCATATTTGTTTTGTGCTCCTCCTCTCAATTGTTTTGATATTGTTGTTATTTGTGAGAGTTATTTTTTTTTTATGTTTGTTTCTTTCATCTTTATAGGTTGCCATTTCGGCCTCTAACACGGGCGGGGCATGGGATAATGCCAAGAAGTACATTGAGGTAAAGCCGTTGCTCCTGCTTCAACAATTTTAATAAGGAAAATTACATGTTTCAGTTGGAATGAAATTATGAAACTTCTATTTTTTTGTGAATCCGTTGTTGTCCTACTCTCTAACGTTCTTCTTCCTGCAGGCCGGCGCTTGTGAACATGCTAAATCACTAGGACCGAAAGGTTCAGATGCTCATAAGGCTGCTGTTATAGGTGACACCGTCGGAGATCCCCTCAAGGACACATCCGGTCCATCGCTTAACATCCTGATTAAGCTCATGGCAGTCGAATCCTTGGTGTTTGCACCATTTTTCGCAGCTCATGGAGGCTTGCTGTTTAAATGGTTCTAAGATGTAGCTGTGTGTGTTAACTCCTGCTTTTGTTCTTGTAGTTAGTTATATGCTAGTTTCATTTCTTTTGTAAATGGTAAAATTAATAAATAACTGTATGATATTGTATCAATTCACAATTTTGCTACAAGTAAACAATAAATGAAGAAGTTGTTTTTCTGGCTATGGCTCTTGCTCTCATCACTTTCATGTATTTAGTTTCAAGAGATTTCTTCCATTTTTTTAATTTTTTTTATATGATAAGTTTTTGGTATTGCGGCCAGTCAGTTTCCCCACTTTACAGTCCGTGACCCCTATGCTTAATTTCAATGAAAGTCGAATTCAAGATTTTCGGATTTAAAGCTGATCTTAAATTCTCCCTTAAACTATTGAGTCAAGCGTTTATAATTAACCGTGACCGTACAAGTTCTTTATGACCACTCTTTCTTATGAATCGGCCCCAAATAAATAAAAGAAATGAAAAAAGGACTCTAAGGTGCTGTTTGTTTACATCTGATTGCCTCTTAATGGATTGCCTTTTATTCGCTAGGAGGTATGATGCTGTTTGTTTTTTTTTTGTTACCTCTGAATGCCTCTTAATCGGTAAGACAGAAAATAAAATCTTAATAATTAAGAGGTACCTCCTAATGAAATTTTTTTGATATTTTTTTATATAAATATATTCAACAATATTATTCACTCATTTTTATTAAATTGAATATTTAAAATTATTAAATAAAATTTTACCCTTTAAAATGGTAAAATAGTGTCATTAAGAGACAACTTTCTTTTTAGTTATCAAACAGTTTTTTAGATTCAGGCCTCATAACCATTCAAATGATCTAATTTATTAAGACATCTAATTTATTAAGACATCATATCAAATAGTTTTTATTTTTATTTTATTTTTTTAGGTGTACCATTCCTTATTTGTTAGCAACTACCATAACAACTCTCGACTCTCTTGTTTTTTAATGGAAGAAATAAACAATAAAGTTTAGAGCTATGAATCAGTACAAAAAAGGAAAAATAATAAATAAATAAATAAATTTCCAAGTCAATCATCCAAAACCACTAGACTAATTTACTCCATGCCGGCTTGCATCACATTATAAATTCTTCAATATTTGTGTAATCAAAATTTTAAATTGGGAGTAATTATTGTTTGTATTATATACATTATAAATATCTTACAAGTAGTGTAACAAAGTGATATTATCAATCTACAATTTTTTTTAATAAAAACATTATACAAAATTGATATTATATGCATTATTTTGGTAGAATATATTTTTGAGGTGACATTATTATTATTTCCTTTTTAAATAATTACAAAATCTTTTGAGGTTATATATTCTAGATTATTTTACTTTTAATATATGATTAACAATTCTAGATGACCCTATAATATCAATATGATTTTTTCCCCAAATATTTAACCAACAAAAATACAACTTCAAATTTTTATTTAATAATACTTCAACAACAAAGACAAACCTTTTTTGATTATTTTAAATATTAACTTTAACAAAACTACATATCCAATAATTATTTAGAAAATTGATATTTTTACACGTATAACCCACATATTAGCTGATATATTGAATTTTTATTGACTAATATATGGGTTTTACTTGTGAAAATATCAAAAAATAATATAAAAATATAAATTTTCATTATTTAATGGCTTTTAACAAACAATAAACTTGTCAAGTTGTCATCAACTTTTCACATTGTTTGTATCCTATCATCACAAAAAAGGGTGAAATTTTAGGATGTTCAAATTGATTAAGAAAGCTTTTTAAAAAAAGTAAAATTCTCCTTTTATGAGTAAGCTTTTTAAATGATAATTGCTTATCATTTATTGTTTGTTTATAAATATATGAGTAATGCTAGAGATACAATTTATCTATAATTATTTTATAATTTATTGATGTGGTATACTCTATCTTAGCATATTGATGAACAAATTACTTCAATATAGTCTTCGGACCTACATAAAAACTGAGATAAAATATGTCACATCAATAAATTATAAAATAGTTGTAGAATAATTTGTGCTTCTAACATTATTTTTTTTGAGACCTGTCCCCTGGCATTTTTGGATAATTATTATCCTGACAAACTTTTGCATAGAATTTAGGACTATCACAATATGATGTAATCCACCCCATTGGAGGGAGAGCAGATCCTTTGTTCTTATTTTCTCTGTTATTTTTGTGTTCCTCACTTAAATTTTGACATTTAATTTCTTATTTAACATTAATTAATTCTAAAATTAAATAAGAGATCAATTGTCAAAATTTGAGTGAAGGACACAAGAAAAACAGGAAAAATAAGAACAAAGGATCTGCTCTCCACTGGAGGCTAAACTCTCGTAAATATCTCCACCAACCAGCCCGCGACAAATATCACACAACACTTACTGTCTTCACAGCTCGTGTATTTTCCAATCTCTTTCAGCCACGTGACACCAGTGACACCCAATTCTGATGTGTCAGAAAGCTATTAGTCCACCTCATCACCCTCCTACAGCTAGGACCTTAAGCCCGAGTGAAATACCAGAACTAACCCGAACGTAAAACCCAAAGTAACTGATCAGCTATATAACTCTACTTCGCAGTTGATATCCTCACTCTCTTTCTTCTTTCTTGCTCTAGCAATGGCGACAAAGAGACGACTAAACCCTAGTTTTCTCTCTCTTATTTTACTCTCTCTCCTCGCTATTGCCTCTGCTAAAGTCTTCTTTGAAGAACGTTTTGAAGGTATATTTATATTTATGTTTATTTCAATGTATAATTGTATATCTGTATGTGTATTATTATATCTGTCTATAAATGTAGTTTGAGTTCATTAAAATGTTGAATTTGATAGGATTGTGAAGGATCGGAGCTTATTTTTGTGTTTCTGTTTTTGACTCGATCTAATAGTTATGAGTGAGATAAGTGTACTGATCTGATTTTGCATTTTGTTATGGATCTGTGAATTAAGTTGTATTGTTCTATCAAAATATTGGACTTTTACTCTTGTGATTAGCTCTGGAACTAGATACCAATACATTGTAGTATTGATCTGTGGTAATAGAAATGAAAATAGTGAAGTTAAATATTGAAAATATTTTGTTCATATTAATTTATTTTTGACATGGTTTACGTGTTAAAAGAGTTTTGGTGTATAAGTTGACTGAATCAAAATTAATTTACGCATGGAAATATTATATCCGTACCAAATAAAACTAATAGACCTCTTCTTGGGTAAGTTTTTCTGACTTTCTAACCAAATCAGGTGATCTTACCGTTGCTACCTTTTGATTATAAATAGCGCATTATTCTCTCAGTTGGCATTAATAATAAAAAGGTTTCACTACATATGAACTCTCCCACAACAACCGAAGCAGGCTGGTCCCAAGTTGCTTTCTTTATTTATACACTTACATATATAAAATATTTAAGCTGCTGCCCACTAGTTCCCACATATATATATATATATATATATATTATATGGTTCAATTTTGAGTTCTGAGTAAGGAAAATTCAAAGATGTTCCTGGATCATCCTACTATTTCCAGCGCTGGTTAGTTGGGGTGAAGAGCCGCTGAATCTTGGAGTAGATTTATTTCCCTTAATATTATAATTGAATGTAATATTCATATATTGTGAACAACGAATACATTGTAGTATTGATGTGTGGTAATAGAAATGAAAATAGTGAAGTCAGTTTTTGGACGATCGTTTGGGGCTCGATTGTATGGAGTTTTCAAATACATTTTCTTTTTACATCACCTGAAAAATGTGAAAAATGTTTCCATTTCAGAGGGCGGGGGCGGGAATTTGAAGATTTTGATAAGAAATAGTTGGCTTGAAATGACCACAAGAAATACTCAAACACGTACAAACTATCAGAAATTTAGAAAGCAAAACCTGAAAATAGAGATGAAAAACAGAACATAAATAATGAAGAGAAATTTTAACCAAACGTGCTCCTGGCGCAAGTGGTTCTGTTGTATGCATTAGGGAATGCACTCTGTGGGTTGAAAGCTAATTGTGTATATGTAAGTACGGAGTTTTTGTTTTTTGTTGTATAACTCATGAGGGCTTATTGTAGTTGTAAATTTTTAGTTGAAATATGTCTTTTTATGAGGTTTATGTTTAGATTGAGGATCATGCAGGCATGCATAAGTGAAATGGATAAGTTAATTCTCTGCAATTTAATGTCTGTATAATTTATAAATGTAAGTTAGTTTTAATAACAATGTCATTGTGACGTTGGATGAATTATGATTGGAAATTCAAATTGCAAGTCTTGATTTGTTTGTGAAAAAAAAAACCCTTTTCTATCTGTTAAATTTCTCATTTTACCTAAAATTTTCTATTTATATTCATAATTTCCTTTAATTATTGATTGTAAGAATTTGTTTCTTTGTTTAGTTTAGTGAAGGTTGTGTTGTAATGGTAATATTATCATTATTTAGTTTGTGTTTCTTCTCTTGTAATATTATGTTTGGCTTCATGAATTTTTCAGATGGATGGGAGAATCGGTGGGTTAAATCTGAATGGAAAAAAGATGAGAACACGGCTGGAGAGTGGAATTTCACTTCTGGTAAATGGAATGGAGACCCTAATGACAAAGGTATCCTTCTGATCCAACATCTATAATAATTGTGATATTTTTGAGCTCAATCTCCATAACTCAGATGTCATATAGCTTAGAGTCTGAGATGGTGACTTGAAAATTTACCTTGGTATTCTGTCAGGTATTCAAACCAGTGAAGATTACAGATTTTATGCTATATCTGCTGAGTTCCCTGAATTCAGCAACAAAGACAAAACTTTAGTTTTCCAATTTTTGGTTAAGCATGAACAGAAGCTCGACTGTGGTGGTGGCTACATGAAGTTGCTTAGCGGTGAAGTTGATCAAAAGAAATTTGGTGGTGATACCCCATACAGGTCACTTTCTTATGACATTATTTTGTCCCCCCCCCTGGTTAACATTGCTGTATTACTGATTTGTATGTTATGTGTTTTGCTGTAGTATCATGTTTGGACCAGACATCTGTGGATACAGCACCAAGAAAGTACATGCTATTCTTACATACAATGACACAAATCACTTGATTAAGAAGGATGTCCCTTGTGAGACTGACCAGCTGTCTCATGTTTATACTTTCATCCTTCGCCCTGATGCTACCTACAGCATCCTGATTGATAATGTAGAAAAGCAGACTGGCAGTTTGTACTCTGACTGGGATCTTCTCCCACCAAAGAAAATTAAGGATCCCGAGGCCAAAAAGGTAATCACTTGTGCATTACACTATTTGGTTTTCGGATAAGTTACTTTGTTGTACTATGAATAGTGATATTGGCTCCCCATATCCCTTAAATTATGACAGCCTGAAGATTGGGATGACAAAGAATACATTCCTGATCCTGAAGAAAAGAAACCTGAGGTATAGGCCCTTAATTCCAAATACATGTTTATTCCCAATGTTCAGATATCTTAATCAAAATAAAAACCTTGATAATTCTCTTATTGAACAGGGTTATGATGACATACCTAAGGAGATACAAGATGCTGATGCCAAAAAGGTAGTCTTTCTCGATTCCCTGTGTTTAGTAATTGCATGTGTCCAAGGACCCTAGAAGTATTTGGTAGTTATCTAAGATGGTTTGCAATTTCAGCCTGAAGACTGGGATGATGAGGAAGATGGTGAGTGGACACCTCCAACTGTTCCAAATCCTGAATACAAGGGTCCATGGACGCCAAAGGTATGTGGATTATAATACATGTACAAACATTTTTTTTATGTGAAACCGTTACTTAATAGCTACCTTCTCTTTTCCTCTGCAGAAAATTAAGAATCCTGCCTACAAGGGGAAGTGGAAGGCACCTCTGATTGACAACCCAGGTTATTCTCCTTTTATCTTTCAATTTTTTTCTTAAATCTCATCTCATGTCCTCTAGATGTTCAATTCACTTACACCATAAGTTGTTCTCATTTGTAGATTTCAAGGATGACCCAGATATCTATGTTTTCCCAAAGCTGAAGTATGTAGGCATTGAATTGTGGCAGGTAATTATGTTTTGTGTATATAAATTTAGGTCTAAACATCATCTTCAGTGGAAACCATTATCGTGGAGTTGTAACTCAAAAATTAAGCGAAAAAGCTAATATATTTTTCAGGTGAAGTCTGGAACCCTGTTTGACAATGTCTTGATTACTGACGATCCGGACTATGCCAAGAAATTGGCTGAAGAAACATGGGGCAAGAACAAAGACGTATGTTACTTCCTGCTGCTATTAAACTACTACTCTCTGTTACTTTCTTGTTGAATCATTTGGATCTTATGTCGACTCTGCAGGCTGAGAAGGCAGCATTTGACGAGGAAGAAAAGAAGAAAGAGGCAGAGGTAAAATCTTTTTTCATTTCTAGTGGTGAAAAATTCCATATATATATTTTTTGGCCATGTTTAGTGGTTAATAATTCACAGTCGTCTAGGATAATCATCGGTCTTTCAATCGATTTTTAAGTGACCAAAGCACATTGTCAATTGAATAAGTGGACAAAATAATAGAATAATGATTATTGACTGCGGTCTGCCAGCTTTCAAATTCATTTTACCCATGAAAACTTGGAAGGCATTCTTTCTTCTATTTGAATGCTCCCACATAAAATCAAAGACTTTCAAATTATGTTGTTGAATACCCAATCTGAACATGTTTTGATTCTCTATGCAGGAATCAAAGGAAGATCCAGTTGATTCCGATGTAAGCTTGCCAACTTATCTCTCTATAAAAGTGTAATGTCTTCTAATATGAAATCTAATCTAACATGCTAAAATCTATTTTCCAGGCTGAGGATGAGGGAGATGATGCTGATGATGCCGAAGGCGATGCTGCCGATTCCGACAAGGAAGATCATAAAGACGATCCTGTTGCCGAAGTGGATTCTGATGTAAAGGTAAAGATTGTGAGTGGTTAGCATGAAGTGAACTTCAAGTTCACTTCATGACCAATATAGTGCTGACACGCTGGTGTAGAGATTACCCTCCTACCTGTGTGTCAGTAGTGTATTAGGCATGGAGTGAACTTATCATGATGCTAACCGAATCCGTAAAGACTACTAAAAGCTTTAAACAATCAATTTGCCATTTCTTCTTCCTCTTCTAATGTTTTATATGTATCTTTTCCTATTTATGCAGGATGAACTATAGGCGATGAAATACAAGCCTGGTGGTTAGGTGCTCGGACTTTTGTTTTTCCTCTTTATTTTTTGTCTAGCGGTAGCGGTAGCTTTTCATGTAGGAAAGGAAACAGTTGGAGGCTGCATACAAAATCTTTTGACTTACGCATTAAATCTCATTTAACTTGAGGGAAGTAGAACTAAAAGGGAGACATGTTTTTGTTCACACTTCATCAAATAGTTTTTGGCTTCCATTTTCTGCCTCATAAATTAAGCAGTTCTTATTATTGTTACGTTGAATGCCATTCCTAATATATTACTATTGCTGATTGTATTTCAATGACCTTATGGAGTACTCCTTTTCATTGGTAACAAAATACTCTGTTTTTCCAAAACTTATTGGTGACACCTCAATGAAATCATATTTTGATGACCTTATGGATAAGAGTCCAAACGAGTCCAAATAAAGCGAATAGACAGCAGCCAGCTCAAATTCGACTCGAAATGTTAAATTTATATTCGAATTTGACTCAAATTCAAATTGTATTTGAAAAATTATACTCAGATTTGACTTGAATATTTATATTCAAACTACTCGTGAGTTTTAAATTCAAGTTTGAATTTGAGTCTCCACATAATAACTAGTTTTATAATAAATATAATTATAAATTGAACTTATTGTTTTACTTAGAAATTACAAATGAGAAAATATATTTACTATTATACTTTACAATATAAAATCTCAATTAAAATTAAAACTAAACAAAATAATAATAATAATTATTAATTATTCTGATTTGATTTAATTTTGTATATATTATAAGAGATTGTATTGAGTATTTAATCGAATATGCCCCCGACCCAAGCCGCGCTTTTTAGACGCGGGTTCAAAAGACATCTATAAATATAAATTTTATGATGTTATTATGAGTTATATGATATTACATATACAAATAAAATGACAATAATGACAGATAATTGTATGAAATAGTTAATTAGGACAACTATAAATGAAAGATGCATAAAAATAAACCACTTGTGTAATATCATGAACCATTTCATTCATACGATGAGTACTGCTGTCCGGATTGTGTACTTGTGTGATTCCACTATCTCTTTTTTGCCCATGTGCCCACCAGCATTCTTCATAATTTTTCATGAACGCAAAAACAAGTAAATGATAGTTTACCATGCTTGTGTCCATATAATATACATTCTAACACTTCAAATAAGGACATTTTATCTTGTTCTGACTATTCACACATTTTAGGTGACTACACGCATAATCCAGAAACACTTGGCAATCAGTTCTAAATTCAACTGTAGCACCTATCTGGACACTTGACTTTCGTCATCTCATCCAATTACGGTCTGAATAGAGATCCATGATACTAAAGTACTTATTGCAGACAAGAATTATTGGATACCCCTTGTTCGAAATTTACAATTCAGCCTAATACCATTTATGATACTTATAATTACATGTAGATGTATATGTACATATATAACATGAGTGTGCATCATAAATGCTTATTCGGGTATGGAACGAGAATACATACCAAAACAAATTTGCACAACATGAGATCAACTACCTAAAGGCATGATATATTGATGTGGATCTTAAATTAAAATGAGTTATGCGCCTATGTTATCCTCAATATTTTAATTGACATTTGAACCAACCTAAAGACAATAGATTCCTAAGGGTGGAATATGAATCATTGCATCATACATGATCTGAATATGAATTGGGACAAGTCTACATTGTTGTGGATCTTAAATTAAAATGAGGTATGGTCATATGAAATCTTACATATTTTAACTGACATCTGCACCAGCCTAAAAATAATAGATTCCTAGGGGTGGAATATGAATCATTGCATCATACATGGTCTACATATACATTTGGACAAGTCTACATTATTTTTTTGCATTTACGTAGGTATAATATAAATATACACCTCTGTTGAGTTAGCTAATCGACCAACGAAAAAATTTCACCAGAATCTCCCTTATACTATGGACTATCCACATGCACAAAGGCATGCATATATGACTATTTGTAGGCACCCAATACTCAACCCTAGATAAATAAATATACAAATTTTCAAAATAATAAGACCAAAACAATAATGAATTGATGCAAAAAGAGTAAAAAGTACCAGAAAACCTAGAGACACTACAAGAAAAAAGCCTGCGTTATTTATTCTTGTTTAGTTGTTAGTGGAGAAGTGCACTGCTTTATTTTTTTTACGTCACACAATATGATCGCAGTATTTAATGAAAGTTTTATCCTTCTTTTTAATTCAAAAATGCTAAGAATTCCAAAAAAAAGTATTAAATTTTATATATTATGTGCCTGTGTCATTATTACATTGGTATATATAACAAGAAATTTAACAATCATGCTACTATCACATAAAATAGTTACATAACTCTCACATACTGCTGACGTGGCAGTATGTGATTTGTTGTTGACATGACCCATTTAACTCAACAACAAATCACATACTGCCACATCAGCAATATGTGAGAATTATGTTACTATTTTATGTGATAGTAGCATTATTCGAAATTTAATGGGCTATAGAACTCTAGCGCCCAAAAGAAATTGTCCAAATGTATACCCTTTTGAATTTTGACTACACAAAAATAAACCAATTGTCAATATATACAAACCCAACTCTATGGACTACAAACTAGTGTAGACTAATATTATCTTTCTTTATGTAATCTACGCATACACACAAATTACTTCAATTATAGGATATCATATAAGCTATGAATAGCAAAACATATAAGGTAAAGGTAAACCACAGTGAACTGAATATCAGACCCTTAAAGAATTTTTTTTTCTTTTTTTTTCTCATCATTAAGAATTATTACTAAACTAAACGATTAACAGATATAGATCCAACTAAATATTACTCTATGGAAGTAATGCCAAAACCAGAACATCATTCTCTCTTAAAACATAGCATAACTTCACAAAATCAATAAAATAACAGAATATGTTTGGACTTGTTACTCATAATTGAGAAGTTTCTCAAAAAGGTCAAGTGCAAAGCGAAGCGGAGCAAAGAGTAGCGCGGGCCGCGCCAATATAGGCTTATGAGCGGCGCAATACGGAGTTTCGGTAAGAGTAGCGCGTGCCGCGTTAGTATAGGCTTACGAGCGGCGCAGAGCACGTTACGCTCGGTAGAGATTCTGCAACACTGGCGCGGGGCGCAGCCGTGACAGTCTAAAAGCGGCGCGGGGCACGCCGGACGAAGCTGACAAGGGACTTTAAGTGGTACGGTGTTACAAAGGCATTATGAGTATTAAGCTATAATGTGAATTAAGGTAGGAATAAAAGTAGCCGTCATATATATATACTCTTTATTGTAATATCCTAAGTAATAAGTGATTAATACAAAAAGAACGCCGCTCCCGTGAACGTATCCAACTGGAAAATCACGTAAATCTTTGTGTTAATTCTTTACTGTCGTATGTGTGATCTAATTCTGATAGAACCCATAACAAATTAAGGTATGAACAACAAAATTTATGAACAACCCATGAATACCAACATGCTTCACACAATAATGTTAAGTATCAAAATTCAAAAAAAAATGATTTTGAAAGAGTCGTATAGCAGAACGAAGACAAAATTTGGACAAAAATAAATAAATAAATTACCTTGAACAAGTCTAATTCGAAGAATTTGAGGCTGAGAACTACCAAGATAAGACAAATGTAAATGTGGGTTTGCAAGTAATTTTCTTGTCCCTTTTCTCTCTCTTCTCCCTCTTCTATTTTCTTTCTTTTTCTTTTTTGTTTATGTCCGACTGTCTGCTTCCCGTTAGATTAAATGGAATTAGCGACCGCCTTCTGCGACCAAATGCGGTCGCTAATTTTTAAATATGTGGTTGTATTAAGTAGTCGTTGTTCTGATCCGGTCGCAATAAAGGCTTCCCACCCCACTTTTGCGCCAAATTTTTGGAGGGAAAGTTGTGATGACCCAAATTTTTGGAAACTATTAAAATAAAAATTTAATAAACAAAATTCTTATTATAAAACGTAATGAATTTAAATGTATAAATATATGTGATATATATATATATATATATATATATATATATATATATATATATATATATGAGATTTATGTGGTGAATTTAAGGTGTATATATGAGTATGAAATATATATACATATATTTGGAACGAGAAAGTCAATAATTAACTTAACTATGGAATTAGTTAACTTGAGTAAATTGTGAAATGAAATATGGAGGTAAAGAAAACTAATCAATTAATATTAATTAATTAAGATTAGATTGAAATTATAATGTGAAATAATACAATTTGATAAATAAGCCTTGACTGATAATAGAAATGTTATGAATTAAAATTCATAAAAGAAGAGATTAGTTCGCTCAATTAAAATAGTGAATTAATGTTAGCATTTTTATTTTATAAAAATGAAGGAGTTAATTAAACTCATTATTTTCACGTATTACAAATAAGTGCAATAAATTTATGTAGTGGCTCAATATATTATATTATGCTAAATGGCTATAAATTAGTTATGAAATGAAGTAATTAATTCAATATTTGGAAATTGGAGGATTAGAATATTCATTTCGATTAATTGAATAAGGAAAGTTATTTTCTTTTAATTAGTTGATAATGAGGATTATATTACTATAATATAACATATAATGGTATAATAATATAATACCAAATGGATGTGAATTAAAAATATGAGATGAGTAACCAATAATTATGAATATTGGTGTTAAATTAATAAATTAAATTGATATTTAATTTGAGATGAAATGTATAAGTTAAATAAATTGCATTGGAACAATTTATGGGAGGAATGAACCAATTTAATTTGATTATACAATATTAACTGTACAAATTAAATAATTATTTAATGTAACGTTGGTTACACAAAAGTGTTAAATTAATTATGGATTACATATAGCGAGTGGTCTGATTGTTAAAACCAAATCCTCCATGAATTGATTCTTCTCTTAATTAAACAATTGATTCCATATAGTGAGTGTTCTGGTTGATAAAACTGAAGCCTCTACAATTGATTCTTTATGAATACCTTCTTAAAGCAGCATGGCTTCACATCGGGGGAAAGCTAGTTTGTGCATGGGATCTGAATATCCTATGGTTCCTTCTCTCTGTACTTCATCCCCTGCCTCTTCATCAAACAAGCTTTGATTGAAAGGTAATTTATGCATATGCTTAAAAAACTCATGAACTTGAAACAATTAATACCTTGTATAGTATGTATTGCTCTGTTTGGTTGTGAATTGGTGAGAATGAGGTATTATGTAGGTTGTGTGGAGTAATAATGCTGAAAAATCTGGGCTAGACTCCATCTAAACAGCTATGAAATCTGTTTTTAAAAGTTGTGCACATAACATGTTTGAGAAAATGCCTCTAAGAGGCTGTCAAGCTTAAAATGGAGAATTTCTCAATATTGTGAGCAAGATGATATTTATATATGTCCTATGATGTAAACTAAGTGACTTGGATGAATCAAATCGAGTTTAAAAGCGAATTCATGAAAAATGAATCAAGTTGGGTTTGGCCAAAATCTGTTGCAACAGGGCAGTTTCAAGCCTTTGCAAACGAAGTTAGAAATGCTAATTTTGGTTGGTTTACATTTTTATAAAATAGTATGTAGTACCCTTTATAACATACTAAAAATTGGTACAATCGGATGTATAGATGTTAAAATATAAAAACATGAAGTGAGCTGCTTGACATGACTAACTGCAGCAGCATCAGCAGCGCGCACGTTGGCTGCCAGCCGCGCTGCGCTGCAATGCATTGCAACTTCGTTTTAACCCAATTTTGACGCGATGCAAATGAAGTATTAAAAATTAATAAAAGTTAATACTTTATATATATTTAAACTATACTATTATTGATAAATCTAATGTAATAAATAAAATTAAGATTTAGATATTGAGCTTGGAAAATGCAAGTTTAAGTCGAAGTTCGTGATCATTAGTTTATGTAATAATCTTATGCGTGTTACATAGGTGCCGCACAAGACTGTAACACTGTGAATGGACAGAAAAAAGCTGAATAAATAGCATTTCAAAGCAAAGGCAAGTTTTTTAGTTTACTCGTGTTATGTGAACTTGATATTAGTTATGTGTATGTATTATAATGAAGTCTTGATGAGTATGTGGAAATACATGTTTTGGATTGCAATGTTATATGAATTGTTGAAGTCAAATTATGACTGAAGTTAATTGAGTTATGGAAACTCAATTTAATTGTGTTATGTGATTGAGATTTGTGAGAAATGTTAAGTTTGATAACATATGATGTATGATCTAAATGCAATATGATGAAATTGAAAGCTCGCACATAAAATATACATTATGAGATGTATGCTCCATATGTAGACGCATTGCATAAGTTTCATGATGCATATATAGAATACATAGCATGAGCAACATAATGTATGACTGAAATGCATAATATGTATAAATGTGATGCATGAAAATCGTTAGACTTGTTGGGCCGTTGTGCTCAATGAACTTGCAATTATTTGCAGATTAAATATGTGATACAATTCTCTCACTACCATGATGATCAAGACTTGAAGCACCTTTAAAAGAGAACTTTTAATTGTTTTCTTTAGTTGTATCTATGTTAAGCCGCGATGACAGGTTTACAATGCATGTACGCTAAGTTATGTAAAATTTTGAATCTTAGATAGAAAAAATATTTGTTTTGAAGTTGAGATGTAACTATATAAGTTACTTTGTAAAGTAAATTAGTTTAATGGTAATGGTGTATAAAGGACAATGTATAATGAATATGTATAGTTATTGGATTACTTTGCGAATATTTAGGGAATGACTAAGTCAGAAGTTGAACCTTATGTTCACATATAATACTTTGTAATGGATCATGGTACTCATTCGATCTCGAACACAAGTGTAGAAGTTAAATGTTGCAAATTTTGGAATTGAGAAAAGATTGAAATAACTAAGTTTTAATATGTATATTGTTATTGACTGTTATTTACAGTTAGGAGAAAGTTGGACTGTGATGAAAAATCAGAATATGAAAGAAAAACATAAAAGTTTTAATTTGTCCTTATTTGGGTGCGTTACAAGAGTAATGTCAATGCGGTCGCTAAAACCAATAGCGATACATTAACGTGTGGTCGCTAATATCGGTCGTTGTTGCATGTATTAGAGATCGAAAATGTCGGTCACAGATAGTTTTGGTCATTGTTGGGCCTTTTTCTTATAGTGGGTGTGCTATTATTCGTTCTTAAATTCTAACATTGTTAAAAAACTGTTTTAAGCATAAACTATTTTTTTTTTTGAAAAGGAGTCCTACTGTATATGTATTTCGAGAAATTTGTGTCAACTTGCCTTTGCGAAATCTATCAATATATGGAATTTGATAGAATTACTGAAGAACTCCACTTATTATATATCTCTTCAAAAAAATTAACTAATCTCACATGATGATTAAAACAAAGTCATGACTTCCCCTAAGCTGTTGGATTATATACTTATACAAGCTTTTGGAAGTTACAAGATATACACGACAAAGTTGTATGAATCCAAAAGGTTAATTGGTATCCATGCCATCAATCATCTCATTCTTATTCTTAGGCCAACTTAAAACAAAGAAATCTAAATTAAGTTGAACCATATGTGTACATATACAAACATATGGCTCAACACATAAAACAAAGGTTATATTCCTTTGTTTTTGTATACATATACATTCTAATTTTGATTAATTTTCTAAAATCAAAAGCAAACATGTCTTCAGTTTGGGGGTCCTTACAACATAACAATACACCAGCAATCCATTTGGTTGAATCTTTAGATTTTATGCTTTTTCCCCTTTGTCTTTCCATTAACCTCCCCTTAAGTTGTCACTCGAGAGGAAACAATACAAAGCATGCACATTATTGTTCGTGTAGGGAATTTCTCAGTCACGATCTTTGTTTCAACTGTGGCCGCATGCACTCTTCTGGTTTGCATATCCTCTCATAATCATTTTGTTCAATCCATCACGATTATAATATATGTCATAACTTTTTAGATGGACATGTAATAGTTCAAGATAACTATTTCTTTTCTTTTTCTTTTGCATCAGTATATGTTGAGATCCCCAAAAATGTTTATAGTCGTAGGTTTTTGGTTACATTATAGTTTAATTATATAGTTGCTCTTACTGTTTTATATTTGTATTTTAGTATGCTTATTTTTTTCTTCATTTTTTCAGTCTCAAACTTGCAAGGTCTTGTGTATTTGAATTTCCCTAGGCTATGTTTGTTTGTAAGGATTACACTTGTGATAGAACTATTAATCTCAAGTATCTTGTTTTTTTTTTCTTTCAAATTTTGACTTGGAACTATTAGTACAGGGATTATAAAATGGCTTAATATATATAGGGGATTATTTAATAACATGTTCAACCAGTTATTATAATCCCCACAAGTATTATAATCCCTACCATTTGGACTAAAAATTTCTAAACAAAATTATCCTCAACATTTTTCTAAAATGACCATAATATCCTATTATATCCAATAAGCTTATTATTGGTAAACAACTTATTATTGATAAACAATTTATTATTTAAACAGTTTATTGGTAAAAACTTATTATTTTAACAGCTTATTGGTAAACAACTTATTGGTTAATACCTTATTATGGTAAACATTTTATTAGTAAACAACTTATTATTTAAACAGCTTATTGGTAAACAACTTATCATTTAAACAGTTTATTGGCAAACAACTTACCAGTATGTTGTTTACCAATAAGCTTATTAATGGTAAACAACTTATTATTTAAAAAACTTATTATTGGTAAACAACTTATTATTTAAACAACTTATTATTAGTAGACAACTTATTATTTAAACAATTTATTGGTAAATAGTTTGTTGCTAAACAACTTATTATTTAACCAACTTATTGGTAAACAATTTGCCAATTAGTTGTTGACCAATAAGTTTATTATTGGTAAATAACTTATTATTTAAACAGATTATTGGTAAACAACTTATTATTTAAACAGCTTATTGGTAAACAGCTTACCGATATGCTATTTACAAATAAGCTTATTATTTAAACAACTTATTGGTAAACAACTTATTATTTGAGCAACTTATTATTTAAACAGTTTATTGGTAAACAACTTATTATAATTGGTAATCAACTTAGTGGTAAACAACTTACTAATAAACTTATTATTGGTAAACAACTTATGGGGAAATAACTTATTTAAATCACTTATTGGTAAACAACTTATTATTGGTAAACAGTTTATTATTAGTAAACAACTTATTGGTAATTAAATAACTTATTATTGGTAAATAACTTATTATGTAAACAGGCCATTAGTAAACAACTTATTAGTCTTAGTTATATTTAAATATTGGTTTTTTGTTTGTCAAAACTTATTTAAACAGCTTATTGGTAAACAACTTATTGTTCACCATTTTTTGATGTATAAACAAGTTTAAAGTATAGTTTAAAATATGTTATTATTGGTAAGGGTATAATATTTCAAATGATATTTTTTAATCCAATTTTTTAATTGATCCTGAAAAAAACAAACATAACATGAGATTATGTTAAGTTGTCCCATGAATAATTCTATAAAAAATAGACATTGTCTTTACTTTCCTAAAGTGCAAGACAAAAAAGAGGGACAATGACTCCATTGAACCTTGTAGTTATATTGTGTTTATGAGTTTGAAGGAATAGGGAAGGATTAGGAAGGGAACGTATAGATGGGAAAAAGATTTTAACACAATATAAGGAGAGGAAAGAAGGGAGTGATTTTAAAATTGAGTAAATCTATACATACATCATCTTTATTCCCTCCCTGCCGAAACGCGGCTTCTTTTGTCGTTTTACTTTTTTTTTTAATTCTTTGTCCACCTTCTCCCGTCTTCTCCTGCCTTTTTGTTTCTCTCTCTTCCAGTCTGCCCTTCGTCCACAAATGAAGATCACATAACCATACTTAAACTTCATCGTCGTTACTTCTCACGCCATTAGATGACGACGACGACGATCTTAGTCGTCGTCATTTCCGCCTTCATCACCCTCATCGTCGTTGCCTCCACCGTCCACTCCCTCAGCGGCTCCGCATCCACCCTCGTTGTCAGCTACGGCGCCACCACCGTCTGCGGCATCGTCGCCGAACAGCAAACGCAAAGAATTCAATACTGGCTAAACAACTATACGATCATCGTCTTTGTCGCAGACGGCCAGGGTTTTTTCTGCGGAATGAGGATCGACGACTTGTAGAGGATATAACAATTTAGGGCAATTGAATGTTACTTCTCCAAATTTGGCTTATGAATATTTTGCTGTAGCATTAGGAATGAATCACGGTTAACAACTCTATTGTTTGCTGGGGTATAAATGGAAATTCTATAATTCTTATATGGAACGATCCCTCTCAATGACGGATCCACACTTGCTCATTGTTACTAGTTCGAAATATGCTACCATCTGGTTAAATTTCATATAGGCTTTTGATTTAACATTACTTTTAATATAAATCTTCAGTAACAAATAAAAGAACAAATGGGTAATACTTCTTCAAATTTGGCTTATGAATATTCTGATGTGGATGATTCTTCTAATAAAACCTTCAAGCTTATAAAATTATTAAAGATTGTCATTGTTTGTTGTCGTAAGAAAAGATTCGACATCATATCAGAGCTTATAAGATCATTAAGGATGTGTACATAGTTTCACTAGTTCAGCTGTTTGTTCTATCCTTGAAGTAATGTCACTGGAGGTCTTCCATTAGTTCAGTTGTTTGTTCTATGATTGAGTACTATAATAATCTAATATTTCCTTGTATCCTAGATATTGAGTACTATAATAAAAATCACGATTTTATGATATTCATTCATGTACTTAGATGTTGCATGTTATTGAGTGTGTTGTCAAACTATACTTAATGTTTTGATGTTTTACTAGGGTGCACCACTTTGCTCTCACTACTATGCAGTGAATGGAGTATGCAAATTTGATCACCCAATGGCAACAGAGTTACAGTCCATCTGCATCTTCTTTTTCTGATATGCCCGTTGTTCCTTATCCTGTGGGATCTTTAATGGCAACCTTAGCCCCATCGTCATCATCATCATATCATTCTCAGCCCATCAAAATCTGGGCCGTTTTAGCTCGGCCTGTCGATGGTCCTGCCCGTTTGAGCCAAGATCAGAAATATGTCAAAATATAAGCACAAATCAGTCGAGGCCCGCGGGCCAGGCTAACCGGCCCGTCATGGGTTGGGCCGGGCTTTGGGTTTCATTTTTTCATCTCATCAAAACCTGGGTTGTTTTGGCCCGGCCCGGCAATGGTCCAACGCGCCAATGGCCCGACGATAACCCGGCCCGTTTGCCAGGTCTTCAAATTTGTGGCCTGAACTTTTATCTGGATCTAGCAAGGAAGTCTTATCAACCAGAATGTCTACTTCTTTGAGCACAACTGCTGGTTCAGTTGATTCAACCTTCTCAAGGAACACCCCCTTCCTCATTTTACTATCCAGCAGCCCGGTGAGAGTTCTACCCCTTCAACAGGCAACAGTAGTAAAGGGCATGTTGGTGAGGTTCGTGCATCAAGCTGAGCACCACTTTTGGACATTCTTTCCCTTAATCAACTGATTCATGAACCCAATTTTATAAATTTTATTCAATTCCTCTGTTAGGAGGCTTGTTTTCTTAATCTTCACGGTTCCTTGGGTCGGATCTACGAAATGCAGCCAGCCCTTTTCTCCTGTGTTCATATATCTATGGCCACCACTTTCATCACAAATAAGCCATATCCAACCTTCAAACATCAGCAACCTTGTATTTACTTGTCCTCTTGATATTTGGGAAAAAGGATATCATTGTTCCTACATTTTTGTCTGGGGCTTTATTATATGGGAATAGGATAAATTTAGAGAATTGTCATATGATGCAGAATATGCATAAGCCAAATTTGAAGAAGTAATATTCATTTGTTCTTTTATTTGTTACTGAAGATTTATATAAAACTAATGTCAAATCATAAGCCTTATATGAACTTTAACCAGATGGTAGCATATTTCTAAGATTTAACCAAATGTCGCAGACAGTGGGGTGGTGGCGCTGTAGTTGACAGCGAGGGTGGATGCGAAGCCGCCGAAGGAGTGGACGGTGGAGGCAACGACGATGAGGGTGATGAAAGGCGGAGATGACGGCGGCTTAGATCGTCGTCATCTAATGGAGTGAGAAGTAACGAGGATGAAGTTTAAGTATGGTTGTGTGCTCTTCATTTGTGGACGAAGGGGGGACTGATATAGCGAGAAACAAAAAGGCAGGAGAAGAAATGAGAAGGTGGGCAAAAAAAACAAGAAAAAGTAAAACGACAAAAGAAGTTGCATAAATTTACCCTTTTTTTCTTTACCTTCACTTTCTCCCTAAAATAAACCTTCCAAACATTGTTCTTAGGAAACCCATGGACCACTATTATCAGACCTGGACCGGACCGGCCGATTCAACTCAACTAGTTGAATCGAAAATCGGTTTTATGTTCGGTTCAGTTTGAGTCGGATGAACCAATTTAATCAAAATCCGAATTCAACCGGTTGACCACTGATCGAATTGGATTTGTAAATTCGGTTAAGTTAACCCGGTGAACAGATTTTTTATTATTTTTTTGTATCAAAATTTTTTTAATATTAAAAATAACACTTTTAGTAATATTTTAACTTAACTTTATTATGTTTTAGTTCATAAAAAATAATATTTATAATATTTTATTAATTATTAATAATATATATGTTTATATATTTATAATGTCACCGGTACAATAACAATTTAACATTGGAAAAACAAATTCTAAGAAATCCAAAAAATGAAAAAATTAGATCTATGTCCAACGGATCACACCTATATAAAAAAAAGTATTTTATTTTGGTTATGAAATTAACCACACATAACTGCCAGAAACAGAAGTAGTTGAGAAATTCTACTCTTTTTTTAAAAAAAAAAATTAAAATTAAAATCTGAAATTCACTTCGAACACTCCGCCCACCTCCCTCCTTCCAGCGGACCTCTCAAAGTCCAGAACAGCCTCCTCAAATCTCCTCCCCCCATATATCTCTCCTCTCCCTGCAAAACCCTAACTCCTTCATTCTTTCTCTCTCACTATCTCATTATTTCTCTCTCTAAAAATGCAGTCCTCAATCTCTCTGTCCCTCTCTTCACCTTCTCCGATCACCAGATCCGACTGTACAGTCTCCGACCTCTTCTCCGCCACCTCAATTACTCCGCGCTCACTCCGATTCTGCGGTCTTAAGAGGGAGGCATTTGGACTCAAATCTTTGAATTCGTCGAATTCAGCTCGATTAATCTCGAAGCAATGTCGCTCGAAGATTAAGGTGTCAGCATCTTCATCACAGCATGGGATTCCATCTGCAGGTTTTGATTATGATCTGGTCATCATTGGAGCTGGTGTTGGGGGTCATGGTGCCGCTCTTCATGCCGTTGAGAAGGTCCCCTTCTTTTTGTTTCAATTAATTCACCATTTTATTTGATTAAATGCTTGCTTTTAGTTAATTTTATAGTGTGGAAATTCATTGGGTTCTCGAATGCTTTACATAGTCAGCTAGCTCTAGCTTAGCTCGTTTATGTTGGGAGCTGATCACTGGCTGAGCTTGAGTATCTTGATTTCCTTAAGTGGTCTTTTGACTGATTATTGGTTTGTCAAGCCAAGTTCAATAAGGAAACATGCTTACAGCTTTTAAAATATTCCATCCGCCCAATAATGAGAGTCCCGTTTGACATTTTTTACTTTTTATTTAATTTAAACATATTAGTATTTGCCTATGAGACCTAATAATTTTGGATGAGATTTTCTTAACAAATTAAATAAGTAAGACTTAATTTCATTATTGGCAACTTTTTTTTTGAAAATTTTATTTGCAAGTGTATGGTTGGCAAATGTTAATATGCTTTAAAAGAAGAAGTCAGAAAGCCAATTAGGACCTATCTTTAAGGAAATAATATTCTTGAATTTTCTCACTACTTACAGGATTATTAACCAGCGCACATTAGATTCATGTCATACTTAGATGTTAGACTTTTTTGTTTTTTTTACTATGATATATAAGAAGGGGAATTCTTACTTTGTCACATCTAAAATGGAATAAAGGAATAGATGGAGTTCTCACTGGTTTGGCTGGGTTATATTATGGGGCTCTTTATGAAGAGGTTAAACATATAATTTGAGGACAATGATTTTTTTGGCTTCTTTGTGTTTATGGTACTTTATAATTCTTTAATTATCAAAAATGAGTTCCAGGACATGATTAAATTTGAAATTTGTATTGATGAAGGATATTTTTACTTTATGTATATATTCGTAACCACTACTCTGCTTGATTTTCTACACTAATTCTCATTACAAGCTTAATTGTGTGCAATGTAGTAGTTATGGTGATTCAGAAAAAAGATTCACAGTATTGTAGTAGTCCTTCCTAGTTACATATATTAACAGTATTGTGTGCCTGGTGCATGCATATATAGAATGGCTTAGGGCATTTTGTAGGTTCTGTTTGGTCTGCATATGTCATAAATAATAAATGATTCTAACCTTTGCAGGGACTGAAAACTGCCATCATTGAGGGTGATGTGATTGGGGGAACATGTGTAAATCGGGGCTGTGTCCCTTCCAAAGCACTGCTTGCTGTTAGTGGCCGAATGCGGGAGCTTCAGGATGAACACCATATGAAGGCTTTCGGTTTACAGGTACTTTCCAAATCCATATTCAATACTCTCTCCGTTCCAAAATTAGAGATACAATTGGACTTTTGAGGTCAAACAACATATTAAACTCCAAAATTGGTATGACTCATAAAAGTTTAGAATAAAATAAATTTTGTGATTAATAGTTTTTGTTATATACTATACAATTATGATAATTGTTTTAGTACTAAAACTAAATAAATTCACATCAATTTGAAGTTTAATATACTGTCGTTTGACCTCAAAAGTCAAATTGTATATTTAATTTTGGGACGGAAGGAGTATAATGTATTCTGAATTATTGCTTTGCATTGGTTGGCTATTATCCTGTAATGCAATCTTTTCGTGTAGAAATTACCTAATGAGGATTGAGGAATACTGGATGAATCATACATAGCTTCTGTACCCCTCAAATTAATGGGTTTCTTTAAATTTTTGTTCTGATATTGTTAGCAAATTAGGAGTCTTTCTGTATTTTCAGGCTAGAGATGCAATGCAGTTTTGGCTATTTACTTTCTGGTAGGTCATCATTCATAAAACACTGCTTTAGAAGTTCGGGCAGAAGTGCAAATGAAGACTTAATAGTCATTAAGCAATATTTAATTAAACTACCACATGGTTTAATTACTAACTAAATAAAGAGAAAAGAGAAATAATCAAGTAGGATTTACTAGATAAAAATGTCATTGGCTGCATATTGTAGTCTCAAACACATGAACTCAAAAAATTAACTTGCAGAAATTGTTTGAAATAATAACTTCTCATTTATCGATTAATCTGTGACTAGATGCAGGACATATTCTTTGTTCAAACAAGTATTAATTTTTTTTATATCAAACTGCAAGAGAAGGTTGACATCTTTAAATTTATTTTGTTGATGAGGAAAGCCTTCTGCTACAAGTTTCTTCATCTGTATTCTGTTGTCTCTTTCCCTCCATTTTCTTTTTTACTTAGATAAAAATTCCACTTATCCTTTTTCATTCGACAAATTACTCTGTATGGACTATAGTGTAATATTACAACTACTAGCTTCTATGGGCGTGCCAGTGCATCTACATAAGCTTGTTCTTTTTACCACAAGTTTGGAATAATCCATATTGTTTTGTTTCTACCTGTGTTTCATATATTTTATAAGATCCAACAATATGCGCTCATAGAGGGAAAAGTTTTGAACTTTTGACCAATTTGGCATGTTTATTACTTACGAAGCATTATACAATGTTGTTGCAGGCTTGATGAAAATTTGAAATGTAGTTTATTACTTTCAAAGCATTATACAATATACATGATCCTTTTTCTGCTTCATTTCATATTTTTATTTTCTTCTTCCTATTGTGGTTGAACATTAAGTACATAAGACGCTTTTACCTTTTATTCTTCATCACAGGTTGCAGCAGCAGGGTATGACAGACAGGCAGTCGCTGATCACGCAAATAATCTTGCTTCCAAAATTCGAAATAACTTGACCAATTCCATGAAAGCTCTTGGCGTGGATATATTGACAGGTTTTGGTTCAGTTGTGGTACGTTGAATATATAACTGATTGAATTATTGTCATTCATTCTTTGCTAATGATTCATATTGGTCAACTGGTTGTAACTTGTCCAGAAATGACTGTCTGTAAATTATGGTCTTCATTCTTCATGAATATATTCAGGGTCCACAAAAGGTGAAATATGGAAAAGCTGGATTGCCTGATACTACAATAACAGCAAAAGACATAATTATTGCTACTGGTTCTGTACCCTTTGTCCCTAAGGGAGTTGAAGTTGATGGTAAGTGCTTGTTTCATCACGACTTTCTAGCCAAGCTGCTCAAAGGCATGGTCAATTTCAGAAGCCCTTTCTAAAACTTTCTGCGTTGGCTAACATGCCTAAAACATCAAATTAAATTTGTATCCATTATTAAGAAATTACAAAATTGCCTCTATTTGTTTAGATGTTACTACCCGTTCTCAAATTCATCATTCTCTTCATTTGAGTGTCATGAATTCTAAAGTACTAAGAAATGTGGATGTTCAAATAATATACTTGATTAAAAAAAGCAAATTATGTGGCTATTACACTGAGATGGTTGAGATGACGTCATGAGGTTGTTTTAAGCTTGCTAATATCAAGATATACTCTTTCTTGCTTGATAAGTGAAATTGCAGAGCATAACTTACAGAACTTTGGCTTAGATTATTTGAGATTCTCCCATATGCAGTGAACAGATAGTGATGACCACTAGTTTTTTTAGTTTCTTTTTCAACTCCATGTTGGTAGGAGAAAGATAATTCAATTTGTAATAATTAGCTTGTAATAGGTGCACATTTATTGTCATAAATGGTAGCAATATAATCAAGGGTGAAAAATGATATTCCTGCATTATTTTGTACTTCTTAGAATATTATAGAAATCTTATATAAAGGTGAACTAAAATAAATAATTTTTTTCATGTTTGGCTAAGAACCTTGGATGCCAATTCACGACATTGCGATCTTTAATCTTAAATCTATTATATATTGTTTTTATTCATTATACTACTGAATCCTGCAGGTAAGACTGTTATAACCAGTGATCATGCGCTCAAACTGGAATCAGTTCCTGAGTGGATAGTTATTGTAGGAAGTGGTTACATTGGTCTTGAATTCAGTGATGTGTATACAGCCCTTGGAAGTGAGGTAGGAACTATATATCCTTTCCGAGATGTCATGTAAAGTCAATTTTCCTTTCAGGTAAAATTAGTAGTAAGTATGAGCTTGAACAGCTTTTGGTTGGAGGGGAACAGCTTTGGTGAGAAGGCTTCCCTTTTCCACTGATTTTGTTTTTCCAGATGGTGATGGAACCCGATGCCACTACCCTTAAGGGGTAGCATTGGATTAACTACCAGTTGCACGTAATACCCCACCAACCATGCCCATTGAGTAATCTCATAGTAAACTATGTCTGAGTGGCCCCAAAGAGATTATTGCTTTTGCGGAGTCTTCAACATTTGACAAACACTTATCACTAGGCTCACTACCACTTGAGCTAACTGCCAATTGTTAACTTTTATCAAGTTTTAAGTATAGCAGAGAGAAAACAGCTGCTTCTCGAAACATGATTTTCTGTTTTAAATTTCTCCCCACTCGCCCCTCTTTGCCAAAACATACCTTTCTTTAGGACATTACAAATGGACTAAATCCATGTGACTGAGCTGATCGCAGCATTGTTTCACAGGTTACTTTCGTTGAAGCTCTAGATCAACTAATGCCAGGTTTTGATCCTGAGATTGGGAAATTGGCTCAGAGGGTTCTCATAAATCCCCGAAAAATTGATTACCATACAGGCGTATTTGCAAGCAAGGTACTTTATCTCTTGTAACTTCTATGATTTCTGTTGCACTTTTTACAAAATCTTGTTCAATTCTTCTATTTGTTCATTATAACAGATTACCCCAGCCAAGGATGGAAAACCTGTAACGATTGAGCTCATTGATGCAAAGACAAAGGAACCGAAGGATACCTTGGAGGTGAGTTGTGAATGCCGATGTCTAAGGATATATTAAAATAGATCCTGAATTTTACATGCATCCATTACTTGGGATAAAACAAAGATGTAGCATTATATATGGCATATCTTTGCTAGATAAACCACAAACTGTGTTTGCAGTAGGGTGAATTTTTTTCAGTATGAACTAAAAAAGAAATCAGAATGTAGTTTATACCAGTTAAACCAACATTTATTTCTGATAATCACACCCACATATAAATCTCTGAGGAGGCATCTCGTCTTATATATCTAAACAAAGACATCAGGATCAATGTTCTAAAAGGCACTAGGCGGGCGGGCGGGGTGCCTAGCGCCTAGCGGGGCCTAGGCGAGATTTTTATTTTATGCCAATTTTAATATTTTATCTTTCATTTATCCAAACAAAACAATAATATAAAATAAAACAATCTATAATAAAGATAATAAAGACATTTTCTTAAAGTTCAAACACATATCCATATTGCCAATGTCAAAGTTCAAACACAAACATGCAATTGTTTAAAGTTCAAACACAAACAAATTAATATTAATTTCTTAAAAATTAATTTGAGATATTTTTAAATTTAAATAAATATTATTTTTAAAAATTAGTGTGAAATTTATTGAATGAGACATTTGATATTATTAATTATGAAATTATTTTTATTTGTGTAATCTTCAAAATTGAGGACTTAAAGAAAATGACAAATACCATATGCTAAGGTTGTGTTTGTTTACCACTTTTTACCTCTGAAAATTTTTCATCTTTTTCGTTCAGACCCAAATACTTGTTTGATAAAAAATCAGTCATCTCTGTAAGCCTCTATTTCGGTAAGAGATGGAATCAAATCTGGATCGGAGAGAGGAACATCTGAACTCTTTATTACAGGAGTACCCTCACAAATTCAAAGAAATTATCTCCTTTGTCTTTCTTATTCTCTCCTCCGTTCTGATGAAAGCTCTGGCCGATCTCCTTCGTTCCGGTGAAAGCTCCGACTAGATTCTTCATTCCGATAAAAGTTTCGGCTAGATTGCCTCATGTCTTTTCTATGAGCATAAAGCTTGCTAAGAATAAAGCATAAAGCTTCCATAAAATTGGTTATGGAAGAAACTGATTTGGTTATCCACTGCTTATGCGGATATATACGTAGAAACTAGAAACTGATTTGGTTTTTTTTTTTATAGATGATGGTTTTATATTTATGGTATGGAATATATTTTTATAATTAATACAATCTATATATATATATAGAATACCCTATTTGAAAGTATAATTTATTTCATATATGTAAATATAATTATTTATTAATATTTTTCTGTGTGAAGATCATTCAAATATAGATTTTTAAAATTAGATTTTAATATTTGAGTATATAGTTAAATTTTTTGAGTAAAGCTAATAATTTGATTGTGTATATTAAAAGGTTAAAATCGTAAAATACTGTTATTCAGATGTTTTAGCAATTTCAATTACCAAACAGTTTTATAAGTTGAGATGTAGTTTCATTCAGATGATCTAATTTATTAAGATTTCCTAACCATTCAGATTTTAATTACTCAATTTTATCAAACACCATCTAAGTATAGCTAACATATTTTCAACGTATTAGTTTTATTCATAAATAAGATTGCTATCAAATAATAAAATTTAAATTGCCCGCCTAGCCCGCCTAGGCCCCGCCTAATTTTCTGTAGGGATTTTTTTACCGTCTTGGGCACCAGGGGCCTAGCGCCTAGGCCGCTGTTTAGAACACTGATCAAGATGTAGTTTATACCAGTTCGACTAACATTTATTTCTAATAATCACCCAAATATAAATCTTTGAGGAGGCATCTTGTCTTACATATTTGGTGCTCGACTGATTATAAATGATTAAATAGAATGATTGGCCCAACCCTCGCATTTATCTTTCTTTTGCTAATTTTAGTATAATGTAGACATCTACTTTTTATTGTTAATTTACAATAGCAATTCTCTATTTTCTGATGAGGTTACCTTTAGCCGTGTCATGAGTGACAAGGTCTGGTTAGATGTAGCTCTCTCTACTCTGATCAAGTGATTGGCATCTGCATGCTGATCTGTGCCTTTGGTAGAGGCGTGAACAACTTCTATGCAAACTAAATGCATGTTAAAGATCTTCTATGCAAACTAATGCATGTTAAAGTTTACATACATTTCTGCATTGGTGAAAAGTGAATTGACGGGTAACTAACGCCTAAATAGTATCTTGCCTTGCACAATTTACAGTAGTTACCTATTAAGTAGCAAGTGCAGGTAGTGCTCCAAGTTCATGAGATGTTTTATTTCTCTCTTCAACATTTCGAAGCTGTAATCATTACCTGCTAATGATAATTAGTTAAGAATCTTAATATGGCAATTGAAATGAATTTCAGAATCATTATCTTATTGAGATTATTGTCTCCTCTACGATGGTCTGTTTTATACGATATATTCTGTTGTCATCTTATTCCTCTTTCATACCTTCATTCACTGCAGGTTGATGCTGCCCTCATTGCGACGGGAAGGGCTCCATTCACAAAAGGGCTTGGCTTGGAGAATGTAAGTAAACTTGGATAACAATTTATAATTAACTATATAAGGTTAACTTTCACGAATTCTAAAATCTATCATCTTGCTGTTCTTGGTTTACTTCAGATCAATGTAGAAACTCAACGTGGATTTATTCCTGTCAATGAACGCATGCAAGTGATCGATTCAAATGGAAAACTGGTAGGATTATAATATTCCATATCTTTAAAATTGAGATCTAGTATTCTATATATGTGTGTGTCTTTCACCAACATGAGTGTGCAATTATTAGGTCCCTCACTTGTATTGCATTGGTGATGCAAATGGGAAGTTAATGCTTGCTCATGCAGCAAGTGCACAAGGAATCTCTGGTAGTATCACGTTCCATCAAGCATAAAGTAATTTTTGATGAATTTATGTTTTATAAGTATATGACACCTGGCATTGCCTTCTTGACATAGTTGTTGAGCAAGTTACTGGTAAGGACCATGTCCTGAATCATCTGAGCATCCCAGCAGCGTGTTTCACTCATCCGGAAATCAGCATGGTTGGATTAACTGAGGTATATTCTGCCTTGTCCTAAATATGTAACACATCATATATGTTTTATGTTCCACCCCCGCCCCAAAAAAAAATAAAAATATATATATATATATAATAAAATAAAAATGCTCTGTTTGTCCATTTTACTGCAGTCATAGTATGATCACAATCTTGAAACCATTTAATAAACGAGTAAAGATCTTATTAGTCACTTTAATTGTATTCATGTGCATCATGATTCATGATGTATAGAAGCTTAAATGGATCAATGGAATACCCTAGTAGCTCTAGAGCACCATGATGTCCACCCTTTTCGTCTTGCTAACCAAAATGCTTCAATCTAGAACTCTGGTCATTAGTAAAGTTTCTTTCCAGGCTGGGGTGGATGGAATGTAATTCACTTAATCGACTCTCTTGGGATCTATGAACATCATAGGTTGTATCTAGAGCCCTGTTAGAATGGTTTGCTAAACATGTTTGAAGAAAACCAAGAGTAAGAACTAAGATTTTACCAATTTTCCCAAACTTTGAGATATATATAAATGTTCATCTTACCTATTCAATGACCTAATTTCTTTCTCCACTTATTACTTATATTGATTTAATACAATTTCTTCCTAGTTCATGAAATAATTTTGGAATTTCATATTTCTGGCTGAGAAAATTTTGGCATTCTTTAGATAAAGGCTTCTGCATATGAATTGTTTCTAATAATTTTAGTTTTATTGAATAATTTCAACTGTTGCAGCCTCAAGCAAGAGAAAAAGCTGAAAAGGAGGGATTTGAAGTTAGTGTTGCCAAGACTAGCTTCAAGGCTAACACGAAAGCCCTTGCTGAAAATGAAGGGGAGGGAATTGCTAAGGTACTTATTGCATTATAGTTGCATGACCTGGCATGCTGAATAATCTCTTCTCTGGTTTTTACATTGTGTGGTAAAGTTACTAGATTGCTCACAGTTTGGTTGTGTACATGAAGCCTCCTATTGTTTTCTTATGCAGTTGATTTATAGACCAGACAATGGAGAGATCCTTGGAGTTCATATCTTTGGGTTGCATGCAGCCGACCTCATACATGAAGCATCCAATGCAATAGCTTTGGGAACACGTATACAGGTTTAATTTTGTCAATCAACAAGCATTTCTAGCACATGATTTCTTGGTTTCAAAAATAAGTATTCAAATAAAAATGGTAAACTAAAGCTCGTACTGTCAAATAGACAAATCTAGGACTGTAATGCCAGTTGAAGTTTCCTAAGCATAGAAAATCATTCTAAAATTTGGAAATGATTAGCCTTGAGTTTTGACTCCGAGTTGACTGTTTTGAGAGTTTTCTCTTTATTCAGGAACAAAAATAGAAGGTGAGGCTTTGTAAAGTTTCAGTCATTACGATCAAATACTCGAAACTAAAAATAGCAGCTACTGATGATATAAGAAAAATATAACCGAAAAGAACATAGAAAACAACATTGCCACAATAAGGGAATTAGTTTGATCACAAATGATGACGATATACTACCTCCGTCCTGAAAAGATAGTCGCTTCTTTTTCTTTTGGATATTTGTGACACTCATTTTAAGATGTATCATTAAATATTTGTACTTTGTATTTTAATATAGTAGCAAATATACGATCAACATATATTGAAAATTTGATTATCTTTATTCTATCACATCTTAAAATCTATTCCACAAAAAAGACCCAAGTATCCTTCTAGGGACCCAGTGTAAAATTACATAGACTGATGTTAGGTGCACCATAAAATGGTCTCATATTCTTTAAGAAGACCATCCATTATGAGCACTCTTGCTTTTTTCCTTTCATAAATACGCTAGTTGTCGGATCTTATGGATGTTTTAGTATATCATTCAGAAACCAGATACTCTATTTCCGTACCTTTCTAATGACTGGAAACTTCTGCCTTCTGCAGGACATTAAGTTTGCTGTTCATGCACATCCAACCCTATCTGAAGTTCTTGACGAACTTTTCAAATCCGCAAAGGTAATTTCTTCTTTCGTCTATAAGCAGCATCTGGTTAAGTGGCAAGTTCACCAAGAGGTTTATAAGAGAATTATGTATAGTTCCCCTATTAACTGTTAAGGTTCAATCTTCGAGCCTAGTGTGGCCTCTATAGATGGATTTTCTTAACACTACTATATGACAACATAATAGGCCTTTCCTTTTCTGTTCATATGAAACAAATGATCAACTACTAGTTTGGAGAATGTTATGTGAAGTGCTCGCAAAAACCCTTATATGTATGTGTGTGTGTGCCTGTATGAACTGCAGGTAAGGGGGAAAGCCTCCTTAGCTCCTGAACTGAGTTTCCCTCACATTTTTCACTGGTACAATACACAGTTTCACCTATTCAAACAAAACACACAGTTTCACCTTCATTTTATGTAATGTCTACATAAAAACCGACACTGTACCGGAAAACATCATGGGCAGGCAGTAGCAGTAGTCTTATTTATTTTCCGTTTTTAACATTCCTTGTGCAGGTTAAAGTTACCGTTTCTAGTCCAGTTGGTGAGCCAGTGGCAGTCTAAGAAGCATCCCAGAACGGGACAGTGAAATATGTGATTTTTGCTCGGATTTTCAAGAAGCTGCCGCCTCCCCATCTTATCCAAAAGGAGGAAAATCCTGCAATTCTTGGTGTGATATTTCCTTTATACACCTAGAAGTGGTTCTTATTTATCTATAGGAGAATTGTATACACATTAGTTAATTCTCGGGCAACTGAGAATTCAGTTTTGTCTTCCCTAGTGTTTGAACTGTTTATGATGCCATACAAAAGTTTCGAATAACAAATACAAATATCAGTTTTTTGATTGATAGATGGTTTTTGTCACTTATTTTTGATCAATTGAGATTCATCAATTGAGCACTTATATTAATATGAAAAGACGGATCCGGTTAACATGAAGTGAACTTCATGATAAGTTCATGCCCAATACAGTGCTGACACATCACAGGCGGGAGGGTGATTTTTCTGCCTGCTTGTCAGCACTATATTGGACATAAAGTTCACTTCATGCTAATCATTCCCTGAAAAGACCTAGCACTTGTGTTAATATGAAAAGACCTAGCACCGAGTCACTATAGAGTATAGTATAAGATTATATTCTTTGGCAGATATATTTAATAAAAGGAAATTGATATTTTTACATAAAAAAATAATATTTTTACTTGATTTTTTTTACATAAATAGTGAGTGAGTCCTACTTCTATGTGAGAGACTCGTGCAGAAATATTATTTTAACGTGTGAAAATATCAATTTCTTTAATAAAAATGGTGAATCCCCTCAAGATTGGTGGAGAGAATTTTGAATAAAAGAGTGGAGTTCCCCCTTAAGGTTCATAGAGCCATAGAGGTGATAACTAAAAATCTTTATTTGGATTAAGATTTTTAAAGCATTATATAGTGACTATTATACCCTTATTAAGATTAAAAATTATATTTTTATATAATCTCTTCTCATATGGAACCGAGAGCCAACCAACTCCTATGTAAAAAAAGATTTTTATTTTTATACATATGAAAATATATTTTGTATGTAGTACTCATAAACAAATCTAATTGTTGCACCATGACCATCAAAAAGATTGTTTCTTTTTTTTATTTTACATAAAGATATTGTTAAAAAAAAATTTACTCCTATACACTCCATTTATTTATTAATTTTCCATCAGATAGTGTCCAAATTCAATCTAAGCCGCAACTTCTCAATCTAACGGCCTACATTCACCCGATGACACCATAAATAATTTTCCAGAATTCGTATTGGCCAGAGAAACTCAACCCATCAATAACCGGTAGCATTGACGCATATCCTCTCAGTAAAACAACCGGATCAACCAGTCAAAGGTTTTCTTCACATTGTTCAAAGGCCATCCAATTGGTTGAAAATTAGTCGTAACTGTACAAAATTAGAATTCAATTTCACACCATCCGAATTCAAACACTTCTCAAAATCAAAGCTTTTCTCTCTCTAGGGTTTGAACGATTTGGGGCTTTTGGGTAGAAGAAATCGAGAGATTGCGAACTGTTGAGTTCGTGGATCGATCGATTTTGGTTGTTGGTAGTTCATTACGTTTTCGGTTAAATTTTGGAAGTTTTTGGACGGTTAAGAGAATCATGTTTTTGCTGGATTGGTTCTATGGAGTTCTTGCGTCATTAGGTCTATGGCAGAAAGAGGCTAAGATCTTGTTCTTAGGTCTTGATAACGCCGGCAAAACCACGTTGCTTCATATGTTGAAAGATGAGGTTTGTTAATTATTCTTATGTATATTTGTAATTATTAATGGGATTTTTTTCATGTTTGATTTTATGTTCTGTGCTCTCTCTGTGGTTTTAAGCTTTTCCCCTTTATAACACGTGGGTTTTAAAATTTCAATGTTTTTGAGCAGCAATAAGTATTGAAGCTCAGTTTTTGCTTGACATGAAACAGGAATCGGGTGGATGTGATTGGGTTTTTATGTGAGTTGAAATTTTACATTTAGGGAAAAGAATTGAATGAACGGAAAATAAAGGAAAATAAACGAAAAGGGCAAGTAAAATTAGAAAACCAAATACAAGTACAATACATACTTTAAAAAGTTCATTCCATTACTGTGGGAGAAACAGACTGTTGAAAATTTTCTTCTCTTTCTGAGGTTTTCAATTGTCATATGCAATTTTTAATTCAATTGTGAGGGGTGCCTCTATACTTCTAAATGCAGGTAGTTGAAAAGCTATGTTGGCTTCTTGCTAGATAAATGATTGTTAGTTTGTAATTACAATTTATGAATAATAACATTAATTTTCTTGGACAGTTTATCTTAAAGTTGGACCCTTTTGAGTGGAAGGAATAGAGCTGTTATAAAATATGCATAGTCGTGGCTAATAGCCTAATACATATAGTTGTAATTCTTGGATTGCTGAAAAAATAATTATGTGTTGGAATTTGGCAGAGATTGGTTCAGCACCAGCCAACTCAGTACCCAACATCTGAAGAGCTGAGTATTGGGAAAATTAAGTTTAAGGCTTTTGATTTAGGTGGGCATCAGATTGCTCGTAGAGTTTGGAAAGATTACTACGCCAAGGTATATGGAATCTTCCTACCCTATGTTATTAATTGCTTTTGTTAATTCTTCATATTATGTTGGTTATTGTTAGGTTCTTTGGCATTCATGTTGTTGGTTAGTGGCCTTATAACATCGCAACTCTGGTCTTTAACTTCATGATGTTGACTTGTCAGTTTTCATGCTAAAATTAGTATACTTGTGACTTTTAAAAGTCATCATTATTTCCTTGTTAAAAAGCTTTCAGTGGTTTCTTCTTCCTGTGACAAATTAACTGCTTGTAAAGTTGTTCTTTTATGTGGCATTTCTTTTTAACTTCCTTGCTCACAATGCTATTAACTTGTGTGTGTTTTGGAGACATCTTCCTACATCTCTGTGACTCTGTCATAGATTCTATTTGAAACTTATTTTTTGAAAGATTCTGTTTGTCATAGTAGGATAATCAATATATCTCTCTGCTTTTTTAAATGAAAAAACATATGTATGTTCACTTTTTATGTAGACATACTTATGTTTATCATTGTTTCAATAAGAAAACAAGATACACACTACTTTAAATTGAAGGCTAGTCCTTTTACTTTTAACTTTTATCTCGTTTAATGTTTCTGTTATATACAAGTGAGTCCAATTGCGAAAGCTATATTGGTTAATAAGCTATATTTGAATACATATTAGGATACTGAGTGCTCCATATCCCAGAAACACGGTTTTGTGTTTAATTGTTTCATGGGAGGCCAACTGTGACAATGGGAGTTCGGTGGTAGCACCTTTCACATTTCAGGAGGTGTTCCAGCAGTACCTCACCATACATATATACCCATTAAACTAGATAATGATTACATATCAGGTTATTAGTCGTGCCTTCATAAATCCCAAATAAATGACTCTGTTTATTTGTTTCATGGGAGGCCAACATTGACAATGGGAGTTCGCTGAAGACACCTTTTATATTTCAGAAGGTCTTATAATAGTACCTCGCCATATACATACCCTTTCAACTATATATAAGAATCCATATATTGATGATATAATTATTCATTATCTTGAAATGAGGAGGGTTGCCAATAATGTATAGCCTTTAAACAACATAATTGCCCTTTACTTGAAGTGGGGTGGGGGAGGAAGAGAAATCATGTTGGCACTAATTATTTAAAAATGAGAAATGACTGGTCACTGCATAGTAGTTCTAACCTTGTTTGCTCTGGATTTTGTTTGCTCTGGATTTCAAAGGCACATTAGTGTATTAGTAATCTGTAATAATGCAAGAATTTATAAGTACTTTGCAATTTATGTTACACATTAAACTATATTTTAATTAATTCTGCTCTAGTTTGTCAAGCTTTGTACTTTTTTGTTTATTTGATTTTAGTATCTTTTTTCCCGACTTAATTTTATTCAATTTAAGCGGTATGCAAGTTTGTTTATGATATGCAATTGCTGGATGAATAGGTGGATTCAGTTGTTTACCTGGTAGATGCATATGACAAGGAGAGGTTTGCAGAGTCAAAGAAAGAGCTGGATGCACTTCTGTCTGACGAGTCTTTGGCGAATGTGCCTTTCCTGATTTTGGGCAACAAGATTGACATCCCTTACGCTGCTTCAGAAGATGAACTGCGTTATCATTTGGGGCTGACCAACTTCACCACCGGAAAGGGTAAGGTGAATTTGGCAGACTCAGGTGTGCGTCCTCTTGAGGTATTCATGTGCAGCATTGTCCGCAAAATGGGCTATGGAGATGGCTTCAAGTGGGTTTCTCAATACATCAAGTAGAACAGCAGGCGATGGGAAGTGATATTTGGTTTCATGTTTGAAATGCTATGTTTCATACGGGACTTGAGTTGGAATATTGTCTGTTTGAAAGCACTGTTTTATGTCTCTTGTTCTGGTGTTTTTTGGGTGCAATGAAAAATATTCCAACTTGTCATATAATGAATGATCACTTGTCACTATAGTCTGAGCACAGAGGAATGCAACAAGTATAGTTCCATTTTTCTAAAACCAACCCCTTGTTTCAGGGACCTGTGGTGAACTCATAGTGGTCGCAGCCTGTGGTGAACTCACAGAAATAGCTTGTAACATATTGTTCTCAAGAAATAGCTTGTAACATATTGCTCTGCTAAAGTATTATTTGAATAATAAATTGTATTCATAAAGAAAAAGGAACAAAAAATAAGGACAACCAAGATACTATCTCTGTTTATATATATATATATGTATATATATAGTTTGCATGTGTCTCCTAGAAAAAATGGCATTCCTTATTAGGAAAGAGGGAGACCTTCCAAAAGGGAGAATAATGTTTGAGGGAAGTCTAATGATTAAGACTGGGGTGGTGTTTCAATTTTGCATTTTGTTCTTGTTTATATGCAATTAAATTCGACAGTTGTATATTTAAAAATTGAAACGATTTATCAGGTTGCATGCATGAAGGGGAGGCCAATACGTGCAATTTTTATTTTTAAATAGAACTTATTATGTTAGAGATACATTTCATTTTAGGGCCTATAATTATTTGATGTTTCTTAAGTTAGTGTCAAAAACCTTCTTCTAGTTTAGACGTGGAATGTGTCAACCGTTGAGGAAGATATGTATGAAGAGTTGAAATTCTTTTATATTATTATTAATTAAGTAAAGAAATTATAAGCTTTATGATAAATTTTAGAAATACAAAACTGCAGAGTTTTAGAAACTTTTGTTTTAACATATCTATTAGGGTTTTCTTAACATGTGTCGTAAAGGCACATACTAAGTACGGAAATCAAGTGTTGAGTACTGAATTCAAGAGATAGGGTCCATAAAAAAATAATTAAAATAATATTTCAATGGAGCCGTATGCATTTAAAAATTATATTTTAATAGACCACATCCCTTGAATTAAGTGCCCAACATCAGCGACGGATCCAGGCATGGGGCAGGGGGCCCTGCCCCACTGGATTTTCATGAATTAAGTGCCCAACATCAGCGACGGATCCAGGCATGGGGCAGAGGGGCCCTGCCCCCACTGGATTTTCAAGGAGCAGGATCAAGCACTCAGGTCAGAAAATGTTGGGGAGTCGAGCACTGATGCTAGAAAAAAATTATTTGAAGAGCTTAAAAAACTAATTCTATTAATCCCACATTCCCGCTACTAGTATTTATTTAATATAATCTTACAAGTCTCACATTCCCACTACCTTGGTCCTTGGTCCTAAAATTTATTTAATATTGTCTAAATTCAATGGAGCAAAAACTAATTTAGTCTCTCCTTTTTCATTCAAAAACTACGGATTACGAAATATCCCAATTGCAAAAACTGCAGAGTATTTAACAATTACTTTAGGAATTTTTGTAGTTATTTATGAAGAGAACTCCATCAAATAAAAGTTCTTCGGGTATGTATTTTATTCTATTTTTACTTTCTTTAAATTTTGTAATTTATTTTGTAATGTTACTTGTTACTTGATAGTGGTTTAATTGAGATTATTTATTGTTGTTGCTAATTACACTTGACTATTCATATTATATATTGGTTTTGTTTTGAACTTGAATTAGTTTTTAAATATTTATTGATCGTTAGGCACTAAACGGACAAAATTTGAATTTATTCCTGAAAATGTTCTAGCCGAAGAGACTAGTGACGAACCTATCACTGCTAATATTTACCAAGAAACTCACATGCAAATGTTAACGGTTAACTACCAAATCCAAACTCATACACCGATATCTCCTTCCCTTAATATTGAGGGGAATCTCGGTAAAAGACAACCAATGAATTCTTATCCCGCTAGTAAAAGAATTTTTTTTAGAAGTTAATTACTCAAAAGTCCGACTCAACCAATACCTCACAAAAAGAGAATATTATTGTAGTATTATTTAGTTTTGTAATTATTTTATTAACTTTTTATTCTTAATGGGAATTTTTTTTTTGAATTTACCCCCACTGAATTACGAGGCTAAATCCGCCACTGCCCAACACTTGGTTTCTGTACTTAACATGTGCCCTAAGGACACGTGTTAAGAGGACCCTTATTACAATTTCATCCTCTTTATTTTTCATATCCCAAATTTGATTAAACTCCTATTATATCTTTACAAACGCGTGTGCCATCGGGACTAGCTTTCATAAATGTTTGCCAAATTCCACAAAATCTCAGTGAAAAAGTAGTAGTCACCAACTTCATAGAGGGCTATAAATCTCAACTATTCAATCTGTGCATGGAAAGCCATTAAGCTAAGCCTTTGAATTGCTTGCCTCCCTCCCTCCCTCCCTCCCTACAAGCCTCACACTTCACAACACTAAAACTGCATAATCATAAGCAAAATCTATTAGACTATTACAAAGCCAAGCCAAGCCAAGCTGATTTTTGGACATACCTGATTACATTGAGAAGGATAAAGAAAAACTATTAAGGAGGAGCAAGTCCTGATTGGCCTGTTAGTGTAGATAAAAAAACTAAAGGAATACTGAAAATATCCACTTATCCTGTCTTGAAGCCCAATAACAGAAGACTATGCTGCCTGCCTTCGACAGAACTTCCAATTTTTTCTAAAGTAGAAAAAGGGATGGGATTCATCAGGCAAACGCCGAATTGGAGGTCAAGCATTATTACTTTTTAGATGACCCAAAACCCCCAAATCCCATCATAGTTGCGACATCAGGGTCTATCTCTACGTCCTCCTCTGCTGCCTTCTCTTTCTGATCCATGAAACATAGTAACAATCAACCATATGAAATAACTTGCAAGGAAATCATACAGATACAATGGGCCAAAAAAAGGGAAAGTCATAATATAAAGAAAATAAGTGCTGCAATATATAAGTATCTCAACTGCGGCAAAAACAAGCTGCGTCATGAGTTAGGACTTGGGACATCCAAATGACCATTTAAAATAAGGCATCCTATGGTACTTGCCTTTTTTTCTTTCTTTCGTTCTCGACGTTGGCGCTTCCTCTCCTCTTCCTCTTGCTGTTGTTTTAAGATTCGTTCATCCAAATCTAACAGCAAAGGTAAGAGAATACCAATTTCAATTTACCATCCTCATGTCCATGGTTATATGATAGATAAGAATATAAGAGCTGAAGCTGATGAAAGGATTGAGCTAATCATGAATACAACACACAATGTCATACAGCTATGCAACAGATCTTGTTTGGCAATCACTTAATAAAATCTCTAATCGTATTGTAACACTAATTAACATCTTATTTCAACTCGTACCTTGCTCAGTAAAGGTTCCAGGATCTTTCCGCTTCTTGAGATTATCAAAACGCTGCTGCACCTGTACATCACAAACAAAATTTCAGCTTTTTATATGCCCTTCGTGACAAATTGATCTCGACTCCAACATCAACACTTTGTATTTAAAATAGACACAAATTGTGAAGATACAATTAGGACGATTGTTATTGGTTTTTGGATCTCGCTTGCATGCATATTATTTGTTTTTAAGCAATTTTTGTATATATACATTGACTAAAAACCAAGAAGTGTACAAGAAGCATAAACTCTTCAGACTCCCTGAAAGAGCTACATAAATCAAATCCACAAAGCAGCCAGAAGTTCATAAACAAATAGGGAATAGTTGTGTGCTGAAACCGACGACAGAGAGAACACAAGTGAAGAAACACATCTACCTAAATCTTTCCAAACCTTCAAAATCATAGATGAAGCTGCAACAATTATGAAAATTCTACTATATAATTTTTATCTTTTAATTCTTTTCATATACAATCTCTGTCCCAAACGAAGAAGTTCGTCCTGTCATTTGTGCACTCAAAATTGTGGTTGTCAATTTTACTTTATCCCTTTTCTTTTCATTTCTTTTTTTGTTACAATTAAAGGACGTCCAAGTTGCAACAAAAAATTTTTTGGTGTAATGAAATACAATGATCCAATCAAGTATTTTGTGGAAACAATATCAGATATACCAATCCATGTCATTCCTGTCTGTTGCAACACTGCAAAATATGACAGAGTGGAGACAACTGCTTCCTGACTGAGTATACACCCTTCTTCAACAAAATTGATGCTACTTTAATTACATTGGGTTAAGATTCAATAGTAGCTATCTATATTATCTAAGAACAAGAATGGAAAGTGCCCATGAATGATAAGTGTTGTAACTTTTGACGATATACACCCAATAGTACATTCATCCAGTTTCATTTTTTTTTTAAGAAAATGAAAAGAAAAAAAAAAGAGGAGAACTGCAAGTTTTATATTCTTAGCTTTTCTTTGTTTTTTTTCTCTTCCCTCAAGTATGGCATGCGATACTTAAAGAAAAAAAGTGAGGTAGTTTCACTCCAACAAAAATAATTTTTCAGCTGCTTATATTTTCAGTGCTCCAGAATTTCCTCATTAAAAAACAAAAGTTCATAATATGTTTTTAACCTGCTCAAGAGATGACCGTTCTACCCGCATAGACATACCCAAAGCTCTTTGATCTGGAAACAAAAACACAACCATGAGTAGTGTGAAACACATTAAAATACAAAATGATAAATGCAGCAGCAAAGGGATTGCATACGTTTCTTTCCATTAATATGGTCCAAATAGTTAGCAGAATCCTTCACTACACATTCACAAACTGAGCAAAAGTATCCAGCCTGCAAAAGAATTAATTATGTTATGCATGCCAAAGTAGAGATTTTACATAGAACGTAGCAAAAGAATTACTAACAAAATTCTTATTATCTTCCACCAAATTCCCTCTCTCTTTATATATAAGGAAGCGAAGCTGAGCTCTATTTGCACATATCAATATTGTTCATAATCAGGTTTCATTTGAAAAACCTTTTTCTAAATACTTTTAGGCTATTTCGGGAAACATTTTTATTAAAAATAGGGGGGAAAGTCAAAAAATGTGCTTTAAATATTCATTTGATAACAGAGCTTTAGGAAATAGTGGATGTCAAAAACAAGGGTACAGGTGCTGTTTAGTTAAGGTTATAGAGTAAACTGAGATGTTCAGAGGTCCAATTGGATATCATTGACAAATTTGACAAAACTTTTATTAAGTGTAAAAACATTTGCAACTTTGTTTCAGAAAGAGTAATTTGTTTGATATTAAATGAAACAGCTTGGGGCTTGATGTTAGTATAATTTCTTCTTTGCCTTCTGAAATTGATTAAGGAATTTCCCTTTAAATGCAATTAAAAAGGTTAAATTTTGCATTGCGCGAGTTTAGATTTTTTTTTTCTCTCTTTTTTCTTTATTTTTTTACTTTGTGATAAGTTAAGCCATCAGTAGACTTATTAACATATACTGTTTATCATTTCAAATTTTATGAAAAAACAAAGAAAATAAACATTGCTATTGTTGCTTATATTACTTTGAAGCATGGCCTTATTAAGCAATAATGACCAGATCTTTAAATCTGGGAGAAAGATGCAGGAGTTATAGAGCAGCAACTATGAGGATATTCAAATAAACAAAGATCTCATGGAGAGACTATTTTAGTTACCCTGATGATTCAAAATGTGGATGAAAAAATTTATAGTAGGTTTACCATAGACAGAAAAATGATGATAGACAACTGACAGAATGAAAATAGCTCTGATACCAGGGTCCAAGATCTATCCAAAAAAGAGGTATAGCTAACCCAAATGCTTTTTCTTTTCTGATGACATACTTTTTTTAACAGAAAATACGAATTGAACATAATGTGCTAGTAGGAAAGCTTTATTGTTCTAGATTAAACAAAATAGACGCCACTAGTAATTGGAAGGGAGACTATATTTTCTTCATTCTTTATTTGTTTGATGAGTACTATAGTATAAAAGGAGGGGAGGTGATGAGGACAACAAGTGAAGAGTCAAGAAGAAATTTGTATGTATTGTACGAAAAAATTACTACCTCCGTCCCATAATAAGTGATTTTTTAGTTTAAATCACACATACCAATACACAAGCCAAAATGGCAAAAATACCCTTAATATACTTTCTTTATTTTGTTTGAGACTTTTTTTATTACCTTTTGGTCTCTTTTTCTCTTTCTTCAACCTTTTAACTTCCCAATAAATACCATTGGTTGCATAAGGGCACATATGAGAAAATATTATAAAAATTATATTAGAAATCTAACATATCACTTATTTTGGAAAAAAATGTTAAGCCTAAAAAGCACTTATTGTGGGACGGGGGTAGTATTATGTTTAATTTAAGAGTAATTAATGTAATTTATTTATTAGTAGGGATAGGACATTTAATAGTTATTAGGTTTTTAATATTTAGTAAGGTTACTTTAGTCTTTTAGTACTTTTATTATTCCCCTAATAATATTAGGGTTCTTTATAAATATTGATTTAATCCCCCACAAGTTAATTAGATTATTGAATTTTTGAAAGATCATTATTACGATATTTTGATTGCGATCAAATTATCTCTTCTGCAGTTGAGAAATCCTTGGGGTAGTGGGGTGCGGAGTATCACCCAAGTTCACTTTTCCTTTATTTTTCCTTAATTTTCAGAAAATATTCATCTTTGAATATTGTCCTACATCAAAGGACAATATCACTTGTACAGTAAGTTTATTGTTATACAAATTATAGATATTGGAGTAGTATTTTGTGGCACTCCTGAAATTACGTATTATTCAACACCAAATGATGAGTAGTTATTTATCAGGATGAGATCAGAGGATACCTGTTGGCTTAAGGGTGCTATTGGAGTAACAACCTGCCGAAAAAAGAAAGAAAAGAAAAAACATATAATAAATCTTGTAATGGTCAATAGAATAAAGAATCAAGAAAGAAAGAACCAATACCAAACTATATTGAGTGCCTAAGACATGCTTCAACATTCAAAAATTTAGTACAGAAAGATTGAGCATATTGAGTCAACCAGAAACAAGTTTCAAAAAATAAATAAAATAAACTTAATAGAAACACAACCACCATATATAACAAAATGCAAATTCCTAATCTAGGCAGATCCCCAAAAAAAAATAAAAAAATAAAACTAATCAATCAAATACACAAAATCACTAATACCTAATTCACCTTACTCCTAACAATTTAAGATAAATTAACAAAATGTGAAACCCAATTTCCAATTCCTTGACCACAATAAGTTCTACATCAAGCAATGCTACTTCAATACTTGAAAACTAAATAAATCATGTCAACCAGCTAGCGAACAGTTCAAAGCATCAGAATGCTATTCATGAAGGCAAACAATAACATTCCTAATGAAGAGTAAGAATTTCAACTCATACAAATTCTCAATTCAACTGTTAATTAGAAAATGGATATCATATACAAAAGCCAACACATAAATAAGAATGAATGTAGCTAACCTGAGTCTTTCCCAAGCGAGATTCGAGGTCCACCTCATAATCCCTATGCTTCAAGGGTTTCCTCTGCACCGGAGGACCTTTCGCTGCAAACAAAAATTGATTTTGAGAAATAGATTTTAATTACACAAACTTACAACCAATCAATTAAACGTCTCCATGTACAAATTGCATCCATGAGAAACTAATGAAGGCGAAACAACAATCAAAAATGCAACTCACTTACATTTGGACTTAGATTTCTCCTCCTCCTACATAACAACAAAAAATAATAGATTCATCAACAAAAAAAATATTCTTCAAACAAAAGTAAGAGCATTTTGGGGTAAGAATAAAAAACCTTTTGCTCACGCTTACGGGCACGTTCCAAGTACTCTTCCCGATCAAATTTTCTTCGAAAAGTGTTGTCAATTCCAGCACCCTGCATATATATATAATTAACAAGTAAGAATAAAATCCAAGATTATATATCACAATACATATAGAGAGAGAGTAAAGCTTACGCTGTTGCCGGACTGAGCCATAGATCACAAATTTTTTTTTTGCAAATTAGCTCAAAATAACAATGTGTCCCAAAACTCCGAAGGCCGTATATATGTAGAGAATGAGAGAAATAGAAAGAAAGGGAGTAATTAACAATGGGGAATCACTATGTGACGAAAAGGGAGGGCTAAATAAACCCTAGTTTGCAAATTGTCCTGTGCATACAGGAAGTGAACAACACAAAAGAAGGCCTAATAATATTTGAAGTAACAATATATAGATAGATAGGGAAGAAGAAAAATATGATGTTATTTTTCAAGGACGGGTGTTTTGCGGTGGTGGTATGATTCTTTTTCTATTTGCTGTGTTTCCTGGTTTGGACGGAAAAGAACGTGCTCCCTCCGTCCCCAATGACAATTAATGTCGCCAAGAACTTATAACGGGGTTGTTTGAAAAAAAAAATTAATGAATTTAATCAGAATTTGAATGAGTTGAATTTTAATAAAAAAAAAGTTATTTAATAATTAATATATCTGAAATATTTGAATGACATAATTTTATTTTTTTAAAAAAATTTAAAGTTGTTGTAAATTTATTTAATATAATAGTTAATAGTTAAATTTATTCAAAGGTCATTTAATGAGGTTGTCTGCCAAAAGACCGGAGGTGGCGCCGCGACGCCACCATTATGCCTTGTACTGGCGTTGTGGCGCTGGTCAAGGACATTTGGTCAATTAATGGCGTTGTGGCACCATCTTTGTATAGTCACTGAGCGCTGGAAAGTGAAGAGCTGGCAGGAGCCTGGAGCTGGGGCGTCACTCTTGCACTATGCCTTGGCGCTGGGGCGCTGGCACCGGGCCTTTCTGGCATGGGCTGGCGCTACGACGCTAGATTACAAAAGAGAACCGGCGTTGCGGCGCCGACTATAGGGAAAAGACCGATTTGCCCTTAAAAAGTTGTAATTGACCTAATAACTCTTATAAAACACTTTTAAGCTAAATAACCGCAAACAATATATAAAAGCAATATATAAACATGTAAACAAGTGACTTCTTAAAGCTATGAGTGCTTGATTCGCGGGTATAAATACCACTTATCAGCAATAAGGGAGAGGAACGCGAAATCAGGGAGATGATGGAGATAAGGGAGATGAAGGGAATGATGAAGATGAAGGTAATGACAGAGATGAAGAGGGTGAGGGTGAGGGTGAGGGTGAGGGTGAGGGTGAGGGTGAGGATGTGGAAGAAAATGTGGCAGGACATGACCCAGAAATGAATGACATAGAGGGAGAAAAATTTGGGAATGATGGCGAGGGCAGTGAATATGAGAATAGTGATTCAGATGATGCATCATGGCAAAGTGAATATGAGAACAGTGATGTGCTGAGGTCTCTTTCTGAGAGCAGTGAAGAAGATGAGGATGTTTACTATGTAGAGACTCCCCCTAGTAAAGAAAAAGGAAAGACAGTTGAGGTTTACAGCAAGAAGATAAAAAAGAAGTTGATAAAATTTAAGGAGTAAATGATATTTTCCAACATTAGGGAGTTTAAAAATGCCATAAGAGACTACTCAATTGCAAATGAGAGGAAATTATGGTATCCAGTCAATGATTCGAAAAGATGCCAAGTTAAGTGTGAGAAAGGATGTCTATGGAAATTATGGGCTAGTTACATATAAGGGAATGATACATGGCAGGTTAAGTCTATCTTAGACATTCATAATTGCACCAGAATCTTCAAAAATAAGCTGGCTACAATCAAGTATTTGGCTTAGTACTATGAGAATAGGATTAAGAAGAATCCTAGCTGGAAATTAAGGCAGATGCAAGAAGAGATAAAGTTGAAACTGAAGTTGGATGTTACAGATGTTAAGTGCATGAGGGTTAGACAGTTAGCACTGCATGGGATTTAACATATCATTAAGGATCATTATGCAAGGGTGTGAGACATTGGGGCTAAGATAGTTAAGAGAAATAAGAATAACATAGTTGACATAAAAACAACAAGATTGAATCCTGAAGATGTGCCAAGATTTAAGATATTTTATATTTGTTATGATGCTTTGAAAAAGTCTTGGAAAGGTGGATGTAGGCTTGTTATTGACTTGGATGGCTGTTTTCTGAAAATAGTGTGTGGTGGACAGCTTCTATCTGCAGTTGACAGCGATGGAAACAATCAGATGTTAATTATAGCTATGGGGGTGGTGGAGAGTGAGAATTATAACAGTTGGACTTGGTTCATGGAGTTGTTGGTATTTGATCTTACTTTGGAAGATGGCAATGGGCTGACTTTAATATATGACCAAAAAAAGTTGTCATCTTTGTTAATATTTGGTAATAACTATAATCCACATCATTATTTATTTTTGAAAATATGTCCATGTACATTTATCTAATAGTTGATATTTTTAGGGATTGAAATGATCTATTCAATATCTTCTTCCTCATACGGAGCATAGAAACTGTGCAAGGCACATCTATGCAAATTGGAGGAAGAAGTATCATGCCCAAGCTCTTAAAATAGCTTTTTGGGAGGCATACATGACAACTCATACTGTAGCACACAAAAGGGCAATGAGAGAGGTTAAAAGGTTATCAATTCCTGCAATGACAAACTGGTAGAGCGAGATCCCAAAGTTTAGTCCAAGGCATTCTTTGAGACTCATGCTCAAAGACTGACAGTGTGGACAATAACATGTCTAAGTGCTTCAATTCATGGATCATAAAGGCAAGATATATGCCAGTGCTACACATGCTAGCTGAGATATATTATCAAATTATGGTGAGGTTGCACCAAAAAAGAGATGAAGTATTGAAGACTGAAGACTTAGCCTGCCTAAGGATTAAGAAGAAATTGGATGCAACTATCTTAGACTCTGCACATTGTGAAGCTTTATGGGATGGAAAATCAAAATTCCAAGTGAAGGAGGGAGGGAGAGGAGGATACACTGTTAACCTTGTGGAGAAAAGTTGTGCATGTAGGGTGTGGGATTTGAAAGGAATCCCTTGTTGTCATGTTGTTAGGACAATTCATTCTATATATGGAAACCTAATAGATTATGTGGCTCATTAGTACACTAGCAACACTTACATTAAGACTTATTCTCATACCTTAGAAGAATTGAATGGGGAAGATTTTTGGGACTTTACTGAATGTGATATCTTGTTACCTCCACCTATGAAAAAGAAGTTGAAGGGAAGACCACAAAGATTAAGAAGAAAATAGGAGTGGGAAGATGGAGCAAATAACAGTAGGAAGGTGGGTAGGTTGTTAAGGAAAGAGAGGATGATGCACTGCAGCATATGCAAGAGAGAGGGTCACAATCGACTCAGGTGTCCAAAGCACCCAACTCTGCCTGGACATTACTTGCATAACCATAACCTCAAGTCCCCAAGGGAAAAAAGAAGAGCACAAAAGCTATCTAATCCACCAACTGAAGATGTTGAAAGATAAATTTTTATATATATACCCATTTTCATATAAGTGTAGTTTTTTTTATTGATTGTTTCTATTTTATTCCATAACGTACTGAAATAGTTAAAAGGGTTGACAATATATGCAAGTGAGACTAGAAAAGACAAAGACAACGTTACCTTTGTAAGTATAAGTTCTACCTAGTTCTTTCTGAATTTCTTACTTTAATTGATAGTATTTGAAGTTAAAAGAAGTTACCTTTGTAAGTATAAGTTAAAAGAAATTACTAAAAAAGTTACCTATCTTGATTATTTAGTATTGTTCATAAGTGTTAAATCTAACTCACATTAACTGTTGGGTTGTTCTAAATAGATGCCAATTACTCCAACCCTTGTGAGGAAGAAGAAGACCTCAAAAACAACTGGGGAAGGCTGCATTCCACCAGCTTCTACACCACTAAACCAGGGAAATACAATGAATAGACAAGCAAACACTCCACCATCTTCTACACCACCAAACCATGAAAATACAAGGAAAAGACAAGCATACACTCGAGGGCCACAATCTTCAACATGCAGGCCATTTAAAACACTAAGGCAGAAGGATGGAAGTAACACAAAATAGTAGTAGTAGCATGCAAGAAAAATGATTTTTTTGTTATATATTTTGATATACTTTTGGTATAGTTTGACATCTCTTTTGCATAGTGTTTTGGAATAGTTGGTCATAATATTTTGGTATAGAGGGTTATATATGTATGGGATAGCTGGTTATACTCTTTTGGGTATAGTTTCTGAATTAGTATGGGATAACTGATTATATATGTATGGTATAGCTTCTTAGTTGGTACAATTTACTGATTGTTTTTGGGTAAATAGTACCAACTGATGCAAGGAAACCAACTCAATTTACTATAATGCTACAGATTGATCAATGTTATATGCCTGATGGTTATCAATTTTATTGACTATTATCAATGTATTTCAGTTTGGTTTGCACAAAAAAAATATTTTAGTTTGGTTGTGACATTTATTGTTGTGGTTTGGTTATCAATTTATTTCAGTTTGGTTGTGACATTTATTGTTGGACAATCATTACTGATAAATGTTTTTTTCCCCTTTTAACACAAATAAATGGGTTCTTTTCAGCTTGATGAATGCTCAAACTTTTTCTCTTGTTCAAACTTTTTCTTTTCTTCTCTTGTTGAACATTCAATGGTGCAGTTCTGTTTCTAACATAACTTAACAATGCCATACCATTTTGAAAAAATGTTATCATACCAATGTCATGGCAAAAGTGTATGCTCTGTTTAGCTTTGGAGACATTATGGTGCAGTTCTATTTCTAACAGAACTTAACAATGGCATACCATTTGGTAAAATACTTTCATACCAATGCCATACCAAAAAAGTAAAATGTTAATAATACCATATCAAAAGAGTAAAATGTTGTTAACAATACAAAACTGAATACACCAAAATAGCAAAATACTCTGTTTTTCCATTTCATTCATTAAAATCAGGGGTTCAAAATCCAGACTTTCCCATTTACAATCATAACCTTCAAACACCAAACTTCCACAATAACAATAAAAAACATAAACCACCCTAAAATATTACAATCATTTTGCCCAATGTTGGTTTAAACCACTATTACTACAAAAAAATTAAAAACATCAACCAGGAACAAATTAGAAAAAGTTGCCTTCCGAGTTTTGTTTTTTGTTTTTTGCATTTTTCCTCTTCAATTCTTTGAGCACACTTGATTCACTTACATTCTCAAAATAATTTCAATCATTGTATTTCTTCGTTCGCTGAGCATAGTTCATCTGTAAGACCCCAACTTTTATAAATAAAGATTTAATTTCCTCTATATATTATTTTGAAATAGTAAGGTGTTGATTTGATAAATGTGGTAAGTTATGGGTGGAATGTGCAAATTTTATAAAGTAAGCAAGTGGTCATAACATATTCGTTGTGTCGGAGAATATTCTTTTGTCGGAGAATATTCGTACGACGACGTAGTCATTGGTGGACCCCACAACGGAATAATTGTCGGATATAGAAAGTGACAGAAATAACATTTTCACGGCAAAACTTTTACTGTTAAACTGTTAAAATACCCGGTGATAAAAATACAGTAATACGCGTTGTTGCAAAGTAGCACACGGTATTGCACAATATCTTTAATTATTGATGCTTACGTAAGAATTCACTTAGTATTCAATAATTGCTATAGTAGTTGCTGCACAGTATATCATATTATTGATTCAATTATTGTCACAGTATCATCTGTACAATATTCTACATTATTAAATCAATAATGGTCAGTTATATTATTTAAATGATATTATTAGATAGCATTATTGGCAATGTCTAGAAAGTTATGTCTAGGAAAGGGGTTAGTTAATTGCGCGCCAGTAAGAAAAAATCTTTATCGAAGGCCCCCTCTTTTCTGGAAACGACCTGGTTGTCATTATTGTGATTCTGTAATATTAATTTAAATAATAATTGATGAATTGTTGATAAAAATATTTTCATTGTGTTGGAAATATTAATGTTAGTAGAAATCGACATTTATTTCGATAATAGTTGATTTTCGAATGTTAAATTGGCCAAACGGAGAATTAATCGGATAAATGAGCAATTAATGAGTGGTTAACATGTGAGACCCACTTATTGGTGGATAATAAATAGTTGGTGGGTAGTTGCAGGGGTGGAGGTGCAAGATTTATAAACTTGAGGGACTAAATTAAAAATTTAGGCAAAGATGGAGGTATTAAAGTGTAATTAACCAACTTTTTTCTAGGTTATAATAGTGAGAAAAATTATAGAGAGAGAAAGAAGAAGAGTATTCTGCTACTACACTATTCCAGTATCCAATCTTCTACTGAGGTAAGGGGTATTATTTCTTTTATATTCATAAAGAATGCTATTTTCTTTCAATACTCGTAAGGGTTGTTACTCTATTATTTATTGATCTGTGGGAGTAACCTATCTACGCGGATTACCGCATGCATGGAGAATAACCCTTTGTATTCATTCTTTATTGATCTGTAGGAGTAACCTGTCTACGCGGATTATCGCATGCCTGGTGAAAACCTTTTGTATTCATTCAATTCCTTAATAATCTGTGGGAATAACCTGTCTACGCGGATTACCGCATGCGTGGTGAATCACCCTTCGTATTCATTTCTATTAAATTGTGGAAATGATCTGTCTACGCGGATTACCGCATAACGGGTGAAAATCCAATTACAGTTTCGTATATTCATTCATACTCGTACGAAATATTATTTCACTGGAATATTGGTATTAACTTGTTATGAAATTTTTATCTTTTCATGACAAGTTACTATTTACAAGTTACTATTCACGGTAAAAAAAACTTATCTTTGATTGGATCCAAGTTTTGAACTTCATTCTTGAATTTTGCTCCACAATTGATTATTACGGAGTATTCATGAACTTGGATAAACTAAATTACGAATCCCTAATTTTTGTCCTTTATCTCACTGGATTCGTTTTTACATTATTTTTCATCATCCTCAGTCTTAAATGATGATACAAATGAATATCTTTGGCCTGTAGTGCAAAGATGAATGATTATTTGATGAATATCTTTGGCCTGTAGTGCAAAGATGATTACCTGATGAATATCTTTGGCCCATAGTGCAAAGATGGACAGGTGTTGAGATGAACATGACCACTGATGATATAAATGAATATCTTTAGCCTGTAGTGCAAAGATGAATATCTAATTCGAGATATATATTGATTGATGTTACAGGGATAAAATATTAATGATGGACTTTAAATCATAGAAGATAGTAGACATCATTCTCTACTTAACTCTTCTAATGAATTGTTATTTCCGCTGCAGTTGTTGATCTAAAACTTGTTGTCCATAATATTTTATCTGATTTGTTGAAGACTAACGATAATTTATTCTTCATTATCTTAGTCATAATATTCTTTACTGGGCTAGTTGAGCTCACCCTTTTCTTCCATTGTTCTCTTCAGGAAATGAGAATATTGCGGGTACTAGTCGGGGAATTGAGTGATGGTCCGAGTTAGAGCTGTAGAAGTTCTCACTATAATTTTTTTAAATAGTGTGATAATAAATATAATGAGGACTTAGTTTGAATGTTAATATTTTTTACATGTTTGTATTGACACTTACAGTTGTGTGGTCGTATTTTGCACGACTGTTTGATATAAAAGATTGTATTTGGTTTCTGTACCATGTATTTGGCGACTCAGAATGGGTTGGGTTGATTGGACCAATTCTGGGGGCGTCACAGTTGGTATCAGAGCTTAGGGATATGATCTCTAGTGGAGATCTGAGAATAGAACTAGGAGGGGAGAGACGAGTAAAACCTTCGCTAGTGTGTCCTACCTAAGCTTAATTGTTATTTAATTGGTCGGTTAGAATATAGGGTTAATATGCGATATGTTAATTTGTTTGATTAACCCTTGTTTTGTGGCAGTATTTGAGAATGGCAGCTAAAAATTTAAACAATGGAGTAAATGAGACCGTTGAGACACCTTTAATCACCAACCAAGAGAACGTGCAACAGGTAGGCAACAATTCTCCTGTAAACAACCCTACCGAAGAAATAATAAATGACGGGATGTTCAAAAGTTTTTTGCAGTTCATGCAAAACCAGACGAGGGAGACTCGTGTTCGGCTTGTCACTGCCAAGCAGTTTAAAGAGTTGGGATCACCAGAGTTTCAGGAAAAGCCAGATCCAATAAAGGCGAAAAATTAGATTAAGCAAATTACCAAGATATTTGATGTCTTGAAATGCACGGAGGAACAGAAGGTTTCATTCGCCACGTTTATGTTCCGTGGAGAGGCAGATTACTGGTGGGAATCTGTGAAGCGTACCCAGCCAGCCGCACTCAAGATGTCTTGGAGGACATTTCAGAAACTGTTCAATGACAAGTACTTTCCAGAAAGTATTCGTCACATGAAAGAGGTAGAGTTTATCAGACTGAAACAGAACAACATGACTGTATCCCAGTACGAGGCTAAGTTCGCAGAGTTATCCCGGTTTGCACCTCATTTAGTGGAGAATGAAAAACGTATGACGCAGATGTTTTTGAGAGGTTTGAAACCCGAGATTCGTCAATACCTCATTTCTCACAAATTTTCTCTATATTCGGATGTAGTGAATAGGGCCCAGTTATTAGAACGAGATAGTGATTACGTTCAACAAAGGGACAACAACCAAGGTCGTACCGGTGGCAGCAATCATCGAAACAATGACAACCAGCAAAGAGAAAAGTATCATGACAGAAGCGGTAACCACTCCGGTGATAATCGTGGCCATGATAATAGAAGAAGTGAGTCGGGGGGAGATTTCAAGAAGAGAAGGTACAAATGAGAACGTGAAGACGTCGACAGCAGCACCAATTATTTCTAGGGGAGGAGAACGACCGCCAGTCGTATGCTATAAATGCGGGCAAGAGGGACACATCAGTCCCAACTGCACACAACAATCTAAGGTGTGTTATAACTGTGGAAAGGAAAGACATATAGCTCGAGTGTGTCCTGTAGCAAAACCAAGTCCAGCGGGGGTGGTGATTCCTAAGGCTGTTCCGGACAAGTCAAAGTCTGTAGTTCCTGGAAGATCTTTTGTCGTGACTGCCCAACAAGCAAGGAACCCGAAAGAGGTTATTACGGGTAAGCTGATAATAAACTCTTGCGAAGTTTACACTTTATTAGATACAGGTGCTACCCATTCTTTTATTTCACCTGCTTGTGCTCAACGTTTGAACTTGACATCTGAGAAATTAGACTTTGACTTATCGGTTGAAACTCCGTTGGGAGAAACTTTTGTTACATCAACAGTTTACAAATTTTGCTTGATTCAAATTGGTACCCTCACCCTACTTGTTGATCTTATATCTTTAAAAATACTTGCATTTGACGTAATTTTAGGGATTGACTGGTTAACCACTTATCATGCCAAAATTGATTGTTTTCGTAAGGTTGTTAGTTTTCATATTCCTAACCAACCTGTTGTGCGAATTCAAACAACCAAACCACTAAAATCAATCAATGTCATTTCAAGTCATAAAGCTATTCGTTTATTGAAAAACGGATGTCAAGCTTTATTAGCCCATGTCACTGATTTAAATCAGAATATGTCAGATTTGAATGATATTTCTATTGTTAATGAGTTTTCTGATGTATTTTCCGAAGAACTTCCCAGTCTACCCCCAGAACGTGAAGTTGAATTCTTTATTGACCTTGAACCCGGTACAAAACCCATTTCTAAAACCCCATATCGAATGGCTCCTATTGAACTTCAGGAGTTAAAGATCCAACTACAGGAGTTGTTAGACATTAATTTTATTCGTCCTAGTATATCTCCTTGGGGTGCTCCTATTTTATTTATAAAGAAGAAAGACGGGACTATACGACTTTGTATTGACTATCGAGAGTTGAACCATGTCACCATCAAGAATAGGTATCCGTTACCTCGCATTGATGACCTGTTCGACCAGTTGCAAGGTGCATAATTCTTTTTAAAGATCGATCTTCATTCTGGATATCATCAGTTAAAGATTAAAACTGAGGATATTCCAAAGACTGCTTTCAGAACTCGATACGGGCATTATGAATTCTTAGTCATGTATTTTGGGTTGACTAATGCTCCTGCTGCTTTCATGGATATGATGAACAGTGTATTCAAATAATATTTGGATCAGTTCGTGATTGTCTTTATTGATGACATCCTCATCTATTCTAAAAGCCGTGAAGATCATAAGAACCACTTGAAGCTGGTACTTCAAAGGCTTCGTGATAACAAGCTTTATGCCAAGTTGAAGAAATGCGAGTTCTGGCTTGAGGAAGTAGCATTCCTTGGGCACGTGATATCAAAACATGGGGTATCTGTTGACCCGGCGAAGATTGAAGCAATACAAAGTTGGGAGCAACCTAAGTCGGTGACCAAAGTACGTAGCTTTCTAGGCTTAGTTGGTTATTATCGGAGATTCGTGGAAGAATTTTCTCGAATCGCTACTCCATTAACTCAGCTGACTCGAAAAGATACAAAATTCGTATGGAACGAGGAATGCGAGAAGAGTTTTCAAGAGCTCAAGAGGAGACTCATTTCGGCACCTGTTCTGACGATACCATCTGGTTCGGATGGATTTGTCATTTACAGTGATGCTTCGGGCAAAGGGTTAGGATGTGTTCTCATGCAATATGGGAAAGTCATAGCCTATGCCTCACGACAACTCAAAGAATATGAGAGGAATTATCCTACTCATGATCTAGAGTTGGCATCAATCATTTTTGCGTTAAAGATATGGAGACACTACCTGTATGGGGAGAAAGTGGAGATCTATACGGATCATAAGAGCCTCAAATATATCTTTACCTAGAAGGAACTCAACATGCGGCAACGACGTTGGCTTGAGCTGTTGAAAGATTACGATTATACCATCCAATACCATCCTGAAAAAGCGAACGTGGTAGCAGACGCGTTAAGTAGAAGATCATATGCGGGAATGAGTGCGATGCTGTCAACACAAAGGCCCATTTTGTGTGACTTACAAAAGATGGAGATAGAGTTAAAGACTTTGGGGACCCACATGATGATGTCAAGTTTACGCGTAGAACCAACTTTAATTGATAAAGTTAAAGCTGCTCAAACTACAGATCCGGAGCTGATGAAGATGAAGAAGATGATGCAAGAAGGTGTTATTTCAGAAGCAAGAATCGATGAAGAAGGAATACTTCGAGTCAACTCCAGACTTTGTGTTCCTAACGATTCTGATTTGAAGTATAGAATCTGATGGAGGCACACAACACACCGTTTGCAATCCATCCTGGAAGTACCAAAATGTATCGTGATCTTCGACATACATTTTGGTGGAGCAATATGAAGAGAGAGATCGCGGAGTTTATCTCACGTGTCAAGGCGGAGCATCAAGTGCCAAAGGGTCCATTGCAATCACTTAAGATTCCAAAATGGAAGTGGGAACACATTACCATGGATTTCGTTACGGGTCTTCCCAAGGTTTCTTAAGGCATAGATACAATTTGGGTTATTGTCGATAGATTAACCAAGTCTGCTCATTTCTTGCCTATACGAGAGACTTATTCACTGGAACGTCTTGCTCATATGTACATAAATGAGATTGTGAGATTGCATGGCATTCTAGTATCCATAATTTTGGATCGTGACCCAAGATTTACTTCATGATTTTGGGTCAGTTTGCAGAAAGCTATGGCCACCGATCTACGATTCAGTTCTGCATATCATCCTCAAACTGACGGGCAATCGGAAAGGACTATTCAAACTCTTGAAAATCTATTGAGACTCTGTGTTCTAGACTTCAAAGGGAGTTGGGACAAGTACTTACCATTGGTGGAATTCTCCTACAATAACAGTTATCAGGAAAGTATAGGCATGGCTCCATTCAAGGCGTTGTATGGACGAAAGTGTCGTTCTCCAGTATGCTGGGACGAGGTGGGTGAAGCAACATTGTTGGGACCGGAGTTAGTACGTATGACTACGGAAAAGATTCAAATAATCCGACAACGTATACAAACGGCACAAGATCGACAAAAGAGTTATGCGGATCTTCATCGAAGAGAAGTAGAATTTAATGTCGGAGATCATGTATTGTTACGTGTTGCTCCATGGAAAGGAGTTACGAGGTTCGGGAAGAGAGGAAAGCTCAATCCACGATTCATTGGTCCATATGAGATCCTTGACCGAGTAGAAAAGGTGGCCTATAGACTCGCTTTACCTCCAAGCATGTCTCGTGTTCATAACGTTTTTCACATATCCATGTTACGTAAATATGTGAAAGACCCAAACCACATTATTGAGTTAGAACCAGACAACATAGCCGAAGATTTAGCGTACGAGGAGGTACCTGTCAAGATCTTGGATAAGAAGGAACACATCCTACGCTCGAAGATTATACCTCAAGTTAAAATTTTGTGGAGGAACCATGATATCGAGGAAATGACCTGGGGGTTAGAATCAAAAATGAAAGCGAGGTACCCTCACCTTTTCGACATACCAGGTACGTACGTCAATTTCGAGGAAGAAATTTCATAAGGAGGGGAGGTTGTAAGACCCCAACTTTTATAAATAAAGATTTAATTTTCTCTATATATTATTTTGAAATAGTAAGGTGTTGATTTGATAAATGTGGTAAGTTATGGGTGGAATGTGTAAATTTTACAAAATAAGCAAGTGGTCATAACATATTCGTTGTGTCGGGGAATATTCGTACGACGGCGCAGTCATTAGTGGACCTCACAACGGAATAATTGTCGGATATAAAAAATGACAGAAATAACATTTTCACGGCAAAACTTTTATTGTTAAACTGTTAAAATATCCGGTGATAAAAATACAGTAATATGCGTTGTTGCAAAGTAGCACACGGTATTGCACAATATCTTTAATTATTGATGCTTACGTAAGAAGTCACTCAGTATTCAATAATTACTACAGTAGTTGTTGCACAGTATATCATATTATTGATTCAATTATTGTCACAGTATCATCTGCACAATATTCTATATTATTAAATCAATAATGGTCAGTTATATTATTTAAATGATATTATTAGATAGCATTATTGACAATGTCTAGAAAGTTATGTCTAGAACAGGGGTTAGTTAATTGCGCGCTAGTAAGAAAAAATCTTTATCGGAAGGCCCCCTCTTTCCTGGGAACGACCTGGTTGTCATTATTGTGATTTTGTAATATTAATTTAAATAATAATTGATGAATGGTTGATAAAAATATTTTCATTGTGTTGAAAATATTAATGTTAGTAAAAATCGACATTTATTTCGATAATAGTTGATTTTCGGATGTTAAATTGACCAAACGGAGAATTAATCGGATAAATGAGCAATTAATGGGTGGTTAACATGTGGGACCCACTTATTGGTGGATAATAAATAGTTGGTGGGTAGTTGCAGGGGTGGAGGTACAAGATTTATAAACTTGAGGGACTAAATTAAAAATTTAAGCAAAGATGGAGGTACTAAAATGTAATTAACCAATCTTTTTCTAGCCTATAAATAGTAAGCTAATTTCATTCATTTTTCACCATTCTTGAAGAGCAAAGTTATAATAGTGAGAAAAATTATAGAGAGAGAAAGAAGAAGAGTATTCTGCTACTATACTATTCCAGTATCCAATCTTCTACTGAGGTAAGGGGTATTATTTCTTTTATATTCATAAAGAATGCTATTTTCTTTCAATACTCGTAAGGGTTGTTACTCTACTCTTTATTGATCTGTGGGAGTAACCTGTTTACGCGGATTACCGCATGCATGGTGAATAACCCTTTGTATTCATTCTTTATTGATCTGTAGGAGTTACCTGTCTACGCGGATTACCGCATGCCTAGTGAAAACCTTTTGTATTCATTCGATTCCTTAATAATATGTGGGAATAACCTGTCTACGCGGATTACCGCATGCGTGGTGAATCACCCTTCGTATTCATTTCTATTAAATTGTGGAAATGATCTGTCTACGCGGATTACCGCATGACGGGTGAAAATCCAATTACAGTTTCGTATATTCATTCATACTCGTACGAAATATTATTTCACTGGAATATTGGTATTAACTAGTTATGAAATTTTCATCTTTTCATGACAAGCTACTATTCACGGTAAAAAAAAACTTATCTTTGATTGGATCCAAGTTTTGAACTTCATTCTTGAATTTTGCTCCACAATTAATTATTACGGAGTATTCATGAACTTGGATAAACTAAATTACGAATCCCTAATTTTTGTCCTTTATCTCACTGAATTCGTTTTTATATTATTTTTCATCATCCTCAGTCTTAAATGATGATACAAATGAATATCTTTGGCCTGTAGTGCAAAGATGATTACCTGATGAATATCTTTGGCCCGTAGTGCAAAGATGGACAGGTGTTGAGATGAACATGACCACTGATGATATAAATAAATATCTTTAGCCTGTAGTGCAAAGATGAATATCTGATTCGAGATATATATTGATTGATGTTACAGGGATAAAATATTGATGATGGACTTTAAATCATAGAAGATAGTAGACATCATTCTCTACTTAACTCTTCTAATGAATTGTTATTTCCGCTGTAGTTGTTGATCTAAAACTTGTTGTCCATAATATTTTATCTGATTTGTTGAAGACTAACGATAATTTATTCTTCATTATCTTAGTCATAATATTCTTAATGGGCTAGTTGAGCTCACCCTTTTCTTCCATTGTTCTATTCAGAAAATGAGAATATTGCGGGTACTAGTCGGAAAATGGAGTGATGGTCCGAGTTAGAGCTGTAGAAGTCTTCACTATAATTTTTTTAAATAGTGTGATAATAAATATAATGAGGACTTAGTTTGAATGTTAATATTTTTTCTACATGTCTGTATTGACACTCACAGTTGTGTGGTCGTATTTTGCACGACTGTTTGATATAAAAAATTGTATTTGATTTCTGTACCATGTATTTGGCGACTCAGAATGGGTTGGGTTGATTGGACCAATTCTGGGGGCGTCGCATCATCCCTCAAATTTTTTTATCACTTTCCTTGATCTTTCAGTAAATGGAGGGTCACACCACTTGAAAAATTGATAATACATCTTTGGCTCCTACTAAAAAAATAAAATAGAGGAAGATCTGTGACTAAAAAATCCCCTTTTCATTTCATTCAATTTTTTTAAAAAAAGATTGCAAATTCACATACCTTATACCTGCTACAACCAACAAATCTTCTACCTGGATCTAGGGTTCCATATTTCTATGCTTCCCACATGGGTGTAACGATTCCACATTTGTAGACGATGGGATTGAATGAGGCTGAGTCGCGTTGCGAATCTGCATATATGCTAACCATTTTCCTTTTATAAGAGCTCTCTACCCCCACTTGAGGTACTCATCTTCTCTGCATGCACCTTAGTATAACTCTCTTACTCTCAATTATTTCAATGATTCGCTAATTTGACCCGATCGAACTCTTTACTTTTTCGGAGAAACCTAAGTTAAACCCATTTTGATGTTTGATTTCTATTTAATGTTGATGAAATAAGTTGGGTCGGATCGGGTGGGATGGGTGGGTATGGTATAATTATTTTTGATGGGTGGGCTATAGCTTATGTGTGAAATAACTAGGATTCAGTAAAAAAAAATCACGTCACTTTTCCGCTCAAAAACTTAACCACGCTGACAAAAATTCAATTTTTTTAGTAACGTAAATTATAGTACTGAGTTGACTGTAAGAAAAAACGGTTGAATGACTCACTTGTAAGTTGATATAAAGTACAGTGACAAAAAAAATATTTAACCCGTTTATTATTGTTAAATAACTTATTGGTAAACATTTTATTATTGAAAAACAATTTAATATTGGTAAACATTTTATTATTGAAAAATAATTTAATATTGGTAAATAACTTATTGGTAAACAACTTATTATTTAAACAGCTTATTATTGATAAACAACTTATTGGTAAACAACTTATTGATAAACAGCTTATTGGTAAATAACTTATTATTGATAAACAACTTATTATTTAAACAACTTATTAGTAAATAACTTATTGGTAAAAAACTTATTATTTAAACAGCTTATTATTGGTATACACATTCTTGGTAAACAACTTATTATTTAAACAGTTTATTGGTAAACAACTTATTAGTCCTAGTCATATTTAAATATTGACTTTTTGTTTGTCAAAACTTATTTAAACTTATTGTTCATCGTTTTTTGATGTATAAACAAGTTTAAAATATGTTATTATTGGTAAGGGTATAATAATCCAAACAATATTTTTTTATATCAAATCCTTTAATTAATTCTAAAAAAAATAAACATAACATGAGATTATTTTAAGTTATCCCATAAATAATCTCATAAAAAATAAACATGTGACTAGAACTATTTAATCCTAAGATTAATAATCTTGAGATTAAAATCTCATAAATTATAATACCGAAATTATAATTCTATGCTAAGATATCAATTACTAGATCATGTAATCCGTGTCTCTGGCACTTCCAAGGATTAGATTTATCCGAAGCTTTGGACATTCTGAATGATTTATTAAGTTGAGCGGGATTTTTTTTCTCAAAATCATTTATATTTTGTATAAATAGATTGCCAAATATTTTTTATAAAGAAAAAAACAATTGACCATACATTGGACCGATTCAACATTGTACTAATTTAATGAAAAATATCCGCCTAGTCAAAGCACGAATTGGTTAAACTCTAATCTACTTTCAAAGTTGGCAATTAAATATTATTTTCTCCCTCCAGTTTTATATAATTTTTACAATCAAATTGATTATTATATTTAAAATCAAAATTTATTAGATATACACACAAAATCATTATCTTAAGTCAAAGTTAATTTATTTTATTTTGAAATTTCTAATACATTTTATTTAATTATTAATCTTAAAACTAGTTCATTTAACAATAAAAAGATTAATTAATAAAGGTTATTATTAATATTTATCTGGTTAATTTATGTTTGTATATTTTAAAGCAAACCTCCAAAATTATTTACTTTTGCGTATAGAGTTTTGTTTTGTTTATTTTTGCCAAATATACATGCACGAAAAAATATTGAATAAAATTTGTATCTCAAATTAATAAAATACAATATATATATATATGTTGATATTTTATATTAAAATAAATTTAATGTCACATATATCAAATTAGTAAATAAATTATAAAAAATTCTGCTATATATTGCAATAAATTTGTACTGAATTATAATTATGAAACATCAATATATAGGATTGAATAAATATATAAATATTATATCGAATAAAATTATAAAAAAGTTTCACTTATTCACGTAATTGATAATTAAAAAATCGACATAAATCTTCGCATATATATATATATATATATAATTTTTCAATTATAAGTTAAAGCTCATCCTTGGTAAAAGGGTTTTTTTAAGGGCACATGTTAAGCCCGGAATCGAATGGATGGACATTGAATTTAAAGGATGAAGTCCACTAAAATATAATTTTTAAATACATATTCTCTCACTTAAATATTATTTTAATTATATTTCAGTAGACCACATCTCTTGAATTCAATATCATCCATCCATTTGACTCGATGCCTAACATGTGACGGGACACATGTTAAGAGAATCTTAAATAATACTAATATAAAGAAATCATTTGACGACTTAGTATGAGAATAAGAGGGTAACGTGGCATTTTCCTATTGGTCGGGAGTTGTCATAAAAATGGAAAAGTTACTGTAATATAATAATATATATAAAAAAGAAACATTTTGCTTCTAGATGACGAGAAAAGAATTCACACGCACCAAAAAGCAAATAAAATTCAAAAGAAACGACGAACGCTAAAACTTATATAAGTAGCAGAGTCTACTCTTGGTTCACCATTTTCCCTGGCATCAAATCTGAGAAAGAAGAAGAAGAAGAATTTGGATAGTAAAAATGTCGAGCTCACGGATCTGTTTAGCAGTCGGAACCCTAGCTGTCTTTGTATTGACCTCCGCTTTAGCTGATGTTGTTGTATTGACTGAGGAAAATTTCGAAAAGGAGGTCGGTCAAGATCGTGGCGCGCTCGTTGAGTTTTATGCTCCTTGGTATGAATTTGACTAACGATTTTTTGTGTTTTATGTTTATGTAGTTTTAATTTGTTTTTGAATATTTGTCGATTGGTGTAGTTATATTGATTTTGATGTGCTTTATGTGTTTGTTGGGAATGTTTGAGCTGTTTTGGTAGTTCTTGAGTGTTAGAAGATCTAAGAAATGAATTGAAATTATGTATTGGTTGATCTATCTGATCTGTCGATGATTTCGATGTGATGATTGGCTTCTAGGGATATTGGTCTTTTGTGGATGAATTTGTTATTAGCTTAAACTGAAAAAACTACTAAAATCGCTCCATAATTAGAAGTCAACTTTTAGTTTGGGATGGTTCGAAATATGAGGCGGCTTTAAAAGTTAGGTTGCCAAATGTTAGAGTATTCACGTACTTTTTGATTTTGATGGGTGATTATGTAAAAGTCAAGTTTATTGTATAAGTTATTATGTTTGATTTCTAATTGTGGATTTTATTTATGGTATGTAATTGAGTTTGCTTTTCCCAACCATGGGAGAATCACATTGCAACCCAGAGAAATATAATAGTTTCTATCCTTTCCATGATACAATAAGGATGATAGATGCATGAGGAAGTTTCGTCTCAGGTGAAGAATGTGGGAGCAACTTCTTTATCAAGCTTTTCTTTGCTGAGTCCTGGCGTTCAGTAAATCAGAATTCTTTGAAAGAATATAATAATTGACATATTTATTTATTTATTATTATTATTTGTTTTGTTTTGTTTCTTCTTTTGAAAAAAATACAATCTTGGGCCAAGTTTTAGGATGGGAAGTTCGAAACCTCGGTAGGACATGTCTCAGATAAGATAACTGGATTCGTGCGCATGTGTTTGCTTTAAGTTTGGTTCTCATCAAACCCCTAATCTGCTTTAGCTCCTAAAAGAGCCTTTCAGGTTTTGTTTCAATTAGGTTTTTGGAGAATTGTTGGGAAAGTCTGCTTGCCTCATTTTGTTTGTCATAAACATGGCAATAGGTTGTGACTAGCAATGTTATATTACCTCAATTTTCTACTGTTTCATTCTATGGAATTAGTATGACCACATGAAATTTAGAATACTTCCCAAGACTTTTTCATCTTGGTCACTTCTTAAAGACCAAGCATGCCTAAAACTGTCAAGACTCATTAGTCATTACCATTATTTGCTACCTTTATTCCATTGCGAAGTCCAGTAAAATACCAACTAAATCCATTATCACAAACCAGACTGCCTATAGACTCTATAGCTCTTCATCGGTCTAGGAAATGTTTTCTCTATTTGTGCTCTACCAATATATTGTTCAACAGTCATAGGCTGCCCTTACTCCAGAAGTTCACCGTTTTAAAGCTTTAACAACAATCTGTGGCTTAGCTCCTTGTTTTTCACTTTTGTGATCCTTTTGAGGACTATGGAACCAAATTAGTGGGAAATTATGCAGTAAAAAAATTATATGATATACTCGCTTCATTCCAAACTATAAGATCAACTATATATAAAAATATTCATAAATTAAATTTTGGTATGCAAAAGTAAAAAATAGTAAAAATATACACTTGAGTAACTATATGATTATATATAATATTACGAAATATAGAGATATAATTAAAATACAAGTATATATAGAGTGGTTAAAGGACCGGTGCACCGCCGGTTCAAGAAGCGGAGCAGTGCATTGCCGGTTCAAAGCAAATACTAAAACTGCATCGGTCCTGATTTATTTTTTTCCGTTCGTATAAAACCCGATCGGTTCGACCGGTTTCACTTAAATTGCCATCCCTAGAAAATGAATATGAATTCATTTAGTTTTAGGCAATACAATTTTAAAAGGGTAAATTATCTAAAAATACTACTAATTACAAGATTTTTTGCTTTCAAAAGTTAAATGGATATCATGTTAATTTTGAATTTGAGAATATCTCAAATTGACATTTGACCCTAAAAGTTGATATTAATCTTATATTTTTGGACAAAGAGAGTAGTATATTCTCCCTTTTCCTCCCAAGCCAAGACTAAAAATCGCACTTGCACAATGACAGCTTTTTTTTCTCCAAAACATAAATTACATCACGTTTTCATTAGAAATCTGATTGTTTGTCTTGTTGTAGGTGTGGGCACTGTAAAAAGCTTGCTCCTGAATTTGAGAAGCTTGGTTCAAGTTTCAAGAAGGCAAAATCTGTTTTGATTGGAAAGGTTAGTTCTTGTGATACTTGACCATGATCTGCAGTATGAAGATTATACTTCAACTTAATGGATTAGTGGATTTGTTTTTCTCTCTATTCTGGACCATGAAACTGATCTCAAGATGGTTTGCCAAATGATTTGATGATTTTTGGAGTAGGTGGATTGTGATGAACATAAAGGTGTTTGCAACAAGTTCGGGGTTTCTGGGTACCCCACTATTCAATGGTTTCCTAAGGGGTCTTTGGAGCCCAAAAAGTGAGTGTATGCACTATTAGATAAACAACTTAAAATGCTCTTTACTCATGCATGCACTTGCTTTACATATGATTCCCTCCATGAACTCTCGTGCAATTCTCCATTTCTCCTTTTAATTGATCCTTCTTCTCAAAAGGTATGAAGGCGCACGCACATCTGAAGCCCTTGCTGAGTTTGTAAATAATGAAGGAGGTAAGAATCTTTATTGTTGCTTGCGAATGCTTTAATCTTGTTAGAGGCAAGTCTTTTCACCTTCTTGTGCTGTATATATTGGTTACTAGATCTAGTCTTATATTACAGGGTTTTTTCTGATGAACTATGTAGAATGTAGACCATCATTGTAGTTATACTTAATATCTCTAACTGTGCCAATGATGGCATTACTTCCTTAAGAACATCTTTCTTTTACCATCTTGTTCTGGAACTAAACATTACTTGATCACAATGTTATTCTTCTAGTGTAATTTATATATATATATATATATATATATATATATATTTTAATTGAAAACCTTTTAGTGTATAGTTTATGTAGAGAAGATGCCTTGTAAAAATTGAATATATGGGTTGAATGACTGTGAACTGAGGTTCTTTTCCATTTAGTGGAGCATAGGCAGTCTATCAGTATCTTAATCACTTGTGGCATTAATGAATTAATATAAACAGCTGCGCTCGACTTTATCAAATCTAAAAAAAGGAATAAACTGTACTTATTTGGGGGTTTAGCTTCTAATCCAGTTTATTTATTTCTTAACTATTCAGTATGTCTTTTCTCTTGTTATTCTGTGCTGTTTGGCTCTTCGACTGTCTTGGAATTTCATAATGAATCATTTAGGTTATGAAGTCGGATGTTTCAGTGTAAAATTTCATCTGTTTTACATGTATTGCAATTTGATAAAATTATATTTTACTATTTTATGATGTAATGGGTTTATTTAATAGCGGATGGTTTTATTCTCTTAGTTTGCTTGCAGAAGCACACAATGACTCCTAGAATCTCCATCAAAAGAAATTGACATTTTTATGTTGTTTTTTATTCAGGGACTAATGTTAAGTTAGCTTCAGTCCCCTCAAGTGTAGTGGTACTTAATTCTGATAACTTTGATGAGATTGTCTTGGATGAGACCAAGGATGTCATAGTTGAGTTCTATGCTCCCTGGTAAGAATGCATGGTCAATCTAGTTTTCTTATTGTTGATATGATCTGATATGAGATTAGTAGCTATAATAGCTTTTGGGGTTCTTCAGCAAAAAGACTTATTGGTATGTTTTCAGCTGAATTAATCTGCTATGTGATTCTGATTTTGGCTATATACCTTTGTAGGTGTGGTCACTGCAAAAGCCTTGCTCCTGTAAGTTTTTTATAAAACTGCTTGATGGACCAAGTTTGATTATTGGTTGATTCCTGACCTGTTATTCTGCCATTTATTGTGTAGATTTATGAAAATGTTGCAACAGCTTTTAACCTGGAGAAAGATGTAGTTATTGCTAATATTGATGCTGACAAACACAAGGATATTGGAGAAAAGTAAGTTCCATTTTCTTTAGGATAATTTATGTCTTACTCTTATTAGATTTTAGATTTCTTATATGAGTAACAATACTACAAAGTTTACCTATGGCTATTCCTGAATCTTTTAGATGCACCCTGTATCTGTTTTGGACTGATCTGGAAATCATTTCAGTTTATTGTTAGTTTGTTACCTTTTTTGGCACATATTCAGTTTACTGTTACCACATATTCCCCCCGTTCTTGTTTTCAATGATAGATTCATATAATCTGCCTTTGCAGGTATGGGGTTAGTGGTTTTCCGACTTTGAAGTTCTTCCCCAAAGGCAACAAAGCTGGTGAAGATTATGATGGTGGGAGAGATTTAGACGACTTCGTGACTTTCATTAATGAAAAGTGTGGTACCAGTCGTGATGGGAAAGGGCAACTTACTTCTAAGGTTAGTGGGATAATAGTCCCTATTGTCCACAATAGGATGTTACAAATTATTCTGACTGTCTATTTTTGTTCAATGTAGGCTGGTTTAGTTGCAACTTTGGACACCTTGGTGAAGGAATTCGTAAGTGCAGGAAATGATGAAAAGAAAGCAGCTTTTGCGCGGCTTGAGGAGGAAGTTGGGAAGCTTAAGGGTTCTTCCACAAGGTTTTTGTAATTGAATATGTTTACATATCTTCTAAGTTGTTGTAAGACTACCATTAGCTTGCAAGCATTAGCCAGTATTTGGTGGCTCACAGTACCGTTAGTAGAATCTTTCAAGATTACCCATGCTTGTAAAATCACCTGTTTATTCTTTTGTTCATATCTTTGATATCTATTTATTTTTTCTGCTATAGCTATGGCAAGATCTATTTGAAAGCTGCCAAGAGCTGTTTGGACAAGGGTTCTGACTATGCTAAGAATGAAATCCAGCGGTTGGATCGTATGCTTGCAAAGGTATTCCTCAACTATACATCATCTGTTGCTGTTTGTCAAACCATTACAAGAATTTATAAACACCAGTTTTCTTTATGGTAAACTAATATCGAAAAGTTGAGTCCATGACTAGAGAAACAAAGGAACTTGTCACGTGGCTAAATATTTGGTTGCGGTCTCAATATCATATTATCATCTTAATGCCACGATTAATTATCTGTTATAATTGTTACATTTTCTTATAATAATGTTGTGGGACTGTGTCATTCTAATTGTCTTGGATTTTTCTTTTCCCCGGAAGAATTGAATTTGAGTTCCTAGGTGTTGCCTTTATTAGATTCCAGTGCCAAATTTCAAGTCATGTTTTTCAAGGATCTTAATCAAGTATGAAGAGGGAATTTACGGGGTCATGTTGAGAGGGCGATCCATCCCCCTCTATATGTTGGGTTACCTGATTTTAATTACTTTCGTCTGGCTTTCTTTCTTCTGGGTTCATGATGTGTATCTACAGTTTGTGATCATGATTAGATCATGGTTATATAAACTCTAGCACGAGGCCTTTGACGTAATTTTTTGGTGACCTATGTTCCTTTTCGTATGTTTTTTTTTCTCTCTTCCAAGTAAAAATGGGTTTAGAGGTTTTCCTTGAGTAAGCCGTAAGCATAGCTATTCTTTTTGGGTTCACCTGTGCTTTTTATGCATATCCCATATATATACACATTCATTGCCTGTTTATCTTGTGCTGCAATTTCTGTTTAACGAAAACTTTTACTTGCAAGTGTAAAGGTGTAATGCTTGTTTATTGTTGCAGTCAATTAGCGCGGCAAAGGCCGATCAGTTCACCCTCAAGAAGAATATCCTATCTGCTTTTGCTTGATAGCAAAGAAGAACCGTGTTTAGGTGCCGCAACTTAGCTTGAAAGTATGCACGCGAGACGCTTAGTTTTTCCCCAAGCTTGGGGAATGTACCGTTTAGTTATACACTTAACTTCTTCTGCACATTTTTGCACCCGAAGTGTAATTCTATAAGAGGGGGGAAAGAGACGTTTCAAGTTACTGTAATGTAATATATATTTTTTTTAAATAGGAAAACTTCTTTAAATGCATTACTACTTATGACTGATTAATTTATCAATTTTTACTACCAAAGATCCATGGTTACTTTTTTCGGGAAGTTGAATTCCGCAGATGTTTTGTCAGATAATGTTGGGTAAATCTATACATACATTGTCTTTACTCCCTCCTTACCGAAACGCAGGTTCTTTTGTCGTTTTGCATTCTTTTTTTATTGTTTGCCCACCTTCTCCTGTCTTGTACTGTCTTTTTGATTCTCTCTCTTCGAGTTCCCCCTTCGTCTGCATATGCATTGAGTTACCGTCCATCTGCATCTTCTCTTTTTGATATGCCCGATGATTGTATAGTTGTTTGTTGCTCGTATTTCCGAAAATCTCTTTCCAGTCCGTCGCTGGCGGCAGGGATTTTTTCTGCGGAGTGAGGACCGGCGGCTTGTAGAGGATATAACAATTTAGGGCAATTGAATATTACTTCTTCAAATTTGGCTTATGAATATTCTGCTGAACTCAAATTATTTTTATTTTTATTTTTAAATTTCTTTTCCAGAGCCACAGATAAAAAATTGATGTCTGTTTAATTTTTTTAACAAAATGACCCAATTTTAAAATAATAATTAGTTTAGTGGGGTAATTTGAAAAATTAAAAGTTCAATGGTGTAATCATTAAAATGTGTTAATTACAGTGAGTAATTCATTAGTTTTGTCGATAAAAAAATAACTTTTGTTTCTTTTTAAAAAAAAATGACGTAATCAATAAAACGTGTCAACTACAATAGGTATTTGATTAGTTGTCATATATATATATATATATATATATATATATATATAGTTTTGCCTTTCAGCCCCCCACAACCATGACTCGATCACCAAACACTTCAGGAAAAAAAGAGGTTATTCTTGTAAGAATTAACAATGTACTGAAAACAAAAGTCACCATTCTTGCTTAGTGATAAATCAATTTCACTATCTCATAAAAGCTTACATAACAGTGCAATGCAAGATCACCTAATTCACCCAAAAAAGTACAGAAAACCTGATTGGATTTGGGTAACTTTACTATCATCTCTGAATTTAAGTCGCATTTCAAATTTCTAATTTACATTTTCTTACTGCTAAGAGGACAAAAGGCACAAAAAAAAAATGGCCCACAAGACTAGTTCATGTATATGTAACATTGGACAAGATCAAAAAGAAAGACATCTTGGAAGAGGTCATGAGAACAAATCAGTCACCAAATCATCAACCAAAGAAGTTAATATACCATTCTCAATCTCTAAACCCTCTTCAAATGCTTCACTTTCAAAGTAAACCCATTTCCCATACCGAGTGCTCATGTCCTTGTCCACAAGCTCATCGACCATCAAGTCGATCATGCTTGTCCAACCACACATCACTTTGTATAATTCATCTGCCAACCGGAACTTCCCCTGAAACATTGCGATCAGTTTAATCCATGACTTGTAACTTCCACCAAAGATCCGCTCACATCTGAATTCTAGGCATTCACTCAGGCAGTCGAACAAAAGCTTTCGTTCGAGTTTATAGTGTTCTTCCACATTTTTATCAGACCCACTATTTAACATCTCTAACTGATCAAACAGATCTGGAGTTAAGATTTCTTGTGCCTGATCCAATACAAAATCCTCTAGCATCAACTCTGCATTGACAAGTACTTTTTTGACATATTCTAAATGCCAGTTTGATGATCGGTCAAAATTTCTATACCCAAATGTGGAAGCTATATCCTTTCTTTCTATGCCCCCGACAGAAGTGGAAGAGGCAGAATCTGATAACTCCGTCTCATCTTCAACATATTGGGGCTTTCTGGCAGAGATCCAGGAGACTGTTTCATGACCTTCAGCTGATGAACACGGCTTGTTGCCTGAAAATAACTTTTTTTTATGTAAGAAGATGCATGTAACAAGTCTCTGGGAGAAAAAGTAAACATATTGCATTTTCAGTTTAATAATGTAAGAGATCTAAACTACCATACTATCCACAACAGTTGGTGACACCTTTATATAATCCAGGACTGAATTTTCCTCTGTATTCACACCCGAAGTGTACTATTTCTTTCTAGAAAAATTATATTGTTACAGCAAGATTTTGTCATCGCTAAAACCCTCCTGACTATGTTTCTGATTTATTCCCCACTATATTTTCTGTTCATTTATGGTACTTTTTCAAGTTTGAACCTTGTCTTCTCGCTATGCTAAGTATGTTGTAAGAAAAGAAACAAATGAAAAGCTCATATTCAGTACTTGTACTATTGCTAGTAAAGCTGGTTGTGCAAAATCTGACAAGATGCAACTTCCACCTGAAAAAGATGATTGGCTTGAGATTGGGATGGGACATCGACAATGAAATTCTTTTCCATACTCAATGTTGTTGTGGCGGCTGCTGCTATAGCTACTCTCTTCCAACTCTTCAGAATCCTGAAAATGAAAGGAGAATCTCAGTAAATTACATGTATTTACATGAACAATTCCATTGCACGCTACTAAAATTCAGCAATCAAAATAACTTTTGACGAGTTGCATGCACAGAGGAACTTGATTTACAAACTATTAATTCAGTCCTAATTTTGTTTACAGCTGAAATTGACATAACCAATGTTATCGTCTGTAGTCCCCAGTGGGATAGATACAAAAAAACACTAGAGTATTAAATAAATTGGAGATTTAACTTATATAGACATAAACTCAATGGAGCCTCAGTTTAATTAATTGAGGCTAGATATATATAGCTATCATAGCAATGTTCAACCCCTATATACACATTTGTTAGAAGTTAGAACCTTTTCTCCGCATGATGCCTTGAACCAAATAACCCTTAGTAGTATAACCCATTATGTTTGATACACCTGATCAAACAATTTGAACAGCCATAGTCTACCTTTCATATATACACTCGTTCAATTCTTATTTACTTGTCTCACTAGTCATAGTCTCAAATCTCAACATAATCGTTTAAAGCTACATTCAGTTAACAGACATGTTTTTAATAGTTCACAACCAGCATGATAATAGACTACAAGCACTACACCATTTCCACAAGATGGGAAAATGAATTTGCCTTGATGCTTCTTTCAGCACCTTGGGTCTATTTCTCTGTAGCCCACAACACACGATTTAAGAGGATTCAACTAGGAGCTAATACGTCTGAGATGTCATTCAAGGAAAATGAAATCTGATGAATAGATCCAAGCGACCGGTTTTAGAAAACATTCAGAAAAGGATTGACGTCTACGTTGAATTATCTAAAGGCAAGTCCAACGGTTGAATCAACAAATTTTATTGATGTTAGACTAAAATGTGCTTCATCTCATATGCAAGTAAATTCCACATAAAACCGTGTTATACAGGCAATATGTTTCATATTAAAAGTATTTGACTTAAAACCTGTAAACCGACGCAAGCTGACACGCGCGGGCAAAAAATAAGGAAATCAAGAATCAGGATGTTTTCATTTATACAAACTAGTTGGCAATGCCAAAAAGAAAGACTTGGGTGTACCAAAAAGACAATTCGCCAAACAATAAACCAGGCAACTTGGCATTTCTGAAGTACCAAAAAGAAAATTTTGCAAATAAATTACAATTTGAAATGAATAAATATTTTGGTACATTCATTGATATGCAATGAAGGATAAGGTCATTTCTCAACCTACCAAAACCTATAGCAAAAGGTGGAGGGTTTCTTAGGGAGCCTTCGTTGATGTCTGATCCTGCTCCCTCATATGCAAATATGTAAAGGGGGACAAATAGAGTGGCTAGATTTCGACTTACTAGCCTCAACACCACATTAGAGAATTCAAATCAAAACTTAAATTTCACTGTCTAACAAAAAAGCATCAGCATAACAGGCTTCAGTATCCATGAACTTGACAACTCTAGAGAAAGAAGTTACAAACTTTCCAAATAAAAAACTATCTGAACTTGTTGTAGACCACATACTTTTGAAATTCGAACCAAAATATTGCATAATAGACTGAACAAATTTAAAGGTTATCCTTCCAATAACCTAATAAATGTTGAATACATTTAAGCAACATGAAAATAGTGTAGGTCATGGAACTTATAATTTTAGTTGCCACTGTCAGTGGTAATGCAGATCTATCTCTCTCTCTACGTATATAGGCGGTAGTGCAGTCATGGAGCGGTAGGTGATGGGAGGATTCTGCAGCAATTGATCTGGTGGTACCAGCAAACAATGCAGCAAGCCAACCAGGGTTAGCATATCTGACTGGTACAAGAACTCGAACAAAGAAACATACGGGTAAGATCTCGTCTATGATTTCAGTTATGAGCAGCCCGCATCCTGTTTTGGAGTTGTCTATTTTTTTCAATTTTGCTTAGTTGTTTTAATAAAGTATTTACTTCTGTTATGATATCAAAGATTCACTCTTGCACACCAAAAAAATTAAAATACATCAGAAGAAGGCAAGATTCATTCTTATTTCTTGTGTCGCTGAAAAGTTCGAAATCTGAATTTAAAAAATGAAAAATAAACTTCTGATGAAAAGAAGCATCATTACTGGCGTACCCTTTTCGCTAATGAGCTTGAGTAAATTGTTTTCTTTTGAGAACATTCCAAAATGCTTTCCTAAAAACATCTATGTTATCTACTCTAAGAACAGTAGTAGGTTTTTTCCTCTTATTTTCCTATATGAAAAATTCAGAACTCAGTCTCCAGCTACAATCAACACACCACCATTAAAGGAAAAATGAAATTAAAAGAAGGAAAAAGGACACTAACATTTTAATATTCGAGATTTGGAAAACATTGACACTAATATTTCAGCCAAAAATCTTGACAAATTAATAAATTCACAACCCAACTTCATTACATCAGAATCAGTGAAGATTGTGCACAATAATGGTGACATATTAACCCAGTCAGACCTCCAACATTACTGACGGGACACAAATAACCTACATTTTCAGAACTGAAAAGCCTCATATGACCCAAAAACACCCATTCAAGCTACTTTGCCACTGTGCCATCCCTAAATATAGAGGCATTATTAGGGCAAAGGTTTGTTCTTATTACAAAGAACGCTAATTTGGTGGGAAAAATAGAAAGACAGCGAGAGAGCAGAGAAAGAGAGAAGTTAGAATCCACTTAATCTAATGGAGTATATATTAAGACTAACTAGACTATGGTTATGTCTATTCCATGTTAAATTATCCAGTGTTAGAATATATAATTTATTTAATTAATTCAGCAACTGTAGTTAGTGTGCTTTTCACAACAAATTGCCATAATGAATAGTCACTAACAAAAGAATATGGATGCAGATCACAATTATATTCTCCATAATGAGATTTACCTGACACTTTTGTTTTGAATCTAGTGAAGAGCAATCAGAGTCATGTTGGTGGGCTGGTTTATATTTAGGCAGACCAAGTTGAATTGTTTTCTGATGTTCAGCAGATGTAGAATTCGCCATACTAGGGAATGGCACTGACTCTTGCAGAGTGTTAGCAGAAGTTGGAAAAGCCCCTTGTTTGACCAAATTACAATCCAACGGCTCAACTCTACATGCTAATTCCTTAAGTTTCTGCTCCAACAGAATGGTTAAAGAATCACTACCAATCACATTCAACCCCAGAGAAGATAAATATGATATTTTTGAGTTTGGTTGATCATTAGCAGGGTCGAGTGGCAAGTTATTATTCTTTTCCATAAACTGACCAGATGTATGGGAACCAGGTGGCTTTTTAATGGGAGATGTGAATGTAAAGGAGATAACATCCATGCCATTTTTCCCATCTACTGCATCCCATTTCGTGCACTCATCAACTGAAACATTACATTTTACAAACCTTTCATTTTTGTTGATCAAAACATCATCAACAACACTTCCATTGTAATGAATATCCCCACTGACAGGCCGCTTCTTTCCAGAGAAGTTTTTCGATTTTGATGATGAACTTACCTTTACAGAATCAGCTGCAACTACATTCGTCTTTTTGGTCTCAATTGAAGAATTTTCAACTATCTTATTTACAGTTTTATTTACCCTAAAGGAACTATTTGCTGACATGCATTTTTTGTCTTGCTGGTAGGAAGCCATATTGGGTTTCAAGTTTACCCTTTCTTTACTGGATGCACAGTTCTGCTTCTGGTTATTCTGCTTAAGCACATCAGAAGTCCTGTCTGCTGAAGTTCGCCGTTGCACATTCTTTTGAACGTTTAGCTGCTTCTTATCAAATTGACCTGACTTGGGCCTGTTATCTGCCTTTTGGTTTATTGAACTCCTGTTACCACTCAAGGCCAATCCTTCACTTCTCTGAACATTTGCCTTTTCTTGAATTGCAAGGGAAGAAGATTTCCCTTTATCCTTCAAACTTCTTGATCCACCTTGTTTTGGAACTACAGATGGCTTTAGCAATTGTGAATCATCTGATCCTTTCCTGCCCCTTTCACTACACATATACTTTGCAGATCGATTCTCTGCAGATCTTTGGGATGCTTGAGGAAGCCTGGAGGCTTTCTGTGCAGCCTCCAGTTTCTCTTTCAGGTCCTGAATTCTCAAGGGAACTGAAGGAGACCCAAAGGATGATAACTTACCCTTGATAGTTGATTGAGGACTTTGCTCAATAATTTTGGCAGCTGCTTCCATTATGCAAGCTGCATTCTTTGTCAGAATAAATCCAGGACTCTTTATAGGAGACAACAGCCTATGGTGAGTAATAGAAATGGATCTGGCTGACTTTGGAGGCAATATTTCAGTTTGAAACCTTGCAATTGGTCGGTTCTGCAACTTTTGCAGCCTAAGTTCTACTGGGTTTCTTGAGAATCCATCCAACTTATTACGTGTTTTACCATAGTCTGTGATGTTATACTCATTTTGAGTATCGGTGCTAGCCCTTGGGAGATGAGAATCCCTAAATGAGTGAGAATCAAAAGATGGAGCAAAATAGGGCTTAGAAACTTCAGAAGTTGGCAACGAATCCAGTCCCATAAGTCTAGCAACCACCCCAGATGGTTTTGTTCCACACCCTTCATCGCTACTCACTGATGAAACGCAATTGTAATCACTTCCTCTGACACTCAGACTAGGCCCATTCTGATGCAGCTTCATCTATATATATGGCAATAGTGCGCACATTAATCATAATTTCAGTATAATCACATGACAATGAGAAGGAGAGAGAGAGAATCCACCTGCTGAAGACGCACACTGTCAGAATTTTCTTTTCCTTGGTTTGTACATTCTGGACTCAACATGCCATTATATAATGCATCATAATCAGGAAATGAAAGAGGCCAAGATTATAAAAATCTCAACTCAACGAAACAACGACTTCTATACCAAACTAGTTGGGATAGGCTGAAAATGAAACCTATATTAAAGTATAAAAATAGACCGAGAGTAAAAAAATAATGAGCGTATAAATAGACTGATTAGAATACATTTGCATCGCCTGCTTAAAGTAACCCCAAGAAAATAAAGAAAGAAGTACCGGATAATTCAGACTTGTTTGAGAACAGTTTCTTCCGTGATTTGCCATTCCAATCGAACAACTGAAAAAATCCTCCCTTCGAACTTCGTTTCTCAACCTCCATTTTCTCATCTACTATTCAAAACTACTACTCCCAAACTGCAACAATTTAATATCAACCATCTGGAATAAGACAACAAATAATACCACACTAGTAATGCATAGTTTTTTTTTTTAAATAGCTGAATTAAGCCAATAATCTTAAAAATCAAAGCTTTCATCAAACTCATTATATCAGCCTCACTACTCATTCCAAATAAATACCTAAGGTCAAAAAAAAACATCTTTAACTTTCTTTAAAATACAAAAACTAATTCTTCTTCGCCATTTCTTTTCTTTTTGGTACAGAGAATAAAGGGCACAATCATGTTTACTTTTTAGTATCCAAGGAACTTGGAAATCATTATTACAATTTTACAAGTGCATCTATTTAGTAGCTTACATAACTCTACATTGCTCAATTTGCTACTCAAGTTCATACAAACCCCTAGGTTCAAAAAGTAGCAACATATTTAAAATATACAAAATACACAGAGAAAAATCCACTTGACTAAACGCCAGCATACCTCCACATCTTAAGCTAATTAACTACATCCTAATGGGCACCCATTGGACTAAACAACATTACATACCTAAAGCATTTCTATTAAACTCAGAAAACTTAATTTTTGGGGAAAATTTTGAATTCTTCTGATAAAAACTCCTTTCTTCAACTGGAGAAGAGGTAAAGGATCAAGTAATACCTGATTGTTAGGGTTTGACAGGATGCGGGAACGATTGAAGGCAACGAGAAAGAGCTGAAGAGGGGGTAGTTTAAATTGGGGATAAAAAAGTGACTTGAAATTTTGGACAACGAAAAAGAAGAAGAGATAACGTCTTGGACGTTACAAATAAAATAAAAATAGATTTATTATTTCAAAATACGGATCCTTTATAACTTCATGTTAAATTGGTAATTGATGAATATAATGTTTATGAATAAAAGGAGAGATCCCGTTATAATATTTTTCATCAATGTATTATTAGTACAATTTTAATATAATGAAAAATATTATAACTCACTATGGTGAAGTTGAAAATCAATTTCACCATAGCCGGATCCTAAAAATAGAGATCATCTTATATCTGCGTGTCGATATTATATTGATCAATTGACCAAAGTTAACTTCATGTTAGCCAATCCCTCAACATACTACTTTGAATGCTTTCGGATTGAAAGAATGGAGTGGAGGATGAAATGGAATGTAATAATTTTAAAATATTTTAAGTGTATCTTTGGTTCTAGGGGGTGATGGTGGGTGTTGTCATATCACATATATTCATTCTATTCCAATGAATTTTATTCCACACTTTTCGCGTGGAATAAAAAATCAAAGAGATAGAATGAATTTTCATTCCATCAAATTGATCATTAAATAAACTATTTTTATTTTATTTCTTCATTTATTCAATTCCTTCGATCCAAACATAACTTTAGTAGAATAAATTTTTCGTCAAGAATAAATATATGTATGTGAATTCCCAAAAAAAATATTACAATAATTTGTTTTTACAGAAGTGCTTTGTTCTAAGTTCATTTAGTAAAAAGAATATATAAAACATAAGAAGAAAAGGAAAATAATAATTTCTTTAACTACCTTATGAGTTAAAACTTTATATATATATATATATATATATATATACTTTTTCATTATATGTTTGCCCAAATAACTCTCATTCTTGAATTACATGGATGATGGACCTGAACTAATTTTTTTTGGGATAGTTTGCTTGTATAAGAAGGAAATTAGTTACTAATAACAATAGTTTATATAAGCAGTAGTAGTATTTGTACAATGTTAATTGAAATTTTAGTTCTCCTAATCCTATGGATTGACAAAATGATAAACGAAAAATATATTTTCAACTATAGTTGATTAAAAGTAAATTGTTATGTAAATGGTGATTATTTATTTTTCATAAAACATATATATGCTTCCTACCATTCAACTTAAATTGTAAAACTATATATGGTCATACAATTTTTGGACTAAATATGAAGCAGAAAAATTATCAATTTTTAATTTAATAGTGTCCTTTCTCATGTCCAACCCAAAAAAAAAAAACTAATTTTTGGGATTGGATTTTATGAGAGGAAGATGGATCTAAAACATACCTCTTAAATAATATACCTTTAATAAAATTACGTCGTTTTGGAGATTTTTTTTAAAAATAAAATAATATTAAAATAGAGTGGTACCACTTGCTTTACTTTTATTTACAAAAATACCACCCGTGACCCCACTTATTTTTAAAAAAATCTTCAAAACGACGTAATTTTAATATAAATGTGTTATTTAAAAGAGGTATGCTATTTAAGAATTATACTTTAAACCCATCTCTTTAGGAAGGCATAAATGTAAATGGAACTCTCAACTTTATCTTCCATCTTTTCCCTTGTCTCTATGGTCCACTATATGGGGAGGCTGAAAAAGTTAGTATTTAAAATTCATCCTTCTACTCTCTTTTTTTCATCAAAATTTTCCCTCCTAACAAACAAAGAAATTTCTCTAGTTTTGTTTTTTCCCTCTTTTTGGTGTTAATTCTTTTGATGTTAATAAATGATAGAAAAATAAAAGTATTTTGTTGTTGGAGTTTTGGAAAGTAGCCAAATCCATGTAAAACATGACATTCCCATTCTATTGAGGGAACTTTCTTTTCTATGTACATTTGTCTACTGAATTGGATTTCCCATCCACACAGCTGTTAGATATGTTCTTGGATTTTATCAACACTCATCAACAATCAACATTTGTTGGGCCGAATGAAAGGAGTTCGATACCCCTTAAATAAGATCTCGAGTTTGAGTCTCGTGAATGAAAAAAACTGTGTTAGAAAGAGCTCCTCTCGTCATTGTTAAGTAAATTCCTTGCCGGAACAGTTAGCTAGGGATGCAGAATGAGTTAATATTATGCATGCAAATGAACATTCGATGAGATGCCCATGAACAAATTAACAGTATGTACAAGTACCATATATTCACGGCACAACACTTCATACATGATCTTTCATCTTTTTTTAAGCGAACCGAAATTTTTACTGTCAAGAAACAGGTGATTGCAAGTAGAAAAGAGGAGTGAGAAACCTAACTCTAACAACTTAATTGTGTAGGTTCGTCAGTTCCAGAATCAAACTCCTTTTATTACTTTCCAGCACTAGAGTATTACGCCTCCATTGTTAACCTTAATCAGCCTGTACTTATTCTCACACCGGAGCTATCCCCCGACGGCTCAAGCCGTCAAGCTTTTGGTGTTTACCTATTTTTGTGCAGGATTGGACGCGTTTTGGTGATTGGAACGCGCGGATGGATCTTGGCGTTAACATGTAAGTTCATCAGTTCCAGAATCAAACTCCTTTATATACTTTCTAGGCGTGTCCGTGTGATGTACCTGTATTGGTCCCAACATAAACCGATTTCAAACAATTGACACTAATTTTAAGCAAATAGCACGTATAAGGAGGACTTAACACAATAGCCAACGATAAGTCAAGACCCTTTGGCAGAAAAGTAGTGTGTAAACACTTGCATATAGAGAGATCGATGCAAATTTTAAACAGCTTACAATGTGTGATTTCCACTCAATTTTGGGTTTCCCAGCAGGTTGTGAATGTCCCCGGATATGTGAGAATATATGAATGAGTACAGCAGCGTCAAGAGCAGCATACTCTAGCTGCATATCCATTCATAGCGAAAGAAAAAGATTTATTTTAGGAATTGAAAATCAAGCAAGTTTTGTTATAGCGAATAGAAGACGAAAAAAAAAATTTATATGTTCTAATGAATCCATCTATGACTTCATATTCAGGGGATGAGATTATTCTTATAGTTGGACTAAATTCCCTTGATACAAATTCTGACCAACGCCTTTACAATTAAAGAATATTTTGTTCAAAGAAGAGACAAAATACAAGAGGTTCACGGTCCGCCATAAGTCGGAGAAGAATAAAGAACAAAAAACACAAAGAAAACACAACCGCTCAAAAAGCACTGCACTTCAATACCTAGAATGAAGAAAGCTACCATGGCTAATGTACACAACAAGAATAATCGGTCCCTCGACAACTGTAGAGACGAGTACTGCTCCATAAAAAATCTAGACTTCCATTTATTAGTCCATAAAACCCATAGAAATGTCATGTGTCCATGTGGCAATTCACTTGGTAGTTTTCTATTGTCCACACCAGTGTTACCGGAAAATGCTAATATGTTGGCGAATTGCGTTTCGATATGAACGATCCAAAACATGAAACATTTTCGTTCCCAAACATTAAATTTAGCGATTCAAAACTTATTTTCCTATCTAGTAACATGGGACTGAAATTTTTATTGCACAAGAATGATTACAACTATGTTTTATGATTTTCCAAATGAGAGGCATCTTTATATAGTCACTAGGTCGTGGCTAGGATCAAATCTAATAGAAGACTAAAATCGCCGATATATAACATTCCTTCAAAATATCTAGGATATTTACAAGCTTAGTTATCACATAGATAAATCTGGAACGTCCTATCAAAAACCCTAATATTTATAAGAAAACTCTAAAATAAATCAACTGTTGTCAACAAGTTAACACCTTGTGGATATCCAATAAGGGTAATGTGGTGCAGCTTCTTGAAAATGCACATGTTGCAACACTAACTTAACTAGATTTAATTATATCTTTAAGAAAGTTATTCTAACTTATCACGTTTCAGATAAAATATTTCGTACCAAATAACCCGAAAAAACTTACCCATATCGTACTTCATACCATGACATGTGACGTTTTCCATTCTCGTTTTTCGTTATACATATCATATTGAGCCGCCATCCAGAGTACATTGGTCCACCCAGCTTTGTGGGTAATTATTTTAGTCAGGTTAGAACCGTATTTAATTACATTGGTACTGATTTGATAAACAATTGGTATTCCTCATGAACCCATAGATTCTTCAACCAGTCATGAAGTAATCCAATTAATATAAAATAACTAATGTCACATTAGTATAATTCATGTTTCTAGTTCATAAGTTTGTGAGACAACCTCCTTTTGAGAGGTGCTCTCTTGCACACATCCCAGCACCTTTCAAAGAGCCAACGAGAGACCACCTAACCTAGCATCCATTTATAAGCTCTAAAATCGCATAATGATCTCATTCAATATTTTATTTCTCTAGGGGATAAACTATTGATTTCTTAATAGACATTTACATGCTTGGAAGCGGGGGTGGAGTCGGACACCAATTGAAGGTGGTCTATATAACTCCATGTCAATATTTCCGAAGCAATTATAAAATCTAGCATATAAGAAAATGACATAACACTACCTGATTTGGAGTTAAAGGTCGTTGCTCCCAGTTGCTACTTCGTCTTGTCTTGTTTAATTCAGCTCCCAAGATTTTCTGATTCATTAAAAAACACCAAAACAATGACAGAAATTACATCCGGTATCCATATGAACATGAAGCCAGCCGAATGGAAGAAGAAGATATAAAGATTTGAAGTGATCAGGAAATGCAAATTAACTAATGACTTTAAGGAGTGACTACCCAAAGTAGCCGTTACATTTCTAAGTTACCTTTGCCAGACCAGAAAGACCACCCCGAGGTTCATTAAATAAATTCTGAATATCCAGCAGCATCTCATAGTGCTTGAAACACCCCAGATCTCCATAAGAAAGAGCTAGCTGCTTCACATCACACCGGAAGTTATAGCCTACAAGTTGTGAAATTACAAGGATCATAAACTGTAGCACCAAAAGAAGATGTCAACCTATTTTCCAATCAATACCATATATAACAAGACATGCAGTAGCCTGGACTATGGCCTTATTTCTAACAAGTAACTTTGGGAACTTTTCTCCCCTCCACCCATCCCTGCCCCTCTCCCAAATAAAAAAGCAAAATTTAGCTGACAAAGCTTTCCATATTAACTTAGCAAAATTATATAATCTTACAAGAGTGACTTATCTTATAATTACTATATCATACCAAGCTTTAAAATGCTAGGGGAATGAAATACACGAGTCAGGCAGTTGTCCAAAATATCAGGTACATCTTCAAACAACTTTATCAGGTCAAAGATATGGACCACCTTTTCAGAAGCAATTTGCATGATAGAAACCTGTAGCATGAAAAATAATGTTAATGAGAGTTGGAAACAAATAAACAAGAATGATCAGTGTAAAGGAAAAACATATAATCCAGATCAAGCATGTTCAAGATACCTATATGCTATTATGGAACTCTACTGATAGAAATTATAAACAAGTGTTCGCAGAACAAAACGCCATAGAAACCAAAAACACCACAAATTTTCAACTTTGAAATCTGGGATGTACTGAAGATTATTGGATAATGGTCGAACATAATACTCAATACACTGGATGTAGGCTCTTGGGACTATGGCCTTTTTGTGTCATTATATCAACTTGTGCTAGGACTTTTAGTAAGGCAGCGATAAGGTTACAGTGTTTTGGAATTCCTTAGAAAGTGGGATAATTATTAACATAAGATTAATTCATAACAAATTAGATAGGACCTGAACCATGAGGAATCCACTGGGGCATCACCACATTATATATACACAATTAAAGAAATGAAAATTTTTACATGTATAAAGAGCTTATCGACTCTGATGTTATTTAAGTTAGACAGACGCTATTTATAATTAACAGAAAGGTAAACCATCTCTATTCTCTAAATAAGTGAAAAGAGATAAAGATAGGTACCCTGCCAAAAAAAGACAATGCATCTAGACAAGATAAAAAATCATTTACACGCAAAATACATTGAATGAGGTAGGTAAACTTGAAATTTAGGAAATCGCAAACAATGTGTACGGTTATGTGCTATTGAATTCCTTTTCTTTTCCTACTTAAATAGTCCTTTTATAGTTTTTGTTATGAATCACTATGGTGTATTTGATATGAAGAAACTATGGAGAAGGCACAAGACCTTTAGTAAGATTCAGTTAATGAATCAAGCAAGGACAAAGAAAATAAATAAAGAAAAAATTAACTTTTAATATTTAGGGACTGGAGATTGATTAATAAAATATTTACCTTGGGCTTCTTGCCCTTCTCACAAACAGGTTTCCATTCACAATCAATGCCCACAACTTTGCACCCCTCAATATGGCATGTTGCATCACGCAAACCACTGATCTCATCAACCCAAATTATGTCTTCCAAAGCCAATTCATTAATATTTAAAAATCGATTTTCTTGAAGGCTTGCCTGAAGGTCTGCATAACATCAAAACATTATGATTAAATGTGTTTCTGTTTTAATGTCAATAATTAATCCAATATTTCTAAATCAGAAAAACTTTTAAAATGAGAAATGAAAAGTAAAACAAAATGAACTTTACATATAACTTTTGAGATGAACAGTTGGTGCATAATTTACATATATCTTGAGAACCATTTGGGCTCAATAACGGGAGATATAAACTTAAGTGCACTTGAGAACAAAAAACCTCATCCTTCCTCCTACTAACTAACGGAGAAAATAAATTATAAATTATTAAGAGCACACAGGAATTTGAGGAAGGCCAGGTCCATAGTCCGACATGCTAGTAGTACAACATACTAATTTCTTTTTCTTTTTCTTTTTTTCCAATTACAAGCCTTTCATGAGATGAGAACAAACCCAGTTAATATGATGTATTCACTGCTACTTTGAAAAATGTAAAAGCTCAAGTTTTGTAAAATAAATAAATAATGAAAAAAGGGAGGGAGGAGATTTTTGTCACGGGACCCAATATTCACTAATCAAACTAGGTCCACAGGAAATTGTCATATCATACCGTAAAAACTTTTTTTCTGAACTACGATGGAAATTATAGTCCTTTTTTCGGATATGACAAACCGATTAAACATTAATTTAATAAATTTCTTTTAAAGTATCTCCAGATAACTAGAAAAATTATAATAATGATACCGATAGAAACTCATCTGACTAAATATTCAAGTCTTGGAAAATACACAATTATATTAAAATTCCAATCATAAATAAACGTTGACCTACATGTGAATTAAAAAAGTTTATTAAATGTTGACTAAAATAATGTACAATGCAAGTGTTGAAGATGCAGGTAAGACATGAAAAAGGAACATCCAACACACCTTTCACATTCACAAAACCTTTGAGGGAGTAACGATCACAAAGCTCTTCAACCTTCTCCAAGTAGCCAGCTTCCATTGCTAAATAAACCTTAAATTGTAGTTTTTTAATGGAAAAGAGTGAGTCACTCATATATGTATAGCACACTTTGTTTATAAAGGGAAAATTGATGTCTTAATTTCAAATACCACTCCAACTAATAGAAAGGTTAATAGTGGTTCTGATGTTTATGTGTAGAACCCAGACACATTTGATTAAACACTCAAATTTGTTCTCGTAGGAATCGAAACAACAATGCCATAATGCAAGTATCAATCAATGTTCATGAAGGCACTTGGGGCTTGAATGAAGATAAATTGATTAATTGACAGCAGGAATTAGGTTGGGCAGCTTATGACCAGTCTTAACATTGAAATGTTCAACAAATTGACGCTGACAAAGAATAATGCTAGGGTTCCAAATGCTCTGTCAAATTTGACAGAAAGATGTGTTATTATTGCATTGGTTGACTACATCATTAATGATTGGTCAAGTAATAAAAGTAAAACTAAAAGTGAATTAAAAAAACTTATTTCGATAGCATTACACCTGAAAAAAGAAAGAAAAATATAATAAAACTACTAATCCAGGATGAGTGACCAACAGACCAAGAAGCATTAATTCCATTACAACCATGTAAATAACAACAGATGAGTTGACTCATGATAAAAAGTTTTTGATAGAAAAAATTATTTTTTAGTACCTTAGTAGAATAGAGAGATTACAAGGAGTCCCCACCCACCTTATAACAAGCAGATGAATTGACTATTGACCAAAGCTTAAAGATGGCAACAGGGCAAGTTAACAGATTGGGCAGCCTCAGACTAATTTGTCTAAATTTTGACATGTTCAACAAAATGGACGCCAACAAAAAGTAATAAAACCCATCATCCAGGCCAGGTGACCAAGCAGAAAATATCGCCAGACTAATTATATTCTGAGCATTGATAATTTACTTTCTCTATTTAAACTTATGATGTCTTGTGGCCAATTCAATATTATGGCATCACTGTAACACATTTAAACTGATACAACACGTCGAAAATCCCATTGTAGCTTATATTGCAGTATTTTCACAAATAACTACCAAAATCACTAGGTGTTTTTAATAATATTTAAATATGACCTTGTAATGATAAACACAAACACAAATCCGATAGATGGAAATTCTGGAACGAATTTAAGTTGATTTTAGTCTTTTCAAACTACAAAGCACTTGTTCACAGTGAATCATTTAAGCATAGTCAATGCCAAATAATTATATGTTTCTAAGACCAGATACGCACCTGCTATATCAATGGCGTATTGAATTATTTCGATGAGTGCTGTGACCTCTACACCCTCTAATCTAGTTGTTAAAATAAAAATAAAAAAGGATTCCAGATTTAATTGAAAAGTAATGCAAAGTGGTTCTGGTTCTATCTTCTGGCCACAAAAATGCCAACGGTAGTGGTTGCTCATGTTCAAAGCTACTTACCAAATATTCAAGAAGTTGTTTATCACTGTTCGTTTTTGCCTCTGCAATGTCCCAGCATCCCTTTCCAGCTAGCTTCTTTAATGAGCTGCAATTGGATAGATACTTTCATTTAGAACTTGAATAGAGAACGTCTGAAACCAGTAAGGGTACCATCAGGTGATGAAACATGGAACAGAACATAACTTAAAGATAAATATAAAGTTTACCTTTCTTTACCCTTATGATACACTTCTGGAAATTCATTTTTCAGATTGTTTTTCTTTATAACATCGTAAGCATATTTCAACAGCAACCTATCAATATATTGCTGGACAAGGACACACAACATTGGCTTTCCCATAAAAGTTGCCCACTTTTCTGCTGCTCTATATTCTTTAATTTCCATCATTCTAAATAGAAAAGCCTCTCCAGACTGGCGGAAAGAGAAGTGTTCTAGCAGAGTGACTGCTGTCATATATGACTGGGACTCTATCAACTCAAAAATATATTGCTCAACAAATACTTTTGCTGCGTCCAAATCATTACCATTCTTCACATGTAAGTTGCACATAACATTCTCAATATTTTCCAACCTGATATCAAATATTTCAAGTATCTTTATAAGAATCCTTTCATCATGGCCATTTCCCCCAACAGTGTTAAGAAATAGTTGTGCAGCAATGGACTTTGCTTCTACTATATCTTCTTGGGTAGTTCCTGTTTTTAGAAAACGACGAAGAGCAGATATTATCAAGTGACTGAATCCTTCACAATATAATTCGAATATAGGCAAGACATAGAGGCAGCGAGCAACAAAAAGAGCTGGTCCAGGTCTTGGAGCATTATATAGAACTTGATGGACTGTTTGCTGAAGAGAACGAAATTTTGCTGTTGCCTTGCGCGTTCCTATCAGAAAATCACAGGTATATGTAAATGTGTGCATGTGTACTCCTGTAAGAACTATGAACGAGTATAAAAGGAATAATTAGAAAATTATGACCAGAGTGAAACAAAAAACAATAATTTAACAAAACTATAATAGTTGTTTGATTGTTTCTTCATTTATACTTTATTGCATTCAAGTTTTCACCTTGTATGTGCCCGAATTTGACATTAAAAAGGTTTGCTCTATTCTGCTGCAGAATCTAAAATAGTATTAATAAACAATTTATCCAGTTTAGACCATTTAAATTCAACAAGCAATCAAAATACCACAATGTCAAACAAGCCATTGCTGACATCCACGCAAACATACTTGTGAAAATATATATTATGCATGAAAAATATATGACTGATACAATCCAAATAATATAATAACACGTATACAGATATATATAATCCTATGTAAATACATAGTTACATTTCTGTAGAAAGTAATTGGTTCAAGGTATCTCTTCTCATTCCTCTCAGACTGACAATGCATCTCAACTCTTTTCTCTCATTAGTACCCTAAATGGCTTGCCAGATAGCCCATATACACGAGTCAAATAGAAGACATTATCAAATATATTGAAAGCTACAACCTCTTCTGTCCTCTTGTTTTCGTGCTTCTTTATGACTTTGACTCGAAACGCTCATTCTATATGTCAGTCTTTGCTTATTACACTTGACTATACCCCAAAAAACACATAAGATGGTACGGGAACTATATTCCTTGTGCATTCCACCATAGGCAGGTTCCACGTACCCGTTTACGTTCTGTGTACCTACTAGTTAAGCGTTCCTGTTAACCATGGTGTTGACCCATGCGTCTTTTATTGGTTTATATGTTATTAGGTCTTTAATTAGATCTTTAGTATGTGTCTTGGAGGTTTCCAAGTAAGAGTCAATTAGTTTACTAACAAGAATTTAGGATCTTCTACACTTAAGATTGCTAGAACTCCCAGAGTTTGATGTTTATGCTAGGTTCTCTTTTCTTTCTTTTTTTGTAGTTAACCTTGTGCTCAGAGCGGAAACTATTTATTTGTTTTCAAACCTAAATATCATAATCTACAAAAACCCCAAGCCAGCCAACCATGATCATAACAATTTACTGTTATAATTTGAGTCAGATTTGAAGTGGGTTTCATTAATTATTTGAAGTGAATCCACATATCAATGTGTTCTACTCCATGAGTAGATTAAATTAAGTATTTGGAAGCTCAAATCCACGGAGTAATGAATGAGAAATTAACTCACAAAGATCACCCTTGAAAATGATAATAAATACTTGTGGGAAGCCAAGTCCCACATCTTTTAAGAACTAAAGTATTATTTGGTTTATATACAATAAAGTTGCTCTTAGGTTTGAGCCCTAAGGGGCACCCCACTTTTGTGGAAGGGAGAAGACCTAGCCAAAGCTTGGTTCAAACCCACACACGCGCCGACCGGCCGGCCTGGCTCGTGGGTCTGGTCATTGTATATAATTTTTTGGACAAAATTCATTTAAATTTTTTATTTAAATTTTATTTTATTAGTTTTATTATCAAAATTATGTTGTTTTGAGAAGTGTTATTTATAATCAATACTGCGTCGTTTTGGGAAGCGCTATCTGCTCGATCGGACCCTCAAAAACTACGTCGTTTTGCCGAACGGAAGCGCCCTTTCTGGTAAGGCCCAAAACTACGTCGTTTCTGGCTCTAACGGACGCGCCCATTCTGCAAAGGCTCAAAACTACGTCATTTTGACCAAAAGATGACATGCAATGCCTTTTCAGAAGCATCCCATGCCTTTTCAAGTGCTTGTGTCCCATCAGAAGAGTTACTAACCCCTCCTATAAATAGACTAGGGGGGCAGCCACTTCATTCATTCAAATCCAAGCATTTTCAAGTATTTTCTAGTATTCATTTCATAGTTCATTTAGAGAGAGAGTTCTGAGCATTATATTTGGTTCGTTAAGTATACTATTTGTAGTGCTACTATAGTATACGTTGTCATTGTATCCTGAGAGACAAGTGCTATCAACTCTGAGCACCGTAAGAAGGGTATAATTATCTTAAGGACATAATACCAAGTACTAGCCTTGACAAAATCTTCTTCTGCATTTTGGTTTACTTGAGATAAGTTTATATATATATAGTCCATTCAATTTTTCTAACATTTACTATGCTTCCACACAAGCTCAGGTTTCCAGCAACGATGACTTCTCACTCCAGAGACTTTCTTTAGCAAATATAGCCCTTTCCACATGTCACATCATACAAAACTTGAACTGTGAACATGGTGATTTCTCTAATACCACATGTCAGCGACATTCATCTGTATGTCAAAAACTAATTGAACAAGTCAGGTCAAAGTTTCTTAAACTTGAATCTCAGATCCCCATTCAGGATCATAACACATCCTAGAATCAAAAACTGCTCCCACGCCGTCAACAACACCTAAGCATACCATCTTGTCCCCTAGTTCAATCCCGATACGTTTACCCTTTTATTATACAATCAACAAACCATGAATCCCAATATCTTTCTTGCTATTTAAACCCCCAAATCCCAATAAACAAGCCCCTACAGTCCTTAGTTTTCCCACTGCACAGATTTTAAATTTGCATCGAAATCTCATAGGTGTCCCACAATACTGAAATATTACAACAGCTTACATGCTAAAACATTTAATAACTACTTCGATGCTTCACATAACAGACTAATAAAACGGCACAAGACTAGCACGGTGCACGCACAACCCAGCATGCTGCACGTCCAACAATCATATAATACCAACAGATAGCCTAATATGCCTAGATGCAGTCAGCTCCATGTCAAAACTACACACAAATCTTTTACTTTCTTTTTCTGGACAGAGTATAGAAATATAAAAAAGAGGTGTTTCACTTTCACTAATATAAAAAACAGTACAAGAAAATAAGTAAACATATAAAACAAACAAACAAAACAAATCATAAGTACATAAAAATCAATTACCAAAAACTGCATAAATAACTTGGAATATAAAGGAAATCTTAGAAGTCTAGAGGCCTAGAGGTTTGTTCTACATTTAACCCTCAAAAGGTAAATAAATTGCCAACCACAAAAACGAAAACATTAAAATATCCCGTTAATCCAACTAAGCATGAAATTAAAAACTGAAAACTTTCTAGACACTTCCAATAGAATCAAAATGATATGGACTTTTGCTCAATTGTCAATAAAACTAACAAAACAACCAGCATAGACAACTGATTCGCTATTTGATTTTTCATTTATTATCTTTGTTGATAATTAACAGAGCAAACGAATTAAAAATTTGTGTGTATTAAAATCTACAGTGGGAAAAATTGTACCGCAAATATAACATTCTTTTAATAGGTACAGAAACACCACTGGAGAAACATGGGTAAGATCAGAAAAGGCATGCAGGGATATAGTCCATGCTTGATGAGTTGTTTCACTTTTGTGTTCTCGAACACTTCCATCCGAACCCATGGCAGATAGTGGAGAACCTAAACAAACAAACAAAAAGAAGCATGTTGAGAAGTAAACTACTGTACCCCATCAATTATGTAAATGCTCCAATGGGAAGTCAACATTTTATCAGTAGAGTGATTAAGCAACAGTTACTCAACATTAGCCTTATGTAAATTACCATTAAAAAAAACATAAATGTCAAGGCAAGTTGGCTTGGTTATTATATAACCTCATAATTATTAAGCATGGATGTTGGAGCTGGCTGGCCAATACCAACATAAAACTGCTAATGAAGTCCCATATAGTAAACAAATATTACTCTACAAAGTTCTTTTTTTTTGCTCGCGCGCGGGGGGGGGGGGGGGGGGGGGGGTGGTTGTTGAGAGGAGATCGGCGCCCTTAAGTATCAGTAAATTTCCCTTGAAGTTCTTGGTGAAAAGTTGACATACTATAGGAAACTCAGTTCCACTGATAGAATTCAGCAACCTCATTATTTTACAGCAATATCTAAATATTTTTCAAGATTTCAGGATTTGAAAAAAACATAAACCGCTTTAAAAAGCTCAGAATGAAGTAGTTAAATTTTTACGCACAAATAGAAAACACATGAGCAACATGAGAATTTTAAAACCTCATATTCCAAGTCAGGTGATTGACAACCATTGATGATGTTGTTTCCCATAGGCACACTAGAGATCTAGAAGGGAGGTTGAATAGATCTCTAAAAACATTTCAATTAATTAAAGATGTATTATCAAGTAATTAGTTAATCAGATTGATTAACCACAACGGAATATTCTTTTATAAAATCCCCTTAAAGATTATAGAAATCACATAACTAAATTAAGTTTTGTGGATATACAAACACATAGCAAATATATCAGTTATAAAGTGCATAATGTAAATGACATAAAATAAAAGACACAAGAGGCTTAAGTGGTTCGAAGACTGTATAACTCCTAGTCCACTCTTCTACTGCACAGAGTAGGAAATCCACTATGAATTCGGTCTGAGGACACTCTGCCCTCTTCAAGCCCCGCAGACTTGAATATTTAGTCACTAAGACAAGGACACTAAGACCTTTTCAAGCCCAATAGACTTAGATATTTAGTCACACAGACAAGGATCCTCTGACCCTAATTCGGTCACTACGACCAGGATCCACCGACCCCAATTCGGTCACTAAGACTAAGATTCACCGACCCTAATTCTTGATTGTTGGTGTGTTGGAGGTGCTTCTAAGATGGCATGTAAGTTCTTCATCTTATGGTACTTAATATTATGGTTGTGATCTTCCCTTTAATGCTTGCTGAACTTTGTCGTTGAAGTTCGATCTCTTCTGGTTGTCAGCAGCTACATATGATCATAGTTAACTTACTGTTAGGATGTTCAATTCAGCTTCACATCTTCTTATGCTCGGCCTCGGCCTCGGCATTGCAACGCGCCTGTTTACTCACAGAACAGGCGCTGCGGCACCTTGACACGGCAACAAGCACTGCCAGAGCACTGCAACGCTCTGTTTACTCACAAAACAGGCGCTGCGGCGCCATAACACAGCAACACGCAGACACAGCTCGCGAAGAACACAGACTAGGCCATACAAGGCCAATAAACTTCGCTCAAACAACAAATTACTCATACCCAAACTATATAGACTTCACAGAATTGTTACTAAGCATGTAGAGCAAGATTATAACCAACAAAACAACATCAACAACCAAATTTAAACCCTTCAATTCAATGTTTTTGCAAAAACTCCATTTTTAGACATTCTTAATGAAATCAACTACCATGAATTCGTTTTTCAACCAAATCAATCCATTCAAATTGCATTCTTTTCGTTTCTTAATGTTTTAACACAATCCATCATCAATTTACAGTTTATTACATGAATTGAGCATCAATTTTGATTCTAAAATAAGCCATATCATAAATATTTCACTATAATTTGATTTCTTTACTTATAAACATATTTCCATGAATTTGATTACTCTAAATCATGTATGAATGAAATAAAACATGTTATAAACATCCATTAACATATAAGAAACCATATTTACAACAATCTTCCACAAAAACTCATTCACAGAGAATTTTTTTCATAAAAACTTAAAAACACAAAGACTCACCACAGTATCCCAAGTTCGAATCGAATCAAATCCATCAAAATAAAACCTTAAACTACTGGCCCAATAATATCTTCTTGGGTCATCTTAGCCCACCACAGGCTCACCCAAAAGGTCATGATTTGAAAGTACTATTAGTAGCAACTTAATACCTTATACACATACAAATCTTTTTCATATCTTTCGATGTGGGGCTGGTGTGTTACAAACTCCCCCACTGAAATTCCTGACATCTCTGTTAGAACCGATCACACACACAGTCCACAGATCTTTGTTTCTCTAGCCATTGTGGGATAATACCGGCTAGTTTCGTATCCCCACCTCTGGACCTCCATCTCTCCATTGTGGGATAATACCACCAGCCTTTGTGTACCCACATCCGGCAAACCAATCGGATGTCCCGACCCGAGCTTTCGAGAGTCGGCTCTGATACCATATATAATAACCCGGGTTAAATCCCGAGTTCGAAACAAATCTCGGGTCAAATCCCAAGTTCGAATCGAATCAAATCCATCAAAATAAGGTCTTAAACCACAGGCCCAATAGTATCTTCGTAGGTCATCTTAGTCCACCACAGACTAACCCAAAAGGTCATGACTTGAAGGTACTATTGGTAGCAACTTAATTTCTTATACACAGACAAATTTTTTTCATATCTTTTGATGTGGGACTGGGGTGTTACAATACGAGATAGTGATACCTGCAACGATTTTAAGATAAGTTATGCTTTTAATGATTCTTATATCTTGATAAACAAGTGGGGTATGGCAGGATACTTTTCTTAAAAATCGCCTATGTGAGTGTGAACAGGGCCAATTCTATGAGAATGATAAGGATATACCTCTCTAGACCACTCATAAATCCGGGAATGTTCAGGGCCGAAATGAACAAAATCATGTGAACCAAACAATGTCTGGAAAGATTCTGGGTCATCTTAGTCCACCACAGACTCACCCAAAAGGTCATGACTTGAAGGTACTATTGATAGCAACTTAATTCCTTATACACAGACAAATTTTTTCCATATCTTTCGATGTGGGACTGGGGTGTTACAATATGAGATAGTGATACCTGCAACGATTTTAAGATAAGTTATGCTTTTAATGATTTTTATATCTTGATAAACAAGTGGGGTATGGCAGGGTACTCTTCTTAAAAATCGCCTATGTGAGTGTAAACTGGGCTAATTCTATGAGAATGATAAGGATATACCTCTCTAGACCACTCATAAATCCGAGAATGTTCAGGGCCGAAATGAACAAAATCATGTGAACCAAACAATGTCTGGAAAGATTCTATGTAAATTTCTATTGTCTCGATTTACACAAACGGTTGGACAGTTCAAGACATCACGTTCACTGAACAACCAGTAAACCCGAAAGTCTTTCACAAGGGAAGGTTCAAAGCCAAAAACCACCTCCCTCTATACAGATGATTTTCAATTTTGACTCTCTCAAAGTGCATAACATTTGCTTAAGGTTGGCAGCCAATTTTATTCATGTGGGAGATTGCTAGAATTTGAGCTTAAAATAAAGTGGGTTTCATTAATCATTTGAGATGAATCCACATATCAATGTGTTCTACTCCATGAGTAGATTAAAATAAAGTATTAGGAAGCTCAAATCTATGGGGTAATGAATGAGAAATTTACACTTAAAAATCACCCTTAGAAATGATACTACCTCCGTTCCTAAAAGATTGTTGTTTTAGAAGAAAAAATTTGTTCCTAAAAGATTGTCGTTTACAACTTTCTAGGAGAATAAATTATTTACTTTCCTATATCACCCCTACCTTCTCTCATTATCCCAATAAATTCTCTCTCTTGTATTAATAGTTTTCAACTTCCCATAAAGGGGTAGTGATGGAATTTCACACAAATTTTAGTTATTAAATGACTTTCTTAATCTATGTGTAAAAACCTAAAACGACAATCTTCTAAGAACGGAGGGAGTAATAAATACTTGTGGGAAGCTAAAGTCTCACATTGGTTAAGGACCAAAAATCAATTGAGTATATATACAAATTAGTTTGCTCTTGGATTTGGGCCCCAAGGACACCCCACTTTTGTGAAGGGGAGAGGACCTAGCCAAGACTTGGTTTGACCACGCGCGTCGCCGCTCGATTGGCTGAGCCGGGCTCGGGGTCGTTTCGTGGATCGTGGGTCATTGTATATGTATATCTTTTAGGGTAAAATTTCTTTAAATTTTGTTTTGTTTAGTTCCTTTTTTATTTATTAATTATTGAAGCAAGGCAAGCAAACAAAGAAGAAGCCAACGCTTAATACTAGCGCCGCAACACTAGGGTCAGCGCTCCAAGGCACGCACCTAACTCTTGGTTTCGTCTGGCCTGATTGATGGACATCTGTTCAGCCATGCCCATTCATATGTGTCCATTCGATTCGCAAGGGTTGTGTTCCATCTGAAGGATCACTAAATCATCCTATAAATATCATATGGAGGCAATCATTTTATTCATTCAATTCATCATTTCATCAGTTATATACATATTTGAGAGAGTTCAAAATATTTTGATTTGGTTCGTTATATATGTTATTTGTAGTGTTGCTATAACATACGTTGTCATTGTATCATGGGAGACAAGTACCGATAACTGTAAGCACCGTTAAAGGGAGCATAATTGTCTTAAGGACAAAGTACTAAGTACTAGCTTTGACATACTAATTTTTTGCATTTTCAACTGTGGTTTACATAGATAAGTGTATATATATATGCATTGTTCATTTTCATAACAAGTGCATCATCTCCCAAAACTAAAGCCTGATCAGCCTCTATATTTGTGTTCTCTATCACTCTCATTTAACTTAATTCAAGTATACATAATCATAACAGAAAGTGTCACCAAGTATAGGAAATTTTTAAAGCATTAAATAGAAGAAAACAAGGAAATTAAACACTAAATACGTTACCCAATATTTCAAATATATTTACACAATTTAACAAAATAATATATATATATATATATATATATATACAATATCTTTCTAAAGCGAACTGTAAAAAGCGAACTATGAGCGAACTTAAAAAAAACACGCGGGTCGCGGATATGGCTGGAGCGGGTTGATACAATATTGATATATTTGGTTTCACAATATATCAAATAGCCATATATTGATATATTTGATATATTATGAAATCAAACATATCAAAATTGTGATATTTTGATATATTTTGAAATCAAATATATCAAAATATATCAATTTTGAAATCAAATATATCAATATATATCAAAATATTAATATATATTGATATATTTTGATATATATTGTGAAATCAAATATATCAAAATTATGATATTTTGATATATTGTGAAATCAAATATATCAAAATCGGACTACCCGAGTGTTTTTACCTTAGTTCGTCAATGGTTCGCCTTTTCCGGTTCGCTGGAGAAAATTTTCATATATATATATTCACAGCCCAATAAAACAGTAATAGATTGATATGAGATACGAATGGCATGATTTCATACATAAATTTACTAAAAACATCCCAAGAATGCATAATCAGAAAGAAATAATAACAACATTTAGAAACACTGAACAATTGGCTGAGCTTACCCGACCGACTGTCACTAAATTTCTGCAATCAATTTGTTGTTACTTGTTAAAATGGCTTATCTCTCGTCTTTGCAACAATGGCAGAATCACTACTTCAATAAAATATACATGGAGTGATATATACGTATATTTGTGTTAATTTCTGTTGATTAATCAACAAAAATAAACAATAGAGCCTAATCAATTTCTCTCTAAAAACTGTATGTTGTAATGTGTGTATTACTGTGAGTATAAAATGGAGATAAAGCTACAGAAAAACCGCCATTAAAAAGCCCTAAAGTAGAGCTTCTTGGCCCATTGCAAAAAATGGCAACAATTGTTTCCTTCCAAGGCTTCCCATCTGTTTAGGAATTTTGTATTTTTCTCTCTCTCCAAAAAAAAAAAGTCAAAAGGCTGTTACGGTGGTGCTATCTTGTGCTGGTACGTCTCTGTACTTGTCCTGGATAAGAAGCGTGACTCTTAAAGGAGGACATTTTCGACTTTTGACTTTTGAGATGTTTTAATGAGGTTAAGGTTGGATGCGGGACCGACCACTATAACGTGATGGGGTAAAGACTAGAGTCAACGGGTTGGGATGATCTTGACTGTTTAATTTTAATTATGTGGGACAAACATTTGTATTAGAATAAACTTTAATCACACTATTTTTGTGAGGTTTTGGATATTCAAAAAAAAACATAATTTCTGTGACTCTCCAAATTAGGTACACACAACTCATTTTGAATCGTCAAATACATATTATAAAATTCAAATATAAATCTTTCTATTTACAACTATTAATCTGTCTTGCAAAATACGACCATACATAAACTGTGAGTTTCAATACAAATATTGTGTCGTATATAATACGAAAATTGTAAGACCCCAACTTTTATGAATAAAGATTTAATTTTCTTTATATATTATTTCAAAATAGTAAGGTGTTGATTGATAAATATGAAAAGTTAAGGGTGAAATGTGCAAATATTTTAAAATGAGCAAGTGGTTATATAATATTCTTGTTGTCGGGGAATATTCGTTTGGTCGTGGAATATTCTTGTTGTCGGGGAATATTCGTACGACGGCGCAGCTATTTGTGGACCCCACAACGGAATAACTGTCGGTTATAGAAAGCGACAGAAATAACCTTTTTATAAAATAACGGCGTAGTTGTTACCGTTAGTACTGTTGAAATACCCGGTGGTTAAAATACAGTAATACGCGGTGTTGCACAGTAGCACACGGTATTGCACAGTATTTTGAATTATTGAGTATTACGTGAGAAGGCACTTACTCAATTATTGTTACAGTAATTACTGTTCAATATTTTATATTTTATTGACTCAATAATTGCTACGTTGATATTTTATATTATTGACTCAATAATTATTACATTGATATTTTATTGACTCAATAATTATTACATTGATATTTTATTGACTCAATAATTGCTACGATTAATTCAATAATGGCTACAGTTAATATTTTGTATTATTGATTCAATAATTGTCATTGCACAGTATTTCGTATTATCAACTCAATAATTCATATTATTTAAATAATATTATTAGATAGCATTATTGATAATGTCTAAGAAAGTTCTGTCTAGGAGGGGTTATTTAATTGCGCGCCAGTAAGGAGAAGTCCTTATCGGAAGGCCCCCTCTTTCCTGGGAACGACCTGGTTGTCAATATTGTAGTTCTATAATATTATTTGTTAATAATTAATTATTGATTTATATGATAAGGAAATATTTATTTTGTGGATATTAAAGAAGGAATTGGCGCTGGTGAGTTTTTATCAATATTTTGGTGTGGAAAATCATCTGTCTGTGGATTTCGGATAATTTATGTTGGGAATTTGGAAAAACTTTCTTCTGTAAAGTTGTAGAGAATTAAATTTCATATGGAAGGACATAGAATTTGTATTTTTCTGACGAAGGGGCTATTTGTTATGAATTATTGAAGTTTCGGAAAAAATATATATATTTTTATGGGCGGGCCCCACTTTTGGTGGAAAATTTTTTAGCCGCCAGGCGGCGGAAATTTTGAAAAATATATAATATTTTATTCATTTAGTCTCCTTTGGTATCCTAAGCTTTTCCTATAAATAGGGTGCTTAGGTTAGAATTGAAAATCACACCAGAATTCGAAGTTTTCTCTCTCTATAATATCGAGCGTATTTTTGTGAGTATTTCAATACTTTGAGTATTAGTATTCAGCGCAAGTTTCCTTCGATATTATATCCGATATTCCAGTCAGAGGTACTGTTCTTTTGAGGTAAGGGATGTTATTTCTTTCGTAAATGATGTTATTCTTTTCAATATCATTATACAGAAATATTGTCATGGATTTTATGTTGAAATTCTTACTTTTTTCGTCGGGGTTACTATTCACGTATACGGCACTATTCACGGAAAAATTAAATTTTCTTTTATATGTCCAAATTACTTGTTAAGGTTCCTATCTTTGATTGTATCCAAGTTTTGAGCTCTATTCTTGAATTTTGCTCCATAATTGATTATTACGAGGTATTTTTGAATTGGATATACTAAAATACGAATCCTCAATCTTTGTCTTTTATCTCACTGGATTCGTTCTTTGAAATGTTTTTCATCATCCTCAGTCTTAAAAGGTGATGTAACTGAATATCTTTGGCCTGTAGAGCAAAGATGAATGATTACCTGATGAATATCTTTGGCCTGTAGAGCAAAGATGAATGATTACCTGATGAATATCTTTGGCCTGTAGAGCAAAAATGAATGATTACCTGATGAATATCTTTGGCCTGTAGTGCAAAGATGATAGGTGTTGAGATGAACATGACTACTGATGATGCAAATGAATATCTTTGGCCTGTAGTGCAAAGATGAATATTTGATTTGAGATGTATATTGATTGATGTTACAGGGATAAAATATTGATGATGGACTTTTAAATCATAGAAGATAGTAGACTTCATTCTCTGCTTAACTCTTCTAATGATTTGTTATTTCCGCTGCGAATATTGATCTAAAACTTGTTGTCCATAATATTTTATCTGAATTGTTGAAGACTAACGATAATTTATTTTTCATTATCTTAGTCATAATATTCTTTACTGGGCTAGTTGAGCTCATCCTTTTCATCTATTGTCCTCTTCAGGAAATGAGAACGGTGCGGGAACTAGTCGGGGGACAGAGTGATGGTCCGAGTTAGAGCAGTAGTAGTCCTCGCTATTTTTGTGAAATAGTGGGATAAGGATTATAATAAATAAAGAATGAATTTGAATATTAATATTTCGTGTTATATACGATTTGTATTGACACTCACAGTTGTGTGGTCGTATTTTGCACGACCGTGTGATATAAAGTTTGTATTTGATTTCTGTACCATGTATTTGGCGACTCAGAATGGGTTGGGTTGACTGGACCTATTCTGGGGGCGTCACAGTTGGTATCAGAGCTTAGGGATATGATCTCTGGCGGAGATCGGGGAATAGAACTAGGAGGGGAGAGACGAGTAAATCCTTCACTAGTATGTCCTACCTAAGCTTATGTGGTATTTAATTGGTCAGTCGGAGTATAGGGTTATTATGTGATATGTTTAATTAACCCTTGTTTTATGGCAGTAATTGAGAATGGCAGCTGAGAATGTTAACAACGAAGTGCATGAGACCGTGGAGACACCTTTAATCGTTAACCAGGAGAACGTGCAACAAGAAGGCAATGTTCATCCTGAAAACAACGCTGGTCAGACGATAAACGATGAGATGTTTAGAAGTTTTTTGCAGTTTATGCAAAATCAGACGAGGGAGACTCGTGTGCAACATACAGGTGGAGATAATAATAACACGCGAGTTGTCACTGCCAAGCAGTTCAAGGAATTGGGACCACCAGAGTTTCTGGGAAAGCCAGATCCGATCAAGGCGGAGACGTGGATTAAACAAATTACCAAGATATTTGATGTCTTTGGATGTACGGAGGAACAGAAGGTTCCATTCGCCACGTTTATGTTCCGTGGAGAGGCAGATTACTGGTGGAAATCTGTGAAACGAACCCAGCCTGCATCACTCAAGATGTCTTGGGAAGCGTTCCAGAAACTGTTCAATGACAAGTACTTTCCTGAAAGTATTCGTCATATGAAGGAGGTAGAATTCATCAGACTCGAGCAAAACAACATGACGGTATCCCAGTACGAGGCTAAGTTTGCGGAGCTGTCCAGGTTTGCACCTCATTTGGTGGAGAATGAGGAACGTATAACGCGGATGTTTCTGAGAGGTTTGAAACCCGAAATACGTCAATACCTCATTTCTCATAAATTTTCTCTATATTCGGATGTAGTGAACAGGGCCCAGTTGTTAGAACGAGATAATGATTATGTTCAACCGAGGGATCACAACCAAGGTCGTACCGGTGGCAGCAGTCATCGGAGCAATGACAACCAGCGAGGAGGAAAGTATAACAGAAGCGGTAACCACTCCGGTGGTAATCGTGGCCATGATAGTAGAAGAAGCGAATCGGGGGGAGATTTCAAGAAGAGAAGGTACAACAATGAGAACGTGAAGACGTCAACATCAGCACCAGCATCAACTGTTTCGAGGGGAGGAGAACGACCACCGGTCGTATGCTATAAATGCGGGAAAGAGGGACATATCAGCCCAAACTGCCCACAACTATTCAAAGCATGTTACAACTGTGGAAAGGAAGGACATATAGCTCGAGATTGTCCTGTTGCGAAACCAAATTCAGCGGGGGTGGTGATTCCAAAGGCGGTTTCGGACAAGTCGAAGTCGGTGATTCCTGGAAGAGCGTTTGTCGTTACAGCCCAAAACGCAAGGAATCCGCACGAGGTGATTACGGGTAAGCTCATCATAAACTCTTGCGAAGTTTACACCTTGTTAGATACCGGTGCTACCCATTCTTTTATTTCACCTGCTTGTGCTCAACGTTTGAACTTGACTTCTGATAAATTAGACTTTGACTTATCTGTTGAAACTCCGTTAGGAGAAACCTTTGTTACATCTACAGTTTACAAATCTTGCTTGATTCAGATTGGTACCCTTACCTTACCTGTTGATCTTATATCTTTGAAAATACTTGCATTTGACGTGATTTTAGGAATTGACTGGTCAACCACTTACCATGCCAAAATTGATTATTTTCGTAAGGTTGTTAGTTTTCATATTCCTAATCAACCTGTTGTGCGAATCCAAATCACTAAACCACTAAAATCAGTCAATATCATTTCAAATCATAAAGCTATTCGTTTATTGAAAAACGGATGTCAAGCTTTCTTAGCTCATGTCACTGATCTAAACCAGAATACATCAGATTTGAATGATATTTCCGTTGTCAATGAGTTTCCTGATGTATTTCCCGAAGAACTTCCCGGTCTACCCCCAGAATGTGAAGTTGAATTTTTATTGACCTTGAGCCCGGTACAAAACCCATTTCTAAAATCCCGTATCGAATGGCTCCTATTGAACTTCAGGAGTTAAAGGTCCAATTACAAGAGTTGTTAGACATCGATTTTATTCGTCCTAGTACGTCTCCGTGGGGTGCTCCTGTTTTATTCGTAAAGAAGAAAGACGGGAGTATGCGACTTTGTATTGACTATCGGGAGTTGAACCATGTCACCATCAAGAATAGGTATCCGTTACCTCGTATTGATGACCTGTTCGACCAGTTACAAGGAGCGCAATTCTTTTCAAAGATCGATCTTCGTTCTGGATATCATCAGTTGAAGATTAAAACTGAGGATATTCCAAAGACTGCTTTCAGAACACGGTACGAGCATTATGAGTTCTTAGTCATGTCTTTTGGATTGACTAATGCTCCTGCTGCTTTCATGGATATGATGAACCGTATATTTAAGGAATATTTATATCAATTCGTTGTTGTCTTTATTGATGACATCCTCATCTATTCTAAAAGCCGTGAAGATCATGAGCACCATTTGAAGCTAGTACTTCAAAAGCTTCGTGAGAACAAGCTATACGCCAAGCTGAAGAAATGCGAGGAAGTAGCATTCCTTGGGCACGTGGTATCGAAACGTGGAGTATCTGTTAACCCGGCGAAGATTGAAGCAATACAAAGCTGGGAGCAACCTAAGTCGGTGACCGAGGTACGAAGCTTTCTGGGCTTAGCTGGTTATTATCGGAGGTTCGTAGAGGGGTTTTCTCGAATCGCTACTCCATTAACTCAGTTGACTCGGAAAGATACGAAATTCGTTTGGAGTGAGGAATGCGAGAAGAGCTTCCAAGAGCTCAAGAGGAGGCTCATTTCAGCACCTGTTCTGACAATACCATCTGGTTCGGATGGATTTGTTATCTACAGCGATGCTTCGGGTAAAGGGTTAGGATGTGTTCTCATGCAACATGGGAAAGTCATAGCCTATGCCTCGCGACAACTCAAAGAATATGAGAGGAATTATCCTACTCATGATCTAGAGTTGGCAGCAGTCGTTTTCGCGTTGAAGATCTGGAGACATTATCTGTACGGGGAGAAAGTGGAGATTTATACGGATCATAAGAGCCTTAAATATTTCTTCACTCAGAAGGAACTCAACATGAGGCAACGACGTTGGCTTGAGCTGTTGAAAGATTACGATCATACCATCCAATACCATCCTGGAAAAGCGAACGTGGTAGCTGACGCGTTGAGTAGAAGATCATATGTGGAAACGAGTGCGATGATGTCAAGTATATGCGTAGAACCAGCTTTGATTGATAAAGTTAAAGCTGCTCAAGCTACGGATGCGGAGCTGATGAAGATGAAGAAGAAGGTGCAAGAAGGTGTCATTCCATAAGCAAGAATCGATGAAGAGGGAATACTTCGAGTCAACTCCAGACTTTGCGTTCCTAACGATTTTGACTTGAAGCATAGAATCATGATGGAGGCACACAACACACCGTTTGCAATCCATCCTGGGAGTACTAAAATGTATCGTGATCTTCGACATACATTTTGGTGGAGCAATATGAAGAGAGAGATCGCAGAGTTTATCTCGAGATGTTTAACCTGTCAACGTGTAAAGGCGGAGCATCAAGTCCCAAAGGGTCCATTGCAACCACTGGAGATTCCTAAATAGAAGTGGGAACATATTACGATGGATTTCGTTACAGGTCTTCCCAAGGTTTCTCAAGGCATAGATGCGATTTGGGTTATTGTTGATAGATTAACCAAGTCTGCTCATTTCTTGCCGATACGAGAGACTTATTCCCTTGAACGTCTTGCTCATATGTACGTGAATGAGATTGTGAGATTGCATGGCATGCCAGTATCCATAGTTTCGGATCGTGATCCCAGATTTACTTCACGATTTTGGATCAGTTTGCAGAAAGCTATGGGCACGGATTTACGATTCAGTTCGGCTTATCATCCTCAAACGGACGGACAATCGGAAAGGACTATTCAAACTCTTGAAGATCTATTGAGACTCTGTGTTCTAGACTTCAAAGGGAGTTGGGATAAGTACTTACCATTGGTGGAATTCTCCTACAACAACAGTTATCAGGCAAGTATAGGCGTAGCCCCATTCGAAGCATTGTATGGGAGAAAATGTCGTTCTCCAACATGTTGGAACGAGGTGGGTGAAGCAACATTGTTGGGACCGGAGTTAGTACGTATGACTACGGAAAAGATCCAAATAATCCGACAACGTATGCAAACGGCACAGGATCGACAAAAGAGTTATGCGGATCTTCATCGAAAGGACGTTGAATTTAATGTTGGGGACCATGTGTTATTACGTATTGCTCGGTGGAAAGGAGTTACGAGGTTTGGGAAAAGAGGAAAGCTCAACCTACGATTCATTGGTCCATTTGAGATTCTTGACCGAGTAGGAAATGTGGCCTATAGACTCGCTTTACCTCCAAGCATGTCTCGTGTTCATAACGTGTTTCACATATCCGTGTTGCGTAAATATGTGAAAGATCCGAACCACATTATTGAGTTAGAACCAGACGAGATAGCCGAAGATTTAACGTACGAGGAGGTACCTGTCAAGATCTTGGATAGAAAGGAGCATGTCCTACGCTCGAAAATTATACCTCAAGTTAAAGTTTTGTGGAGAAACCATGCAATTGAGTAAATGCCGTGGGAGTTGGAAACGGAAATGAAAGCGAGGTATCCTCACCTTTTCGACATACCAGGTACGTACGTCAATTTCGAGGACGAAATTTCATAAGGAGGGGAGGTTGTAAGACCCCAACTTTTATGAATAAAGATTTAATTTTCTTTATATATTATTTCAAAATAGTAAGGTGTTGATTGATAAATATGAAAAGTTAAGGGTGAAATGTGCAAATATTTTAAAATGAGCAAGTGGTTATATAATATTCTTGTTGTCGGGGAATATTCGTTTGGTCGTGGAATATTCTTGTTGTCGGGGAATATTCGTACGACGGCGCAGCTATTTGTGGACCCCACAACGGAATAACTGTCGGTTATAGAAAGCGACAGAAATAACCTTTTTATAAAATAACGGCGTAGTTGTTACCGTTAGTACTGTTGAAATACCCGGTGGTTAAAATACAGTAATACGCGGTGTTGCACAGTAGCACACGGTATTGCACAGTATTTTGAATTATTGAGTATTACGTGAGAAGGCACTTACTCAATTATTGTTACAGTAATTACTGTTCAATATTTTATATTTTATTGACTCAATAATTGCTACGTTGATATTTTATATTATTGACTCAATAATTATTACATTGATATTTTATTGACTCAATAATTATTACATTGATATTTTATTGACTCAATAATTGCTACGATTGATTCAATAATGGCTACAGTTAATATTTTGTATTATTGATTCAATAATTGTCATTGCACAGTATTTCGTATTATCAACTCAATAATTCATATTATTTAAATAATATTATTAGATAGCATTATTGATAATGTCTAAGAAAGTTCTGTCTAGGAGGGGTTATTTAATTGCGCGCCAGTAAGGAGAAGTCCTTATCGGAAGGCCCCCTCTTTCCTGGGAACGACCTGGTTGTCAATATTGTAGTTCTATAATATTATTTGTTAATAATTAATTATTGATTTATATGATAAGGAAATATTTATTTTGTGGATATTAAAGAAGGAATTGGCGCTGGTGAGTTTTTATCAATATTTTGGTGTGGAAAATCATCTTTTTGTGGATTTCGGATAATTTATGTTGGGAATTTGGAAAAACTTTCTTCTGCAAAGTTGTAGAGAATTAAATTTCCTATGGAAGGACATAGAATTTGTATTTTTCTGACGAAGGGGCTATTTGTTATGAATTATTGAAGTTTCGGAAAAAATATATATATTTTTATGGGCGGGCCCCACTTTTGGTGGAAAATTTTTTAGCCGCCAGGCGGCGGAAATTTTGAAAAATATATAATATTTTATTCATTTAGTCTCCTTTGGTATCCTAAGCTTTTCCTATAAATAGGGTGCTTAGGTTAGAATTGAAAATCACACCAGAATTCGAAGTTTTCTCTCTCTATAATATCGAGCGTATTTTTGTGAGTATTTCAATACTTTGAGTATTAGTATTCAGCGCAAGTTTCCTTCGATATTATATCCGATATTCCAGTCAGAGGTACTGTTCTTTTGAGGTAAGGGATGTTATTTCTTTCGTAAATGATGTTATTCTTTTCAATATCATTATACAGAAATATTGTCATGGATTTTATGTTGAAATTCTTACTTTTTCCGTCGGGGTTACTATTCACGTATACGGCACTATTCACGTATACGGCACTATTCACGAAAAAAATTAAATTTTCTTTTATATGTCCAAATTACTTGTTAAGGTTCCTATCTTTGATTGTATCCAAGTTTTGAGCTCTATTCTTGAATTTTGCTCCATAATTGATTATTACGAGGTATTTTTGAATTGGATATACTAAAATACGAATCCTCAATCTTTGTCTTTTATCTCACTGGATTCGTTCTTTGAAATGTTTTTCATCATCCTCAGTCTTAAAAGGTGATGTAACTGAATATCTTTGGCCTGTAGAGCAAAGATGAATGATTACCTGATGAATATCTTTGGCCTGTAGAGCAAAGATGAATGATTACCTGATGAATATCTTTGGCCTGTAGTGCAAAGATGACAGGTGTTGAGATGAACATGACTACTGATGATGCAAATGAATATCTTTGGCCTGTAGTGCAAAGATGAATATTTGATTTGAGATGTATATTGATTGATGTTACAGGGATAAAATATTGATGATGGACTTTTAAATCATAGAAGATAGTAGACTTCATTCTCTGCTTAACTCTTCTAATGATTTGTTATTTCCGCTGCGAATATTAATCTAAAACTTGTTGTCCATAATATTTTATCTGAATTGTTGAAGACTAACGATAATTTATTTTTCATTATCTTAGTCATAATATTCTTTACTGGGCTAGTTGAGCTCACCCTTTTCATCTATTGTCCTCTTCAGGAAATGAGAACGGTGCGGGAACTAGTCGGGGGACAGAGTGATGGTCCGAGTTAGAGCAGTAGTAGTCCTCGCTATTTTTGTGAAATAGTGGGATAAGGATTGTAATAAATAAAGAATGAATTTGAATATTAATATTTCGTGTTATATACGATTTGTATTGACACTCACAGTTGTGTGGTCGTATTTTGCACGACCGTGTGATATAAAGTTTGTATTTGATTTCTGTACCATGTATTTGGCGACTCAGAATGGGTTGGGTTGACTGGACCTATTCTGGGGGAGTCACAAAAATATTCATACTCAAATTAAGTTTTCACTACAATTATTGACATATTATTTTACAGAATAATGAGGACTACTATCACGGATCATTACTCCACTCCTCGACTAGTCCCAGCGACACTCTCATTTCCTGAGAAGAACAATGAAACAAAAAAGAAAATGGTGAGCTCAACTAGCCTAGTAAAAAATATTATGACTAAAATAATGGAGAATAAATTATCTTTAGCATGCAACAATAATAAATCAGATAAAATATAGTAGACAACGAGTTTTAGATCAACAACTGCAGCGGAACAAACAATCCAATAGAAGGGGACCATCAATATTTTATCCTTGTAACACCAATCAATAGTTCATCTTTGCACTACGGACCAAAAATATTCATTTGTATCACCAATCAACAATTCATTTTTGCACTACGAGCCAAAGAGAACTTTCATCACAAGCCTTTATCTATAACATTAAAGGTCGTGATTATACCAATACACAGTTCTTGGTCATAATCATACCAATCAATAGTTCATCTTTGCACTACGGACCAAAGATAACTCTTCACCACAATTCAAGTATTAGAATGATGACAATGATATAAAGAATAAATACAAGTGAGATCAAAGATAAATATTAAATATTTATAATTCAATTTACCCATAATTTCAATATGTCCAAATTATCAACATGATGATCAAAATGTGGATTCAAATTCAAGAATAAGATTTATATATCAAAGATAATTTGGACAGGAAAAAAACCAATTTCGTCGTGAATAGTACCCTGGCATAAATAGTATACCAACATGAAAAGATTAAAATTTTAATAAAAAAAATTCAGACTAATATTCCAGTAAAATGATATTTTTGAAGCGCAAACTTCAAGGAATTTTTAATCATTTCAGAAATTATAAAATCAATACTCACCATAATAAGTTTAGATTTAGGAATATGAAATCAAATAATATCACTTATATAATATGGAGTGAAATAAAATGATATCTCTTACGATTATTGAAAGAAAATAACATCATTTATCTTAATAGGAGACTAGATCTGACTGGTATGACGGAGATTATCTTGAGAAAATCTTGCACTATTAGCTACACTCAAAGTATCCTTATACTAGAAAGAAATACGCACAATATTATAAAAGAATAATTCTTTGATTCTGATATGAGTTTTATTGCTTAACTGTGCAACCTATTTATAGGAGGATGGAAGTGTACCACTATTTAAAAATAACCACGGACTAAATAGTAAACATTCACATATTTTTTAAATTTCATATGATTTTTACTATTCATCTAAATTATTTTAATAAAACAAATAACTTTATATATAATATAATATATTTTAATAAAAGAAATAGCTTTATATATATTATAAAAAGTTTTCAGTTTTATACAAAAAGTTTTCTGTTTTATTATTATTATTATAATAATAAAACAAAAACAAAAAAATAATTTCTACCAACGGTTTGAAAACTTAGCACGTTCCCCCATGGAATATAATAAGTCAAACTTACAACAAACGCCTCATGACAAACCCCTCTATTTATATATAAAAAATGAATAAATATCTACTACAAGTCACTTATCTTTAACCAACACATTTTTAATATTTCAAAAATTATTCATCATTAATATTATAACTCACAATATTGACAACTAGGTCGTTCCCAGAAAAGAGGGGCTTTTCGATAAAGATTTCTCCTTACTGGCGCGCAATTAGATAACCTAACCCATTTATTCGACAGAACTTTATAGACATAGCCGATAATGCTAATCAATAATATCATTTCAATAATACGAGTTACTATGTCATGACAATTATTGATTTAATAATATAAAATATTGTGCAGATGTTACTGTAATAATTATTGAATCAATAATTGAGTAACTATGCAGCAACTACTGTGGCAATTATTGAATACTGAGTGACTTCTTACGTAATAATTAATAATCAGAGATACTGTGCAATATCGCGTACTATTGTGGAATAACGCGTAATACCTAGTTGGACGAGAGCAGATCCTCTGTCCCCAAATTCCATATCCCCTTGTGTCCCATCACTTAAATATTGACACATATTCTCTTACTTAACAGCAATTAACTCTAAAATTAAAAAAGAAAAGAAAAGTGTTAATATTTAAGTGGTGGGACACAAGGGGACAGAAAATTTAAGAACAGATGATCTGCTCTCTAGTTGGACATAGTATTAAATAATACCTCTCCCAAGTCATTTTACTATCTCAAAATTAAAAATCACGAGTCTATTTTAAAATAATGACACACAAAAGACTTAAAATTAAGTATAATATTTAGAAACAAACATATACATAAATACATAATGTCCAAAAAGGGAAAAAGAATATTAAAGGACACAATGTCCAGAAAAGGTAAACGAATATTAGAGGACAGTAAGATTTCGGAGGTACATATAAAAAGGTTGGAGATGTGATTGCTTTATAACGACCTTATTTGTCAATACTTTTTTTAATATAGAAAATAATAATCGACTCCTTTATTTATCAATACTTTTTTTTTTGCTTCTAATTACTACCCATAAATTTTAAAATTTCCGCAAAAGGCCTACACCTTCTTCTTTATTACTAGATTGTCCCAAATCCACGAAAACCTTATAAATAGTCCACCATAACGCCGCATTTTTTGATCCGAAATCGGCTTTTATGATTAAATTGAATTTATTTAAATATTAATATTTTGTTCAACAATAAAATTTATTTAAATATTAATATTTTGTTCAACAAAATGTTGCATTTGGAAAAAAAAATCTATAAAAATTATTGATATATCCTCCTATGACAAAATAAAATAGATAATATTTTTAAATTTATCATCCCAGTTTTATTTACGCAGTAATGGATCCAAAGACCTCTTGGATGAGTAGTTGTTTTACCACTGAGCCAAGAGGAGCTTGGTTTAATCATCACAATTTTATCGTCATACTAATTTAGGGGTGTGCATCGGTAAATTACCGAACCGAACCGGCCTGTACCGTACCGAATACCGAAAGTAGCCAAAGTTACATAACGATACCGGTACCGGTTAGACCGGTATCCCGAACCGGTTACCCAGTTCGGTACCGATTTATACCTATTTTGTACCGGTTGAAGGAACAAAAATTTGTAATGTGGTCATGTTGCAGCCCAATGGGACCTTCTAGTGTGGTCTCATTTCAGCCCAATGAGGGAACACTTGGATACAGTGGAAAGTTTCTGCTTAATATTGCTGTTATTTAGTGTTGATTGTATCAAAATTCTAAAGCCCATACTAAAAAAACTGAAAGCCCAAATTAAATAAAAATGTTATTGGACTAATTACTTAACTAAGAAAATGAAAGAAAGTTGGGGTTATGGCGTCTTGAGTATCATCATTTTGTGAGCATCGTCTGCAACTCTGCATCTATACCAATATATATACTCTGTTCAGATACATTCAACCTCCCATCTTACTGATCTTTCTATTGTTATTCTGTTTGTTCTGGATTTTTTTAATTTATGTTCTTAATTTATTTAGTAATTCTACCCGAAGTATTGAAAGCTGCTGGGGTTTCAATGGCTAAAATCAGGTAAATGAACCTTCCCTCCTTTTGAGATATAGATTAGATCATAACAATCTCTCTTTCGGATTGACAGTTGTGGCGACAGTTCTTTATCCGTGTTAAATACTGAGATTTATTGACAGAGTTTCTTCATTTCAAACTGTTGATGTCCTCAAACCAGTTGGGTATTGGCTTTTCATTTGTTCGGTACATACCGGTTCGATACGGTATGTACCGAACCTCCAAAATGTCTTCCCGAAATCGGTACCGAATAACGGTTATTTGTACCGATCCCGAACCGGTTTATTTTTGTCCCGAATCGACGGGTTCGAACCGGTTCGGTTAACCCAAAAACTGAAAAAACCGAAAAAAAAATGCCCACCCCAATATACTATTTGTATTCACTTTGGTGTGAAATTAAATAATCAGAGTAGAAAAAAACTTACAAATTTGAATTTCAAATCTATGTCACCATATAATAAACTGACAAAGAAAGGAAGACAACAATGACCCATGATGATGCTAATGTTATTCTTAAAACAAACTAATTTCATGCGTATAAAATAGACAAAGAAGTATCCGATAAATCAATATTGGCTGTATTTATATAATTATATACCCATATCCATATGCCCATAATATTAGACAGCCACCTGCAAATTATTCTTTGTTCGACTTGGTTTTTGTGTCTTGTCGACGGCACTTAAAGTTTTCCGGCAACACCTTCATCTTCTTTATATATAGAGAGGCCGGCCGCCTAATGTCGTCGAAGCAGAGTATAGTATGCCGAACCGTTGAAGCACGGCACAGCATAGCATGTTAGCAGCAAGCAACAATACGCGAGAGCTCATCTTAACCAGCATAAGAGTTCTGCATTAGATGGAAAAATCAAATGAAGCCAATCGAAATTTATCAGCATGCTTGACAAAAGTTTGCCAGTTTAGACAATCGAAATTATCACTTTTCATTCCGATAGTTGATTATGAATACAGGTTTCAGTATTAAGACCAAAAGAAACTAGTAGAAAATGCAGCTTTAACTATGCATTGCACAAGATAAATAAAGCTGTTATTTAACCAAAAAAATACATAATGCTGGTGGAAGTGCAATGCAACCCCACCAAAACAAAGTACAGAATGCAGCAGCCTACATAACTTTCTTACTTCTTCGTAGGGGACCCCAATAGTGCGGGAATTTGGAAATTGACCCAAATATTTAACACGAAAATAATTTTCATACAAAATAAACAATCGATTGGTTATTGACCAAACTGCTGTTAGAACACTTCTTTCTGAAGCTGACGCCTGGCAGAATAGTGATTATCCTGCGGGATAGGTAAACAAATAAAAAGGAAGCAAAAGAATTACCCTAAACATAGATAAACTTCTCTAATGCTTAAATTATTATTATCAAAACAAAAACTGACTATAATTTAACCCACAAGCCGAACTTTATAGCTAAAAGGTTTTCTTATCAGAATGTAACAAAATTCCTATAACTTCGGAAACAAGTTCTAATAGGTAACAAACTTCCTATAATTATGGCGAAAATTAATTATGTAATAATAGAAAAGATTTATCTCCTACTAAAACACTGCTACCATAAAAGAATTTACTTTCAAATAAAACACTACCATAAAAGAGCGAAACATATCTAAAAATAAGAATGATGATAAAAATATCCGAACTCCCGAAATCATAAAGCAGAACCCGAATAAGTCCGTCATCTGAACCCGAAGAAGTTAATAACCGTCATTCTTGCGCCGACCAACAACGTGTTGTCCGACAACGCAAACTCAAATCCTCCTGCATCAGTTACCTCGGGTTGGAAAGAACTCGCCCTCGAGTTCACAATAGTATCATCAGACTCCGCAAAACAAGGACTCAAGTGCTTCACGTTGAAGACGTCCGAAGTCCGCAAATGACTAGGAAAGCGCAACCGATAAGCATTATCATTGATTTTCTGCAGAATCTCACAGGGCCCAATCTTACGATCCTTAAGCTTGGTATACTTGCCAACATGAAAACGGTCATGAGTCAAAATTGCCCAAACAAAATCACCAACTTCAAAAAGTACCTATCGACGATGGTTGTCAACCTAATCCTTATACTTGACATTGTTCTCGTGAATAGATCAGTGCACCTGTTCGTGGATACTCCAAAGATGATCTGTCATTTCATCCGCCTTAGGGTGCACTTGGTCGATCCGTGAAATAGAAATTAAATCCAGGATCCCGGAAGGATTCCGACCATAGACAGCCGCAAAAGGACTCATACCCATGGTTCTGTTCGTCGACCTGTTATAAGCAAATTCTACTTAAGATAACACCAAATCCCACTGCTTCGGTTTAGACCCAACCAAACTTCTCAGAAGGTTGCCTAAACTCCTGCTCACCACTTCGGTTTGACCATTTGTCTGAGGGTGATAGGCGCTACTGAAATTTAGCCGTGTCGAGCTTCTCCCATAAACTCTTCCAAAAATTACTCATGAACTTGGTGTCACGATCAGAAGTGATCGACCTTGGAACACCATGTAAACGAACGATCTCCCGAAAAAATTGATGAGCGATCCGGCCAGCATCCATGGTCTTCCGACAAGCTACAAAATGCGCCATTTTTGAAAACCGATCAACCACAACCAGAATAGAATCCATTGTCTGCTGGGTTCGGGGTAGTCCCAACACAAAATCCATGCTAATATCAAACCATGGAGCTTCGGGAATGGGCAAGGGTGTATACAACCATGCATTCGTAAGAACTCCCTTAGACTTTTGACATACATAACATCTTTCCACAAAGTGAGCCACATCACTGGTTACCTTCTGCCAATACTAGGTAGCCGATATCAAGGCTAATGTCTTATCGCGCCCGAAGTGTCTGTCTCTGTGAATTTCGCTGACTATCTACTACCGAAGTGAGCAGTCATAATTGTAATCCCCAAAACAGATACCCTTTATGGAAAACAAAGTCATGTCGCCAACCTTCAATTACTTTCCGAACCATCTTTTTGAAAGAAAGATCCTCTTCGTACATATCAGTAAGGCTTCAAACCCTACGACTTAGTAACTCATAGTGTTACGGAGTGACGCTCTTCGGCTTAATGCGTCGGCAACACGATTCAAACTTCCTGCCTGATGCCACAAAGTGAAGGTGAATTCCTGTAAGTACGCCACCCATTTAGCATGCCTTCAGTTTAGATTATGTTGACCTTTAATGTACTTCAAGGCCTCATGATCAGTAACGAGGATGAACTCCCGTAGTACTAGCTAATGACGCCAATGCTTTAGTGACTGAACTATGACATAGAATTCCAAATCATATGGGGAATAGTTCTTTAACCGGATAGCTTTTCGTTGAAGAATGTTATTGGTCGTCTTGCTTGGCTCAAAACTCCACCAACACCGATCCCCGATGTATCACAGTTCACTTCAAACACCTTCTTGAAGTCTTCGGAACAGTACTGGTGCTTCGGTCATCTTCTTCTTGACCCGTGAAAACCGTCTTCAGCCTCTTAGGGCCAATTGAATAACTTCCCTTTTAGAATTCTGTGATAGGTGCAATTAATGTGCTGAAATTCCTGATGAATCGGCGATAGAAAAAGTCAATCCATAGAAACTTTTGACGTCATGTAAGGTCTTCGGTGTAGGCCATGCCAAGATTGCATGTATCTTCGACTGATCAGCATGAACACCTTCGGTAGAAACAACGAAGCCAAGGAAAGTTACCAAAGTTGTGAAATAAGAGCTCTTCTTTTGGTTAATTAACGTTCCTTTCGTATCAAATACAGTTTGAAGGTGCTCATGATGCATTTCCCATGTCGGACTGTAGATGAGAATATCATCAAAGTAAACAACTACAAATTTTCTGATGAAAGGTCGCAGTACCTGATGCATAAATCTCATGAATGTACTGGGAGCAGTGGAAAGTCCGAAGGGTGTAACCATCCATTCATACAAACCATGTTGTGTCTTGAACGTTGTCTTCCATTCATCTCTAGGTCTAACTCGAACATGATGGTATCCGCTTTTAAGATCAATTTTTGAGAAAACCTTAACTCCAGACAATTAATCTAGCATATCATCCAGACGAGGTATTGGAAATCTGTATTTCACTGTAATCTTATTGATTGATTTGTTGTCGATGCACATTCTCCATGATTCATCTTTCTTCGTTACTAACAGAGCTGGTACTGCACACGGGCTTATACTCTCACGAATGTAGCCCTTCTCCATCAATTATACAACCTGTCTCTGTAGCTCTTCAGACTCTTTGGGTATGTATGTTGGTCTGTTTGGTAAACTCAACCCTGGAACAAGATCTATCTGGTGTTAAATGTCCCTCATCGGCGGTAGTCCATGTGGAAGCTCTTCGGGCATCAGATCAGCAAACTCCGATAGCAACTTCTGCACATCGACTAGTACTTTTGTGTTCCTATTTGTCGAGATGCTCCTACAAGGAAGTAGAGCATACATCACACCTTCATGATCGGTCTCCGTTAGGAACCTAGACAAGGACAATAGGTTCGGGTTTCCAACTGCCCGAGCCGAACTGATTTCTTCCCGCCGAGGTGCTAACACAACATTTTTCCCTTTTATACTAAGGGGAGTACATATTCTTAATGACACTTCAGTCATATTACCAAGGTCGGCCAAACAAAACATGGCATGCGTCCATAGACACCACATCGCACCAAGCGTTATCAAAGTATTGTTGCCTCATTGCCTTTATTCAGCCATGACAACTTATATGGCTTGGGATGCTGATCTGTTTTTAATTGCAATTTCTGGACAACCTCTTCCGATACTACATTTTTACAGCTGCCACTATCAATGATCATCTTGCAGACCTTATCTGCCACTGTATAAGTTGTGTGGAAGATATTAGTGCTCAACCAATCATCTTCTGAATCATCCTTGGGAGTTGGTAGATTCTTGCGAATGACCAAAGTCTCCTGGCCATCACCATAAAGTACATCTTCATACTCATCATACACAGGTTCACCAAGTTCCTCCGCCTCTTCTTCCATGTCTTCTCCAATCAGGAGGTTTTTGCCCTTTTGACTGGCAGGCTTCCTACATTCAGTCGCTCTATGTCTCTGTTCTCCACATCTAAAACATCGAATAGTAGGTTTGGGATTGCATTGCGGTTGTTGCGGTGCATAACGGGTTTGTTGAGGGGGTGCGGTTCTACTGCTTGTCTTGCTCCTCATTATCGGTCTTCTATTCTGCTGCTGTTCCACATCTCGTGCTCAATGGTAGGCCTCAGATACTGTCCACATCGAATGGAGACTGAGCACATCCTGCAGTTGTTGTCTTAAGCCTCCCACATATCGGGCTACTAATTGTTCCTCAGCTTCAGACAAATTGTTCCGGGCTATCAATTAATAGAACTCCTCCGTATAGTCATCAACTGATTTGGAGCCTTGCCTCAATAGGTGTAGTCGCTTAAATATGGATTGCGTGTAGCCAAAAGGAAGAAAGTGTCCCTGCATCTTCTTCATCTTCCCCCAATCCGTGATTTTAGACTTGTCTTACCTCTCTCGTGAGCACCTCAATTGCTCCCACCAAGCAGATGCTCTGCACTTGAATTTGATGACAACCAGTTTCACCTTGATACCATCTGGAACTTCCTTGTACTCAAAGATACGTTCAACTTCATTCATCCAATCGATGAATCCCTCCGCTTGTAACGTACCAGAAAACTCTGGTAGCTCCACCTTACAGCCCAAATCTCGATGATGATCTATTCAACCGCGTCGTTCCCATAGCACGTAGTTTCTATAGTTGCTCCCTATGGTGGTAAGGGTTATCAAAACTGGACTCGGAGTAATAACCCTCCTCGTCACGATCAAGGTGCGGATCTTCCTCAGTCGGAACCTGTCCACGACGACCCAGATTTTGCGCCACTAGACGCTGGGTTAGCTCTGCAACTTGTCTCTGTAAATCTTCAATCATCATGTCTTGAACGTTAAGATCACTATGCGGAACTTCCTCAATCAGAACCTGCCCACGACGACCGCGAGCACCAGCCATTGAAACTGATGAAATCTATTCCAAAGAAGATATTGATGCTTTGATAACAACTGACGCCGACAAAGTAAGCAAAAGAATTACCCTAAACACAGAAAAGTTTCTCTAATGCTTAAATTATTATTATCAAAACAAAAGCCGACTATAATTCAACCCATAAGCCAAGTTTTATAGCTAACAGGTTTCTTTATCAGAATGCAACAGAAGTTCCTATAACTTCGGAAACAAGTTCTAATAGGTAACAAACTTCCTATAATTATGGCGAAAATTAATTACGGCGAAAATTAATTATGTAATAACATAAAAGATTTATTTCCTACTAAAACACTGCTACCATAAAAGAATTTACTTTCTAATAAAACACTACCATTAAAGAACGAAACATATCTAAAAATAAGAATGCTAACAAAAATATCCGAACTCCCGAAGTCATAAAGTCGAACCCGAAGAAGTTTGTCATCCGAACCCGAAGAAGTTAATGACCGTCATTCTTACGTCGATCCTCCGACTCATGGTACTTCAATGCCAACAACGTGTTGTCTGACAACGTCGCATCATCCGACTCAGATCCTCTTGCATCAGAAACTTTGATAATTAACCCTAACATGGGCCAGTTAAATTCCCCAATAAGATCTAGAAAAATCCCCTGTCCACGCACTCCTTTCTCTATATAAAGTTCCATATCTCTCCTGTTCTATAACCCTCAGCTAGCAACATTGACAGGTTTTCTGAAGCAGCAGGCACAAATTAAGATCCATTCAGGTTTAGTTTTCACTACTAATGATTATCAGATTATATAATTAGTACTCTGCCATCTGGACCACCTCCCTATAGCATCATAGGATAAAATATCGACCATGCCTCTTCACCCTCAGAAATTTAAACATAGACGGCAGTTATTTAAAGGGGAAAATGTCATAGCTGTTCTACTAATACTAAATTCACTAAATTTTAGTTACTTTATTTTATAGCCTCTGCCGTATCAAATCATTCAAGTATATGTGTGTGTGTGTGTGTGTGCATGCACGTATATGTGTGTAATTTATTTAAATATATTATGACTCGGGAACTTTATCTAAAAGGAAAAAGGTTAACAAATAATACTCCTAATGATAACACTAAAAAAAAGATATTAAATCAGGAATTTTATTTGATCCCACTTTAAAGTGTGCAAGGTTTTTATTTATTGATTGATTTACTTATTTCCCCCTTTTATCATTTTCCCGGTACATTAACTTTAAACTCAATTCCTCATGCATCGGTGTGCTAATATGATACAACACAAATATAGAAAGCATCCACCAACAATTTGCTGTAGCTTACCCTCTATTCCTGCATGGTGGAATCCATGAGCAATTGACGTGAAACTCGAATTCCAGTGCTTCCAGAAACATATTCTGATGTAGGTCATATCCTACAATCAGAATAAGAGAGAGACAGTGTGTCTTAACTTGTTGGAACAACAGGGATAAATAACTAACAAAATAACTACAAATTATAATGTCAAAGGTTAGATCTAACTGAAATTCAGTCACCAAGTAATATCTCATCAAATAAGCCAAGTTACTGTGCGTTTATCAATGCTTGCCTACAGATATTATTCAGTCCAATTCCACTCGAGAATCTAACGACCAAACCATCCTGGGAAAATGATGGAGTGTACCTACCAAAAGACTCAATGATATCAAGTAGTAGTTCACAATCTTGTAAAAATAAGGGCTTTAGCAGTTTAGCTATCTTGAGAATAACAAAGAAACTAAAGTATTTCTCTCACATTAATTTGCTAAAACAATAAGATAATTACCTCTTATTTTCTCTTCTTTTATTCTCTCACTAATAGGTATATCACGACTAAATATGCATGTAGTTGTTACCCATGAATTGTTGTGGTGGAGTAAACTTATTGAATTAGTTTGCCACCTTTTAACCCAATGACAACCAAAAACTATTAGAACAATATGGATAATGAACTATTGATAAATAATAATATGCCTTGGCACAACAATAGAAGGAGGAAAAAAAGAAGCTGACAAAGACCTACCTTATCTACAAATTTTCAGACACAGAATTAAAAGAGGAAAAGGACCAAATGCCTCAATTCAAGGAGCTCGGGACTTTTGTAATGAAGCTTAAGGATAACATGATCACCAAATTAGTTGCTGAAGCACTAATTGAAGGTTTTGTTACTATGCACTTTCACTCTTATTTTAATTGATCTATGTAAACATTCAAGCTGGAGACATCTTTATGATGCACCATTATATGCTCTCAGCTAGTTGTCACAATAATTTCAAATCAATTATCAAATACATTAATTATCAAATACGTCTACACTCTACACCACTGCCAACAACAATTATATATATGTATGTAGGTAGGTATGTATGTATGCATGTATGCATATTATATAATCATGATATACCTATTAGTAAGAGGGAAAATAAGATGTACTTATTTTTCTAACAAATTAATGTGAGAGCAAAACTGAATTTCTTAGTGATTCTCAAGATAACTAGAGTCTTATCATAGTAAGATTTACTAATTGTCATAGTGAGTGTTTTGGTAAGTATACACTATACACTCACTCTGCTGATTTTCCTATAGCGCGGTTCAGCCGTCATGTCATATCCTAGCACTGGAATTTTTGGCCAAACAGAATGCTTATTTGATCATTGAATTATAATGAGAGGTTCACCACCACAAATATAATTGGTGGCTAAATTTCTATTAGATCTTTCCTTGTCTATAGAATTTGTAGTCATTCTATTAGTTTTAAAAAAATAAAGTAACACTAATATGTAGAACAGCATCGTAAACAGCCTACACCTGAAGTATTTAACCTTTTATTAAAATGATAATTTACCTATAATCTAAAAATGGTTAAAAACTTAATAGTGACAGGCTAAAGCTGATTGATACATCAACATCCTGATTATTCTACAGGGGTTGAAAGAACTACAATTAACATGTTTGCTTGGCATACCTGAACGAATATGAGATATGTAGCTTATTTTCCAGACAGTTCTAAAGTGCTTAAAAGAACCACAACCGCCAACTTTTGTTTGAATACCTGCGAACGCATGAAATATAAATGGTTATGGAGACGTAAGTGCAAGCCCTATCAAAACAATAAAGATCAGGTCAGAAGGATTACCCCTTTAAAGTGTTCCAACTCTTCTCCTAGTTCTACCTCAATATCTGATGTGTCTGTTGTGTCTGCTGTTTGAGGCTGAATGATAGCAGATGCCAGGGGCTGATCTCTGATCTCTTTAAGTACCTATAAACAACAATTTAGCAACGCAACAAGGACAAAGAACCAAAGCAGTTGAACCACTTATTACACAAGGTTACCCGAAATTTAGCCATTGAGCGACCAAATAAATAAGTATTATGGGATCAGCAATAAGTAAAAGGCATGTGGAGTTTAAATGATAGCCAAAAAAGAAAAGTGATATAACTACCATGTGGTAATTAAATAAAGACTTAAATATGTTTCACTATACATATTCCACTTTGGTGATTCACCTTAAAAAAAATTCAATTAGATAATTGAACTATTGATTTTTTTCAATTTGATCCAATTGAAGTTGCCACGTCAGAAATTGCTGACGTGAATATCTAGGTGGCGTATAAAGCAGCTGATGTGTCAAAAAAAAATTTATTTTAATATTTATTTACACATTTATTATACATTGAAGGGCAAATTCGTCAAATTGTTTTATATTAAACATTAAAATTAAACAAAAACAACACTAAAAGTCTAAAACCATCAGATTAAAATAAATCGATCAAAGATGAAATGGAGATGGGTGAGCCTCTTGATCCAAAAAAAAAGTAAATATGAGGTCGATAAATCTGCAGGTAAATTCATGGGTTCAAACTTGTTCAATCTTCAATCACCCAAATCACCAATTCAGATCTTTCATTTGGGACTTTAATCTACAACCCGTTAAAAATCAAACCCATTTCCCCAAATCTGAAGCTCAAAAAACCCATCTCATTTCACTCCATTTCAGCTGTAATCATCAAAGAAGAACCCATTCTAGAGGAAGAAGAAACGAAGAACCCCACCTTTAATTTCAAATCTTACATGATTCCCAAAGCCAATTCCGTCAATTCAGCTCTAGTTTATTCTTTTTACTAAATGCTCTGTATCATTTACTTCAACAAAACCAAAAAGATTTCCTATATACATATATATATAATTTATTTATTTTTGAAACAAATTATTAATCTGATGATTCAACAAGGCATTTAGTGAAAAGAATAAACTAAATTCGTTTGGCAACAAAAGGATTTCATGCAATAAGTGACTACAAGCTTACTCACGGGAATCATCTCTCTATACAATTCCACAAAAGGAACTAAAGAAGGGTATAATAAGCACTCACATCTTGGTCTCTGTATAATTTTCTCTCCTTGCCGGTGGCAAGCGGGTCCGACCAATGCTCTGTATCGATGATGTTAGGGTTTTTTGTGGGGATCTGAGTAGGCTTTTTACGTTTGAGGTAGAAACGGAGAAGATCAAAATCAAATACTTACTTTCTGAAAGCTTCGAAATTGAGGACAAATGCATCAATTCAGCTTTATACTGCACGATTGAAGTTCTTCGCTCTGTAATCGTGAAGAAATTTTTGATTTCAAGACCTAGGTTTTTTTGGATTGAAGTTGAGGCTTTTCGGTGAGGGGAGAGCTTGCCTTTGATCGATTTGATTGTTTTTTTTTGGATTAATGGAAGTTTTGTTCCTATTTTACCCTTCAGTATATAACTAATGTTTAATTCCAAAAAAAAATAAATTGACACATCAGCTGTTTTATACCCCACCCAAATAGCCACGTCAGCAATTTCTGACGTGACAGCTTCAATTGGATCAAATTGAAAAAAAAATCAATAGTTCAACCATCTAATTGAAAAAATTTAAAGGTGAATCACCAAAGTGGAATATGTCAGATAATTAAGGGTAGTGAAACATATTTAAGCCTTAAATAAACAATTATCTAATCTTTACTTTGTGATCGTAATCCATTTGAATTATCTCTCTCTCCTGCTAAGGAATTGAAACCAATACGAGCATTTCAAGTGGGGAGCATGATCAACAGATTCATTTGACTAGAGACTAGAACCCTCTCCATTTTGAGGAATCGTCCAGTTTACTGTTCTTCTATAAATACCTAGGTTCAAGAGCTTACACTTGTTTGTTTTGTTGCCAAACAAATGACCACATATTAAGCTCTCAGTCTACCTGCAACTTGTTTTGAAGTACCTTTGTTTTTATCGTCTTGAATATTCATTTTCTTTCGTATTATCATCCAAATAAAGCAAGTAACATTCAGTACAATTACATACACCACCCACGAGGAAAGAGAAAGAAAGAGAAATAGAAAAGAGTACAAACTACAAGCACTAGAAAACTATTTTTTTGCTCCTCTCCTAACACATATTTGATGTAACCTACTTTAGCGGAATAAGTTAGTTAGTTGTAGCTATTTGAATAGGCTTAAAAACAATATGCTTGCAGCTTTCTTTGGAGCAGACATTTGGAAACACCAAAAAAGTACTGCACGATAAAATAAAAGTGAATATTATTAACTGAGAATGTGACTTTGTGAAGCTTAACATGACACTCTCCAGAATATTATGGAGTAAACTCTCAAGTTTTCTTTATCAAACTATATCGTTTTGCATAAAAAGTAGCACATCTTTCTTCTTATTATGAGCAGTGAACATTGAACAATTGAATAACTAACCTTAAACAATTTTCTTTTCCAGTTGAACAAGAGGCCACGGGTTGGTGTGAAAAGGAAAAAGATCCTATATTATAGAAACTATATTTGTTGTTTGAGAATAACAAATACTATTTGTTGATACTAAGAGGAGGTTCTAATCACTACACACTGTTTCGATTTGGCTCAAGGACAGAACAAAATATGCAGAAAAAACAAAGAGATGGTCTTGTCCCTCTCTGCCCTCCTATGCTCGCACCTTAAGATCAATGAATGGATATTGAAAAAATGAATGGGAAATTATTGATAAGCGTGGAATTGGGCAGCACTCCCCTTTTGGCACCTTTTTAATATATTTTACTCAATCAAAGCAAAAGAATTATTGATCACCAGCTTTGTCCTTTCTATGTACATGTAGTTTCCTATTATTTATAAACTTAATCACGTGTGTAAAAGTGTTGACACAGATATGGTTTGCAGCACAATAACACAAGACAGTCCGAAATGTATCTATATTTGTTTTCCTATCTTCTTATACTTGTCTACATTAAACAGATGTATCATTCCTTTTTCTTTTTGCAAGACAAACTCCTTTGTTTTTCTCACAAAAGAGTAAAAGGCAATTTTCTTATTATTATTATTACTACTTATATTGTATGATAACTGTAACCCCTTCTAAACAAAAAAAAATTGAAATAAAAGATGAATATAAAATTACATTTATATTCATCTTTAATATCATTTTAAGAGTATAAGCACTAGCAAACTTTGAGTTGAACTAATTATATCCTTTCTAATATTGGAACTTTTTGATCACTTTTAGTTTTTGCAGCCAAATCGAACATGCCAGATGCTGAGATGCAAGGGTAAATTTTATCACTTTGTTCTTCAGTAACACTTAACCAGTAATAGATAGCAAGTAACAATGTGCCACAGTACCACAACATGGACAATTTTCCTATATCACATAAAGAACCTAAATAAGTAATTCCAAGTAATTATGAATATCCACATTGCATCTTACCAGTTTGAAACCGTCATGAGAATGTGAAAGTTCTATGTCTTGAATGTTTAGAGACTGGTATTGCTTTAGTACAGCAGATAAACGTATAATTACACACAGAATTCTGAATTTCTGCTTCACCTGAAAACATCATTATAAAGGAAAAAAGAGAGTTTTTAGTTTTCCAATTAAGAGTTTATTGATTATTCTTCACCAAAAACACATTAAAATACCTCTTTAGTAAAACCTTCAAGCGAACCATGACCATATTTTGGAAATTTCTTTCTGTGATGCCTTGCAAGTAATGCAATTAACTGGAAACTAACTAAAGTCCATCACCAAGAAAACAATACTTATATATGGTTGTTCTAAAAATAAACTACAGTATAAGTCAGATAAGGCACCTTAACCTCTTCAGTATTATATCCATGAAGATGATCACCCTTCTGTACAACAAGACCAAGCTCGTCAAAAGGTAATTAATGAAGAGCAATTAATAATTTATCCTTGGGCAACACATTACGTTTGGTGAATTCTGAAGCAAATTCAAGAATAACTCTCCCTAATTTTACGAGTTCACACATGCTCACCAGATTCTAGTTTTACATACTACATTTTCAACAATAATGACTTCATAAAAAATTTACAGTTTACAAATCAAAAAATGGTTAGTCTGCAAGAATTTCTTAATTTTAATGAAGGACATGAATGCTTACCATGATTATCTGGTAGGACTGTTTATGGTAACCTTTTTTCCCTGTGAATAACCCGATAGTATGAAGCAAACAAGCAGCTTCTAGATATTCAAGATCCTTGTCATCCAAAGAAGCAATTAACTTCTTTTGATCATCATTGACCTCATTCAATTTCTTTAAACCTTCAAAAATCTCCTGCATAAACATCTCAGTAAGACTTTATTAAAGCCAGTTTGTCCACTAAAAAAGGTAATTCACAATTTCATTTACAATTCAAAATTAACTATACTTGCGCAATCCCAGCACATAATGCAGCAGCCTTCATCCTCTTATTGTTATTAAACCTAGTAGCAAGCTGCGTAACAGACCTCCACCTCGCATTTGCATTCAAATCATAACCTTCAAAAAGCTCAGCCAATTTCTCGGCAATCACGCCCTCTCCCAGTGCATACCCGGAAACCTCCATTTCCTCAATCCCAAGCAACCCAAATATCTCTTCCAACAAAACTGCACCCGCCACAATAAACTGCGACCTCCTCTTGAAAAAAACATCTTTCATCACTTCCTCCTCATCACTCAACAAACTCTCAACAACACCCCTCAATTCTTCCTTGCTAAACCCCCACTCCCTTCTAAACCCATCGAACCCCACAAAAGTATTCCCCAAATTACACCCATATCCGTAAAAAACTGCCTTTTCAATAGCCTTAACCGTACCGGAAGAACCAATAGCAATATCAAAACCATAATTTTTCACAGACTCGATCAATTCAGATTCCCTAATGACATTTCGAATGTACTCCCGTAAATTTTCAATTTCATTGGTGTTTACAAACTGTTGTGTCAAGGTTACATGCCCTAATTTTAACGAGGTTGAGAACAAGACTTCACCGGACTTTCCGATAACAAATTCAGTTGATCCGCCTCCAATATCAACGGCGAGAACAGTTTTATTATGAACCGGATAGAACTGGAGGATACCGAGGTAAACAAGGCGAGCCTCTTCGACTCCAGAGAGGACTTGGATTTCCAGTCCTAGGGTTTCGTGGAGGTGGAGGAGAAACTGGGATTGATCGGGGGATTCGCGGACGGCCGAGGTTGCGACGAGGCGGAGGTGGGAGGTGGGGACGTGGTGGGACTGGAGGATTTGTTGGAAGTGGCGGAGGGAGTCGGCTGCGCGGAGGAGGTGGGAGGGGGAGGAAATGGTGGAGGTGGAGGTAGAGAGGCCGAGGAGGACTGGGTGTTTGAGGCGGTCGAGGGTGAGGAAGCGGCCGGTGGCGGGGTCGGCGCGGACGATGAGGAGTTTGAAGGAGTTGGTTCCCATGTCTACGGCGGCGAATAGGTTGTTACTGGCGGTGGTGATGGGTGGGATTGGGGGAATGGTTGCCATTGGAAGACTGAGGTCAAATTCTGGAAAGCAGTTGGGGGGCTACAGTTGAATTGGTTGGGACATCAGCTCGTGGGACACCTAACTCATTTTATTTTATTTTTCTCAAAGAAGTTGGAAAAAATAAACAAGGCCACAATGAATATCTAACACATTATTATTCAAAGAACCTATTTAAGTCGGGTTGAATTATTTCTTTCTTCTATTCATAATAATAATTACATATTTAATTAGCGTCAGATCTGTAAAAAAAAATATTATAGTGACTTAATTTTGAAATAATTTTATACAAAATCTTTATTTTAATAAATTTTTATTATACAATTTTATCAAACACTACCTTAGACAAAATCTTGTTTCTTTGGTAAAATCAATAAAATATATGATTTTGTTGCTCAAACTTGTAGTAAGGACCGAGGAGGAGTATTGAAAGTAAGTTTCGGTTAAATTTCTCCGAATTCTTCTTCTAGTTCTAGCCCTTTCGTCGGGCTCTTTTCACGCCCTTATGATAAAAAATGGCTCTTCTTAATATGTAGTCACATGTTAATCACGCAGTTCAAGGTAATATTATCTTGAACTGTGTGTATATTTTTTTGATTTCTGTATTTGCACTAAGTTTAAGAAAATATACACACAATTCAATAGAATATTATTTTGAACTGTGTGTTTAGCATATGCTCTAAGAGCACATGTTAAGAAAATCCTAAAAAATATACCTTATAGTTATGGTTGAGTTGTAATACTATTATGGGTTCTTTTAACATGTGCCCTAAGGGCACATGCAAAGCACACAGTTCAAGATAATATTCTCTTGAACTGTGTGTATATTTCATTAATTTTTGTATTTATACCAAGTTCAAGAGAATATACACACAATTCAAAAGAATATTCTCTTGAACTGTGTGCTTAACATGTGTCCTAAGGGCACATGTTAAGAAATTTATACTATTATAGCTTCTATAATTTATTTATTTAATAGTTAAAAATATAATTCATTTGCTTCACAAAAGTAGTTACTATTTGTTAGTTGATAGTCATAGTTGTATAGAATAATATTTTAGAATTTATTATTATAATTTTGTTAGAATATATATCACTTAGATGGAGTCCCATGCATCAGATAAATAATAAAAGAATTAATGATTAATACATGTCAACGGATTTAAGATCAGATAGCTTAATTTTTGAGTCAAGTTGAGTTCTTTATAAACTATTTTTAACATTAAAATTGATTATAAATAAGTTTGACTGCTTATAAACTATTTGAGACTCATTCTTTTGATGGCTAAAAAAGGGTAAGGGTAGAAACACAAATGAATAATGCTACTATCACATAAAATAAGTTATATAAAGATCACATACTTACAGTATAAAATTTGATGTTGAGTTAAGTGGGTCATATTAATAATAAATCACATACTGCCATGTCAGCAGTATGTGAGCGTTATGTGATTGTTTTATGTGATAGTAGCATAACTCGACACAAACAATATAAAAGGAGACAAAAATAGAAAGTGGGACCAATGACTTTTTGTGTACATTTGTGCACATAGTATTATTAAAAGAAGTTTCTTAACATGTGCCCTAAGGGCACATGATAATCACATAGTTCAAGAGAATATCCATTTGAATTGTGTGCATATTCCTTTGAACTTTGTGTAAATACAAAAATCAATGAAATATGTACACAGTTTAAAAAAATATTCTCTTAAACTGTGTGCTTAGCGTGTGCTCTAAGGACACATGTTAAGAGAACCCTTATTAAAAAAATACATACTACAGTGACAAAAGAAAATTACACAAAATATTTACAAAATGATTAGTTGAATTTTTATAGTACGTCACAGGTTCAATGGTTATAACCAATAATTACCGTACAAGTCATTTTGTATCTAATTTTTTATCCCAAAAACATTATTGTTGTAAGTTTATATTTATGAATTAGAATTTTCAAATTTTAATAAAGAATTTATTAAGGACGCATGCTAAACACACAGTTCAAGATAATATTTTTTTGAATTATGTGCATATTCTCTTTAACTTGATGTAAATATAAAAATCAAATGAATATACACAGAGTTCAAAATAATATTTTGTATCTAATTTTTTTATCCCAAAAACATTATTGTTGTAAGTTTATATTTATGAATTAGAATTTTCAAATTTTAATAAAGAATTTATTAAGGACACATGCTAAACACACAGTTTAAGAGAATATTTTTTTGAATTATGTGCATATTCTCTTTAACTTGATATAAATATAAAAATCAAATAAATATATACATAATTTTAAATAATATTATTTTGTACTGTGTGCTTAGCGTGTAAAGTTAGGACAAGAGGATTAATTTTTATGTTCAAATAATTGAGCTCAATTGCTCAACAATATTAACTGAAATCAAACATCATCTTGGAAACAGACCCATATATAATGACCTGTACTGTATAAAATCAAATCTCCATAGTCAAAATGAATATACTGCTTCATCTCCTAGAAGGGTAGAACAAGGACCAAGGAAAAATTCCTTGCATTTACAGTCAATCATTTTCCCAGAAAATTCCAGGAAAGGAAAATGATTCTACGGCAAAGGGAAACTCGGCAATAATCGCCCAAACAAGCAGTCCTTACAGGAGTATTTTGAAAAACCCCATTTTCAAGTGTTGGAGAGACATTGATAGTGACATAGCAGCTCTATATGTATGTATACGTATATCGACGACTTTAAAGTGAAGAGTGAAATTCTAGGTCTATGTATTTACAAATCACGATTCATGAAGTCGCTTTACTCAACCCTATACGCGTTCTTTTTTGCTACTGCGTGACTGTGTGTTGCTGCAGCTTCCGCCGACCTTCTTAGCAGGTACGCGTGAGCTTTCTCTCTCTCCTCCACACTGTTTGGTGTGATTGGATTTTGATTATTCTACCTGTAATTAATGTACTCTTTTAGTACCTTTCCATCTTTACGCGGTTATTCTGTTAGTTGAATCTCAGTTTTTTTTATGTGGTTGTCACTCATCTATCATCTATCTTGACTTATTAAATTAATTGATAGTGTGACAAATGTGATGTTTTTTTATGGCCTAGTTGATTCCGAAATGTCGAGATAGTTAAGGCCAAAGGGTGTTAGTTCTTGTTTTGATAATATTACAATAAATTTATTGACTTTCTTGATTTTAAGCATTAATTTTAGTTCATTTGAAGCTTCCATGTACTTTCTTTGATGGGTCACTATTGGTTTCCTTTATAAGTGAGGGAGTTGGGGCAGATTTGAGTTAGGGTTTATTGATTTTGGAGCTATTGTTATTGTTATTTTAAAGCTAGTTGGTCAGTGTGTTGCTCTTTTTTTTGATGAAGCGACGTTTGGGTGGAGGGGGTTATGATGGTTCTGAAGTTTCTAACCAGGAACCAAGACGACGTCTTACACCTGCAAAGTTGGTGTTCCATTTTGATTTCTTTTGTATTTTTTTTGGTACTTTTTAGTCCAATATTTAATGTGGGTGCGTGATGTCTGCGCAGTGTTTTTGGAGATGTGATGAGTTTTGTGCCAATATTGGAGCCTTTTCTTCGTAGAGTGGTAAGATATATTCTCTCTGCTTTGAGTTGAAATTTGCTATTTATATTTGAAATCTTTTCGTTTATGTCCATTTTCTATCGTTTCATGCATACTTTGACCACTTTTTTAAAGTTTGAATAGTTTTTTAGATAAGCCAGTGTCCTTGTAGCTCATTCATTATCACTATGTTATTCAAGTTTGTTTATGAAGAATTGAAGCTGTCAATATGCAATTTCGACTTACTGGATGAATTTTTGTTAAAGTATTTAATGGCAGGTCAATTATATACTTCTGTTGTTTGAGGTGTTACATTTTTGTGATGAAAGCTTCCATCTTGTTTAAACTTTTCTTTAAAGTTTTTTGACCTGCCTGGGGGATCTCTAGAAGAGTTATGTCAAAAGGGCATGGATCCTTAATATTCCTGTACTCCCATTTTGAGAAAACTGTTTCATTACAGTTTTAATTCATTCTCTATCATTATCTATTCACAAGCAATCTAAACATGGTTTCCCCTCTTTACACGCGGAAATACCACGTGTAAGTGCAGTTTGCAAAACTACATGTAGCATTGCTTGAGCATTTGACAAGAATGACTGAAATAATTGATATTGAAATAAACAAAATAAAAAATTTCATCAAACTACCTTTTCAATCAAATATGTGCTAATAATTTCCTTCCTTTGCTTCTAGGTGCAGGAGGAGGTGAATCACGCAATTCAACGCTTTCATCATTCGTCTACAAGGTTTGTTCCATTTATTATGTCATGATATTTCAAAATTTGTGCCCTGTCAAGATTAAGGGTCAAATCTAATTTTATATATGATCTTTTTGTGTTCTTGATTACGATGTATGATTGGTAGGTTAGATTGTCTGTCAGCATGGGCAGAGCTAATCATGAGGCAAAGGGAATATTTGGTCCCAGATACTATAAATTATATTTTTTAGCGAATTTAGGTTGAATTGGAGTGAGACACAACTTTGTTACCTCAGGAATACCTAAATTTCAGACTTTTTTATTTATTTATCTATATGGGAATCCCCTGGTGCTTTTCTAACATCAACTTCTTTCATAGTATAATATTTTCTTTTACTACTATTTATTAAAATGACAACAACTCAACTATGCAATGATTTCCCATATGACAACAATAACTATTATAATGAACATGGTATTAGAAAAGGTTGTACTTGCTATTTTTCCCACCTAATAAAATCCCTCCTCTGCCCTTGTCTGTACACCCCTCTTTCATTCGCCGAACTTTACTAGACTGTGTTTCCTGATTATTTGTTCAAACCTGGGTATGCTCACTTAAATTTGCAATTTTCTGCATCTTTGGTATTTAATAATATCGGTCTAAGGAAATTCTAACTGTATAAGTTCTGGTCTTCTGTAATTAGCCAAATTAAGTTTGTCATGTTTTAGAGTTTTACCCCGCTAATCTTAGTGGAAGTCTAAATTTTCTTTATATTTGTTACAGATCAACTTTTAACCAAATTAAGTCATCTGTTGCAAGCCCCTGGCAGTTGCACTTTCACAATAAGTTGCCTCCTACTTTGTTCACTAACAGCAAGGTTGAATCTGAGGATAGTGAGCCTATCAAAATAGTTTTAGTGGACTCTAATTCCAAAAATATAATTACATCTGGACCCTTGTCGTCAGTAAAGATAGAAATTGTTGTTCTTGATGGTGATTTTGTTGCTGGTGAAAGAGAAGATTGGACTGAGAAGGATTTTAATGCCAGTGTTATACGAGAAAGAGAAGGCAAAAGGCCATTGGTGACTGGGGATCTTATAATAACCTTAAGGAATGGAGTTGCTGATCTGGATAACATCTGTTTTACCGATAATTCAAGCTGGATAAGATGTAGGAAATTTAGTTTGGGAGCAAGAGTGCAAACAATTTCCACTGAAGTTAGAATCAGGGAAGCAAAAAGTGAAGCCTTCGTTGTAAAAGATCATCGTGGAGAGTGTAAGTTTCTCTATCCCACCTGCATCTTTCTTTATACAGTCTGGACTTGGCTCTTTCAAATATTTTGTGACGGTGCAACTCTCAATTAATGTTGAAGCATTGTTTCCCTTATCATCACATAACTAATGGCATTGGGGTTTCCTTGAAGCTTTGTTTGGAAGCATATCCATTTTCCTGAAGCATAGTGATTCCTTGTCATCCTTGATATGCTTAGGCAACTTTTATTTAATAATAGCAACTTTATATTATCATTTAATCTGTTATCGTGTTAAATTCTATCACTTGAGATTTGACTGGACTAAACAGTAAACTTATAGACAGTACTTGCAATAAATGTGCTGAATTTCGTATATATACCTAGCTACAGATTTGAAAGACCTGGAACTTTTAATGAATTGATATATGAAATTTTATGCCGTTACTTGGAGTCTGTTTATGAACTTTGAATCTTCTACTGTTCTACCTCATTCTCTGATCCCAGTAACTTGTAGAACCATGAAATATTTAATTTAATCTAACTTCTTTAATAGCTGATAGTTATTGCTAGAGTTCTAAACTAACAAGTATTTTTTGATCCAGCATACAAGAAGCACCACCCTCCATCATTGGCTGATGAAACATGGCGCCTGGAAAGAATAGCAAAAGATGGTGCATTCCATAAACGTTTGGCATCTGCTGGAATATCCACAGTTGAGGATTTCCTCCGTTCATATGTCACCGATCCCTCCTCACTGCGCAATGTATGAGAATTTTATGTACTTTTGTTTTCAAATCACTTGAGTTTAGTGTAACTTGTAATTGGAGAAGTTGTTTTGAACGAGTCTGTTTAACCCTGTATCCTGGATCTTATAGGTAGTACTTGGTGGTGGGATCTCTAACAAGACATGGGACACAATCACTGAACATGCTACAACTTGCATTCTAGATGATAAGATGTACATGTACATCAGAGCTGCAGAAAGGGTTGTGCTTATGTTCAATTCTATCTGGAATGTTATAGGAGCAATCTTTGATGGCCAAAATTACATGAGCCTGGATAAACTCAACGTATTCCAGATGGTTTGTACCTATACTGATAATGCTTTTTTGGTGTTTGAGTTAGTTACTTTCTTTGCGGACCTTGCTCCTAGTAGATCTTTACCCTGGATGTTACTCCACAATATTTTGTTGGTTAATCATTCTCATCGTCGAAGGAGCATTTGCCAATATATATAACTGATCATATGGTAGGCCACAAAGTGGGACATTTTGCATCTACTTTAATTTCCAAGGACATGCGAAAAAGCGATAATAGATCTCATCGTTAAGAAAAGAAAGTTAACTATATATATATGTGTATATATATATATATATATAGATACAAATATATACTCGTCGCTAAGAAAAGAAAGTTTACTATATATATACATGCTTATCATTCATTACTAGGAGGCGGGGAAAACTGTTTTGCTCAACTTTAGTTTTTTTCGGTTATAATAGCATATATCAGTCCTTTTTCACTATTTCAGATTATAGTCTTGTTGTGGTTGGCAATATTCATCTCCTCAGTGACGAAACATTCATTGTAGAAGAAGGGTACTACATTTTACAACACTTCTAGATTTGCTCCTCACATGGCAAGCCGCACAACCCTTGTTCTTCAGAATTTATAATGCAGTCACCTCTTAAAGTGAACCTAGTGTTATACTTGGTTTGGGGGTCGGGGGCGGGGCGGTGGTCAGTTGGTAATGACATTCACTCAACTTAGTAATCACACTCGCTAACAAGCGAATTTCTTGTTTCTGCAATAGTTTGTTAGGTTGCCTAGCAGAATAAAAAAGAAGAAAAAGTTTGTTATGTAGCTTCACATGATTTTAAGTGAAATCCAGTAATGTTCTTCCTGCAATAGTTTGTTAGTTTTCCTAGCGGAATAGAAAAGAAGATAAAGTTAGTTATCTCATTGTCATCATAATTACTGCATATTTTAGTCATAGTAATGTTTCCTGCTGATTTGATACTGATGAACTTTCCACTTTGATTGGCAGCGTGTAGTGGAAGATGTGAAGCGGGAGGCTTATAACAATCTGGATCAGTTGGTACTACTTAATGAACAATCCTTTGTAGGCCCCCCAATGCTGTTGTCGAGTCTGCAAGCTGAACTTTTTAGCAGCCCAAGTTTAGGTCTACAGAATTTTAGCACCCCAGTTGCAGATCAAGGTATATAAGCTATTGAGGTTTATTTTTCTCGTCTCTGTAAACCTGAAAGAGCAAGTTATGACTTATGAGTTGTGCTTAATTCTCTTATTTCCTCTTTATATTGGAATTGTTTTGTTCTCGTTTCCTTTTGTCTAATCTTCGTAAGGTAATTTTTATTTTAAATGAAATTGAAGTAATTTTGATGGATAACAACTCTGCAAGGGCTGGTAAATGTGCAAGGAGGTTGTTCCAATTTTGACACAAATAAACTATTAGTATGAGATAAGAGCATAAATCTCTATCATAAAAAAGAGAGGACAGATCTAGTGACTTTCTCATCTCATCAATTTTGAAAATCATTAATTAATATGGTTTTCATTCTTTACTATCAGCGTGTATGGTTTGGAAGCAATAATATGTTGCTGTTTCTCTTTCTTCTGTCCACACTCGTAGTTGTGTTCTGAGCATTGCCGAAACTTTATTTTTTTGCAGTTCAACTTCAAATGCAGCTGGGCTCTGTTCATATGACAACTTCCCCGCCATATACCTTTGAAGTGGATAATGGTAGTCAACTGGAAGTTTCTCTGGCACATAATTGTCATTCAATGCAAGCGTTTTCTCCACCTCTAAGCAACAGTTTTGCGATGAAAGATTTTTACGATGGATCATACAGGGAAGGATATAATGCCGCTCCAAGCGGATCTCTGGGGTCAGTCGTGATGACTGGGGATCTAGCTGCTGATGACATTTCTCAGGTAGAAATGTCGACATGGCGAGGGAATGGGTTTTTTCTTGCTCCAAGCACTCAAGCAGTTGGCATTCTTTCCTCTAATATAGGCTGCTTCCATTTCTCAAGGAACGGAAAACCCAAAGCAAGGTGGTGTAAGATTCGAGCTGCCATAAAATGGGGGATATCGGTTAGGCGGGATGTGGCTGCTAAAAGAATGGCAAGGCTTATGTATTATGATTTCTAAGCTTAGTAAACTTTACATCAAAAAATTTAGCTGGTAAGCTTCCTCCAAACGGGTAGGTTAGCTTTGCAAACGACTAGTAATTCTCTAGCAATTTGTTTATTCCCTCCCTCTAGCATCGGGTGCTGCGAAGGGTTCTTGTTGGGACATAGTTTTAGCTTTCTTTCAAGTCAGTGTCGCAGGATATATAGAGTTAGACTGAGCAGGATATGGCTGCAAGAAGAAACTAGTTTGCGCAGTCATTTCAAATTTTAGGAGGTATTTCTCCTATTTGTTAGGTAACTGTTTATCTTCTTGTAATTCTTGCATTTTCCAGTTTTGCATCAAGTAACAAATTGGTTCCTGTACATAAAATCAGGGCTCATATTGATGTTGTAATATTCTTTTCCATCTTCATTAATCCTTTGAATTATTGTCTTTTGATCTTATTCAGTAAAAACTGTGACTGTTTTTGTTGTATTTTTACCATTTTAGTATGAGTCCTTCTACAGGGACATTTTTATTGGACCGGAATATTGGATATTTTAATTTTTTTATTTTTTTATTTATTTATTTATTTTTTGCTTGTGACTCCCAAAAAATGTATAGTATTTATTCCAACTAAATTTTTTACAAAATTTAATGTTTTAGGTGTAATTTGGATACATATCATGTTCTTGTACTTGTATCCAAATTACACCTAAAACACTATGTTTTGTAAAAATTCCAGTTGGAATAAATATTATACATTTTTTGGGAGTTACAAGCAAAAAAAAATTAAATTTTTTTTTTTTTGAAATTGTCCAATATTCTGGTTCAATAAACATGTCTGCCAAGACTTCTTGTTTGCGTATACAATCTTAGAACCTGTGCCTATTTTTCTCTTTTTCTCTTGTCTTGGTTATTGGAATTTATTTCAATTAAAGTTCATTATTTTTTATAGTTATTTATTAATTTAATGATCAATCAAATTAATTCAATTGTTGGTTCCTTTTTTCATTATGATTATGATACGGGAAATGTGTAGCAAATTCAACATTAAACATCTCAATTTCGTCATTTATCGTCCCAATATGAACGATGCCGTAGAAGCAACCAATAAAAACATCAAGAAGATCATGGAAAAGATGTCTGCCAATCATAAAGGATGGTCTTACCTCTTGCCTCTAACTTTGTTAGCATATAGGATATCGATGCACATTTTTACGGGGGCCACCCCCTACTCATTGGTCTATAATATGGAAGTCGTGCTTCCCATAGAAGTAGAAATGGCATCATTGAGGGTGTTTATAGATGCTCAAATGGGAGAAGATCAGTGGTTGCATGATGGGTATAGTCAATTATCTCTAATAGACGAGAAAAGGGGCTGCAGCCATCTTTCATAGTTAGTTATATCAGCAACGGATATCTCGATCCTACAACAAGAAGGTCCGACTTCGGCAATTCAAGAAGCACGACTTGGTATTGAAACGGGTCATTTCAAACCAAAATGCAGCCAAAGGAAAATTCGTCCCAAACTGGGAAGGCCCCTTCATTGTCAAGGAAGCGTTATCAGGAGAAGCCCTCAGATTACAAGAGATAGACGACGAGGAATTTCCATAACTGATCAATTTAGATTCCGTGAAACGGTACTATGTCTAAACCTTCTACAACGACCATCCTTGTCCTAAAAAAATCAGGTCTTAAAAGTTCAAGCATGAACTACGTAAAACTTGATATCCCTCCATCCACGGGAGTATGTAGGCAACCATTTATGGTGTGGTCTAACCCTCAAAAGAAACAGCTAAACAATCCACCTCACAACCTAAACATCAACTCAAACACTAGTTCCAATACACCAAATCATACCTAAAAAGCCTACACCCAAGAAAGCCTAAAGGTCGACGACCCCTGCTAAGAAGACCCTACAACATCTCAATGTCATTCCATCGAATCCGGCATAACATCCGGACGGGAAGAGACATTGATACATCAAAACAATAAGTCATAGTAATAAAATGGCAAACAACATATAAGGTCAAAACATACTCAAAAGAGAAGTGAACTAAGATACATTTACTTTTTATATGCTACTGTTTGTTATACCTAAGTATCCAGTACATAACAAAAGGAAATAATCTAGTCTATACAGGAAATAGGAGCTAAGCTATCGACCCGAAGTCAAACGGGCCATCAACTCCAAGAGCATGGTTGTCTCTATAGACTGAGGAGTGGCCTTAAGCTCCTGCACCACCTCGTCAATACGTGTCAGAAGCTCCATCGCGGTCCGGATAGTACTATCCTGATGATCCACCAGCTCGCGAGCCTAATCTGTAATCTCATCAATGAAAGACCTGAGAGCGGCACTCTCAGCAATAGCAACATCTCTGGCAACCCGAGCCGCATCCCTCTCAAGATAAATTGAATCCTTGCTGGATAAGGTCGTCAACATCAACGTCCGAGCCTGGTCTCTCTCAAAAGTCAAAAGTTGCACCTGGCGCTCCAGAGCATCTCTAGAGGGTGGGGCAGAAGTAGAAACCAGGAGTCGAACTAACTAAAGTTGTGGTCAAGTCGGCAAAATCTCATCCTCAGTCGGAGAAAGAGGATCCTTCATAGGCTCATCGTCATCCGAATCTGTGCTCGGTTCTCCTTGATCAACAACGGCCATCATGTCTGCCTCCAACTAAGCCTTGTACTCAACCAAACGACCCGGGTGGCTATCACGAAACTTAGTTGTCTCCCAATGAACCCAGAACGCACACACACACTAACCAGATCATCCTCAGACAAGGATAAAACATATGACATGTGATCCAAAGCAACCTCGAAGGAATGAAAGTCCTGATACTGATCAAAATGACCCATGATAGTCAACGGGTGATATGTGGTCACACCCCGCAAATTGGCTATCAGAAAGAAATCCATACCAGCAATATAGGTGATGAAGGTCAAAGGAGAACAATAGCCTGAGTAGACCAAAATCAAAAAATGGCTGCTTAATATCAAATAGAAAAGTGAACCAAGACAATGCATCCACACAAACGGTTGGGCGAAAGAAATAAGACATCGTTATGCCATACCCGAACCAATATCCATGACAATGTGCGGTCCCTATCAGCCTCAGATGCATCATAAACCAAACATACAATAACACAAAGTTACCCTGAAAATATCCATTACTATGGGCATGACAATGAGAAACCGAGATATAATCCTCTGCCAAGATCATGGGAAGAATAGTGTGATCCTCTCTCAAGGACCTGACCACCGTCACCTGTCCAATGTCAAGGTGATCCATGTAAAGAGGAATATACAAATATGCTATGATACACATCAGCAAAGCGTCAACAAGGGCTGACCTCCACCGCTCCTCCGGAATGGGAAAGTCTCCCCTATACACTGAGAAGATGTCAGCAGACCTAAAATGGTCAATTAAGAAATCCAAAGATACAACGTGTCCGGAAGTGATATCTCCCTAGATGATAAAATGCCACAAACCAGTCAGAGTCATAAACTGGCAGCGCAAACAATTTTATACATCGCCATGCAAAGCCACTATCAACCCCTCCTACATACTCAATTTTTTTTAAAAAAAAATCAAAATTATATATTCGTCAAATCAAAACCATATATACCTAAATCAAGCAGACAAAGATGACTTTCAATACCTCAAATTGACGATACAAACATATAATTAGACAAGCAAAATAACAGTGGTCGCATATGGCAGAATAGAAGGTCAACTGTGACATCGATACCCCGTTTCTTCTTCTTTTCTTCTTTTTTTCCTTTTCCTAAATTGAGATGATTTGATTTTTGTATATCGATGATTGAGCACAAACATATATGTATGTGTATATGTGTGTGTTGATGGGTTTTTCTTCTCCATCTTTTCTTGCATTTTCGTTTAACAAATAAGGTTGAGAGATGTGATTTTATAGGTCGTGGAGTTTTCAAGTGGTGGATGGTTGAGTTTTCAGAAGGTAATGGTAATTGAGTGTGACGCCCCCAAAATAGGTTCAATACCAATCCATTCTGAGTCGCCAAATACATGGTACATAATTTCACATACAAATCTTTTATAACAAAAGATCGTAAGAAATACGACCATAAAACTGTGAGTGTCAATACAAACATGTAGAAAATATAAACACTCAAACTAAGTCCTCATTATAATTATTATCACACTATTTTACAAAAATAGTGAGGACTACTACTGCTCTACTCTGACCATCACATTGATCCCCGAATAGTCCCCGCAACATTCTCATTCCCTGAAGAGGACAATAGATGAAAAGGATGAGCTCAACTAGCCCAGTAAAGAATATTATGACTAAGATAATCAAGAACAATTTATCGTTAGCTTTCAACAAATCAGATAAAATATTATGGATAACAAGTTTTAGATCAACAACTGCAGCGAAAATAACAATTCATTAGAAGAGTTAAGTAGAGAATGAAGTCTACTATCTTCTATGATTTAAAAGTCCATCATCAATATTTTATCCCTGTAACATCAATCAATATACATCTCGAATCAAATATTCATCTTTGCACTACGGGCCAAAGATATTCATTTGTATCACCAGTTGGTCATGGTCATCGCAACACTTGTCCATCTTTGCACTATGGGCCAAAAATATTCATCAGGTAATCATTCATCTTTGCTCTACAGGCCAAAGATATTCAGTTATATCACCATTTAGAACTGAGAATAATGAAAAATAATATAAATAATGAATCCTGTGAGATAAAGGACAAATATTAGGGATTCGTAATTTAGTTTATCCAAGTTTAAGAATACTCCATAATAATCAATTGTGGAGCAAAATTCAAGAATAAAGTTCAAAACATGGATACAATCAAAGATAATAACCATAACAAATAACTTGGACAAATAAAAGAAAATTTAATTTTTCTGTGAATAGTGCCGTATACGTGAATAGTAACCCCGACATGAAAAGATAAAAATTTCATAATAAAATTCATACCAACATTCCAATGAAATGATACTAGATGAAACGCAAAATTCGAAGAATTTTTTATCATTTCAGGAATTATAGAAGCAATACTTATCGTAGTAAATTTTAATTTGGGTATATGAAATGAAATATTATTGATTTTATAATATGGAATATGAAAGAAAATAATATTCTTTATGAATATTGAAAGAAAGTAACATCATTTATGAGAAAAATAATATCCCTTATATTAAAATGAGAGTATTTCTGACTGGTATGGCGGGGATATTCTTGAAGAAAATTTATACTGTTTTCTACACTCAAAGCTTTCTTAAACTCAAACTAAATACGCTCAATATTATAGAAGAAGAATTATCTGATTCTGGTGTGATTTTCATTTCTAAACTAAGTATCCTATTTATAGGAGAATGGAAGGATACTATTTGAAAATAAAAATCACGAGCAAACAGCATTTTCTTCACGGGCGCAACCAGCAAAATTTTTTTGATTTTACTATTCATTACTGTGCAATAAATATTCTAAAAAAATAAAAACTTTAAATAAAATATAATATATCCTATTTATAATCTAATAAAACAAAACTTATAATATATATATATATATATATATATATATATTTATATATCCCACTCACACACATACCCTAACACACACGCCACACACACACACACACCATATATATATATATATATATATATATATACATATATATATATATATATAAGTAATAAAACAAAACTAAGATAATTTTCTACCGACGATTTTGAAAAATGAGTAAGTGGGGGTTCATATAATAAGCCAAATTTACAACAAATACTTTAATAAAAATCCCTCTATTTATCTCAACTCACTTGGCTTCACAAAACACATTTTTTTATAACAATTAATCATCATTAATATTATAACTCACAATATTAACAACCAGACCATTCCTAAGAAAGAGGGGGCTTTCCGATAAGGACTTCTCCTTATTGGCGCGCAATTAAATAACCTAACCCCTTTCCTCGACAGAATTTTCTATACATTGTCAATAATACAAATAATAATATGAATAACTGTGTCGTCTCAATTATTGATTTAATAATATAAAATATTGTGCAGATGATATTGTGACAATAATTGAATCAATAATATGAGATACTATGCAACAACTACTGTTGCAATAATTGAATAAAACTGAGTGACTTCTCACGTAAGCATAAATAATCAAAGATACTGTACAATACCGTGTGCTACTATGCAACCACACATATTACTGTTCTTTTATCACCGGGTATTTCAATAGTTTTAACGGTAAAAATTTTGTCGTTATTTATAGAAAACTTATTCTTGTCGTTTTCTTCATTCGACAGTTTTTCGTTATGGGGCCCACAAATTATTGCGCTGTCGTACGAATATTCCCCGACAAAAAAAATATTTCCCGACCAAACGAATATTCTCCGACACAATGAATATTTTATGGCCATTTGCTTACTTTGCAAAATTTGTACATTCCACCCATAACTAAAGCATTATATCAAATCAACATCTTACAATTTCAAAATAATATATAGAGAAAATTCAATTTTATTCATAAAAGTTAGGGTCTTACATTGAGTTTTCAAATCGGTGGTGATAGTGGAGTTTTCTGCTCGGTGGTGATTGTTGAGTTTTTCAATTGGTGGTGATGGTCCATTTCTGGGTCGGTGGTGATGGAAATAAAGAAGCAATCTCACACATGTAGGGTGCCGAGGTCAGGTAGTTGTAGGTGGAGATCAGTGGTGGGGAAGTGGAATTAAGATTGCCGACGCGTGGCGGTGAAGGAATAAAACAAGACAACTAGGCTTCCATTAAAAAGTTACATATGATTTGAGATTTTTCAAAATAAAAACTTTAAACCCCATCTGTTGATCCTTATTTTCCTCTTTTTTCTTGGATCAGGGATGGTAGATTTTGGCATGGAGATGGTGAATTTTTTAAGATGGGTGGCAGATGAAACGATTTCTAATGATTTTAGCTTTTGTTGTTTTTGATTAGTATTAATGTATAATATAGTGGCTTGAGGAATTTGCCCTTTCATATATAATAAATGTGTAATCAAACATTAAATACTATTTTTTTAATTACACATCAGCTGAACAATGGCCTACCTAGAGAGTTACGTTAAAATGCATACCCAATTGAATCGAAATGAAAAAAAATAATAATTTAATCATTTAATTGACAAAATTAAAAAATTGATTACCAAAATGGAATATAATCCATAATTTAAGATAGTAATTTATATTTTAGCCAAAAACAACTCATAAAAAGTGACATAAAGAGTGTTATTCCATCGGCTTATTACACTTTTTTTTTATATTTTATTATTTAAATTTCTATTTCTCAAAAGACAAAGCCAGATGGGTTCCTTTACCTTCAAATTCAAAATCAATGGCAGTTTCGTAAATAACTCCTAATCGATGTCCCATTTATGGTCGAGGCATAATCAATTCTTTTTGCCCCCCTTTTAAATCAAAAACCCAAACCCTCCCTTCAGTCCGCCATGTATCTCCCTCTGTATACTGATTAGTGATTACATATAGATACTGAGAGATAAATACATACATATATATATATATATATATTTACACATAAATAGCAATATATTTCTCTGTCTTAGGGTTTTTGAATTTGGTGTAGTATCAATCACTATCAATTAGTTCATCGATCCAGAGCCATGTCGCTGAGACCAAACGCGAGAACCGAGGTTCGCCGGAACCGGTACAAGGTGGCCGTTGACGCCGATGAAGGACGGAGAAGGAGAGAAGATAATATGGTGGAGATCCGGAAAAACAAAAGAGAAGAGAGCTTGCAGAAAAAAAGACGAGAAGGGCTTCAAGACACTCAGCAGTTCTCAATTCCAGCTCAAACCGCCTCGGGACTGGAGAAAAAGGTATATATAAGAATAAAGAATCGATTTTATTAGGATTTTACGGATTTCATGTTTTATTGGGATGGGTTTTACTTTCAGTTTACAGTTTACATTTTAGGGTTATATTTGTTGTACGGACTGTGTTATATTAGTTGTACGGTCTGTGATGTTGTGATTTTTTTAATGGCATGCCAAATTATTAATAAGTATTTTTGAGTTGTTATGGACATTAATTCAACGAAATGCTTATAAATAAGATGTTTTTGTTTGATTAGATGTTAAAGAAATCCTGTGTACCTTTTTTTTGGAATTTTAGGGGTTTTATTTTCGGTATTGATTTTGGTTACAAATCCTGTCACTGATTAAATTTTAGGGATGAATATGTTTTTTTGACCTTTTTTGGTTCTATTAAAATGCAATCGATACTATTCTAAGCTTTCTTAGTCTAGAGAAGGGTAAAATCTGCTTAGATGTAATTGTAGGCCTTTTATGTAGTACATTGAAGGGTTCTTTGCTCTGTCTATGATTGATATCTATAGAGTTTTCATATGTTATATTATAGAAATTGATGGGTTTTGCCTTTTCTTATTTTTTAAAAGTAGTGATTCTGATTGAGCTTTTGCATTTTTCAGTTAAATCTATAGTAGTATTTTTGGTATGTTGTGATGTTGAGGTTTTCTTCTGTTCCATCTCATTTTAAGAAGTTAATGATTGATGTTCCACACATAATAATAATGAGTCATTATGGTATTTATTTACTGGCATTTTCTTTTGAGTATTGTCAATTGTGGTTGATATGTTGTGACGATATATATTTTTGGTGTTGAATTCTTGATTTTATTTGTATTGAATGTGTTTGCAAATTATTTATCTATTTTCTTTCCTGATTGCAGTTAGAAAATTTACCTGGAATGGTTGCCGGTGTTTGGACTGATGATAGTAGTATCCAGCTTGAGGCAACAACTCAGTTTCGGAAACTGCTATCAATAGGTGATAGTTTGATCCTTACATATTCTTCTGTGGATTAAATATATGTTATTATTGGTTTCATGATGTTTGAATTTCTGAATTTATTACCAGAACGCAGTCCTCCAATAGAGGAAGTTATTCAGTCTGGTGTTGTTCCACGTTTTATTGATTTCCTTATGAGGGAGGACTACCCCCAACTTCAGGTATGGCATTATATGATCCATATCTGCTTCCATCCATTGTATTCTGTATTTTTAATTGCTTATGTTTTTTTTTCAATTTTTTTTCTTATTGTAGTTTGAAGCAGCTTGGGCTCTAACAAATATTGCTTCCGGGACATCTGAACACACCAAGGTGGTAATTGATCACGGTGCTGTTCCAATTTTTGCGAAGCTTCTTGGTTCTCCTAGTGATGACGTTCGAGAGCAGGTACATATTCATTAATTATGACATACTCCAGGCTTGCTAATTGTTAGTTTCCTTGTACACTTACATTTTTAATGCTTTTTGGTTTAACTAACAGTCTTTTATGGGCATGGGGACTCTTGTCCATCTGCTCGTGTAGGCTGTATGGGCATTGGGAAATGTTGCTGGTGATTCCCCTAAATGTCGTGATCTTGTCCTAGGCCATGGGGCTCTGGTTCCTTTGCTGGCTCAGTTGAATGAGCATGCTAAACTTTCTATGCTGAGAAATGCTACATGGACACTTTCAAATTTCTGTAGGGGCAAACCTCAGCCTGCCTTTGATCAGGTTGGTCTCATGTTATCTCTTTTTCTTGTGCTGGAATTTATGTAAAGCACAGTACGATCAAACCTAAGCATATCTACGTATTTTTAATTCATATTGGCTTAAACAATTTTAAGAAGTAGAGTTCTTTTTAAATAACTTAAATTTTCCTGTAAGTTAATGGTGTTATGGCACCAGACATGCACATTTTTGTGGTACTATAATTTCCAAAATTAAACATGTAGACGAGACCAGCACTCCCAGCTCTTCAGCGTCTTATTCATTCAAATGATGAAGAAGTCTTAACTGATGCATGTTGGGCCCTTTCATATCTTTCGGATGGTACTAATGATAAAATTCAAGCTGTGATTGAATCCGGTGTATGTCCTCGACTTGTTGAGCTTTTACTGTAAGTTATTCTATATAAATTTGATTAAGATGTCGGTTATACTCCATTTTGGAATATCTACATATGGTATCCCTTTTGTTATGACTTCAAAACAAAACCTTTTCATGTTTCAGTCATCCATCTCCGTCGGTTCTGATTCCCGCTCTTCGCACTATTGGGAACATTGTTACTGGAGATGATATGCAAACTCAGGTATTCACATATTTACTAATATTTGGTGGATAGTTTAGTGTTTTGTAGTGATCAGACATGTAAAATTTGGGCCTTTAAAAAGAGGAAAAACCTAAGAGAGATAATACACAGTGAGAGAGTGTGTTATTAAAAATCTTAGACGTCTTTCTTTACTTTAACTTCCATCTGGAACTGTCTTTTAACTTTTTGTTATTTTAAAATGGCCATCTATTTATCCATGAAAGTTATTAATTGTAATATATTTTTATGTTATGTAAAACTTTAACCCTTGAAATTATAGTTTTGACAACATAAAACATAAAAATTCATGTAATTACAAATAAATATGCTAGTAGCAATACTTTTTGTTTATAAAAGAATGAAATAAATATTGAAGTATTTTTTTATTATTAAATTCCAATTCATAAACAACTTGCGCCTCATGCCACGGGACTTGCACATTCCTTTTAGAGAGAGGGAAATCACCTTACCCTTTGATTTTTCCTTATATAACAGTGATTATGGCATATATATCGAGCTCATGCTTTGTTAGAGGGGGGCTAGTAAGGGTAGAAGAAAAAATAATAGTCTTAGAGGTTGGAGGCTTTAGAGGTAGAAGAAATATAAAAGGATTTGCTGCGTATATATCAATGTTCATGCTTTGAAGTGCTTGAAACCTTGAATGATGTGTCAAAATATTACTTGGTTTTGGAATTTTGGAGAAATTGATTTTGGATTTAAATGGACTTAAATTTGTGGCTTCCGTGTGTATTTAATGTAAAAAGTCAACTTAGAATATTTGCCGTAAAACAGACATTTGATTGATTATTAAGATGAGGGCAATTTCTTGAGTTTGACTCTGTTTGGAAATTTTCCGGTTTCTTTATGTTGAATTGTCTGTTTTGGGTTGTTTTTGTACAACTCCAAAGAAAATGTGATCAGTTTGGAAAATGTGACTAGTATGCTGATGGTATCCTGAAGTGTGCCAAGTTCCTAACCAATTTATAACATAATATTTTTGTGGGTTATCTTTCCAGTTTATCATCAATTATCAAGCACTGCCCTGCCTTTTGAGCTTATTGACTAGTAATCATAAAAAGAGTATTAAGAAAGAAGCGTGCTGGACTATTTCCAACATCACGGCTGGCAACAAGGAGCAAATTCAGGTAAGCGAAGTAGCAAATTTGTTGATTTTTTATAACTGGGGTTGCAAGTGTCATTTCTGTGCCATATATTTTAATTTATCCATTTGGAACTTTATTTTTTTTATATTAGATATATTAAATTATTGTGTTTTCTCCCTTTAGTTAGTTATCTGACAAAAAATATTCTGTCTGCAGTCCGTAATTGAAGCCAATATTATTGGTCCTCTTGTTCAACTGCTTCAAAATGCAGAATTTGATATCAAGAAGGAAGCTGCTTGGGCACTGTCAAATGCCACATCTGGGGGCACTCACGAGCAAATTAAGTATGCTGCCCATTAATTATGCTTATTTCCTTGTGCGAATTTAATTTGTTGTACATTTATTACAATTTTTATTTAATTGTATGTTTAAATTTGCACTTCAACTAAATTTTGGTGGACAGGTATCTAGTTAGTCAAGCATGTATCAAGCCATTGTGTGATCTACTCGTGTGCCCAGACGCCAGAATTGTTACAGTCTGTTTAGAGGGACTTGAAAACATTTTAAAGGTTGGGGAAGCAGAAAAGAATTTGGGGCTGTCGGGAGAAGTTAATCTCTATGCTCAAATGATTGATGATGCTGAGGGGTTAGAGAAGATTGAGAACTTACAGAGTCATGACAACAATGAGATTTATGAGAAGGCAGTAAAAATTCTTGAAACATATTGGTTGGAGGAAGATGATGAGACTCTGCCACCAGGTGATGCTGCCCAGCAGCAGGGGTTCCACTTCGGAGGTGGTGATGTTTCTGTTCCTTCCGGTGGATTCAGCTTCAACTGAAGGTACTATGCCTATTTTAACCATGAGTATCAGTTTTCTCATGCTTGGTTTTAGCACATCCTTTTTTCTTGAGTTGTTTTTGGATTCTTTATATGTTGGTGATTACTTCAACTTACCCATTCTTGACCATTAGACAGTTTCCTAGGGTTTAAAAACTTGCTAGTAATTCTCATATTGCAGGATTGTTTCACTGAATTCCTTCGTGTGTTCGTGAAGTGTTTTGGTTCATGCAAGCGTCTTGCATTGTCTTCTGATATGGCTCCTCCGTGGTCAAAGTTATGTATGGGTGAGGGTAAGTGACCATCTCGGTTTCCAACAGTCGGAAGTTGACAATTTGTGGCTGTTATGAGGAAGTAGACCGTCTTGGTTGTTTTTGGCCAATTGGCCGAATTTCTTAGTGTGGCCAATAAAGTTTCCGGAGTCCTTCTCTTGCAGGAATCTTTTTTATAGTAGCTGGATGTTTTTGGGGCTCCCAAAATTATTAAACCCAGCTTAAAGTAGCGAGGAAGACGTTTTTTTTTTTTTTTTGGGGGTGGGTGTTAATGATTTTTTCTTTGTCATGTTGCTAAAGGATTGATGGATGCTATTTGATTAATGGAAAAGTTTCAAAAATTCTTATCCGAGTTTTCTATAGTTTGCAAGATTGTAAGATGAGCAGTCATCCAAATTTTGCCCTCTTTCACCTTTGAGTATGCTCTTGTTGAATTATTATGATGCACTACTAGCTGAATTTCATACGAGGGTAATAGAAATTTTCTTCAGAACAAAAGGCAGGTAATCTATAGGTGAGATCAAGGATTTGGATTTTATGGAGTTGTTACATTCTCATATGGCAGCTTTGGGATCAAATTAATCATATGATTGTTGCTCCCTTCATTATTTTGAAATAAAACTGTTGTTTACGCCCCAACTCAACCAGCAGTGGTGTGATTTGAGGAGTTTGTGCCAAAATTGCTCGGTCAAATAAGTTTCATGCCGATGAGGCCTTAGCCTAGTCCTAGTGGTTTAAACGAAGGTACGGTCTCGGGTTTGATTTGATTCTTACTTAGGTGAGTTTATTTTTTCTGTTATGAAAAACTTTGTTTCCTCTTTATGCGAGGCTTGTTTGTGAGTTTACGGAAGTTTTAGTTGTTAAGACTAAGGTATTGAGACTAAACTCGATTCTCACGTAGGTGTGTTTATTTCTTTCGTTATGGAAAATTTTGTTTTCTCTTTATGTGAGGCTTATTTGTGAGTTTATTTCTTACTCATTTAGTGAAGTTTAATTGGTTTTTGATATTATAACAGTGATGATGTATTTGATTATGAATTACATTGTGTTTCTAAAAAGTAGGGCTTTCCAAGTTGTCAATTTGGAACAATTGGGTCCATTTTTTTTATTTTCTTTTTCTCCTTTTCAATTTTTGCAAAATTTAGGTCACGTTGCAACTACTTGCAAGGCAGCAATTACTGTTGCGGTGGTGTTGGATTGGCAGCTCTTTCGATCCTTCCTCCACTTTATAAAGCAAATCCCATTTGATTTTTGGGCCTAATGATTAAGGGTGTAAATAAATCAAGTCGAGTATTGAGTTGTTCACATTTAGTTTACAAAATTTATCGAGTATAAAATAAGGTTTGATTGAGGCTCGTTTAGCTATCGAGTTGAGCACGATCTCGAATCGAGTCTGAGCAGTTTGAATTTTTCGAACGAATATAATCAGAGTATGAATAGAAAATTGCAATTTAAGTAGATTCGAGTAATTTATCGAACTTTAAAATTTGTTCGTATTTGAATCATTTATATTTCGAATCGAGTTCGAATCGAACTTTTAGTCGAGCGAGTACGAATCAAGTCCGAACTGTTTGCTCATTTTACAGCCTTATTAATAATTATATGCAACCATTATCAAATATATCATTTTTAATTCACTTAAAATATTTTTTCTTTAGTCATCAAAACACTAATTGTTTAATTTTTTTCATAGTTAATTTATAAAATTCTAAAATTTAAAATAAATCTGAATTAATTTGTCTTTATTAAAGCACTAGATACTATCTTAAACCACTTAAAAACTATCAATAAATACAAAATTGTTGTTGTGAAAAATAAATTAATTCACGTCACAATTTAAAAATTTACAAGTCGTAATTGAAGTGAATGAAATAAAAAGAAGTAAGAAAATATGAGGACTTAGACTCTTTCTTTTTCTTGAATAATTTTATAAACATTATCTTACCCTCCATACCAATCACAAGTTTAAAATGGAGGATCAAATTGATTGTAGAAACATCATATTCATCTAACTAATCTGTATCGGGATAGGGAGGTCTTATACTGTAAAAGTAATATCTCAAATTTGAGTCTAAAACAAACATGTCATCATTATCTAGTAAAGGAAGTAAGAGGATGTTAATGCCTAAGAATGAACAAGGGAAGAAAGAAAGAGATAATTTTCTAACGCTAATTCTGCATGTTGAGTATTTTTTTTTGTGGAATTGTAGGATGAGGCAAATATGGAAGTGAAAGAATTAAAAAAGCAAACAGAGGATTTGCTGACAAACCTAGAACCAAGGTTCTCATATTCGGACCGTTTATCGAACCGAAAAAGGTATCGGGTGGATGGGTCACTGGTTCAACCAGTGGTCGAACCGTTATTGAATCAGTGACGTCATTAATATATAAAAATATATATTATTAGTAATTAATAAAATTTTAAAAAAACTCATTTTTTATGAACTAAAACATAATAAAGATGAGCTGCAATATTAATAAAAGTGGTTAATTTTAATATTAAATTTTTTTTGGTAAAAAAAAACAAAAAACCGGGTCACCAGGTCAATTAACTGGGTTTACCGGTTGGACCATCGGTTGAACCGGTAGTCAACGGGTCAACTCGGATTTTGACCAAAACCGATTAATTGGTCCAAACCGGACCGGAAGGTGGACCAATTTCAATTTTTACCAATCGGACCGCCAGTTCTGTCTGGGTTTTAAAACTATGCCTAGAACCAACAACTTTCATTTTACCTCTCTGTTGTGCCTGCGGTTAGGTTAGGGGTGAAAATGACCCCGAGTCGAGTAAAACAATGTCTTACTCAGATTCTACTTGACACTTTTTAAAGGTACTTGGATTTGTACTCGAATTCGAATATAGTATTGCAATTTTTGCTCATATTCAAATTTGACTTCGTTTTATTGTATTCAAGTTTGACTCGACTTGACTCATTTTTTAGTCGAACTACTTATAAGTACTTCAAATTAGAACGGGATCATTTAGATTATGATAATGCAAATAAAAAAAAGTCAACCAACTACTTGGAATGATTTAAATTTTAACTTCTTCAAACTAGATCTCGAACCTTATAAAAAAAGTAATGAGATAATATTATCACTAATGAATCGATTGATGGATATGTACAGGAAACATAAAATCCATTTTACTTCTCAAAGTATGTGGAGAATTTAATTATTGAATACCTATATATCAAACAAATCGAGTATACTCGATACTGTATATGAGTAAGTAACATCGAACTTGTATTGAGTAGGGATTAGTGAGGTAAAGAAAATTCGATATTCTAAATGATTGAACAGTAGACAGCTCATATTCGACTCGATCAAGTGTCTGAGTATAAAAATAGATTCGAATTCGACTCATTTAAGTATCGAATTCGAGTCATGCTCGAATTTTTTGAGTCGATCTCGAATTGGTTTCAAACTACTCGGGTTCATTTTCAACCTTACCTATGGTGGAAGCCTGTGTTTATGCTTTCTCAAATTCAAAATTAGAGATATATTTTTTAAGTCTACTCCACTATCATCATGTTTCCAAGTTGCTCTGGAAACATCTTTAGGTACGTACGCTAGGTTCGGGCATGTAACTTTCGATGGTAAAGCTGTTGAGTTTAGGCATAATTCATCCTTCCTCCACTATTATTAACTCCTTCAACCATATGCGTTGGAGTTTGTTGCGGAAAATTGTGCTCCTGAGCAAACCATTATTAGCCCTTAATTTGTAGCAATTAACGAGTTTTAAATACTACAATTTTTGGTAGCTATTGGCATGTGATTATTTGGGTCTAGTCATAGTGTAGCCTAATCTATTTAATGTACCAGATTTAATGTTGGCTCATATACGTTTATTATCTATTTTAGTGAGAGAGTCCTTATTAGAGTAGGATTGTGTTTCCTTATTTGGTGGGATAAGGAGGTCTAATTTGGGAAGGAAGTAATTGCAGTTATAAGGTGATTCTGAACAGGACTCCTTCTCTTAGTTGGATTTGGGTAGACAAAACTTCTATAAATACGTCTACAAGCAAGGGATGAAGACATTCATTATCATACAACAAGATCATCACGATACAGCATAGGAGATAAATCACAATATATCATACGATACACCATATGTACCCCCAATATTATTATAGTGGATTTCTCTCTCCCTGTGATTTTTTTCCAATTGGGTTTCCACGTAATTCCTTGTGTTCATACTTTATATTTCTTTATTTATGTTTATGTGAGTGTATTTCGTGGGTTTGATCTCACAACAATACAATCAACCGTTGGCGCTGTTTTGGCCTGTCTTTTTAGGTGATTTCGTCAGGCGTACAAAATCAGGCGTTAACAGTAGCATTTTCAAAATTCTTACCAGTTATCTTATATGATGTGATCACAGGATTAGGGCTCATAGAAATAATGAAGCCAATTTATGAGAACATGTTTTAGTTATTTCTGTTGATACTGGTATGACTTATGCAAAATAAATGAGGGAAGACTCATGTATTTTTGAATGTAAAAGTGGTTATATAGCCTTACAATAATAGAAAGCTAAAATAGTGCATCCCACTAGCGGATCCATAAAGAAAAAAATAATAATAAGAATTATTTAACAGAAACAAGACTAAGTCTACCATAACATTCCTTCCCTTAAACCGATATCAGATCAAATTATGCCTGGATTTTGACAAACTCCCATCAATGCTCGCAGCTTCTCAAAAACATCTAGCTTTAATGGCTTAGTCATAAGATCTGCAAGCTGATCTTTAGTTAGACAATAATCCAATTTGACTCTTCCATCTTGTGTACTATATCTCTAAGAAAATAGAACCGAACATCAATTTGTTTGCTTCAACCATGCATAACAGGATTGCGAGAAAGCTTGATTGTTGAGCTATTGTCGCAATAAATCACAATAGTGTCACTTTGAGCTTGATCAAGCTGCTCCAACATCCTTCGTAACCATTGTTGGTTTGCAGAAATAAGATCAAAATATACAATCAAATTGTAACACAGCGAAAAACATGCAATATATATAAAAGCAATTTAAAATTTTTCTGCAATCCCATGAATCACCTTATGAAACATCACTAATTGAGTAAGGATAAAAGATATACTTTTGAAGAATAACAACGCCTTGATGCAATATTCAAATTCCAATCTTTGCTCCTTCGCAATTTCTCCAATCCTCAAAACAAACGTTTGCTACTCAAAGTGTGCAAGCCCCAAGAGGTCATTTGCCAAAAAAAAACTAATTGAAAATGTGATTTTAGATTCTACTAAATCTTAGATGACTAGTCTTAATTCTCTCTATCCTAACACCTTAGGGTTTTGAGAATCCTTGCAAAAGATATGCAAGTTGCATTAGCATTAGTCTATCCCACAATAAGACTCCTCTTATTTATAGACTAACCATTTTTCTAAACCTTTTAGAAATTAGGGTTTTAATTTAATTCCCTATCTAATTAGAAACTTTAATAATAATAATAATAATAAGGCTCTCTTATTTATTTAAAATCTAGTATTTCTTCAAATACTTAATTATAAATATTAGTATTTCTCCAAATACTATATTATTATTTTTTAGTCAATTTAATTATAATAATAATAATAAGAATAAGATGACCACTCTTATTAATTTATAATTAATTTAGGATTTCTCCAAATACTTTATTATAAATATTAAAATATTTAATTTATTCCACCAATGTTTTCAGACCCAGACCGGTCATCGAACCAAAAAAGTTACCGGGTGGATGAGTCACTGGTCTAACTAGTGGTCGAATCATTATTGACTCAGTGATGTCATTAATATGTAATAAATAATAAATAATTAATATATTAATTATTATTATATATTATGTATAATATTTAGTAAATATGTAAAATTAATCAATTTATGTACAAAAAAAATTAAACCTATTTGTACAATGTTTACTTTATACAATTCAAATAAATACTAAATTTATATATAAAAAAGATATTAAATCATGATCATAACTCAAGATTCAAGAGTGATAAAATCAAACACACATAATAAACATCTCTAGGATACATTCAATTAAATTTGATAAAAAAACTAAATCTATTTGTACAATGTTTACTTTATAGTTAAAACTATATAACAACAATGCATAAATTGAGTGACAAATGAATAATGAACATGAATTAATTAGACTTTATAAGGAAGGGAACACTGAATTAGACCAAACAATATTAATGTTAGTTATGAATTTATTACTCCCCATAGGATGCTTTCATTGTAATTTCGCATGACCGACCCTATATATAAAATGATTGACGAAAGTCACAAAATGGGTTAAATACACATTTTTCCACTCTACTAGGGGTCGGTTTACAAATGCATCACCGAACTGATTTTATTTTACGGTCAATTCATTGAACTATACGTTATTTACAAAAAGTGATTTTATCGTCTATGTCTGTCAACCATTTAACCGAAGAAGGACGTGACAATACGTGACAATCAATGAAATCTATGTGTTAATGCTGACAAGAGAGAGAATGTAACCTGAATAATTAATTAAATTAAATTATACTCAATTTTACAATAAATACAACTCTATCTGTCAATGGGGAGATCCGATGACAGACTCCATGGATCGAGCCCTTTCCTTTCTTCCACTTTATTACTTGGATCTGTTTGTGGTGGTAGTTGATCCGCTTGTCGGCGGCGAGGAGGATGTCGGCTATGGCCAAGATCAGATCAGAGCCGCTTGGATCTGATTTTGGAGTTCCTCGGCGTTTGGGGTCCCTAAGTCGTGCACCTAACCAGCCCACCCACTCTCTCACACTCTGAGACGTTTGGATCTGGTTGAGCCTCTGTACGTCTTTTCTACAAGCAACAAAAGAGTATCTGTCCAGCTCTTGGGCAAAGATAAATTTCAAGACAAGCTGAATCGACTTGACGAGTTGATAAGTGCATCACTGTACTATTTAGAAGTTAGCTCTTCTAGACCTCCTTCTCAAATCAGTGTCGTTGTACCAAGTTGGCTATTTGCCTTTTTCATTCAACGTGTCTTGTTACAATTTCATTGTGACTCCTATCATTCACTATTTCTGGAGATGTCTATGTTTTTATTTGTTTGCGTTGTTAAAGGATCTTCAAATTTGGTTGTGATGAACTGATGATGTCAAATCGTGGATGATAATATGATACAGTTTTGTTGGGAGTTTTCAAATTCATTTAAGATGGAGATCTGCTCCGTTTGGTCAATTTAATTTGTTGGTTCTGAGCTGATTCACTATGCTTGCTGCTTAATTCTTTTGGTGGAATCAGTTTGGTGTTATTCTGGTTATTTTAGCTGATTACTGTTATTGTTTTGAAACTGATTGATTGGTTTATTGTTGGTTTTATTTGAACTTCTGCCCCCATCTCGCCGGCAACAATGGCGACTACTTTTGACCCCGCCGGAATCTGGGTTTGTTAGGTGCAAATCAGTTCTTGTTTTTGGTTTTGGGTATTCTGTTTTGTGCCGGATTGGTCTTTTGTTCTGTGCGGATTATTCTGTATCGATCGGATAATATGTCATCTGATCATATTGTTCTTTTAGTTTTGGTTCAGCTGAATGATGAATGTGATGGTTTTACCCTCCCTGTACCCACTAAATGAATGATAAGCTTTAATTTGTTCTTTTAGTTTGATTTTAGTTGCCCAAATTTTCCTTTTATGTTTTTACACTAAGCTTTAATGTGTTCTTTTAGTTTAATTTGTTTAAACAAAATATAAATTAAATTAATATACATAACAAATAATTAAATTAAATAAATTAATTAATAATAAAATATTATAATTATTATAACTATAATAATAATAATAATAATAATTATTATTATTATTGTTATTGTTATAATTATAGTTATAATAATACTAATTATTATAATAATAATTATAAAATTATCTAATATTTTGAAATGGAGGGATTATTATTATTATTATTATAACTATAATAATTATTATTATAATTATAATTATTATTACTTTTTTAACTTTTCTTTTAAATTGTAATATACTAAAAATTTTAAAATCTTACTTTTTAGCATATTTTTATTTTTTAATATTTCGTTCTTTTATATTTAAGCCTAGATTTAATGATTTCATAATATAAATAATAATTATATTAATTTTCAAAAATAAAAATAATAATTAATTTTTAAAATTTTAGTTATATTTTTGAAGTTTGAATTTATTTTTATGAATTTTAATTTTTAATGTGTGCTTATTATGAAAATACTTATGAATAATTGTAAAGACATTACTCAAATTCAAAATTTACCAAAATTTATCTTAAGTTAATAATAGATGTAATATATTTGAATACAATAAAAGACAAATTTTTCAAAGAAAAAAATATTAATATTTTTTCATTATTAATGTTGAGAGTATTATGACAATTTACAAAGAAAAATGCAACAAAAAGTAGTTAAACCCATTTATTTTTCAACATGGCAACAACTAGGATGATTGTAATAACCTGAATTTTTAGAAATTATTAAAATAAGAATTTAGTAATTAGAATTCTTATTACAAGATATGTCAGATTTGAATAAGAATATATATGTGTTATATATCTTGAATTATGTGGTTTGATGGAAAGAAATTAGATATATATATGTATATGAGATTTTATAGTTGATTAATTATTAAAGAAAATAGAGTTTGAACTTGGAGTTTAATCTCTAAATCATTGAAGAACATAATAATTGATGTTGGTTAATTGGTGTAGCAAGTTAGTAATTAAAAAATATATTCGAAGTATTTAGAAATTAATTCTGGTTCTGCTGTAGCAGAACTTGTCTACGTCTGAACTTGAGGTGGCGCAGCTGCGCCACTTCTAATGTGGCGCCCTCAGAATAGGTCCAATTAACCCAATCCATCTTGAGTCGTCAAACACATTGTACAAAATCCAAATATAAACTTTTATATCAAAAGGTCGTGAGCAGGACGACCATACAAGCTGTGAGTGTCAATACAAATCGTATATAATACGAAATATAAACACTCAAATTCAGTCATCAATAGTTACAATTATTTTTACACTATTATACAAAAATAGTGAGGACTACTACTGCTCTAACTCTGTCGATCACTCTATTCCACGACTAGTCCCTGCAACATTCTCATTTCCTGAATAGGACAATAGATGAAAAGGGTGAGCTCAACTAGCCCAGTAAAGAATATTATGACTAAGATAATGCAGAATAATTTATCGTTAGTATTCAACAAATCAGATAAAATATTATTAACAACAAATTTTAGATCAACAACTGCAGCGGAATTAACAATGTATCAGAAAAGTTAAGTAGGAAATGTCTACTATCTTTTATGATTTAAAAGTCCATAATCAATATTTTATCCCTGTAACATCAATCAATATATATCTTGAATCAAATATTTATCTTTGCACTACATGCCAAAGATATTCATTTGTATCACCAGTTGGTCATGTTCATCTCAACACCTGTCCATCTTTACACTACGGACCAAAGATATTTATCAGATAATTATTCATCTTTGCACTACAGGCCAAAGATATTCATCAAATAATCATCCATCTTTGCACTACAGGCTAAAGATATTTTTTTGTATCACCATTTAAGACTGAAGATGATGAAAAATATTTTAACGAACGAATTCAGTGAGATAAAGGACAAAAATTAGGGATTCGTAATTTAGTTTATCCAAGTTCAAGAATACTCTATAATAATCAATTGTGAAGCAAAATTCAAGAATGAAGATCAAAACTTGGATCCAATCAAAAATAGGAACCATAATAGCCAACTTGGACAAAGAAAAGAAAATTTAATTTTTCTGTGAATAGTGCCGTATTCGTGAATAGTGCCGTATACGTGAATAGTAACCCCAATATTAAAAGGTAAAAATTTCACAATAAAATTCATACCAATATTTCGGTGTCATGATATTGAAAGAAATAACATCATTTTTTATAAAAAAAAATAACATCCCTTACCTCAAAAGAATAGTACTTCTGACTGGAATATCGGATATAATGCTGAAAGAAACTTGTATAACAACACTCAAAGTATCGAAATACTCACAAAAATACGCTCGATATTATAGAGAAAATTTTTTTGATTCTAGTGTAATTTTCAATTCTAACCTAAGCACTCTATTTATAGAAAAGTGCCAGCACACCAGGATTGACAAACCTGTCACCGGTGGCTTTTATCATTTGAAATGCACGAACACCACACTTAAAATTCAGCATTTTATTCCACAAAAGACAAGAGTGGGGCCCACCCATGTTTTTAAATAATATTTATTCTTAAAATTTTAATAATTCATAATAAATAGCCCTTTTAACAAAAAAAATACGATCCTTATGTCCATTTCATTTGAAATTTAATTTTATACAACTTTGTAGAAGAAAGTTTTTCCAAATTTCGAATGAAAAAAATGACTCAAATTTACATACGGATAATTTTTCCACATCTCCATTCCGACAAAATACATATATTGATAAAAATAACCCCCAACACTAATTTCTTCATTTATATCCATATTGAATAAATATTTTCTTATCATATAAATCAACAATTAATTATTCACAAATAATATTACAGAACTACAATATTGACAACTAGGTCGGTTCTAGAAAAGATGGGACTTTTCGATAAAGATTTCTCCTTATTGGCGCGCAATTAGGTGACCAAACTCCTTTTCTAGACAGAACTTCCTTAGACATTACCAATAATGCTATCTAATAATATTATTCAAATAATATGAATTATTAATTTGATAATGAAAAATACTGTGCAGTGGTTACTGTAACAATTATTGAATCAATAATATAAAATATCAACGTAGCAATTATTGAATCAATAAAATATTATGCAATTATCAATGTAGCAATTATTGAATCAATAAAATAAAATATTGAACAGTAATTACTGTAACAATTATTGAGTAAATGACTTCTTACGTAAGAATCAATAATTAGAATTACTGTGCAATACCGTGTGCTACTGTGCAGCACCGCGTATTACTGTATTTTAACCATCGGGTATTTCAACAGTTCTAATGGTAACAACTACGCCGTTATTTTTAGAAAACTCATTTTTGTCGTTTTCTTCATCCGACAGTTTTCCGTTATGGGGCTCATAAATGGCTGCGCCGTCGTACGAATATTCTCCGACAACAAGAATATTTCACGACCAAACGAATATTCCCCGACAACAATGAATATTTTATAACCACTTGCTCATTTTGAAATATTTGCGCATTTTACCCATAACTTGCTACATTAATTAAATTAACCCCTTACTATTTCAAAATAATATATAAATAAAATTAAATCTTTATTTATAAAATTCGGGATCTTACATCTAAGCCTAAAACCAGCGCAGTTGCGCCGGTCTGCAGATGACTCTAGATGAGTTTGTGTAATCTGAACTTTAAGATGTGTACATTAATGGCTAATATGTGTAATAAGAGTCATAATTGGTGATCAAACTATCCATGAATGGATAGCGATAGCAAAACATGATTTGAATGAAAGTTAATCATGGAGATTAACTAAATAAGAATAAATATTAAGTTATATTATGAAAAATTATAATTATAAGACTTGGCGTGGCAGTGGCGTGATAGTAAATTGAATGAAAAAGGGTTAATTCACTTACATAATATGGTGAATTAATATATATACGTTTTGCATAAAGATGATGAAAGGAATATGTTAATTAAAATTAGAACTTTTAAAATATTACATGGTATGGTAATGTTAGAAAGGGTTAAAATTTGAAAGATGAGTGATTGAAAAAAGAAGATAACCAATATAAGTATAAATAAATATTGGTTAGACTGAATGAATCGTTTGGGGGACAATTTATGGAAGAACGGGAATTGAAGAATTATATTATAATAATTAGTGTAGTACATACAAATTATTTTAAGGAGAATGGTTATATAAATGCATAAGACCTAGTATAGTAGTTTTACATATTATAATTATATAATTATTTGAAGTAAGCTGAATAATTTAGCATTAAGGTAAAATGTGTCACACAAAATTTATATTAAAGGAATATTAAAATGTGGTGGAAGTGATAATGAGCTTAATGTAAGCTTGTGAGATATGTCTAGTGTGATATAATGATGGACTAAGGAATTGTTTAATTAAATTAGTAAGGAAATGATGAGGTAATGTGATGTACTAATTATTATTATGTGCAATTACATGTGTTGTAAGATCATACAAATAATTAATTGCTTTATGTATAAAATATAAGATGAGATATTAAGAATAATTATTATATAAGACTATATTGTGAAAGTAAAGCTTAAGCTATGTAATTTACTAAGCTTATAGCATTGTGTGGCATAAGGACTCACGGTGAATCAGTGAAACGTGTATTTTAAAAGTATGGAAGAAAGTTAATAAATATTTGATAATAATTGTCATTATAATATTGAGTGTATTTGAGATAATAAGTTTTATGGAAAACAATGGGTTGTGAGTACCCCACTGAATTATATTCAGCCCCAATATTATTTGGACTAACCCGATAGACATGGATTATATGATTTTAGATATATGTAGCCCTAACTTTCATATGGTAGTAACATTAAGCTATTAGGTGCAAGCTTGAAAGTCCAAAAGGGAATAAAACCTAAGTATGCTTGCACCAAATTTGCTAATACTGAGTATTAAGAGAGAGTGTCCCATTTTGAGTGTCACTTTCCTTCATTCACAAGAATAGCCCTTGGTTTATGCACTCATACCTTGTCAAACTCCAAAGGCTAGAATGATGGTGATGATGAAGGAGGGAGTGGCTCAAATAGTGTATTGCAACCACTTCTACCAACTTTTGCTTGCCCAATGGTTTCCTCTTCTTCCCTTTGGTTTAATTTCTAGGGCAAGAACCAAATTTGGTCCATGGTTTCTCTATAAATTAGAACTTCCTCTTCATTCCTCATGTTGTTAAGTTCTCTTTAAATTGCAATTAGAATGTGAGCTACTAAATTGAGTGAGCAGTCTGAAGTTAGGATCAAAGGATTTATCATTTCTAGCTTTAAAGGAGGTAATGTTATCTCACGTATTCAAGTATTTCAAATTCTTAAAATTTCTTGTGAATTGATTGAAGAAGTGATGCCAACATATGTACTGAGTTTGGTTGAGTGTATGGAGTCAATATAGTTGTCTAAAGCATGTTACATTGAAGTATTATGTGTTGATGTTCGGAGTTCCGCAGAAGCAGAGCCATTCCTGGTTCTGTCCAGGAAGGGCGCAACTGCGCCCTTAAGCAGCTCAAAGACAGCGCAGCTGCGCCATATACTGTGTTTGAGATTGTGCTAGAGCAGCGCAACTGCGCCGCTCCCACAGTGCAGAACAACGCAGCTTCGCCGTGCACCAGAAAGAAATTTCGATTCCTAATGAAATATGATAAGTTTAGCATGCTAGTTTAACTTAAATATTCATGAAAACAGATATGATATGTGGTTCAATGTTACCTTAATTATAATGAATTTCTTTAGCATGGTTTAGTATATGTTTTCTAAAGGAAACTTAACATTGTGAAAACAAAGTTGATGAAACTTGTCGTTTTTAAGTTCTGATATTTTAACACATGCATATTGTTGAGTTATGAGTATACATAAGCACGGGGAGTGATTTAAGGTTGTCTTGCATGTGCTAAGTTGCTTTGACTTGGTTTAAAACGATTTCAAAGGTGAACTCGGACAATTTTTGTAAACTAAGTTTTATAAACATGGAGTGGTTATATTCTGACCTTATTAACATGTGTAGATACATGTACAAATAAGTATGACATGTGATTCGAAGTTGCCTTGCATGATTAATTTAGTATGACATGTATTTTGAGAATAAAACTTAGAAATGTTGAAACTAAAATAGACGAGCAATGTGCTACTTACCTTATGAACTTATAGAATGGCATGCTAGTACTATTTGTGTTTTTAAACATGACCTATATGTGCACTCACCTAGTTTGACACAATATAAGTCATTCAAGCATGAGTTTAAATAAGTTTCAAGTAAGGAACTAGCCATGTATAAATAAATTGAATACATGCGAGCATGCACATTACAAGTTGTCTAAACATCCTTACATGGATAGATGGTTAATATAGTTGGCCTCATGATTTCGTGAACTTGTTTGGCCTTAGTTAATTAGAAATTCTAAACTAAAGCCATAACATGAGAGAAGTAAAACTTGAGTTGACCTTAGAAGAATGCAATATCTCTTACCATATACGTATGAGATGTATTAGTATCCATGGATGCTAGAAACTGCGCATGATATTATATGCTATGTGATGCATGAAAACTGTTAGAATTGCTGAGCTGTCAAGCTCACCCTTGCAAATAACCATTTTTGCAGGTTAAGGACTTACGGTAAAGTTATGTGCTACTTGATTGATAGAGTTCAATAGTATCGTAAAAAGATTGATTTATTTATCTGAAGTTATGATCTTAAACCATGTTTAGATTTTAAATGATGTTCTTGATAGTTGTTTATGATGTTCAACTTATATAGAGTTGTATAGTCGTATTATTCGATATATAAAGAATATCGAATCAAGATGTAAAGTTTTATTATGTAATTTCAACAATTTGAATCATGAGTAAATTGATTCAAAGTTATGAAATTAATAAAAGTTGTTATTTAGAGGATATGAAAAAGTTTAAATTATCCCGCATTTTTACTAAGTGTAACATCGGATATGATGAAAAGACAGGAATGATAAATGACCAAGATTGAGAACTTATTAAGGTTTTGGGATCGACATGTAGATCCTAGAAATAAAAAGGAATTAATATAAGTTGTATTCATTAATTTATGAATAGAAGTTATAAATAAGAGGATAGTATCGTGACGCACCAGGTCCGAGGTTCAAGGGACTCAAATTTGGGAGCATTACAATGATAGCACATGAGGATTGTATGACGTGGATATTCATTTAAAAGTGACATGGATGTTCTGTCAAAAGTCAACTCATTTAACGGATTTTGTAACGATTTAAAAATAATTTGTAGTTCAATGAGTCGATTGTAAAAAAATTCAGTTCGGTGATGCATTTGTAAACCGACCCCTAGTAGAGTAGGGAAAAGTGTATTTAACCAGTCAAGAAACAGGGGCATTATTGCACAAGTGCAGAGCATCAAAAATTCAAAACATAATTGATAAGTCTATGATTACCGTGTATTGTCAATTGTGTGTATTGGTCGAGGCCTCGAGGGGCGTAGGCGCGCAACAAAGGTTAGGACTTAGGGGCTTAGGGTACGGATGGTGAACAGGGGAAGGGTCGCGACTAGGCTGGGGAAGAGCCAATAAAAGTTGAGACTTGAGAGCACTGGGATTTGGGCGAGCGGTGAGAGACAGAGAGAAGAAAGAAACGAAGAAGCCTTAGAGAATAAATTAAATTAGAAAAGCAGCCACAGAAGCCCTAGCCCGTAATTAAACAATTTTTTTAGGAGAGAGCTCCCATGAGCCGGCCACCGGTTCACTGAGTTAATCGGTTCAACCATCGGTTCATCGGTTCTGAACGGTTTTTGATCAAAACTGGTTTGGTGGTCCAAACCGGACCATTGAGTGGACCGGGTCCGATTTTTTTCGATTCGACCGACGGTTTAGTCCGGGTTTGAAAACATTGTATTCCACTAATAAATTAAATACACTTAATTTATTATTATTAAGTCAACCACTTCTAAAATTATATTTCTCTTTTTTATGGTGTGACCCTCTAGGTTCAATATTAAGCCAGTAGTAGAATAAATAAATTAGAACCATTCTAATATTATTTATAATGAATTAAACTCTTTTAATTTAAATATAAATAAATAATATTTATTCTACATCATGAGTGACACCTTATAAATAATGTATCATTACTATCCAAATAATATGAATTCAACGTTCAATCATAAAGATTATCACAAATAATACAAAGAACATATTCCTGAATAGTTATTGTACAATTCAATCATTCTACCATATGTTAGGTTTTGTGTAAAATCATGGCGCAATCAATTACAAAATAGCGGAAGCATGATATATCAAAGTTTAAAAAAATTCCATAAACTTTTTACCCGGATCATCCTTTATGCATAATTATTAATTAAAATGAAATAAAAGGAGATTAGATTCATACCCTTGTAGAACGAAGCTTCCACTGGTACGAGTTCAACTCTTTGTTCTTCATGAGATCCTTGAATATCCGGGATTGATTTATTCCTTTGATCAACGTTATCGACCCTAGTGTTTGGCCTCTAGAGGTGATCCACCAAGGAAAAGAAATTGTTCAAGGAGGGTGGTTGGCTAAACTCTAGTTTTCTATTCTCTGTAGAAAAGGAGTAACAATTGGAATTACATCTCTTGATATCTAACATAAGACTCCTCTTATATAGATATTGGTCAACCCTTCTAATCCTATTAGACATAGGATTTTATTTAATTAATTAAACTCCTTTAATTAATTAGGTTTCCCAACATATTGGGATTAATTAATTAAACTCCTTTAATTAATTCATCTCCTAATCTTATTAGGAATAAATGAGAGTACTAATATGAAATTAATTCCTAAACTCCTTTAGAAATTAAAATAATAATAATTGATTGAAGAAGTGATGCCAACATGTGTACTGAGTTTGGTTGAGTGTATGGAGTCAATATAGTTGTCTAAAACATATTACATTGAAGTATTATGTGTTGATGTTCGGAGTTCCGCAGAAGCAGAGCCATTCCTGGTTCTGTCCAGGAAGGGCACAACTGCGCCCTTATGCAGCTCAAAGACAGCGCAACTGTGCCATATGCTGTGTTTGAGATTGTGCTGGAGCAGCGCAACTGCACCGCTCCCACAGTGCAGAACAGCTCAACTACGCCGTGCACCAGAAAGAAATTTCGATTCCTAATGAAATATGATAAGTTTAGCATGCTAGTTTAACTTAAATATTCATGAAAACAGATATGATATGTGGTTCAATGTTACGTTAATTATAATGAATTTCTTTAGCATGGTTTAGTATATGTTTTCTAAAAGAAACTTAGCATTGTGAAAACAAAGTTGATGAAACTTGTCGTATTTAAGTTCTGATATTTTAACACATGCATATTGTTGAGTTATGAGTATACATAAGCACGGGGGGTGATTCAAGGTTGTCTTGCATGTGCTAAGTTGCTTTGACTTGGTTTAAAACGATTTCAAAGGTGAAATCGGACAATTTTTGTAAACTAAGTTTTATAAACATGGAGTTGTTATATTCTGACCTTGTTAACATGTGTATATACATGTACAAATAAGTATGACATGTGATTCGAAGTTGCCTTGCATGATTAGTTTAGTATGACATGGATTTTGAGAATAAAACTTAGAAATGTTGAAACTAAAATAGACGAGTATTGTGCTACTTACCTTATGAACTTATAGAATGACATGCTAGTACTATTTGTGTTTTTAAACATGACCTATATGTGCACTCACCTAGTTTAACACAATATAAGTCATTCAAGCATGAGTTTAAATAAGTTTCAAGTAAGGAACTAGCCATGTATAAATAAATTGAATACATGCGAGCATGCACATTACAAGTTGTCTAAACATCCTTACATGGATAGATGGTTAATATAGTTGGCCTCATGATTAAGTGAAATTGTTTGGCCTTATTTAATTAGAAATTCTAAACTAAAGCCATAACATGAGAGAAGTAAAACTTGAGTTGACCTTAGAAGAATGCAAGATCTCTTACCATATACGTATGAGATGTATTAGTATCCATGCATGCTAGAAACTGCGCATGTTATTATATGCTATGTGATGCATGAAAACTGTTAGAATTGCTGAACTGTCAAGCTCACCCTTGTAAATAACCATTTTTGCAGGTGACTCACGGTAAAATTATGTGCTACTTGATTGATAGAGTTCAATAGTATCGTAAGAAGATTGATTTATTTATCTGAAGTTATGATCTTAAACCATGTTTAGGTTTTAAATGATGTTCTTGATAGTTGTATATGATGTTCAACTTATGTAGAGTTGTATAGTCGTATTATTCGATATATAAAGAATATCGAATCATGATGTAAAGTTTTATTATGTAATTTCGACAATTTGAATCATGAGTAAATTGATTCAAAGTTATGAAATTAATAAAAGTTATTATTCAGAGGATATGAAAAAGTTTAAATTATCCCGTATTTTTACTAAGTATAACATCAGATATGATGAAAAGACAGGAATGGTAAATGACCAAGATTGAGAACTTATTAAGATTTTGGGATCGACATGTAGATCCTGGAAATAAAAAGGAATTAATATAAGTTGTATTCATTAATTTATGAATGGAAGTTATAATAATTTGACGAGGATAGTATCGTGACGCACTAGGTCCGAGGTTCAAGGGACTCGGATTTGGGGGCGTTACAATGATAGCACATGAGGATTGTATGACGTGGATATTCATTTAAAAGTGACATGGATGTTCTGTCAAAAGTCAACTCATTTAACGGATTTTGTAACGATTTGAAAATAATTTGTAGTTCAATGAGTCGATTGTAAAAAAATTCAGTTCGGTGATGCATTTGTAAACCGACCCCTAGTAGAGTGGGGAAAAGTGTATTTAACCTGTCATGAAACAGGGGCATTATTGCACAAGTGCAGAGCATCAAAAATTCAAAACATAATTGATAAGTCTATGATTACTGTGTATTGTCAATTGTGTGTACTGGTTGAGGCCTCGAGGGGCGTAGGCGCGCAACAAAGGTTAGGACTTAGGGGCTTAGGGTACGGATGGTGAACAGGGGAAGGGTCGCGACTAGGCTGGGGAAGAGCCAATCAAAGTTGAGACTTGAGAGCACTGGGATTTGGGCGAGCGGTGAGAGACAGAGAGAAGAAAGAAACGAAGAAGCCTTAGAGAAGAAATCAAATTAGAAAAGCAGCCGCAGAAGCCCTAGCCCGTAATTAAACAATTTTTTTAATCTTTGAGGAGAGAACTCCCGTGAGCCAGTCACCGATTCACTGAGTTAACCGGTTCAACCGTCAGTTCACCTGTTATGAACGGTTTTTGATCAAAACTGGTTTGGTGGTCCAAACCGGACCATTGAGTGGACCGGGTCCATTTTTTTCCGATTCGATCGGCGGTCTAGTCCGGATTTGAAAACCTTATATTCCACTAATAAATTAAATACACTGAATTTATTATTATTAAGTCAACCACTTCTAAAATTATATTTCTCTTTTTTATGGTGTGACCCTCTAGGTTCAATATTAAACCAGTAGTAGAATAAATAAATTAGAACCATTCTAATATTATTTATAATGAATTAAACTCTTTTAATTCAAATATAAATAAATAATATTTATTCTACATCATGAGTGACACCTTATAAATAATGTATCATTACTATCCAAATAATATGAATTCAACGTTCAATCACAAAGATTATCACAAAGAATACAAAGAACACATTCCTGAATAGTTATCATACAATTCAATCATTCTACTATATGTTAGGTTTTGTGTAAAATCATGGCGCAATCAAATTACAAAATAGCGGAAGCATGATATATCAAAGTTTAAAAAAATTCCATAAACTTTTTACTCGGATCATCCTTTATGCATAATTATTAATTAAAATAAAATAAAAGGATATTAGATTCATACCCTTGTAGAACGAAGCTTCCACTGGTACGAGTTCAACTCCTTGTTCTTCGTGAGATCCTTGAATATCCGGGATTGATTTTTTCCTTTGATCAACGTTAGCCACCCTAGTGTTTGGCCTCTAGAGGTGATCCACCAAGGAAAAGGAATTGTTCAAGGAGGGTGGTTGGCTAAATCCTAATTTTTTATTCTCTGTAGAAAAGGAGTAACAATTGGAATTACATCTCTTGATATCTAACATAAGACTCCTCTTATATAGATATTGGTCAACCCTTCTAATCCTATTAGACATAGGATTTTATTTAATTAATTAAACTCCTTTAATTAATTAGGCTTCCCAACATATTGGGATTAATTAATTAAACTCCTTTAATTAATTCATCTCCTAATCTTATTAGGAATAAATGAGAGTACTAATATGAAATTAATTCCTAAACTCCTTTAGAAATTAAAATAATAATAATTGTAATAATATTAATAAGACCCCTCTTATTAATTTATATTTAATATTTTTAAAATATTAAATAATAAATATTAAGCTATTTAATTTATTCTATCACTATAGATTAAATTAATTACACTTAATGCATTATTATGATTATGTCATTATTTTCTTAAATAATTATTCTTCTTTTTATGGTGTGACCCTTTAGGTTCTCCATATTAAATCGGTTGTGAATAAATCAATTAGAATAATTCTAATCTTATTTAAATAAATAAATTAAACTAATAATTTATTTAAATAAATAATATTTATTCTACAATAGGGATAAGCCTCCTTAGCGATCAACGACTTTTCAGATAATATAGATTTCAACATTAATCATAAAAGAACCTGTGAGTAAATAGTTACCGTACAATTCAATCCTTCCACCATACAATGTCCCAATTAAATATAAGATATGAAATTTTTGTCAAGTCTTATTTTATTTAATTATATGTATTTCGATTAAAAAATGCACAACTCCAAATAATGCAAATTAGAAACTTCTTTCAAATTTCATTCTGCCTTGGCCAAGGACTACTGGGTTATCATTTAACGAATCACATAGGACATATCTCCTCTTTTACCAGAAGTGGTAGATTCTTTATTGATCATTCATTATCTCTATATGTAACTTATTACACCCAAGCATACCCTTTGATATACCCTTAAGGGTCTTTAAAAATAAGTCAAAGTATAATTCATTACACACAAGATAATATATATGATGATCTCAAGTCCAAGGATCACTTGTACTACTATCACATTAAGAATTTCTATTGACAGGCGAGTAAAACTCCATTAGGTATTCCTTAGCGAGTCACGTTCAGTGTATATATTCTCCAATAAGCACCTACATACTTGCTTTAGTGTCTCAACACAAATGACCATGAGATCAATCATTCTCATCCAATGAGTAAGCAATGTATGTACCAATCTATCCGGATTTACTAATCCCCTTTTTAGTAATTCAACGATTGAAAACTGTTTTAGTTTTAAGCTTTCTAAGAATTTAGATCTCATTAGCATGTTCAATATCATGATTCTAAAAGCATTGCTTAGAACTATGAGTTATTAACATATTATAAAAACAGCATCATGTAGATAATTAAATGTCTTTAATAAATGAATACTTTTATTAATAAATAAATAAGATTGTTTCCAAATTATATACTTTATCATCATACATGATTGGTTTGTATCCATACTACTTTCACCATATCACAATCAAATATAAAACATGAAATTACTGTCAAGTTTTATTTATTTGATAATATGTATTCCAATTCTAAAATGCACAACTCTAGTTAATGTAAATTATAAACTCTTTTCTAATTTCCATTCAATCTTGGTCAGGGATTTCCGAGTTGTCACTTTATCGAATCATATAGGACATTCTCTCCTTTTACTGGAAGTGGTAAATCCTTTGTTGATCATTCATCTATCTCCATATATACTTATTATATCCGAACATACCCTACATCATACCTTAGAGTATTAAGTAATAGGGCTAAATACACTTTTGTTCTTTGAAGTATGACCCCTTTTACACTTGTGATCCTAATATTTAAAACTTTACATTAGTATACTCCAAGTACACTTAAATAAACAAAAGCAACTCCAAAAACTTTTTCGGACCAAATAAAATACAAGGAATGCAGTTTACTTTATTCACTTTAACATATATGGCTGAAGCAAGCTTTTGAAAACGAAGTAAAGCCTCCCAGTTGTCCGTCTGGCCGCTCAGTTCCTCCCAGCTCCTACTCAAATTCTTAGCCATGATATATACGAAATTAATGAGAGATCTAGAAATATTGCATGCATGCAATGTATGTTTAGTAAGTACGTCTCTCTCCAATGAATTATTAGAAGCGAACTAAAAACGAATCAGTTATATCGATGGTTTTGTCTGTTGCTACAGCATATAAATTCGGCTTTCTATACTATAACAACGGAAAAAATCGTCGTTATAATCGATTCGTTTTTGATTCGTTCCTATAATTCGCTAGATATACCGATAGTGTTTAGTAATATCAAAATTCATATATCTTAAATCTTAATGTTGGTGGCGCGATTTCTTGCGGGAATGGTGGGACCCGTGCCATGTGACTTGTTAAATTGATTGGTAGTTTGACAATTTGGTGGTCTAGAAGGGTCAAGAACCTAATTCACTTATGATTTTTATAAATATAATCATGCATCAAGTCCAAGGTACACGCAATTGTTATTCTCATACACGAGTAATTTTATACCTTAATTATTGACGTTTCTGAAATATACTTATTCTCAAATCGGACTTATAGTTCGACAACTCAAATTATCAAGTTTTTGGTGTTTTCATTGCGCATGTTTTTAACTCGTTGTTAGGTAATTAGACGAGCAGTCAGATTTTAGCGTAACATTTACACTAGAAGGAGGGTTTCGTTCTAATGTCGACTAGCTTTAAATCAAAATTGATGAGACTTATTAAAAATAGAGAATTGTTATTTTCACAAGTAGATTTGATATTTTCATAAGATATCACTCACTTAAGTGTGAATTCCATTTACTATTTATGTGAGGGAGCCTCATATAAAAATCTATTTTCTTGTGAAAATACAAAACAATAAGTTATACAATTAGTATAGTACTTTTTAAATAATTTGTAATATTTACTATTGTATTTACTAAAAGTAAATAAATCTATGTCATTTTTGGATTTAAAATTACCTCAAATTGACTTTTAAAAATTCTAATTATCTCATATTTTGGAACGGAGGAGGTGCATAAATTCGCTACAAAAACATTTTTAAAGCCCATTTTTTAAAATGTTACTAGATTATACTAACAAAAAAATTACAAAAAATTTAGAGGGGGCACTTGTTTATCTATTATAATTAAATTCTTAATCAAAAAATTAAACTCTGCACATAGATATTGTCTGAAATTAACCAAACACTTTCACCTTACAATCTCTTCAAAACTTTTATTAGCATTACTATAAATATATTTAACATATTTTAGCATTTCTGATACATACAAACATATATAATGGTGGAAATGAATGAGGAAGAATAACATATATTTCTCCCTACAAATAAATTCCTGTTATAAAATATACTCTCTCCGTCCCAAAATAATTGCTCAGTTTTAACTAAACATATATCACATCCCATGCATGCATGCATATATATCTCAACTCTATCATAATCTATTGTGATGGCCCATGTACAGAGCAAGTCACGTGGGTCATTACAATATGCATTTGAGTGTATGTGAGCGGTTTTTATGTGATAGTAGACTTATTGTTCAAATAAAATGGAGAGTCTCTATTTAATGATTCAGATTTAAAATTTATGTGTGAATGTGATGTCATGCTGATAGGGAAGAGAGAGAGATGATGATGGAGAATATACAAAGAATGAAAGTCTCCGTCTGGGTGCAAAATTAATTTAAAAGTTGGCCAATAAAATTTCTATATAAAGCAGGGTACAAAGAACTAATTAAACATCCATAAAAGTTGTCATTAATTACTCCACGTGAAGAATTCAGGAGCACTCTCGCTCTCTACAATCTAAGCCGTTTAAAATAAAGGGTCCTCTGCGCAAAGTTCAAAAGAATATTCTTTTGAACTGTGTACATATTTTATTGATTTTTATATTTGCACCAAGTTCAAGAAAATATACACACAATTCAAAGAAATATTTTCTTGAACTGTGTGCTTAGCATGTACCCTAAGGACACATATTAAGAAATTCCTAAAATAAAATAGGTAATCAATTGCATTGTTCTATTGAACTAATTAAAATTGTGAAAATATATCATTCTGTCAAATTATTTGGACGGGAGTCATCTCTTTTCCTACATGGCAGCTAAAAGAATATAAAAAAAATAACAACAATTACGTGGAAAAAAAGATAGAATAAAAAACTTGAAAAAAGATTAATACTTGTTTTTGATTTTGCCTTCATGTCCATCAAGTTAGTTAGTTAGTTATAAAACCACAAACTTAGTTTGAAATTTCATCTGTCATGACTAAAATCCCAAAAACTTCAGATCTGGGTTTGTATTTTGAGAACCAAAAGCTTCGGATTTGAAAGAAGACGGATGACCTATATAATTACCCCCATAACTTATTGGGTGGAAGATGGATGATAGATTGATGCATGCATATTTGCTAGAAAAGGACTATCCATTTTATTCCAAAAATTAATTGATACAAAATAGGCCATAATAGGGAGGCAAATTACAAAATTCCCCAGGGAAAAGAATCAATCATGTGTTCCCCAAAACTCAGTCACCAAATTACAGTAAAAGCTCTCTCTATACATGTCCCTGGAACAGTTATTCCCTTAATTAATACTCCCTCCGTCCCAAAATAACTGTTCAGTTTTGACTTTTTTTAAAATTAATAATTAAACATGTATAAATATATTTTTAACATAATAAAAATTGGTATTAGTAGTAAATTGTATATACTTTTTTTTTTGTTATAATCTCTGCACTTATATTCTGACAAAAATGGTACAAAAAATAGTTTTAAAAAATAGTCAATTTGACTTTAAAAAATCAAAACTAAACAGTTGTTTTGGGACGGAGGAAGTAGATAATTGTAGGTTCTTACATGCTGATCAATAATATAGGACCATTTGAAGATCGTACTGCATCATGGAGTGTCCAATTTTCAGAACAAAGATCTCAGGGAAAGAAAAGAAAGCTTTTTTATATATATATATATAAAATGTGGCCGCAGAAATGGAGCGAGAGATTCAACAGTATGTCTCGAGAGCAAGAATGAGGGCGTAAGCGAGGTTTTATGTTATGTTGAAAGATCAGAATAGTATCTCCCTCAGAATTAGAAGAAGCAACATTACAAAGCACATGATAACAAGCAGTGTAGCACATTTCACCATTCCCCCTTTCTTCTGACTTCTCTCTGCCTACAAGTTTGATTCAGCGCAAACTGATGTAACCATAAACCACAATATACGAGAGAGACAAGCTGGGGGCAGGGTGCAGAAGAAGAAGAAGCTTTATATTTAAATTTATAAAACTGGGGGGACATAATAAATAAATAAAAAGAGGAGGAAAGGACCTTTTGCAGTTGTTTAAAGCCCTCTTCTACTGATGCAGCAACATTTTGGATATTGAAGTCTATTCTATCAACAATCGTGCCCTGTTTGGAGATGTAAATTTGGTCAATCGCCACGCATTCCAGGACCCTATTAAATTGGATGGGAAGGGTCTAACCTGATCAATAACAAGAACTGACAGGTCCTTCATAATTTGGGCAAGCTCACCCACTGATTCAACAACCTTACCATAACCAAGATATGGGAGTGAGATGTGAAACTAAGTACAACTATATAAGTCAAAAGCTCTACACCTACCTGTTGAATCTCTCGCTCCCGTTCTGCGGTGAAAGCCTCGCTTTTCTTCAGTTTGGCCATTTGATGTTCATTGAATACCTGAATAGCAGCATGTCTTGTAAAATTATAGTTGTAATAAATAACAAATCATATTCTTATTGAAAGAATGCGATAGTTATATTTCAAAAGACGAACAATTACCAACGAGTTTAAGGACTAGCCCTCTCCTAAAACGCCAAAAGAAAAGAAAAGAAAAAAGAGCACCCACCCACAAAGGCACAAACATGATGCATCTGAGACTCAATGTCATCAATCATACACATTGGTTGTACCTCTTTCAGATGTTTTCCTATATATTTTATTCACTAGGAAAATAACATGTTTCTTGATATAACATAAATCAAGTGGAATGATTTCCCATTATAAAATGTGCCGCTGTCTGCATATATGTACGTTATGTGCATCTACATTTAAATGGAAAAGAGAAATTAAGAAATAAAACACAAGAATTTAAGAAGTCAGAATACCATGTCGTCCAAGTCATCATCCCCCATGCTTGAATGATTTCTTTTCAAGTTCATTTCTAAATCAACCCCGTCTGGGCCCTACATCAAAAGGCAGTGTATTAGGAAACGTATAGAAACATATAATTCCTTGACTACCAGTTTTACCTAACAAAGAATAAGTCAGAAATTCTGCTGATTGGAATAGAAATGTTATCTTTGAGCGCTTAGTAAATCATGCATGACAAAAAATTCCAAGAGCACTAAAAGGCCGTTATTAATGTAAATTGCAACTTAAAATAAGAATTATCTCCAAATTTAAAATATCGCTTTTGAAAGAAAGGAAAGTCTGTTCGGACCTCTTTCTGCTGCTGAAGGCGCTTTAAGTAAATCGACTGTTTCTTGCGAAGTTCCATTGAGAGGATCTGAAGATCAGTGGCAAGAGAGCGCTGGCATATAAACATTAGAACATGAGTGCAGCTCACCAGAATGGCACTTCATTTGTAGAAATACAACAAGCTTGATTATTACAAATGCCACTAAGCACAGCTCTGTAATACTGTTACTCAGAGTGAGCAACCTAACTCTATTCACTAACTTCTAGCAAGTTGATCAAGTTTTCCAGCAGAAGATTTCTTGGAAAAGAGATAGGTCAATATAACATTCTAAAGTTCCTTTGTTCTATAATCTGGAGTATGAAATGATCATCAGTGAGATATGGTCCCAGATATACAAAGTTGTTATAATTAACCAGTATTCAGGGCTGAGCAAACAAACAAGGGTACTGGAAAGATACAGAAGACACTTTAGGAAAGGAGCAATAACACTTCAGACAACAATAAACCTTAAGCCATGAGAAAGAGAGAGAAAGAGAAATGATCTTGTTAATGAATCATGACTGCTTATATTTCAGCAGTCTGGAATTTATTTTTTTTCTTAGATAAATGAATATTTTATTATAGAAAGGAGCCTATAAGAAGGGAGGACAAGGACTCCTCCAAAAATAACAAGTGAAGTTGATATATAAAGTCTTCAATGATGGGCTTCTCTCCAATCAAAATAAAATCTGAAACAGCCACCCCTCAAGTCTGAAATATAAATTGCAAAGAAATTGTGGGAATATTCAATTCTTCTGAAAAGCTTGATGAGTTGTAATCCACACCAGGTAATATAAAACAATTAGTACCTGAACATTTTTCCTGATATTTGAATCCTCAGAAGGTCCACCAGCAGAGAGTCTTTGTAATCTCTTCTCCGATTTTCTTAAAATATCAGTTATCTCTTGCGTAAGAGCCTCAATCCTTCGCTGATCTTCTTTACCATCTCCAAATGAGGGCATCAAAGCTTTGGCATGAGCCTTTGCTAGCTCAGCCATTTTTCCTCGTGACCGTTGCACATTTGCCGCTATTTCTTCAGATAAATCCACCCAAGCTGGAGGTAATCCCACTGTAAGAGCACCTTTACTGCAGGAGACAAATATTAGTTAAAAAGCTGTTGGGAAAATAATGGCTTAATCTGAAGAAAACTACACGGTGCCTCTGGATGTCCTATGCAAATGATACGGTGCAAAATATCCTTCATTGGATTGAATAAATGTGTTACATGATTCTAGGAATTTGACAAATTACAGGATTCAAATCAGAAAGCTTCATAGGGCTTCAACTTAACTACAGCACTATTCTTCCACCATTATCATTCTAGATGGGTCATGCTAGCAATAATACTGATTATGCATAGAAAAGATTTCAACTTTAGCTGAAGATGAGGTACTCGCCCTGCATAAGTCTTCATAACTGGTTCCAAGTAAGAGTTTCAAGAAATATAGAAATGTTGTAAAGTTACCATTGTGACAAACTAGTAGAAGCTAATTGTCTTGTCCTAAAGCCCATCAGTGATTATAAATCAAGAAAGTAACAAATAACTACAAGGTAAGTAGCAATGAGGTACCAAATGGCACCCCATGAGGTGACAGACTTGCTTTCCAAATATTTAATAACAAATTATTACGGAATGATGTAAGAATTCACATTTATGAGAGTTTAAGAAACTATTAAATTATATGAAAATATGGAGTGTAAAATTATGAGTGAATAGTGTTCAATACTTTTTGTATCAGTTTTAGTTTATATAGTATGTAACAACAGAAACAGACTCTTTAACTTTGTCCCATTACAAGATTCAGAAACCAATTCTGGAGCACATCAATGATAGACATATCGAAGCTACCAGATTGTCAACTTACAAATCCTGTATTGGAAGAAATATGGCACGGAATGTGGGACAATAAAAGTGATTCTGTAGTGGACAATAGCTTGTAGCGAGCATAATATATTTTTAAAATCTTGATCAAACTTTTGTGCATGTCTTACAATTTGTAGAATAAATATTTATCTTTTATAAACGAAAATGATTATTTCCATCTCTTGGAGGAATATAATCAAAACTAAGACAGTTTTTTTCATAAACTTCTAGAAGAATAAGTTGAAATGGTGAAGTACTTGCAAGCCATCTTATTGGGACTCCTATTATATTAATAATAAAATAATATTTATAGATACAGTAGAGAAGTATGAAAGAAGAGGAGAAGAAGCCCGCTGCATAAAGAAAAGACAATACTAGAGATGCCTAAAAGGAAGAAGGAAACATCAATGAATTAAGGCCTTAAAGTCGCACTAAAGATCTGAAAAAGGGACACCATGAAAGCCTCCAGCAATTGATGTCCAAATGGAGTCGAAAAAGACCACCCTATCCCAAAGAAGATGCTGAGGACTTAAAAAAAGAAGAAGAAGAAGAAGCTGAGGAAACTTTCATCATTATACATTTTTAGTTACATTCAGTCCAAACAACCCAAATACTTGAAACAGTGCACAATTTCACAAAAATCTATCATTTTCTACCAAAGCCTCGAAATCTCAACCACTCCAAATCCAATGGGCAAAGGTAAAAAAAGAGCAAAAAGAATTACAGTTCTTGAAAAGTTGTTGGACCCTGGTTTCCTTAAATCTCAACCACATAACAAATTGAAATGCAATGAACTATTAAGTAAATGAATCTCTCTCTTTTCATCCTAAAATCTTACCAGGCACGCGCCTTTCTTACTAAACCCCTTCCAATAAGAGCTAAGGCAACTGTCCTAAACTCTCGAAATTACCCAAACCTTGTGTCTGTAGGTGAATCCAACTACCATTAAACAGAACTGAAAAATTGCCACCAAATATTATAAATTTATACTTTTAGTCCACCAAAATAATACTACCTCCATTCCATAATAACTGTTTTTTTAGAAGAAAAAATATGTTCTAATTTATTTGTCGTTTACAACTTTCTAGGAGAATAAATTATTTATTTTTCTATATCACCCCTAACTTTTCTCATTGTCCTAAAAAAAAATTCTGGGTGGTGATGGAATTTCCTACAAATTTTAATTCTTAAATGATAGTACTAAATGAGTTTCTTAATTCAGGTGCATGAAGCTAAAAAGACAGTTATAATAGTACCTTTGAACTTAAAAATGCATTCTTTCTAACTTTTTAACAGCATTCTTATCTACCAATAATCTACTTTCAGAACACCTAATTAGTAGTAAAGGTGTGCAGATGTATGAATTATATTTGCCCCAAGGACAAAAAATTTCTCATAAAGTCAGTATGAAATGTAAATTCAATTTTTTTTAAAAAAAATACTCAATTTGGGAAAATCTATACAGAGAGGAGGAAGAATTGGAGAAATGTACCCGGAAGAAGTTCCGGGATCCTCAGTACTGAGAGGAGCATAAGACCGACTGGGTTTAATTAGAGAAACAGTCGCCAATTCGATCACTGGACCACCGGAGCTAGAAGCCGGCGGGGAAGAACCGAACGGAGCCCGAACGGTCTTTAAAGAATCCCTATACTTTTTATACAAAAATGTTCTATTCCTCGTCGCCATCTAATCAAAATTCAAAACCAAAAATGCTATAATGCGTTCAATTTACGGATTCAGCGGAGATCTGGCAAAAAAAATTGAAAGAATGAGATAAAGTTTGATTCATATTCAAACGTTAAGGTTTTTCCGAGAAAGGGGTGAGTGATGGGGATCGGAGATCGGTGAGTCTCGGCGGCGGTGGAGTTGGGATTGGGTAGCGAGTTGGGTTTTGGTATACGGGACGTGAATAATGGGGAATGAAGGGGAGGGAGGGAGGGAGATTGGTCAAAATTCAAAGAGAGGTTAGTGCAGCCGGTGGCGTTTTTAGCAGGCAGTGCTCAGCGGGTTCGCTTGCTCAGGTGACTGGTATGTCTGGGTCCCGCCTTACAACTTAAACTGCCACTATTTTTTTCTTTTTTTCTTTTTCCCTGCTCCTTCTGAGAGTTGGAAATTACTCTTATCCACCGTGGTGAAAATTATATGTTATTTGACTAATTTATTATGATTTTTTACTATATGATTTGTGATTATGATGCCCACTTTATCAATTGAAAATCGAAAATAATTTCATTCATAATTTCAAGGGTTGAAAACTTGGAATATCATGTCAACCCAAATTTATTTTTTTTATATTTAAGAATAATTAAGTTGAATAATATAATTTTTTTTTATTTTTGTAGATTTTGCATGGATATATGAGAATATTCTTGATTCTTTGTAAATATTTTTATTGAAAGTCGAGTATCTTTTTGTTTGAAAATTTTTAATAAAAATTGATTATAACAATTCGATTTTCAGGTCAATGAAATACTTATATTTACTTCTTTATGTATATTTTTTAACTTAAATTGGTAAGTTATTTTTGGTTTTGACTTGATATTTGTTGGAATTTTCAAATGAAATACTTGACTATTTTAAACCTTAATAAAACCATACATTCAAAAGTATTGTTATTGGTCCTCTATCTCTCGAAGATCAGACTGTGTTTAGTATGAAGTTAATTTTGGTCAATTGATCAATTTAGTGTCGATACGCAGGTCGGAAGGTAATCTTTCTTGGTATGTCAATACTGTATTGATTAATTAATCAACTTACTAAGAAGTTAACTTCATGATAATCGGATGCCAAAAATCACTCACTCGTATAACTTGGCAGTTGGTACCCTTCTTTATGTTTTTAGATGGGTAGCCTATTATAGTGTTTATTTTTTGAATTAATTAAAAAAAATTGTACAAAGATTTATTATGGTAAATTTGGACCAAAATGCGGGCCTAAAAAATAAAAAACAAAAATTGGACAAAGATATGAACAATATAAAAGCTGTCCAGAAGCCAGCTTTCTCCTTCTTTCGCTGATTCACACTTTTTATCTCTCTCATTTCTCACTCCTCAAACCTCAAACCACAATCCCCAATTCTTTCCTATATAATTTTTCTCATCTTTTTAGGGGGGCTTAATCCACAACTCGGAAGATCAAATTCTAATTTGTTGGAACCCTAACTGATTTTGATCCCAAAGAGCTTCGATTTCAAAACATGGACGCTGATTCCTGGAGCGCTCGTCTATCTTCTGCTTCTAAGCGATATCAATCCGCTCTTCAATCGCGATCTGGTAAGCTCAATTTTGTTAAATCTAGGTTTTTGTAGTCATGTTTATACGTGAATTCGTTTATCTGAAATGATATGGATGATTTTGATGCAGATATGCTCATGGGTTTTGAAGAAATTGAAGCAGATGATGACATTAGGGAAGAGTTCCCATGCCCATTTTGTTCGGAGTATTTCGATATTGTCGGATTGTGTTGTCATATTGATGATGAGCATCCTGTGGAGGCCAAGAATGGGGTATTAATTTTATTTCTCAGTTGTTGACATTGATAATTAGTTTTTTACATAATGTCACTTTAACAAAAAATTAAGTTGCCACATAAGAAAATGAAAAAACCAACAAAGTTTAAATCTTTATGTAATTTATGAAGAAAATGAAATGAAGTAACAAAGTTTTAATCTTTATGTTATTTATGAGCTACTTCTGCTTTAGTTCATAGACACAGTAATTGGAATTTCTATTTATGCTTATGTATCCGATGATTTTCATGTTTATGGCGCATTAATTGTCCATCTTTCTGTTTGTAATTTGACCTCAAATGAAATTCTGCTTTCTAGATATTCACTGAAGAGTGACAATGCTATACCTAACTTTTATTTAGAAGTCTTTAATGTTATTCTAAATTGGTTTTTTTACATTTTTTTGAAATCCGATATTTTCAAAACTGGATTCTCATTTTGGGATGGAGAGATATATAGTATGGGGGGTTAAGGATGATGTTAGAGTTTGCTTCTTACTGATAAGTGAGAAGAAGTTGGAAGAAATTGTAAATTATTGTCCCGAGGCTTTGTCAAATAAGATTGAATATGAATAAGGTATTGGAAGCATTTTTTGTGATTAATCTGCCACAAACTATACCCTATGTGGATCTTCTTTGGAAGAGAATACAGGATTATAAAATGCTTAAGGATTAGCTTTAAAAGACAAGATTGCAGTATCATGGGTTGCTTTAGTATTCTTTTAATTGTTAATGCAATAATGTTTTTGCTAAATTATTATGTAGTTGAACTATGTTTTTACCCAAGACTACTTTATAACAGATTTGTTTTCTGCTTTCCAGGCATGCCCAGTTTGTGCAATGAGGGTGGGGGTAGACATGGTTGCTCATATAACATTGCAGCATGGAAATATTTTCAAGATATCCTTTTTCCCCCGTATTTTCAGTTAGTGCTAGTTTGGGCTTTAGATGCATTCTTCATAAAATTGGTTTAATGTTCAATTAAGCATGTTGTTTTTTGGCATGTCACATAACTTGTACCTAACAATATTCTTCGCTGCATAGCATATGAGTAATGTATTTTCTCTTGCGCTGCATGTAAGTCTAGTCAAGGAATTCATGGAAGATGATCTAAACCTCAATGTAGAGTTATGGAAATACTTGGAGTGTTAGCAGAATTAAGTTTGCCATGTCTGCCTCACTGTTTTTTTGCATACTGTTGTGTATCTTTGTTTGTCCTATCCCCCTCCAAGGATTCTTGGCCAGGTTGTGGAGGCCTTCATAAATGTAAAGCTTGGTGACTATTTTTAGAAAAACCGTTGTAGCTTCCATCCTTTTAGCTTGTTATGCCTTGTTCATATCAAAGTATTTTCATAACTCTACATTGAGGTTTAGATCATCTTCCTTGAATTCCTTGACTAGACTTACATGCAGCGCAAGAGAAAATGTCGTAAAGGTGGATCACATTCAACACTTAATTTGTTGAGAAGGGAGCTGCGAGAAGGAAACCTGCAGTCTCTCTTTGGAGGGTCTTCCTACCTAGTTTCTTCAACCAATGTGGCACCTGACCCATTGTTGTCTTCATTTATTTTGCCTATGGCTGATGATTTTGGGAGTGCTCAATCAGCTGAATCAACATCCATCAAGAAAAGCGCCAATGAGAGTGTTTCAGAAAGGTAAGAATTGTTCGCCTGCTTTTCTCTTTGTCATAATGGGGTTCTTAAATTATTTCCTCTCTAGACTGTATACACCCCCCCCCCCCCCCCCCCCCCCCACCCCCCCCCCTCAAACTGTGCATGAAATATGAACATAGATAATAAACTATAAATTAGAAAATAAGTATCTCTAGCTACTATTATTTCTTGGAAATTAGAAAAGCTACTATTATAATTATCTATGATTAAAATGCAGGTATTGTATATGAAGTCACATTTTACAATATGTCTGATTGTTTCCTCCTTCCCACAAAAAATGTCTTAAGTACACTATGCACACAAATTAAGAAACTTAAAGCAGACGAGAGATTATAAAATTAGTTCCATTTTTACCCATGGTGGACCCCTCATAACTAGTGTATCATTTTGTTTCTTTTAGTGGATCCCACCTAAATACTTTTGATGGTAAAGTAGTCTTTATATAACACTTTGCATTTGACTTCTGTACTTATTACTAAGACATCTTTCAGAAGACATTCTTGTTTTTGCACTTAAGACATTTTGTTGGACAGAGGGAGTATTTATTATTTGGCATTGCTAATGCTAGAATGTTTAATTCTTGGTGTAAAAATTTTAACTGATACTCAATTTGAGTACCTGGCTTCCTAAAAGTTATGACCTCATTTGTATTATATATCTTGGTGGCACATGCAACTTTGGACCCATCACAAATATCATAAATACCAATGTAGTCTGTTATGACATTTTGACTGCTAGGACTTGTTAGTTGTCACAATACATTTGTTTTGATAAATAATACTAATATTCCCAAATAGGCACCTAGGGGGTGTCAACCATGAACAAGGGTAGACACAGAAAAGGCAAAATATCTGTGCCACTAAGAAACACTACAAACAAATCATGTCCCAAGGTTAAACTCTGATAAAAAATAATTATAGCAATAGTTGTCCCCCTGATACACCTCATTATTCCAAAAGAAAAGCAAGGTCAAGAATAAGTATTTGATGTGCACAAGATAACACTTATTGGCCTCAAAATATAAAAAATTCTGTTTCCTCCAAAGCACCCACTAAAGGCAATATAATCAGATCCGATTTAGCATGAATCCTTGTAGGAACCTTTTGATTCTCTTCATGAGCTAAAGAATCCATCACCGAACTAGGCATGACCCACTTTACCCCAATAATGAGAACACCATCACCCACAAAGAATAACCTTTCCAATCTAGGCGCAAATGATTCGCCAACTCCATATCCTTCTTGCACACATACCATTGGTTCACCATAAACTAACACCTCTTTCACAAGGAATCTTAGATCAAGATACTATGGACACCAATTTCTCTTGTATAATATGTCATGTTTTTATTGAGAAACTCTATTTTAATGGAGATAAAAAAACTGAGTAGGACTATGACCGAGTATTAGGCTTAAGATTGCAGGGTAAAAAGAGCTGATTTTTTGTGTCAGAAGTAGGACATGAGAATCAATCAAAACCTTAATGTAGAAACAAAGCATCCATAGTTGTTAAGGCGTCGACAAGTCGGTAAAGAACAGACAAGGCGTCTGAACGACTTGGTCGATGGTGGAAAGGCGGGCTCCTAAAAAAAAAAAGGCGTCGCCTTTGACAATACGACAACGACTCGGACGACTAACCGGCTGATCGAGCGATTTGGTTTCTATGGGTATGGATCGACCCAAATCTGAACTGGGTTAAAAAAACGACGTCACTGGAACAAGAAAACTAGCCCTAGAACTAAAAGAGTCGATCGATCGATCGAATAATTCGCAGAACTCAGAAGATCGACCGAGAGAGAAGAAGAAAGCGACCCGAAGAAGAAAGTCTGATTACGTTTGATCGATCGGCAGGTATGTCGTCCTTTTTTCCCCCTTCCCTTTTTCTGCTTATTGAGAACGAGACTAGAATTTTGAATGTTGAATGTTTCATTGTTGCTTGCTGCTGCCTTCCCCTTTTCTTTTTGTTAGCTTTATTGCTTTGCTGCTAGGTTTGTATATAGTATATAAGGAAGAAAACATACGCATGAGAATTTTATTTTATTAGCCTTTTTGCTTTGCTGTCGGGTCTCTATATATAAATAAATTTATATATGTATAAATTTATACATATATATAATAAAAAAAAATAAAATTAAAAAATATTATATTTAATATATATCATATATATTAAAAAGAAATTAATATATATTTAAATAAACAACAAATAATATGTTAAAAATAATTAAATTTATATAAAATTTCTATAGGTATTGATTAAATAATTAATTAATTATGATAATATAAAAAATTAGATAAAATAAAATAATATTATATACATATATTTAAATAAACAAAAATAATAAAAATAAAATAAATACTAAAAATAATTTTAATGATAATGAAATAAATACATAAAAAATAACTATGATATTAACTAAAAATAAATACTATATACACTTAACTATTAACTACATATAATATTTTAAATAAAATATAATGTTTAATTAACTATGTATATTTTAATTTTAAAATATAAATATATTTAATATGTAGGATAGTTGCATGAAATATTTTGAAAATAAATACTATATACACTTAATTATTAATTTAATAATACACTATATATATTATATAACACTATGAATGGGATTTAAAAATATATTTAATGTTATTTTATAGTGTTATGTTTTGAGTTTTAATGTATATGAAATTTTATTGCTAATATACTTGTTAAGTAAAATAAATAATATATAAATTGCACATTGTAAACGACTTGTCGCCATACGGACGCCATGACGATCGCCTAGACGTCCAGGCAGTCGGCTACCGCCATGACTCGTCGTCGCGCCGTGACAACTATAAAAGCATCTATTTCGCTACAGCATTGTCACCTTTCGTGTTCCATAAATATATACTCCCTCTTGTTTAAGCATAGAGCTGTTTATGGGCTCCATTATAACGATTAGGCAAATGAAGGGAAAAGAACATCTGCTAATGTATGGTTGAGCCGAAATAGTCCTAGTACAATATATATGCAAATAAAATTATATGCGACAATAGTAAGTGGGGATGATGCATTTTGAAGTGATTTAATTGCACATTGTGTACTAACATTTGAGTTTGTTTCAAACTTCTGCTACCAAATGAGATTTTTGGCTCTCTTATAGAACTTGAGCAACTTTTAAAGCAGCTCAGCCCCTTCGTGGGTGAGCAATTATTAGTGATGGTCCTACTGGGTGGCTCGAACTAAAGTTTTGCCTTTGAAAGAATGGGATGGATATGTTAACCAGTTCCATCCTAATTTTTAGTAATAGATAACATCTAATAGTAGTGCTGAGTAATGTATTCATCCACGCTGTTGCTGCTTCGTTGCGGTTGTCTTTTGGAGTGATATCACAAAGTCTAAGAAAATTTTGTGAGCCTTAATTTGTAGCCACATTTATTGGCAGTATTCGTTTTCTGTATTGATCTCAGATGATGTAGTAAAAAGCTTGGTAAATTTATAAATTTATTTATCTCACAAGCCAACTCCACATGGTCGAAGTGATTTCACAAGCTAACTTCATATTGTATCTGTGGCTTTTTTCTTGGACGTCAAATAGATGGAGTTTTTTTTTTTTGGAAAAAAAGCCTCCATTATTTGACTTCTTCATTGGTCTATATAGGCATAAATGCTTCTTGTCCTGATTTTATCTCACTGAAGTTACTCTGCATGACTGCAAAAGGTCTTCTAGTTTGGGGGAGATAGGGAAGAGCTTATATACATAGGTCCAACACAATTACTTCTGTGTATATATCAAGTGCTAGTCTAGTGGTCCTATGAGTATTTTGTGTTATAAGGGAAATGAACTTTTAAGATCACTCTTAGTTGGAGAATATTAAGTTGATTCTCCCTTTGTCGCATATTAGATGATGTAATTTTTGGGATGTATTCGGCATTTAAAGATGTGTCTAAGCACATTTATGCATAATTATGTATGTTTTAATATAGTTGGAAAACATATACATTTCGAGTATGAAGGTGTATGTATATGTTTGGGAATTTCTTGATTCTTGAATCCTTACATCCCAAAAGATGACATCCAAATTGTAACTGAAGGGGTACTTATCAAATAGAAGGGCAAAATGCAATTTAACCTCTTGGGATTTACCTCTGGTTCAGGCAATCGTAGGAGTATGTAAATAAGCATTAAACCCCCTTGGTGTGGGTTTTGGGTTTGGCGTTAAGAGCTTATTTCTGTAACTTATTCAGGGCAAGGTTTAGAATGACTGAGGGTATACGGGATAAAGGAGGGATAGAGGGAGAAAGAAGGGCGAGGGGGAACAAGAATATGCCCAAGACCACAATGAAACAAAGTCTTAATCAGTTAATCTCAAAAACCAATATTCAACTCTATTATAGAACTGAAAATACAATATTTATATAGAAAACTTAACAATTAGAGACCAAGTAAACTATTTTAGAGAGACGCCAAGTAAAAATCTAATACTACTAAGATAAGTATCTTATTAATGAAATAATTCACGTTACCTAAACAATTTATACTTAGGCAAGTAGAGACCTATACTTAAAAACAACCTACAATAAGTAAAAGATTCTAAAGTATTACAATCAACTTTTCTAGCAATAATAATATAAAATAATTTACTAATAATCATCCTTCATGCCGCGTTCTGCATCAGTAAGACAGTAACAGACAGATGTTGTCTGCACCCGAGGGAAACCTCATAAAGTGTCATTTTCTCTAGAAAAGAATATCTATCTAGTTTGGAATTTACATTACTTCTCTTATATTGAATTCTAGTACTCGTTATTTTGGTTTATAATATTTTTATTGGTGACGCTGTTCCATCCCTTTAATTTAGTGCTTGGTAGTATCCAGGCTTTTCTATATACTTTTGCAGTCGAGTGTGGTTTCGTGAAACTCTCAATCTCATGCATGAAATCATCTTCGATTTGCCTAGTATTTCTTCTCTAATATTCGTTTCTGCTTACAGAACCGTTCAATCATCTCCCTTATCAATCAAGGATCAGGAGGAGAGGAGGAGGAGGTGTGAGTTTGTTCAGGGGCTGTTATTGTCCACAATTCTTGATGATAAATTATGAAGGTGTGTAGCGTAATTGCCGTGCTTTCAGGTTTGCAGCCCAGAGCGCCATGGCCAGTTTCTACTGAGTACGCAATTGTATCAAACCAGAGAGTGAAATAAGATGTAATAAAAATGTAATTTATGTTGCATGTAGAATTTAGTAGTCTAGACAGAACAAAACTCTCGTATCCGATTTTAATTCTAGTTCATGTTTTATAAAGAAGATGATAAATCTTCTTCTTCTTTTCCCTTCAGTTCTGTTTATGCATTGAAACTTGCTTGGCAGAGTCCGATCTTCATTGATGATAATGTACATGTTTCTCTGGATTGTATTTTGTAACCGGTGGATCTGAAAGAGAGATGCCAAGATGTAGGATATCAAAATCCCCCAAAAACCTCGAAACTCCAATAGAAATGTGTGCAAAAATTCAAATATCATGTCCGTATAGAGTTTTCCGTGCAATAACTTCGAAAGGTCCAAACACGTCTTTCACGTACCTCTAATTAAATGTGTAAATGAATCGAGTTGAAACGAGTATTGAGTTGTTCAGATTTGGTTTACAAACGAGTATAAAATAAAGTTTGATTGAGACTCATGTAGTTACCGAGTCGAGTACAATTCCAAATCGAGCCCGAGCAGTTTGAATTTTTCGAACGAACATGATCCGAGTATTAATAGAAAATTACAATTTGAGGAGGTTCGAGTAATTTATCAAATTTTAAAATTTGCTCATATTTGATTCATTTATATTTCAAGTCGAGCTCGAATTGAACTTTTAGTCGAGCGAGTACGAATCGAGCCGGAGCTGTTTGCTTATTTTACAGTGTTATCTCTAATTGATCAAAAGTTGTAATCAAAACAAAAATAACCCCTCTTGGCATTGGTTTTCTTTCTTATATTGACCATAATTACACCTATCACGTGCCTAGTGTGCATAAAGACTCGGTTTATATATATTGCTCTATGGTATTATATAATGAACTAATCTTCCATACATCCAATTAATATACAACAATTGATTGGTATTTGAAAAATTATGATAAACTACATTAGCTTGTCTAGCGTTTTCTATAGAGAATTGGTATTTTCACGAGTAATTTGATAGTTCCACAAGTTTCTCTTCACATGAATAGTAAGTGAGGTCTACCCTCACGTGAGAGAGTACCTTGTGGAACTAACAATTTCACTTGTAGAAATATCAATTCTCTTTCCTATATTCAATTTTGTTGCAAGTTGTGGATATCTTAATTTTCTTTTCATTTGTGTAGTACTGGCTATCTTATATTTCCATCTCTTTGTTACTTGGGTTTGGATGTAAGAAATCTTTTATTTTGGAAAATGGTTCTCCCTAATTTGAAGTAAAAGTGAAGTGAAGTGAATGAGGAAAAACATAATTTTATAGAACAAATAATTTGAGAAATCTTTTCTCTCTAATTTTGTAATGGATTAAAAAACATATATTCATACTTTTATAGAACAAATAAAATATATATATATATATATATATATATATATATATATATATATATATATATATATATCTACAATTTTAGAATAGAGAGTATAACTATGTATACCTATAATACAGTATAGATAGGAAATTGTTAAATCCACTACAGAAATTGTTAAATCCACAAAAAAATAAAATAAAAACAAGACCTACAATTAGTGATGTACGTAACAAGTTGTGGGCAAACGGTATAAAATAAGAGAGAAAATATTAAGTCAAATTTAATACTACATTTTTTACAGGTCCGGCTATGGTAAAGTTAAAAATCAACTTCACCATAGCGAGTTGTATAGTTTTATAGTATAATTTTAATATATTGATAACACATTACTGTAAAACTATACAACTCATTATGATTAAGTTGATTTTCAACATCACCATAGCCGGATCCATTTTTTACACATCTTTATGGGTATGTAATATTTTTTCCGTTTTATATTATTTATTTATTGTTGACTATTTAAAGTCAATTTATTGACATAAATTCTTTTTAATTTAAATTAATACAATGATAAATATTGTATATTATCTAAAAAGTATTACTTGTTATAAATTTTACTGTTTCATAATTTTTAATGAGTAATCTCAATTTTAAATTTAAAAATGTTTCGAATTAACTTTTAAAAATTAATAATAATCATATAATATATAGAATTTTTATATATATAATTTGTGCACGTTCAGTCTCACCAAATAGACAAAGAATGTTTGAATCAATATTTTAAAACTCGGACCGAACCGGTGGTCGGACCGGTAAAAATTGGAATCGTTCTATCTTCTGATTCGGTTTGGCCCAGTAACCCAATTTTGGTCAAAACCCGGGTTGGCCTGTTGACCACCGGCCCAACCGGTAAATCCGGTTAATTGACTTAGTTGACCCGATTTTTAATTTATTAATTTTTTTACCAAAAAATATTTAATATTAAAATTAACCACTTTTATTAATATTGTAACTCATTTTTATTATGTTTTAATTCATGAAAAATGAGATTTTTAATTTTTTTATTAATTATTAATAATATATATTAATGACATTACTGGATCAATAACGGTTCGACTACTAGTTGAATCAATGATCAATCACCGGTACTTTTTTCGGTTCGATGAATAGTCCGGTTGAGAAGCTTGCTTTGAATTCTCTTTCTTATTTTCAAGAGTCCGGATCTTGTGTCCTGCTCCTTCCCATTCTCTGTCCTCCATTTCCTATCAGCTGCCACGTGGCCATTAATTAAAATAAGGAAGAAAATCCTAATAAACTTAAGCGAAAAAGGTATTGTTGTATACTACCTCCGTTCCACAATAAGTGCTTTTTTAGGCTTAATATTTTTTTTTAAAATAAGTGATGTGTTAGAATTTCAATACAATTTTTACAATATTTTTTTCATATGTGCCCTTATGCAATCAATAGTATTTATTGCGTATTTATTGGGAAGTTGAAAAGTTGAAGAAAGAAAAAGAGAGACCAAAATGCAATAAAAAAGTCTCAAACAAAGTATATTAAGGATATTTTTGTCATTTTAACTTGTGTATTGATATGTGTAATTTAAGCTAAAAAAATACTTATTATGGGAAAAGATGTAGTACTATGTATCTGACAATAATAATGATATGTTACATAGTTATTGTTGATGATACAATAATTATCCATTTATCTATTCTAATATAAGATTATATTAGTGTATCTTATGCTTTGATGATTTTTGATTACGCTTATCATCATTATTTTTTTATGACTTTAAATATATTATTATTTTATTCTTCTTAATTTATTTATTTTTAACTTTTTATTTGATTTTCTAAAATTTATTAATATTAATTTTACCCCACAAAATTTACATACACAACGTGCTGTTAATAATTACTCATTCCGTCCCAAAAAAATCACTAAAAGTAGACATTTTTTTGTCTCAAAAAAATAAAACAAAGTACATAAAGTGAAGGATAGTCAAGTCATTTAATGAAATCTATTAGTATAAAAAAATAAAATATTTATTATTTAATATAATTTTATAAGGTCACTGAAAATAAATTTATTTTTTTTATTCTACTTTTACTTTTTTACAAATTATACTTTACTCGTTGGGGGTGCGAGAGGGTGGTGGGTGTGGGGGTTGGAGGGAGGACGGGTGGGGCTAAAGGTTGAAGGAAATTTCACAATTAAGAACTGGAAAATGGACCCATGCCGTGTACTCCACCACCACTGTCAGTTTAAGGAAAGGCCACCTATTCCAACCATAAAAGACAACTTTACAATTCACAGTTTCTACATGTCCATATTCCACTGAATCTATTGGAAGACCAACCAACTTTCCCACAAAATATTTAATGCCTAAAACAATACACTATTACCTTTTCCCAAAAAAAAATTCCCCCGTCTGTCTGTTTCACAAAAATAATCTCTTTTATCAATTTTTTGAAGTGTGTTGGTAATTTATTCCCATGATAACGAGTAAAAAAAAAATCTATAAACAAATACTAACTGTTTTGTCTGACCATAAAGAAATAACCAATAATAAAGATATTTTGCCAGTATTTTTCATTAAAGCATGAAATCCGGTTTTATCCGGAAGAAATAGATTTAAACATATAAAACCAACAACAATCAAAAGGACACATCCTCTTATAGAGCCGGTGGATAGAAAGAATGGCGCCAATTTCTAATCCTAATTGACCGCGACGCTCATGGTCATGATTTCTCTCACTACGTCCTTCACAAATAAATCAAAACAAGGCGAGCAGCAACCTTCAATTAAACTCATTTGCGCACCTGAGAGTCTTTCAATATGGTTACAGGGTAAGGGTCGCTGCACACGGTAAACTTTGTTCTCCCTGTGCTCATGCCCACATGCAGCTAAAATGGTGTGTGTAGAGCTCCTTGCGATGTCCTTGAAGGTATCCTGGTCTGCAGAAAAAAAGTATGAGACAATTTCATAATCAACGACAAAGTTTCTAAGAAATTATTGTACACATTAATGAAATTAAAAGGCATTTCAAGGTATGGTACATATTACAACTAATTGTCAATTGTTCCTCGCACTCGCAGGCAAAGAATACAATATTATCTAGTTTAAAACAAAATAAATGCATTGCTAAAACTTTTTGACAATGTGCCAGGGCCAAAATTACTAGCATTTAGGAAATCAAAGTCAATAAGGTAAAATTATCTTATCAAATTTAAAAAATAAAGTATTCCACTAAGGGGGGTACTGCAGCTTAGAAAACATGTGAACATTATTAGTGGCACGACTTCACTATTATGTTATGTTGTGCAACTTATTCTAAAAGTTAAAATATCACAATAAAATACAAAAACATGCAATATCATACCTAACTCAATTTCTCTGGACAAGCTTTTCAAATGACTTTTAACCATTTGTTGCACTTGTCCCTTTTCTACAGTTAAGTGGCTCACCTCTCTAAATGCATAAGAAGACTGGCCAGCAGAATCAACATTTGATCTGCTACTGCACGGGTGGAGTTGCTCATAATTTAATCTAGAATTGAAAGAATTGAATGCCATACTAATCCCAGCACGTTCAGCTTGTAATATTCCATCAATAGATGTTGAAAAAGGATTCTGTCCTTGTTCAATCAATTGACTAGATCTTGCAGAAAAAGCATCCCTACTGGGCAATAAAGTTGTAGTAACATCCTGCAACCTTCCCTGACTGGATGTGTATTGGGATGCTCTCCTTTCCGGTGTCATAGTTTGCTGAAATGCTAATTCTGTACCTCGATCAATTTGAGAGCCGAATAATCTAATTCCTGAATTTGTTGATGGTATCCCGTTAGATTGACTACCAGAAGGATTCCTTCTGCTGTGGAGAAGATGTTGTATTTGACGTTGTATCCTTCGCCTTTCAAATACAGTGAACGCTCCTGATCCAGAGGTTGGAGATGCAGCAGAAAAGTCTCCAACAAAACGTCTAGAAAAAGGAAAACCCCCAGTTTCTTGTGTCAATGGTGTATCAGGCACATACAATGAATTGAGATCTAATTCCCCAACATTGTGAACTGGCGATGATAGACCAGATAAGTTGTTACTTGCTCTTTGATCTGGCATATAATTTATACCATGTGAATTTAAGGCACCACAAGCAGCTGGTCGACAGCCTTCGCAATACCAATTACCTTCAGGTACTTCACATCCGAGACCAACACAATAAGTGTGTGCAGGTGAGTCACAGATATCGCACAGTAGCATTAGAGCATCATCACCACCTTGCTGGCATTCAGTACAGATCACGCCATCATATGGATCAAGATATCCCCTAAGCTCTTCCTCAGATGGTTGATATACCTGTTAAAGGCACAAGATGCTTCAAATTAGGACAAGTACCAGATAATCAGGAGAATATAAACAAAGAAATCAACCAAAACTGGGCCTCTGTGGTTTCAGAGAAATTATTATTTAAAAAAAATGCAATTACATACCTGATCACGCTCAGGAACCTGTATTGCTACAGTCCTCAAATCAAACCCTGAGTCTGACCTTGCAGGCTTACTTATGGTCACAAATCTTTGCTTGCACAGAGGACAACGAGATTCCACCTTAGACCACTCCATGATACAAGCAAAGCAAAAATAATGGTTGCAACAATTTAGTGTGCCTTGTACAGTTCTCTTTCCTTCTTCCGATAAACATATCCCACAAACCTGCTTTAATATTTGTTTTTTCAAATCCTCTACCTTTTCCTTGCCCTTTCTTACTGGATTTTTTCTTTGTTTACACATCTCTTCCTCTTCCTTGAATTTCTTTGATAATGATGAACTTCTCAAACTAGTTGATAAACTTGTGCAAAATTTATTGGCCTCTCTCACCTGTTCCCTCTCTTCCTCAGAAATAGTGTACTCACAATCGGAGGGTCCGGAGTTCATGAAATCTGAATCAGAAACTGTTATAAATCTTCTCCTCCTCCGACCAGGAATCTTCTTATGCCTTTCTTCCACCACTAAGCTCTTGTTTGCAAAGTCTCCATTACTACCAGAACTTGTTTTTCCCACCGACCTAGGAATTGCAACACTGCCAGAACTTGTTTTCTTCACCAACCTACGATTTGTTCTTGGCTTTTTCCATGTTGATGTTGGTTTTTTCATAATCTCAGAGTTTATTATCCTCTTTCGCCCTTTGGAAAGACCTGTCTCCCGCGAACGAGGCTTGTTTACCTTCTTGTTCTTCTTTGGCGCTGGCATGTCATCTTCCTCATCTACAAAATCAATCCCATCTAGGGTGAATTCCTCGTCCTCGTCCTCATCCTCATCATCGCCACCATCATAATCACCATCATCACCACCATCATCATTATCTCCACCGTCATCATCATTACCATCATCCTCACCACCATCATCACCACCACCATCATCATAATCAACGTCATCTTCTGGTTTATACGAAGCCCTCTTTTTCTTCATCACTGGCTTTTCATCTTCATCATCTATATAATCAATCTCGTCCGGCATAAATTCCACGTCATTGTCATCATCATCCTCATCTTCTTGTTTATATGTAAACCTCTTCTTCCTCTTCTTCTTCTGCAGTTTCTTAATCCCTTTTCCCCTCTTAACTGGAACACTCTTTCGGGTGTTATGTCTAACAACCCTATTCACCTTTATTTTTACCTCCTCTTCCTCAAGTTCAAATTCGCCTAAACCCTCCTCCGATTCATCTGGATCTAAAGAAGAACAATACTCATCCGACTCATATTCTTCATCTTCTCCAATTGTAAAATCCTCATCCGACTCATCAGAACCCTGATCTTTCGACCGTATCCTTCTCTGAGTATTCCCAAGCTTCAACCCAACCTTGCCAACCCTCCCCATCTGTTGTCAGATCCAATTACACAAAGCAAACACTCAGTCAAACTTAATCAAATAAGAGTCTACATAATGCAGTTTATGGAATAATATCAAAGATAATAAAATAAAATTAATGGTCCTTTACAGTTTCACCTTCGCTTAGTCACTAAAATATACCGGGGAAAAAATAGAGAGAACATCACTAATAAAGTGTCACCGTTGATTTCTACCACTAAAGAAAACATGCTAAATAGAATGCCTAGATCAGTGTAACCTTTTAATAATTAGTAAAGATTTCAATGAATTGATACCATACTAACAACAATCAATCACATATAAAGAACTCTAAGCAAAAAGCAAAACATACTAGTAAGTAATTTGAGTTGATTATGATTTCATTTCACCATTCAATTATAATCACTATAAAATCAATTTTCCCTTAAAAATTAAAATATACCCTCAAACGATTAACACGGAGATTAAATCATCACTCCTTTCGACTTTTGAATTACTTTCACAGAAATAAAAGCTACACATATACAGCTCAATTGAAACCCTAGACTAGTGCAATTTTCATTAACTACTCAAGATTTCCACTAATCAACCCAATATTAACAAAAATCAATCACATGTAAAGAATCAGAAGCCAAAAGAGTAACATATCATCAAATAATCCGAGCTCAAATCCGATTTGTATCATTCTAGAGAGAGAAAGTTTACCTTTTCAAATTAAAATCAACAAGTCAATCAAAATACTTTAGCTTTCCATTAAAATTTCAACAATACATGAACTCATAGCTCAAATCAGTATTTTTTTTCAATTTAATTTACTTCGATATTTACAAATCTACAAAAATAGAAAAAGAAATGAAACAGTACCTGTGAGGAGGAAAAAAACACCGATACACCGAAAGCCGATTAAATGAATTACTGAATACTGCTATGATATTATATATATGTATATGTATATATCGGTGAGAATTGAGAAATGTCTTTATTTTCTGGTATTTTCGTTAATTTTATTACAAATTGAAACAATTGGAAAAAGGAAAGAATCTCTCTCTCATCACTGTGTGTTTTGTGTGTGAGAGAGAAAGAGGAGAGAGAGAGAGACTTTTTTTTTATCTGCAAACAAGAGAGAGAAACTTTAAAGCAACGCTGTACCGCAGCCGCGTTGTGTGAAGTTACCAAAACACCCTTATTCTTGCTTTGTTTCAGCTGCTCAACTAATGGTTTGACTTTGGGGTTTCATACTGTGTGGTGGGGTGTAGGTTAAGCTTTAGTGAAACCACTTAATATCTTGCCACCTCATAGAAACAACCAAATAATTGATCTGATTGGTTTATTAAAATTCCCATCAGAGGACAAAAAAATTACTTAAATGATAGATACTTCAAATATAACGGTAATAATATACTATATTTATTTTATTTTTTTTCTTGAGAACCTTGTTTTTCAGATGAGCAATGCTACTATCACATAAATTTTATTACATAATCTTCATATACATATTGTGGATCCTCGTCTAATATGCAGGATCAGCAGTATATATGTGTGTGTATATGAGAGTTATGTAAAAGAATTTATGTGATACTAGCATTGTTTTTTTCAGATTAGTACTCCCTCATTTTAACCTGGTTTTTCGGATGAAAAAATTGGACATGAGTCTTTTATAATTTCACTTATTTATATTTTGACCCCAATAAATAGGTGAAATTATAAGACACTTCTGTTCAATTTTCATGTACAATTATCATGTCCTTATAGAAGAGCTATTTTCAGATTAGTGCCTCATTCTAGGATAAAAGTTTGGCCGACTTTTTACGCATATTAAAAAAGATGTTCAATTTGCAAAATTATTCATATTTAAATTCTCATCTTGTATAATTTTTTATACATGATTAGTGATACTCTAAAAATATACATAAAAAATAAAAATATGACAATTAATACTAACGGTATTATAAACAAATTATTATACAAATCAAATTATTTAAGATAAATAATTATTTAATAATATGAAACTACTTAAAATAATAATATAGAGTTTTATTTTGGACGGATGGTGTATGTCTTTGTCAACGAAAAGTATCCATTTGACTCATTATTCTCCTCCATCTTAGGTTAGAGATATCCAAAAAGGACCAAGATGTAAATCATTGAATAAAATTGGTCTAAATATGGATTAATATCTTGAATTTTTAATGTTTCTTTATTTTGGGGATGTTTTCTCAATTTTTTTAAGTAGGAGATTAAACTTTTTAAAAAAAATTCTTTAGGGATTGTTTTCTAATTTTTTTTATTAGAGGATTAAACTTCTAAATTTATCTTATTACGTCTAAATTGATAGTGTCCCATCAAAAAATTGATGACATGACAATGATACGTAACTAAAAATATTTATGTGTAATATTAAGTCTCATTTTAACATTTATTTAATTAATTTTTTGTACAAAAAATGATAAATATAAGACCCTTATTAATTTTACTTTTAAAAATTGTCATTAAATTTACTTTAAAAAATTAAATTTACCAAAAAAAAATAATAATTTACCAAAAGGGTAAAATTATCATTAAATTTACTTAAAAAATTATAATGGTTTTATATTAAAATTACAATAATAATAATTTATTTTAAAATTAATAACGGTCATATAGTTACCTTTTTTAGTTAATTAAATAAATATTAAAATGAGATTCAATATTACACATAAGTATTTTTTAGTCACGTGTCGCTGTCATGTCATCAATTTTCTGACGTGACATTATCAATCAGAGGTAATCATAAAAAATGAAAAGTTAAACTCTTCAATTAAATAAATTCAGAAGACCCAAAGTGGAAAAAAAATTAAAAATTTAATCCCTAATTGAAAAAATTAAAAAGACAATCCCCAAAATAAAATAAAAATAAAAATTCAGGATATTAATCCATATTTAGACCAATAAAATTATATAATAAATTTCTTTTTTTATTTATGTGTTGGGAAGATGAAAAATTTAAGTCAACCATTCAATCATGTAATATTATGTAATTTTGGGACAAATTAAGATAATAGAATTTCTCTTTACATTTATTTTGGTTTTATTGTTTCTACTCATATATATATACAAAACACAAATGATTTTAAAAAAAAAATTAATCCCGCTCAACCTAATAAATCATCTAGACCGTCCAAAATTTCGGATAAATCTAACCCTTGAAAGTGTTGAAAGCACGGGTTACATGATCTAGTATATATATATTTGACTGATCTATAACTTACATTGTAATAATAAGATTATTCTTATAACAGATTGTGATTGTCTAATTACATATTTGACAATAAAAATAATGGTCGCACTTTAATATAAGAGAGCTTGCATAACTAAACTATACACTCCAGACTTCACAGTTTAGTTTTGCGAATAAGATTTTATCTCTTCTCCCAATAAATGTGGATCATATCCTTCCCCTTGCCCCCACGACCTCCCAATTTCTATTTCGACAATAAAAGAAAAAATATGTGGTCAAAATTTGAGGCTTTTCGAATTCCTCCCTTTACCTCTCTCTTTTCTCTATTTATTTATTCATGGCGATTATTTGTATGGACTTAAAAAACTCCCAAAAAAAATGATGAGATAAATCAAAACATTCTTTTTGTAATTAAGACGTAATGGTTTAGTACGTACTTATCAAACTAATGCATAGAAGTTTTTTTGTTAATCCAAACTACTCCTATGTTTCATCTATTGATTGGTTGGGATTGATTGAGAAATCGTAAATGGTATACTGCGTATAAAGAAACACATCCCGGAAAAGTATCCAAACAACTAACGTGAGAATGGTTTGATTTTTCAAAAAGGGGATAAATTTGATATAATGCAAGCGGAACCATCTTCCGCACAACTAAACGTTAATACTTTTTACCCGGTGAATCAAATTTTAAACAATCAAGATTTGTTATAAAAGTAATATTATCCTTACAACGTAGATTATAGATAACTTCTCATATATATATATATATATATATATATTAGACATGGTAAAATCGGCCCAAGCCCCCGGATTGGACTTTGGACTTTACATTTTCAGCCCAACAAAAATCTGGGCCATTTTGGCCCGGCCTGTAGATGGCCCGGCCCGTTTGGGCCAAGTTCAGAAATGTGACAAAATTTAGGCGTAAATCAGTCCAGGCCCGCAGATCGGGCTCTGGGCTTCACATTTTCAGCCCAACAAAATCTGAACCATTTTGACCCGGCCCGACGATGGCCCAACCCGTTTGGCCCAAGCCCGCCTGTTTTCCGGGTCTAATATATATAGTCTATTGTTGTCCCTCCTATTCATATATTTCATCTCAAAATCACTCTCACACTCTCCTCAAAAGGATGATCAAAATACACATTTCACACAAATTAAGAAACCTAAAGTAGAAAAAAGAGAATAAAATAAGTATTATATGAGTACTTATTGTTACTCATATAGTGAATCCCATATAACTAACTAATGTATTTTTGTTTTTCTAAACTTAGTAGACCCCATTTAAGTATACTTTTGAGGGTAAATTAATCTTTATACATATTTTATATTCGATTTGTGTACCTTTAAACATTCTTTTGTGGATAAAAAATGTTATACTTGAAAGTTATACTTTTGAAGACAGAGGGAATACTTTTTCTCTTTTTTTTCACTTTGAGAATTGTCTTCTCAATTTTTTTAATTAGGGGATTAAATTTTAATTTTTTTTCATTTTGGAGATTGTCTTCTCAATTTTTTCAATTAGGGGATTAAATTTTTTATTTTTTTTCACTTAGGAAATTTGTCTTCTCAATTTTTTCCATTAAGTGATTTAACTTTTAATTTTTTATGATTATGTCTACTTGATAGTGTCACGTCAGAAAATTGATGACATGACTGCGACACGTGACTAAAAAAATACTTATGTGTAATATTGAGTCTTATTTTAATATTTATTCAATTAATTTTTTGTACCAAAAATGGTACATATAGGATCATTATTAATTTCAAAGTAAATTATTATTATTATAATTTTAATATAAAGCATTATTAATTTTTAAAGTAAATTTAATGATAATTTTAACCTTTTGGAAAATTATTAATTTTTAAAAAATTTATTTTTTTGGTAAATTTATTTTTTTAAATAAATTTAATGATAATTTTTTAAAGTAAAATTAATAATGATCTTATATTTATTCTTTTTTGTACAAAAAATTAATTGAATAAATGTTAAAATGTGACTCAATATTACACATAAGTATTTTTTTAGTTACGTGTTGCTGTCATGTCATCAATTTTCAGATATGTCACTATCAATTTAGACGTAATCAGAAAATTTTAAAAGTTTAATCATCTAATTAAAAAAATTAAAAATACATTCCTCAAAATAAAAAAAAATTTAAAAATTTAATCCCTTAATTAAAAAGACAATTTGCGAAGTGAAAAAACATTGAAAGTTGTGAGTATTAATCCATTTTTAAGTTTGTAAAAAAAGTTATCTTATAAAATGGGAAGGTAAGGTACGACTGTCATATATATTGGAAATTAATATTTTCACAATATTTTTATATGAAAAATGTCGCCTATATATGAATAGCGACAATGAAAATCGTCGTATAGGATCTATAGCGACAGTTTTGACATAAAAATATTATTTTTTGTTGTAAATTTATCAGTTTCCTATATATTAAGCGGACAATTTTTTCTCTTTATTTCTTAAATATATGTTCTTAATTATCAGTTTAAAGTTTTACATGATGATTCCAGTAGATCTCACAACATCATTATATCAATTAAATTAAAAAAATTAATAAATTTAAAACATAAGACGAAATATTAAATTGGTTATCTTGCAATTTATATGATTTTGCAGCAATATACACGCGCCAAACTAATTGTGGTTGTGTTTTATGAGTGTTGCTACGGTGACAAGATAGCTACAAAAAATTGTATACAAAATGATATGTCAAAATATAATTAGTGGATATTTCATCATATATGGACGAGTCCAGTGATTATAGCCAATAACCACCATTCACATCATTTTGCATTCTCTATTTGTATCTATTGGGCCATGATTATTTAGGCCTATCGGGTCAAGCTTATTTGGGCCTTTGGAGTGATGGGTCATTATTTAAATAATGTTTTATTTGGGCTTGGGCTGACTATTATTGTGGTGAACAGGTGTTGGACGGGGGATCCAACACCTTAATTGATAAGGATTTGGCTTAATCCTGAGTTAGTGAAAAACATTGATTTGATGGGAATTGCGTGCAATTAGATGAGGTCATGGTCGGTGTTGCATGCAAAGGCGGTGAGACTAACATAAAAGTACAGAGCACTATATGAGAGAGGTACATGCAAATTTTACTCTACCAAACACTAGAGCACACAACCTCTATTGTTAACCTTATTTTTCGGCCTGTACTTATTCTCACACCGGAGCTATCCCCCGACTGCCCAAGCCGTCAAGCTTCTGGTGTTGACCCGTTTTCTGTGCAGGATTAGACGCGCTTTTCGGTAATTGAGGCGGGTGGAAAAATCTTGGCGTTAACATTGGCGCTAGAAGGAGGGCTTTTTTTCTAATTTTTTTGGTTTTCAATCACATATATTGAACATCCTACATCGGAAGTTATGGTGAAAAGTAGGACAGTTACAGCTGAAGGGTAGCCGACGACTGCAAGCTCTTCTCTACAGGGAATTTTTGTAAAGGATAGGCTGGGCCCTTCAAAGAGTATTCATGATAGACTTGGGTCACAAGATACTCCGGAGGGATCTCATGCAAGAGACCATGGTGATGTCAAAAGAAAGTTATTTTCTACTGCTAGTAAAGGTCTTGATAAGGCTCGAAAACGGGTAGAAGGCACACCGCCTAGAACCCCACACCGAGAAGGTCAGGCAGACAAGATATCTACTCTGGCTAAGATGGCACAGAAAACTGACGAAGCTTTGAAGGTACTTCTGCAACAAAGGGAGGAGATTTCTAAACAGATGATTCTAATGGCTGAAATGGAAGATGGGGCATCCAGTTATACTAGACCCGAAGAATGTGGCAAGTCTCTGGGTAGACGAACAAAGAAAGATGAAGATGCCAGATGTCTTGAAAGTAGGCTTCGGAGCCATTCTCCTGACCAAAGCAGATCAAGGGATCGAAATCCCGAAGGTCCAAAGAGGGCACCCTGCCCTGAGGATCATCGGGATGACGATATTGGTAGGAGATGAAGCAGATCAAGGGATCAAAATCTCGAAGGTCCAAAGAGGGCACCCCGTCCTGAGGATCATCGGGATGATGATATTGGTAGGAGACGATGTAGATCAAGGGGACGCACTCCCGAAGGTTCAAAGAGGGTATCTCGCCTTGAGCATTCTCAGTACAGGGAAAAGGATAGACGCCAAAGCAGATCAAGAGGTTGTTCTCCAAAGAATCCGAAGAGGGCACACCGCCCTGTGGATTCTCACTTCAGTAGAAGTGACAGACGAAGTCCCTCAGAGGCATCTGGTTCGGATGAAAAAGGCCGAACTTAACAGAAGAAGAAAAGCTCCCCGAAGAATGAAGTTTCTCCGCAACCCGAAGCAGTTGAGCTCTTAGGTAAAGAGATGAAGGAGCTTCGGAGGCAACTGGCAGAAGTTCGGCAGGGGAAAGAAAGTTCCGGTAAAAAGGTATTCCCTTTCTCTTTGGAAATTCTTCGGGAGAAGGCGGATCCTAATAAAAAGCTCCCTTATATGGAAAGTTATGATGGCTCAGGGGATCCGTATGACCATAGCCAGGCGTTTGATAGGCTGATGGATTATTATGACTATTCGGATGTAGCTAAGTGTCAGACTTTTGTGACGACGTTGAGAAAAGATGTAAGGCAGTGGATGGGAACTCTGGCTCCATACTCAATTTCGTCCTGGGCTGATTTGTGTGACAAGTTCCATGCTCGGTTTGGGAGCAATAAGAGGAGAGGAAAGCCCACAGGGTCGTTGGCACAGGTTAGACAGTATCCGAATGAGACTCTGAGCCAGTACGTGAAGAGGTTAAGAGAAGCAGTGGGACAGGTAGCAGACCTCAATGATCTTCAGGCTGTGGGGTTATTTCAGAACGGTTTAGATTTGGTAAAGTCTGAGAAGTTGGTGAAGAAGCTGATGTTTAATCATCTGAAGAGCTTAGCCGAAGCATTTGAAAAGGCCAAAGGTTTCATTGTGGTAGAAAAAGCAATGCGCAGCCTAAAGCAGGGTCCTTCGGGAAAGGCAACAGAGAAAGAAAAGGAAAAATCCGATGGTAATCAAAGAAAAAGTGCTGGCAATAATGATCAATCTGATGGAAATCAAAAGAAATATAACAATAATTGGGGTTCGAGAAGAAGTCGTCCACCTTTTCCTAGTCAAAAGGTAAATAAGGTATATACTCAACTTAATACAGATCGGGCTACTATTCTGGAGTAAATAAAGGATCAGCCCTATTTCGACCAGCCTCAGGATAATCTTAAACCAGGGTCTGGAAATCCTTATAAGTACTGTGATTACCATCAGGCGGCTGGGCATGATACCAATTCTTGTTAGAATTTGAGAGAGTTCATCGAAAGAAAAGTCCAAAGTGGTACTTTTGTTCAGTACGTGGCAGGACGAGAGCCCCCGAATGTGCAGCCAAGGAATAGAGGGCCTGTTCAGGCTGCCCAACCAGAACAGCCAGTTCAGAATCAACCGACGAGACATGTTATGGATGTAATTACTGGAGAAAATATTAGCAAGGTTGCTGGGAAGAAGCGACGAGGATATCTGGATTCAGTAATGACAGTGGCGGGTAAATCTCTGAAGGCTGAAAGGGCGTATCCAGGTATGGTGATCTCCTTCACAGATGACGATTTCCCTTCAGAACCGATCGAACCACATGAAGATGCTCTGGTAATTACTGCACAAGTTGGTTCGATGGACATGAAGAGGATGATGATAGATAATGGGTCTTTGGTGGATATTCTGTATGCACATGCCTACCAGAGGATGCACTTGGATGGAAGGAAGATGAAAGTTGGACAGGATGCTCCTCTATATGGGTTCAGTAACGATCCGGTCAAGGTGGCGGGGACTATTAAACTGCCAGTCATCTTTGGCATGGCTCCACAGCAGGTAGAAGTTATGTGTAAGTTTTATGTAGTGCAAGTAGACTCGGCTTACAATGCCATTTTGGGAAGGCCTACTTTGACAGCTCTCCAGGCCGTGACATCGATTCTCCATTTCAAAATTAAGTTTCCGACGCCACATGGAGTTGGAGAAGTTGCCGGAGATCTTGACTTGGCGAGGAAATGCTATCGGAATGCTCTAATTACTTCGGGTGTAGGGGTTAGCAAGCAGAAGCAAACCATGGCTATTGAAATTGAGCCGTTTACAAAAAGCAGTACAGAGCAATTGGTTATGCCAGCGGAAGAGACCGAAGAGATTGAGCTAATTCCAGGAAGGAAGGAGAAGACTGTGAATATAGGTTCGGGATTGCTGGAACCTTTCCGGATGAACCTGATGGAGTTACTTCGAGGCTATGCTGATGTCTTTGCTTGGGTCCCTAGTGATATGCCTAGGGTGAGTTGTGAATTTGCCGAACATAAATTGCACGTGGATCCAACGAAGAAGCCAGTTCGGCAGAAAAGGAGGATTTTTGCGCAAGAGAGACAGAAGATAATTGAAGAGGAAATTGCAAAGTTGTTGTCGGCAGATTTTATATTTGAGATCGATTATCCAGAATGGATGGCGAATGTAGTTCTGGTGCAGAAGCAGAATGGAAAATGGCGAGTTTGCATAGATTATACTGACCTGAATAAGGCTTGTTTGAAGGATTTTTGCCCTCTGCCTCACATTGATCAACTTATTGATGCGACTTTGGGGTATGCCTTGCTCAGCTTTATAGATGCCTTCTCGGGGTATCATCAGATTTCTATGTGTAAGGAAGATATACCGAAGACAACCTTTATCACTCACCGGTCAGTGTATGCATATAAGAAAATGACGTTTGGCTTGTTGAACGCGGGGGCTACTTATCAGAAGATGATGAACTACGTCTTCACGAGACAGTTGGGGAAGAACATGGAGGTCTATGTTGATGATATGATTGTCAAGAGTATGTCAGTTCAAGGTCATTTGGACGATTTGGAGGAGTGTTTTCAGACGGTTCGTCATTACAATTTGAAGCTGAATCCAACCAAGTGCACCTTCGAGCTGGGAGCAGGTAAATTCCTGGGTTATTTAGTTAGCAAAAAAGGGAATAGAGGCAAATCTAGAGAAGATCCAAGCTATTTTGGATATAAAGTCTCCCCAATCTTATAAATATGTTCAGCGTTTAACGGGTCGGATAGCAGCTCTGAGAAGATTCCTGTCAAAATAAGCAGAAAGGTGTTTGTCGTTCTTTGACACGTTAAAAGGGTCGAAGAATGCTAAGTTATTTCAATGGACTTCAGAGTGTGAAAATGCTTTCCAGGGAATAAAGAAGTATTTGTCTTCGGCACCTTTGTTGGTGAAGCCAGTTCCTGCTGAACCTTTGTATTTGTATTTGGCGGCAAGTTTGTTGGCAGTAGGAGCAGTTTTGGTGCGGGAGATTGGGTGTAAGTAGCACCCGATTTACTATGTAAGCCATGCCCTAAGGGGTGCAGAGACAAGGTATCCGAACCTTGAGAAGTTTGCCTTTGCTTTGATAATAGCTAGTCGAAAACTTAGGCAATATTTTCAAGGTCGGTTAATAGTTGTATACATAGATCAGCTACTAAAGAAGGTACTGAGAAAGCCAGAAGTTTAGGGGAGACTCGCTGCGTGGACAATGGAGCTGTCTCAGTTCTTTATAGAGTATCATCCTCGGACAGCTGTTAAGGGTCAATCCTTAACTGATTTTATGGTAGAGTGTTCGTTCTCTGAAGATGATGAGAGTTTGATTGAAGTTGAGGGGTCTGAGAAGGCAGTTGTAGTGTTTCAGTAGATGCAGAGTGCATAGACGTTATATACTGATGGGTCCTCTACTTCACATGTCAGTGGAGCTGGGATCATCTTGACGAGTTCGGAGGGATTCAAAGTACAGCAGGCCATCAGATTTGGGTTTAGGGCAACGAATAATGAGGCTAAGTATGAAGCGGTATTAGCAGGGTTGCGGTTGGCGAAAAGTCTGGAGGTTCAGAGGTTGATCATCTGCAGTGATTCGCAGTTGGTTATCAAGCAAGTTTCAGGGGAGTATGAAGCTCGGGGTTCGAGAATGGTTAAATATCTTACAGAGTTGAAGGATCGGCTTTGGTATTTCGATTCTTATAAGTTTCAGGGGGTCGGTCGAACTGATAATTCAATTGCCGATGCATTGTCAAAGCTAGCTACTACTGAAGCGAGTACCTTTGATGGGTTCGTTTATCTGGAGACTTTCAAACAACCCAGTATCCAGTATGAGGAAGTGATGTGTGTTGAGAGATCCAATTGCTGGATGACCCCATATCTAAACTATTTGGCAGATGGCGTACTGCCTTCAGATCAAATGTTGGCTAAGAAAATAAAGTATAAAAGCGCGAACTTCATGCTCATTGATGGAGATCTTTATCGAAGGGCTTACTCCTCTCCCTTGCTGAAATGTTTGGTTCCCTCTGAAGCTAAGTATGTCCTTCGGGAGGTCCATAAGGGTATTTGTGGTGATCACATGACTGCAAAGTCATTAGCATATAAGGTGCTTTGGCAGGGATATTATTGGCCAAAATTTTTCAAAGAGGCCATTGATTATGTAAAGAAGTGCCAGAAGTGCCAGTTGAACAGTCCGGTCCCACATCAGCCACCCGAAGAGCTATATTTGGTTTTATCTCATATACCTTTTTCTGTTTGGGGGGTAGATATATTGGGTCCGTTGCCGAAGGCAAAAGGGCAAGTCAATTTTGTTATAGTGGCAATTGATTATATGACTAAGTGGGTGGAGGCGAAACCTCTTAGGTCGATAATAGAGCAATAATGCTTGAGGTTTTTGAAGGAGCAAGTGCTGTTCCGTTTTGGTATTCCTATGGTGGTAATTTTGGATAATGGACGGCAATTTGTTGGTTCGAAGTTTGAAGCATTCTTAAAGGAGTTGGGGATTCAGCATCGAAAGACTTCGGTTGATCATCCGCAGTCTAATGGGCAAGTTGAAGTAACTAACAGAACACTCCTGAATGGAGTTAAGAGAAGACTGGATGAAGCAAAAGGTAGATGGCCTGAGGAATTACTTAGTGTGTTATGGGCTTATCGAACTACACCGAGGACTACAACGGGGGACTCGCCTTTTAGACTGGCCTATGGTTTGGATGCATTGGTTCCTATGAAAATTGGGTCTATAAGTCTTCGGGTTAGTCAGTTTCAGGAGATGTATAATGATGAGGGACTTAAGGTCAACTTGGATTTGCTTGAAGAGGTCAGAGAAGCAGCCTTGGTAAAATTGGCAGCATATTAGCGTCGTGTGGCTAAGCACTACAATAAAGGGGTAAAGCTTCGCAGGTTTGAAGTGGGAGATCTTGTTCTTCGGGAAGTGGAAGCTTCTACATCGCAGAATGTGGGAAAGTTGATGCCAAATTGGGAAGGCCCTTATGAGGTTATTGATGTGCCGAAGCCAAAAACTTATCGGTTAAGAGCATTAGATGGGTCTGAGATAAAGAATACTTGGCATATCGGGAGGCTTCAAAAATATTTTCAGTAGGGCCAGTGTTAGAGTTCAAGAGTCTGTAATTATGCCAACAGTTATCAATGAAAAGCTTCTTTCTTCAATGCTGATTTATTTATGGGTTGTTTGGAGGTTCGGAGGCCTGCTCATCCTAAAGATGGTGAGTGGGGTCCTGCTTCGTTCGAAAGATGGCGAACTGGATTTTTCTGGGCATTCTGGGGTCCTAATTTATTTACTGGTTGTTTGGAGGTTCGGTGGTCTATTCATCCTAAAGATGGTTAACAGAACCTATTCATCCTAAAGATGGTGAGTAAGGTCCTGATTCGTCCTAAAGATGGCGAACTGGATTTTTCTAGAGGTTCGGTGGTTTGTTTATCCTCAAGATGGTGAACAGAACCTGCTCATCCTAAAGATGGTGAGTAGGGTCCTGATTCGTCCTAAAGATGGCGAACTAGATTTTTCTGGAGGTTCGGTGGTTTGTTCATCCTAAAGATGGTGAAAAGAACCCACTCATCCTAAAGACGGTGAGTAGGACATATTCGTCCTCAAGATGGCGAACAATTTTGTTGGGAGGTTCGGTTGGATTTGTTTAACCTAAAGATGGTAAACATGGTCAATTCGTCCTAAAGATGGCGAATTGGATTGTTAAAGATCTGCTTTACACTTCGGTAATGAGTAAGTGTTACTTTACATTATTACCTAATTTTATTTGAAGTGTTAAGTTCAGATTGTATATTGTTTGAATAACATTATAAGATAAATTTAAAAGGAGTAAAAAGGAGCAATTTATATTAAATGTAAATCGAAATTACAATATTGTTGAAATTTTTACAAGTTTAAAAGGTTAAGGTGGAGGTGGGTTGTCTTCGGCATTACTTTTCGTCTTCGTCTTCAGAAGAATCGAGGAGCAATGGGTTCAGAGCGACAGCGGCAAGCTTTGTTTTGCCTTTGCTTCGGGCTGCTTCGTAGCCTTCAGCGTACATTTGAGTTATTTTGTTGCTTAGTTCGGGAGATTTGCGGGATTCAGTTTGTATCTTTTTTCGGAGGTCTTCGGTGAGTGGTGGGCCAAGAACCTTAAGTTCGCGAAGCTCCTTTTCTATTCTGCACCGATGATCAAGATGTCGTGCTTCAGAGATTTTAGTTTCGTTGATTTCTTTAGTAAGGGCTCGGTTGTTTTGTGTTAGCAGATTGTTCGTCACTTGCAAATCTTGATTCTGTTGGGCAGTTGTTTGTTGGAGGGCTTCGGAAGAGGTTAATTTATCTTTCAGTTTGGCCAGGTCTTTCTTGAGGCATTCGGTGGTGAAGAGGGAGTTTGCATGAAGACTCTTCTCTCTTGCCAGAGCAGACTTCAAAATGGCATTTTCCCTTCGGGCAGCATCCTCTTCGGCTTCCATCTCTTTGTATTTTTGATGAAGCCGCCCGAAGATTCCGTTTGCCTGCAGTTGTTTAGAGTTAAAAGAAAGCTTCAAAAAGATGTTTGTGAATAGAAATATTTAAGTAATAATTTGCTTACTCTGGCTTGGTGAGTCATGCCATCTTCGATTAGGTCAGAGATGGAGTTGTTGCCGAAGCGATGATCGTCGGTGTCAAGTATGAAACTGTTGTGAAGGTGTAAAGGGAAGTTTTTATTTCTATCTAGCCATAAGGTGGGTGAAGGTACAGCTTCGGGATTGGTTGCAGAGGAGGATGATGGTTGTTGTGGAGAAAGTATTGGTTGTTTGGGTGGGGGTGAGGATGGTTGGTCGTCTGAAGAATGTTTTCTTTTTCGGATAAGAGGAGAACTGGGTTCAGCTTGTTCTTCTTCGGGTTCTTCTTCGGGTTCATTGATGGTTGGAGGTTGGTTAGTGTTAGGAGGAGGTACTCTTAGTTCTTCAGCAGAAAGAGGGGTAATTTTGGCTCGTTTCTTTTTAGTGTGGAGAATTTGAGCACGTTCGGCGATGGGAATATCAAGGAGGCTTTCAGTAAGAACAGGGGCTGGGACATGTTTGGGTTTTTTGACAGCTCTTTTCTTTCGGCGAGGTTGGCTTGTCTCTTCGGTAGGGGTTGATTCGGTGATTTGGGGTTCAGGAAGAGTTTGGGTTGAGTCTGCAGAAAAGAATTTTTCTAGTTCTTTTTGGTCGATGGAGGTAGGCTTAATAAGGGATACTACAAAAAATGAACAAGTATATTTCAGAATAATTATTGAAGAAAATTTGTGAAATTACACAAGTATTGGGTTCGGGACTTACATTTGTGGTCATACAACCATGCTTGCTTGCTCAGAAGTCCGAAGCTCCATTCCTTGAAAGGAAGTTTTTCCAGAAGCTTTGTCATCTCTATCATGCGCTCCTCTGAGATATCGCCGAAGTATGCAGAGAGGCGTTTGGTGGTAGTCCAGTCAGGGATGGAGGAGATTTCAGGTCCTTTGACAAAGAACCAATTCTTATGCCACCCTTTGTTGTTTGAAGAGGTGTCCATCAGGGGCGTTTCTCGAACTTGGCGTTTGGCTTTGGAGATTATTTGCTCAGCATCTTGAAACCCTTTTCATGAGAGTTGTCGTCTGTGAAGAGGGTGAAGAAGAAATCGATAGAGGGTGAGATCCCTATCTCATGGCAGAAAGCGATGAAGGCGAGGATGTGGATGAATGAGTTAGGGACCAATTGGGCAAATCCAATGCCCATGAACCCTAGAAGGGTGATGATAAAGGCATGAAGGGGAAGGCGGACCCCTTTCTCCAAGAGGGTGATCAGCATAGCGGTCCAGCCTTCAGGACGGAGGTACATTCGGTCAGTAGGAGCGGGCACTCTCAGGTGGTGAGTGTCTGGTATCTAGTAACGTTCTTGGATGATATGAATATCATCCTCTGTAAGTCCAAAGAGGGTATTGGCGTAGGGGTATTGTTCTTCATTTTGAAATTCGAGAGAAGGGTTTTGAGTGGTGGTAGGTGGGGGATTTTTGCTGGATAAGGGGGTAGATTTGGGGTTTGCCTCCGGTATGACCTTGGTGGGGGTTACAGAGCTGGAAGTGGTGTTATCTTGGTTCTGAGAAGCCATTGTTGACAGGTTGCAAAGAGAGAGAGCTGAAGGTAGGAGAAAGCAAGAGTATTTTGAAATTCGAATAAACAGGTGAAACCATATAATTTGAGGGATTTGGGTTTTATAGTGTTGTCCTTTCAATGGTTCACGAAACACGAGGGCGACACATTTATTTGAGGTAATGATAGGAGTGGAAGGTTGGCGTCTGTTCTTGGAATTGAAGAGTTGGCGTCCGGTTGTGGGTTTTATATTAATTGGGCTTTGTTTGGATTCATTTGAATTCTTTTGGTGATTGGGCCGACTTCTTATACTCTTTCACCAAACATGCTGTTTGATAAAAGACTAGGGGGCAATGTTAGGCCATGATTATTTGGGCCTATCGGGTCAAGCTTATTTGGGCCTTTGGAGTGATGGGTCATTATTTAAATAATGTTTTATTTAGGCTTGGGCTGACTATTATTGTGGTGGACAGGTGTTGGACGGGGGATCCAACACCTTAATTGATAAGGATTTGGCTTAATCCTGAGTTAGTGAAAAACATTGATTTGATGGGGATTGCGTGCAATTAGATGAGGTCATGGTTGGTGTTGCATGCAAAGGTGGTGAGACTAACATAAAAGTACAGAGCACTACATGAGAGAGGTACATGCAAATTTTACTCTACTAAACACTAGAGCACACAACCTCCATTGTTAACCTTATTTTCCGGCCTGTACTTATTCTCACACCGGAGCTATCTCACGGCGGCCCAAGCCGTCAAGCTTCTGGTGTTGACCCATTTTATGTACAGGGTTAGACGCGCTTTTCGGTGATTGAGGCGCGTGAAAAAATCTTGGCGCTAACAGTATCCAATCTTTTGTTACTAAAGTATTATTGGTGTTTTATTATTGCTTTGGATGCGTAAGTTTGTTTTATTTTCCTTCCGATTTTGTTTGTTTTTATTGTTTTCATATGTTAGGGAAAAAAAGAGGAAAATAAATTGTTTGTTATTTTTAGAGTTGGCTTATTGTAATTTGACTAGCTCAAGATCCCATGCAAAGCACAAGTGGAATGTTATTTTAAAATAAGATAAATGACATATATTGCGAATGTTTATATATGTTCATTTTTTAATTGTCAGTTACGTAGATAGATGTTAGTGGTAATCTTTTTTTAAAAATGTGTAATAACTGGGTTGTAACACCCCCTTTCTGAAATAAAAAAAGAGGTTACGCACGAAACAAAACAGAATTTATAAAATTATAGTAAGGCTTTAAGCCACAAAAGAATAGTCTCAATATCTGATGAATCCTACAAGTCAAACCATAACATTTACCAAAATGGTTTAAACCACAATCTAAAGTATTTATTACAATTTCAAATAAATCATTGGATCACAACCTAAATAAAATATCTAAATCATTTGGATAAAAGAGAGCTCTCGTCACACTTGTCCTTGATCCCCCTGATTATCTATCGGAAGAAAAACACAGCATGAACCAAATGCGCAGTACAGATATAGAGTACAAAAATAATAAAATGAAATAACTAACTCAATTAAATGAACTGAAACGAATTGAAATGAATAAAATAATAGACTGAATCAAATGGTTGGATGTTATTTTATACCGAGTTCAAAACAAAACAGAAATATACATTGTCACACAGACAAGTCAAATAATGCCACACAGGCAATCATACATCGGACTGCTCAATCCTGATGCATGCAAAATCAGAAGGCGTTTTTGGCACAAACATCACTAATCCGCATAACAAAACAGAACATAAAACTAGGCTCGACCCATACGCCTCCCATAACAAAACACCAAATGGCCAACTCCCACCGGAGCACAAAACGGAGACGTCGTGGACTGATCAAGTCGCCACAGAATGTGTCATGCTTCGGTGTCAAGAGGATATGCCTGTGGTACCTCCACAAGTGGTTATAGCTCAAGTATACCCTACGGTAAGTTATAACAAAGATATAATGTCACAACACATGCGACACAATATCATCACAAAGGGTTTCTAATAAGTAAATGTCAAATCAAAACGAAACAACAACATAAGTCTTCAAAATATATTGACACGAATTTTTTTACAAAGATCAAAATAAATATTATACATGATAAACTAATTCAAAGAGTACAAATATGAGTTACAAGTATCAATGCTAAAACGAAATAATTACACAAATTCGAAAAAGAACAACCAGGTGAAACAATCACTAATTCTAAATGAAAAACAAATAAAAATTAAAAAGATTATCGTTGAATAAGTACGAAATTCGTACCTGAAATAAACAGTGTAATACCAAAAAATTTATATTCCAAATTTTACTCGTTTAGACTCCCTCCATCCGAACTAATTACACAAAATAATAATAAATATAAGTACACTTATAAAAATATTATTCCATCTTTAACCCGTTAATAGACTCATTTTATTATTATTATTATTATTATTATTATTATTATTATTATTATTATTATTATTATTATTATTATTATGTTCTTGTAAATTTCAATTTTTAAATTCTAGAATAGTCATACATAATATATAACAAATATTATAACAATTAATTTATGAATATAGTCTTATTCCAAAATCTGCATTACAGGCTTATTAATATGAACAATCTTTATATATATATATATATATATATATATATATATATATATATATATATATATATATATATAATAAGCTCAGCACATTCATTCAGGTAAAAGCGCTTAATCCAATCATGCATCATTCATTCATTTGTTTCCTTTCTAACATCTAATACCCACTTCAATTCAGAACAACTTTAACTTGTTCACTTAAAAGTTATACACACATGCCTTAAAAAAATATAGCCAACACTGTTTTCTTCCTCAAGTCGTCGCTTCGCTTCTTTCCCCTTAATTAATTCGTATCAGATAAAAGAAATAGTTAGGGTTTACTTATTTATTAATTAATTATATATTCTATTAATTCTCTTAATTAATTGGATTTTAAAATTATACAATATAAACTAGGAACAATTATATTTTTTAGTACATTTTTAGAAAGAATTACAATAACAGTGTATCCAGAAAATATTTACAAAAATAATACATTTTTAATAGTTTATTTACAAAATTAATGTAATTAGTATTCCTTTAATCTAGGTGATTAATAATGGTGGCAGACATGGTAAATCAGTTTTCCAATTAAAAACCTGTTCCCATATTTTTCATTCAGATTGGGTTTTTTTTGATCGGATTGGTTTTTTTGAACTGTAATTGTTCCAAGTTTTCATGGCCAGTGGCCTAGTCCTTCATTCTTACTTATCCTCATTCTCTGTTCGTTCTCTCTTCCCCGAAAATGGCTTCAGCCGGAGCAACTCTCATCGTTTCTCAAATGGATGCCATTATCAGAATTTGAGGCAAATAATTCCTCACCCTTCAAGTGTACATTCTTGACTTGAGAAATGTATTCATCCTATTTTGTTTCCTTGAGCTCTGTGAGCACTGGTTCCAGAATATCTTTTTCTACTGCAGGAAACTTTTGGATTTGGTTCAGATTCTCATTGGCAACATCTGCTTCTTCATTTTCTTGGCTTGTTCCTCTTGGTTTAACAATGTTCTTTTTTGTAAAATCAAAACCCTGGTCATTTTTTACAAGGGAGCTCCCTGTGCTGTAATTGTTTTACTTATAAAAGCCCAAATTAATATAACCCTTTTACTTATTATTATGACGCCCCCAGAATTGGTCCAATCAACCCAACCCATTCTGAGTCGCCAAATACATGGTACAGAAATCAAATACAATCTTTTATATCAAACAGTCGTGCAAAATACGACCACACAACTATGAGTGTCCATACAGACATGTAGAAAATATTAATATTCAAACTAAGTCCTCATTACATTTATTATCACACTATTTAAAAAAATTATAGTGAGGACTTCTACAGCTCTAACTCGGACCATCACTCCATTCCCCGACTAGTACCTGCAATATTCTCATTTCCTGATGAGAACAATGGAAGAAAAGGGTGAGCTCAACTAGCCCAGTAAAGAATATTATGACTAAGATAATGAAGAATAAATTATCGTTAGTCTTCAACAAATCAGATAAAATATTATGGACAACAAGTTTTAGATCAACAATTGCAGCGAAAATAACAATTCATTAGAAGAGTTAAGTAGAGAATGATGTCTACTATCTTCTATGATTTAAAGTCCATCATCAATATTTTATCCCTGTAACATCAATCAATATATATCTCGAATCAAATATTCATCTTTGCACTACGGGCTAAAGATATTTATTTGTGTCACCAGTGGTCATGTTCATCTCAACACCTGTCCATCTTTGCACTACAGGCCAAAGATATTCATTAGGTAATCATCTTTGTATTACAAGCCAAAGATATTCATCAAATAATCATTTAAGACTGAGGATGATGAGAAATAATATAAAAACGAATCCAGTGAGATAAAGGACAAAATTAGGGATTCGTAATTTAATTTTTCCAAGTTCATGAATACTCCGTAATAATCAATTGTGGAGCAAAATTCAAGAATGAAGTTCAAAACTTGAATTCAATCAAAGATAAAAATAAATAAATTACCGTGAATAGTAACTTGTGAATAGTAACTTGTCATAAAAAGATAAAAATTTCATAACAAGTTCAGATCAATATTCAAGTGAAATAATATTTCGTACGAGTATGAATGAATATACGAAACTGTAATTGAATTTTCACCCGTCATACGGTAATCCGCGTAGACAGATCATTTCCATAATTTAATAGAAATGAATACGAAGGGTGATTCACCACGCATGCGGTAATCCGCGTAGACAGGTTATTCCCACAGATTATTGAGGAATTGAATGAATACAAAAGGTTTTCACCAGGCATGCGGTAATCCGCGTAGACAGGTTACTCCTACAGATCAATAAAGAATAGAGTAACAACCCTTACGAGTATTGAAAGAAAATAGCATTCTTTATGAATATAAAAGAAATAATACCCCTTACCTCAGTAGAAGATTGGATACTGGAATAGTGTAATAGCAGAATACTCTTCTTCTTTTTCTCTCTATAATTTTTCTCACTATAATAACTTTGCTCTTCAAGAATGGTGAGAAATGAATGAAATTAGCTTGCTATTTATAAGCTAGAAAAAGGTTGGTTAATTACACTTTAGTACCTCCATCTTTGCGAAAATTTTAATTTAGTCCCTCAAGTTTATAAATCTTTCATCTCCACCCCTGCAACTACCCACCAACTATTTATTATCCACCAATAAGTGGGTCCCACATGTTAACCACCCATTAATTGCTCATTTATCCGATTAATTCTCCGTTTGGTCAATTTAACATCCGAAAATCAACTATTATCGAAATAAATGTCGATTTCTACTAACATTAATATTTCCAACACAATGAAAATATTTTTATCAACCATTCATCAATTATTATTTAAATTAATATTACAGAATCACAATAATGACAACCAGATCGTTCCCAGGAAAGAGGGGGCCTTCCGATAAAGATTTCTTTTTACTTGCGCGCAATTAACTAACCCCTTTCCTAGACAGAACTTTCTAGACATTGTCAATAATGCTATCTAATAATATTATTTAAATAATATAACTGACCATTATTGATTTAATAATATAAAATATTGTGCAGATGATACTGTGACAATAATTGAATCAATAATATGATATATCGTGCAACAACTACTGTAGCAATTATTGAATACTGAGTGACTTCTTACGTAAGCATCAATAATCAAAGATATTGTGCAATACCGTGTGCTACTTTGCAACAACGCGTATTACTGTATTTTTATCACCGGGTATTTTAACAGTTTAACGGTAAAAGTTTTGCCGTGAAAATGTTATTTCTGTCGCTTTCTATATCCGACAATTATTCTGTTGTGGGGTCCACCAATGACTGCGCCGTCGTACGAATATTCTCCGACAAAAGAATATTCCCCGACACAACGAATATGTTATGACCACTTGCTTACTTTGTAAAATTTGCACATTCCACCCATAACTTACCACATTTATCAAATCAACACCTTACTCTTTCAAAATAATATATAGAGGAAATTAAATCTTTATTCATAAAAGTTGGAGTCTTACAACCTCCCCTCCTTATGAAATTTCGTCCTCCAAATTGACGTACGTACCTGGTATGTCGAAAAGGTGAGGATACCTCGCTTTCATTTTTGATTCTAACTCTCAGGTCATTTCCTCGATATCATGGTTCCTCCACAAAACTTTAACTTGAGGTATAATCTTCGAGCGTAAGACATGTTCCTTCTTATCCAAGATCTTGACAGGTACCACCTCGTACGTTAAATCTTCGGCTATCTCGTCTGGTTCTAACTCAATAATGTGGTTTGGGTCTTTCACATATTTACGTAACATGGATATGTGAAAAACGTTATGAACACGAGACATGTTTGGAGGTAAAGCGAGTCTATAGGCCACCTTTCCTACTCGGTCAAGGATCTCATATGGACCAATGAATCGTGGATTGAGCTTTCCTCTCTTCCCGAATCTCGTAACTCCTTTCCATGGAGCAACACGTAACAATACTAAGTCTCTTTGATGAAGATCCGCATAACTCTTTTGTCGATCTTGTGCCGTTTGTATACGTTGTCGGATTATATGAATCTTTTCCGTAGTTATACGTACTAACTCCGGTCCCAACAATGTTGCTTCACCCACCTCGTCCCAGCATACTGGAGAACGACACTTTCGTCCATACAACGTCTCGAATGGAGTCATGCCTATACTTGCCTGATAACTGTTATTGTAGGAGAATTCCACCAATGGTAAGTATTTGTCCCAACTCCCTTTGAAGTCTAGAACACAGAGTCTCAATAGATCTTCAAGAGTTTGAATAGTCCTTTCCGATTGCCCTTCAGTTTGAGGATGATATGCAGAACTGAATCGTAGATCGGTACCCATAGCTTTCTGCAAACTGACCCAAAATTGTGAAGTAAATCTTGGGTCACGATCCGAAATTATGGATACTGGCATGCCATGCAATCTCACAATCTCATTTATGTACATATGAGCAAGACGTTCCAGTGAATAAGTCTCTCGTATAAGCAAGAAATGAGCAGACTTGGTTAATCTATCGACAATAACCCAAATTGCATCTATGCCTTGAAAAACCTTGGGAAGACCCGTAACGAAATCCATGGTAATGTGTTCCCACTTCCATTTTGGAATCTCAAGTAATTGCAATGGACCCTTTGGCACTTGATGCTCCGCCTTAACACGTTGACACGTTAAACACCTCGAGATAAACTCCGCGATCTCTCTCTTCATATTTCTCCACCAAAATGTATGTCGAAGATCACGATACATTTTGGTACTTCTAGGATGGATTGCAAACGGTGTGTTGTGTGCCTCCATCATGATTCTATACTTCAAATCAGAATCGTTAGGAACACAAAGTCTGGAGTTGACTCGAAGTATTCCTTCTTCATCGATTCTTGCTTCTGGAATAACACCTTCTTGCACCTTCTTCTTCATCTTCATCAGCTCCGGGTCTGTAGCTTGTGCAGCTTTAACTTTATCAATCAAAGCTGGTTCTACATGTATACTTGACATCATCACGTGGGTCTCCAGAGTCTTTAACTCTATCTTCATCCTTTGTACGTAATACAAAATGGGCTTCATGTTGATAATATCGCACTTGTACCCGCATACGATCTTCTACTCTCGTCAGCAACCACGTTCGCTTTTTCCAGGATGGTATTGTTAGAGTTTATGCCCTAGAGGCTAATTCTTTGATGTAATTGCTTAAACATTTTTGATATTATATTTGATTGAATAAATGAATTATTTTATTATGGTTTTATTTACTGCGTTATATAAATGTTAACATAATAAAAGTCCTTAGAATAGTGATACAAATTATATGGCTTCAAGTATGTGACTTGAACATGAGATCATATAGTTACAATTAGTATCATTACTCTTAAATGTCCCTAGTCGAGTGTCATTGTTAATGGGACAACAATGATACATTGAGACTAGTATGTGGATTGACTGATGGCCAAATCTCATTGGTCATAAATATATGAGATATTGAGTCAATGCATAGGTACATGTTAGAGAACAATGTACTGGGCAGACCCACCATGAGAATTCTACGTGGAGCATTATGCAAAGTGTCATAAGCAATTCTCATAGTGACAATGATGTAATGATCCTCCGACCTGAAATCACTATATTACTACACGAGAATTTATGTACTTTGATATCATCAAAGGCCACCTTTAATAGGTGGACGATAAAGGTGATTATTGGGTACATCATGAATCGTGTGAGGAATATGAGTGATCTAGATGGAATTTAACCCTCCAATATATTAGGGGTGATATCCATAGGCCTCTTGATTGAGTAGGACTATGAAATGCATGGCCATGCTCAAATAGTGATTTGTTTCATATAGTCTACTCATCGATCAAGAAAACTCAGATTAAATTATGAAGAGGATGACACATTCCATGCCTCGAGTTTAATCTAGGATGTCAAGGTTAAAAGGATTAAATTACATTGAAACATTGGTCACAAAAAGGTTGTATCGAATCACCGATCTTATTATTATTTGGGTAGCAGTGATGCATTACTAGATGCCGCTCACTGTTTATAATTTTATAATATGATTTTAAAATTATTGCCAACATAATAATAACCTATAGGGTCACACACTTAGAACGTAATTAAAAGGGAATTAATTTAAATTGTATGGATTTAAATATATCAATATGATTGATAGTATTTAAATTATGAATTTAAATTAATAGGATAATTTGTATATATATATATATATGTATATTAATTAAGTAAGACTTAATTAAGATATAATATATATATATATATATAAATTCGGATTTTATATTTCTAATTGGATTAGGTTTTGGTTAATTCCTTTAACTGCTATATATATGATATATCAGCCGTTTAAGGGATAATCGATAAAAAAACCCTAGCCGCTCTTAGAGAGAGACTAGAGAGAAATATTTCAAAAAGTCCAGATCCTTGGCGGCTAGTACCGCAGCTTTCCTTGCTGCAGATCGTGTGACGATTCGCGGGACGTTCGTGTGGATACCGTAGAGGAGCAGTTCCGTTGGATTGCGTTGAGGATTCGAAGCAGTTCCAGAATCTCCATCGTCTCCTTTCAGGCTTGAATAATCGGTAAAACATATCTTAACCTCTGAATTAATATGTTTTCGCATGGATCCTGTTTTAGGGTTTCGAAAATTTTTAATTTCCGCTGCGTTTATGTGCCGAAAACCCTACAGGTATTGGATGGTATTTTCGTAATCTTTCAACAGCTCGAGCCAACGTCGTTGTCGTATGTTGAGTTCTTTTTGGAAAAATATTTGAGGCTTTTAGAGTATATTTGGATGTTATCAATAATGACAACCACGAAATTATCTAAATATTTGATACCAAGTGTGACCCTCATGGTACTTCAACCATAGCACCTCGCAATTGGTCGAACAGGTCATCAATTCCTCGCGTTTTGGGCTGTCACGACAAACGCTCTTCCAGGAATCACCGACTTTGACTTGTCTGCAACCGCCTTTGGAATCACCACCCCCGCTGAACTTGGTTTCGCCATAGGACACACTCGAGCTATATGTCCTTCTTTTCCACAGTTATAACATACCTTAGATTGTTGTGTGCAGTTGGGACTGATGTGTCCCTCTTGCCCGCATTTATAGCATACGACTGGCGGTCATTCTCCTTCCCTAGAAACAGTTGGTGCTGCTATCGATGTCTTCACGTTCTCATTGTTGTACCTTCTCTTCTTGAAATCTCCCCCCGACTCACTTCTTCTATTATCATGGCCACGATTACCACCGGAGTGGTTACCGCTTCTGTCATGATACTTTCCTCTCTGCTGGTTGTCATTGTTCCGATGACTGCTGCCACCGGTACGACCTTGGTTGTTGTCCTTTGGTTGAACGTAATCACTATCTCGTTCTAATAACTGGGCCCTGTTCACTACATCCGAATATATAGAAAATTTGTGAGAAATGAGATATTGACGAATCTCGGGTTTCAAACCTCTCAGAAACATCCGCGTCATACGTTCCTCATTCTCCACCAAATGAGGTGCAAACCGGGATAACTCCGCGAACTTAGCCTCGTACTGGGACACCGTCATGTTGTTCTGTTCGAGTCTGATAAATTCTACTTCCTTCATATGACGAATACTTTCTGGAAAGTACTTGTCATTGAACAGTTTCTAGAATTTCTCCCAAGACATCTTGAGTGCGGCAGGCATGGAACGCTTCACGGATTTCCACCAGTAATCTGCCTCTCCGCGGAACATAAACGTGGCGAATGGAACCTTCTGTTCCTCCGTGCATCCCAAGACATCAAATATCTTGGTAATCTGCTTAACCCACGTCTCTGCCTTGATTGGATCTGGCTTTCCCTGAAACTCTGGTGGTCCCAACTCTTTAAACTGTTTGGCAGTGACAAGCCGCGAGTTATTATTTCCAATTGTATTATGAACACGAGTCTCCCTCGTCTGATTTTGCATGAACTACAAAAAACTTCTGAACATCCCGTTATTTATCATTTCTTCGGTAGGGTTGTTTACAGGAGAATTGTTGCCTTCCTGTTGCACGTTTTCTTGGTTGGTGATTAAAGGTGTCTCAACGGTCTCATTCACTCCATTGTTTAAATTTTCAGCTGCCATTATCAAGTACTGCCATAAAACAAGGGTTAATCAAATAAATTAACATATCACATATTAACCCTATATTCTAACCGACCAATTAAATAACAATTAAGCTTAGGTAGGACACACACTAGCGAAGGATTTACTCGTCTCTCCCCTCTAAGTTCTATTCCCAGATCTCCGCCAGAGATCATATCCCTAAGCTCTTATACCAACTGTAACGCCCCCAGAATTGGTCCAATCAACCCAACCCATTCTGAGCCGCCAAATACATGGTATAGAAATCAAATACAATCTTTTATATCAAACAGTCGTGCAAAATACGACCACACAACTATGAGTGTCCATACAGACATGTAGAAAATATTAATATTCAAACTAAGTCCTCATTACATTTATTATCACACTATTTAAAAAAATTATAGTGAGGACTTCTACAGCTCTAACTTGGACCATCACTCCATTCCCCCGACTAGTACCCGCAATATTCTCATTTCCTGAAGAGAACATTGGAAGAAAAGGGTGAGCTCAACTAGTCTAGTAAAGAATATTATGACTAAGATAATGAAGAATAAATTATCGTTAGTCTTCAACAAATCAGATAAAATATTATGGACAACAAATTTTAGATCAACAATTTCAGTGGAAATAACAATTCATTAGAAGAGTTAAGTAGAGAATGATGTCTACTATCTTCTATGATTTAAAGTCAATCATCAATATTTTATCCCTGTAACATCAATCAATATATATCTCGAATCAAATATTCATCTTTGCACTACGGGCTAAAGATATTCATTTGTATCACCAGTGGTCATGTTCATCTCAACACCTGTCCATCTTTGCACTACGGGCCAAAGATATTCATTAGGTAATCATCTTTGCACTACAGGCCAAAGATATTCATCAAATAATCATTTAAGACTGAGGATGATGAAAAATAATATAAAAACGAATCCAGTGAGATAAAGGACAAAATTAGGGATTCGTAATTTAATTTATCCAAGTTCATGAATACTCCGTAATAATCAATTGTGGAGCAAAATTCAAGAATAAAGTTCAAAACTTGGATTCAATCAAAGATAAAAAAAAAAAAAAAATTACCGTGAATAGTAACTTGTCATAAAAAGATAAAAATTTCATAACAAGTTCAGATCAATATTCAAGTGAAATAATATTTCGTACGAGTATGAATGAATATACGAAACTGTAATTGAATTTTCACCCGTCATGCGGTAATCCGCGTAGACAGATCATTTCCACAATTTAATAGAAATGAATACGAAGGGTGATTCACCACGCATGCGGTAATCCGCGTAGACAGGTTATTCCCACAGATTATTGAGGAATTGAATGAATACAAAAGGTTTTCACCAGGCATGCGGTAATCCGCGTAGACAGGTTACTCCCACAGATCAATAAAGAATGAATACAAAGGGTTATTCACCATGCATGCGGTAATTCGCGTAGACAGGTTACTCCCACAGATCAATAAAGAATAGAGTAACAACCCTTACGAGTATTGAAAGAAAATAGCATTCTTTATGAATATAAAAGAAATAATACCCCTTACCTCAGTAGAAGATTGAATACTGGAATAGTGTAATAGCAGAATACTCTTCTTCTTTTTCTCTCTATAATTTTTCTCACTATAATAACTTTGCTCTTCAAGAATGGTGAGAAATGAATGAAATTAGCTTGCTATTTATAGGCTAGAAAAAGGTTGATTAATTATACTTCCATCTTTGCCTAAATTTTAATTTAGTCCCTCAAGTTTATAAATCTTGCACCTCCACCCCTACAACTACTCACCAACTATTTATTATCCACCAATAAGTGGGTCCCACATGTTAACCACCCATTAATTGCTCATTTATCCGATTAATTCTTTATTTGGTTAATTTAACATCCGAAAATCAACTATTATCGAAATAAATGTCGATTTCTACTAACATTAATATTTGCAACACAATGAAAATATTTTTATCAACCATTCATTAATTATTATTTAAATTAATATTACAGAATCACAATAATGACAACCAGGTCATTCCCAGGAAAGAGGGGGCCTTCCGATAAAGATTTCTTCTTACTGGCGCGCAATTAACTAACCCCTTTCCTAGACAGAACTTTCTAGACATTGTCAATAATGCTATCTAATAATATCATTTAAATAATATAACTGACCCTTATTGATTTAATAATGTAAAATATTGTGCAGATGATACTGTGACAATAATTGAATCAATAATATGATATACCGTGCAACAACTACTGTAGCAATTATTGAATACTGAGTGACTTCTTACGTAAGCATCAATAATCAAAGATATTGTGCAATACCGTGTGCTACTTTGCAACAACGCGTATTACTGTATTTTTATCACCGGGTATTTTAACAGTTTAACGGTAAAAGTTTTGCCGTGAAAATGTTATTTCTGTCGCTTTCTATATCCGACAATTATTCTGTTGTGGGGTCCACCAATGACTGCGCCGTCGTACGAATATTCTCCGACAAAAGAATATTCCCTGACACAACGAATATGTTATGACCACTTGCTTACTTTGTAAAATTTGCACATTCCACCCATAACTTACCACATTTATCAAATCAACACCTTACTCTTTCAAAATAATATATAGAGGAAATTAAATCTTTATTCATAAAAGTTGGGGTCTTACAATTATAGTTCACATAAATTAGTACAATTTGACCCAAACATGAGAAAAACCCAATTAAAATATTTAAAATATAATTTAAATGATATTTATCTATTTATTTTTTTATTTTATTTTATTTCTGGGTATTACATGCGTGCCTATAATTCCTACTAATCTCATATATTAATAAGGTTCACAATTATAACTCGACGTAAATTTATTACAATATATAGCAAGACTCTTTAAAATGTTATAAAAAATATGCATGCCTTCAATTAGATATTTAAGCCATTAATAATATAATTTGCTGAATATTGAAACTGTGACGCCCCCAAAATAGGTTCAATACTCAACCCATTCTGAGTCGCCAAATACATGGTACAGAATTCAAATACAATCTTTTATAACATACGGTCGTGTAAAATATGACCACACAAACTATGAGCTTCAATACAAATCGTATATAATACGAAATATAAACACTCAAATTCATTCCTTATTCATTACAATTATTGTCTCACTATTTTATAGAATAGTGAGAACTTCTACAGATCTAACTCTTATCATCACACTGTTTCCCGACTAGTCCCCACGATATTCTTATTTTCTGAAGAGAACAAAGGAAGAAAAGAATAAGCTCAACTAGCCCAGTAAAGAATATTATGACTAAAATAATGGAAAATAAATTATTGTTAGTCTTCAACAAATCAAATAAAATATTATGGACAATAAGTTTTAGATCAACAACTGCAGCGAAAATAACAATTCATTAGAAGAGTTAAATAGATAATGATGTCTACTATCTTCTATGATTTAAAAGTCCATCATCAATATTTTATCCCTGTAACATCAATCAATATACATCTCGAACCAAATATTCAACTTTGCACTACGGCCCAAAGATATTCATTTGTATCAGCAGTTGATCATGTTCATCTCAACACCTGTCCATCTTTGCACTACGGGCCAAAGATATTCATCAGGTAATCATTCATCTTTGCACTACAGGCCAAAGATATTCATCAAGTAATCATTCATCTTTGCACTACAGGCCAAATATATTCAGTTATATCACCATTTAGGACTAAGGATGATGAAAAATAATACGAATAACGAATCCAGTGAGAAAAAGGATAAATATTAGAGAATTTATCCAGAGTTCAAGAATGAAGATCAAAACCTGGATCCAATCAAATATAAAAAAAATTATTTTTTTTACCGTAAATAGTAACTCGACATGAAAAGATAAAAATTTCACGAGAAAGTTCAAAAAATTATTCCGGTGAAATGATACTAGATGAAACGCAAAACTCAAAGAATTTCTGATCATTTCAGAAATTATAGAAGCAATACTTACCGTAGTAAGTTTAATTTCAGGAATATGAAATGAAATATTATCACTTTCATAATATAGAATATGAAAGAAAATAATATTCATTATGAATATTGAAAGAAAATAACATCATTTACGAGAAAAATAACATCCTTTACCTTAATAGGAGAGTAGTTTTGATTGGAATATCGGATATTATATAGACGAAAACTTGCACTGTTATCAACATTCAAAGTATCTAAATACTCACAAAAAATACGCTCGATATTATAGAGAGAAATTTTTTTGATTCTGGTGTGATTTTTATTTCTAACTAAGCACCCTATTTATAGGAAATGCTTAGCACACCAAAGGAGAAAAAAATAATAAAATATTATTTTATTTTTTATACGTATGATTTTTCAAATCCACCATATTTGAAAACCAAACTTCAATATTTTACAACAAGAGTGGGGCCAACAAATTCTAGAAAATCCTCCACCAAAAATCAATTCAGACCCAATATTTCGAAACTTTAATAATTCATAACAAATAGCCTTTTATCAGAAAAATACGAACCTTATTTCCATTTCATATGAAATTTAATTCTCTACAACTTTGTAAAAGAAAGTTTTTTTAAATTTCGAACGAAAAAATAACCCAAATTTACATACGGATGATTTTTTCACACTCATCACTTTTGAAAATCTTCAACACATTCAAAATTTCAAAGCCTTCATTTTTGAAATAATGAATTCCATCACATATTTATATATATATATATATATATATATTAAAATATTTATAATTATTAAAAGAATTCTAAATTCAATTTTTCTTTCTTCCATCTCATTTTATTCATATATCGTGAATTTATTGTAACAAAATATCATCACTATTATATTATTATATTATCACATTATACACTTATAATGTAATATTATAATAATATATTTGAATGAATTTTTTATCAGAATAAATAAAATATACATTCTCAATAATTGTCACTTTTGCTAAAAATTCCTCCGTTTAAATCTACATTGAATAAATATTTACTTATCATATTTATCAATAATTATTATTCACAAATAATATTACAGAACCACAATAATGACAACAAGGTCGTTCCTAGGAAAGAGGGGGCCTTCCGATAAGGATTTCTCCTTACTGGCGCGCAATTAATTAACCCCTTTCCTAGACAGAACTTCATTAGACATTGCCAATAACGCTATCTAATAATATTATTCAAATAATATGAATTATTGATTTGATAATTTAAAATACTGTGCAATGACAATTATTGAATCATTAATATAAAATAACAAAGTAGCACTTATTGATATAAAATATCAACGTAGCAAATATTGAACCAATAAAATATTATACAATTATTGAATCAATAATATAAAATATTGAACAGTAATTACTGTAACAATAATTGAGTAAGTGTCTTCCAACGTAAGAATCAATAATTCGAAATACTGTGCAATACTGTGTGCTACTGTGTGCTACTGTGCAACACCGCGTATTACTATATTTTTATCACCAAGTATTTTAACAGTTTAACAGTAACAGTTTTACCGTTATTTTTTTTATAAAAATTTACTTCTGTCGATTTCTATATCTGACATTCATTCCGTTGTGGGGTCCACCAATGACTGCGCCGTCGTACGAATATTCTCCGACAAAAAGAATATTACTCGACCAAACGAATATATTCTCCGACACAACGAATATTTTATATCCACTTGCTTACTTTGTAAAATTTGCACATTCCACCCATAACTTACCACATTTATCAAATCAACACCTTACTATTTCAAAATAATATATAGAGAAAATTAAATTTTTATTCATAAAAAGTTGGGGTCTTACAGAAACATTCTCCATGATCAAGGTTCTAATATTAGCACCACATGTAAATAATAAATTTAGGGAATTGAAATTTTTACAAATAAAAGTGTTTGATCTATAAGATCATCTCTCATATGAGGGTAGACCCCACTTATTATTTATGTGAGAAAAAATTGTGAAAGTATCAAATTTATTTGTGAAAATATTAATTCCGATCCCTAAATTTAAAGTTGGTTTAAGTATTATATTTAATCTTTAACGAGAAGTTAAAAACAACTTAAAGTGTCTTAACCTGCTTAAAAATATTGATAGGTTAGTAGATGGTGTGGAATATTAAGATTGTTAATTTAATTTGTTAATTATAACTAATATTGGAGACTAATTTTCAATATTTATGTTACAAATATGAATATAAATTAAAGAGTATTAACTTTCTTGTGACGACCCGACTTAATAATAAAAAAGTTCGACTTGGGATCTGTCAATCTACGTAAAACAACAAAAAACTCACATTTGAAAAATAAAAATAAATTGTCTACCTCTTACTTGTTAATTTATGAACTCCGTCATGGATTTGTGCTATAAAAATTGGGTCCTTTACAGTATTATACAACAATTAGAAAGTAATTACACAATTAGTACATCCACAAAATAATTGCAAAAATAACGCAATAAATTCAAACTATTCAATTTCACATTAATAAAGAAGCCTAAAATCAAGGCTACCATAATTAATAATTTAAATTCAAATATTTGGGATCTAACAACAAAAACAAATCCATAATTCAAAATTTAAATCAAAAGGAGGAAAAATAAAAAATTATTTTCTCGTCATCTTCCTCCTCCTCCGCCGCGATCCACACCAGAATCTTACTGGGCCATTAGTCTCTAAAATTCTTCATGGTTGTTTTCCTCCCAAACTCACTTGGCAGATTTTCGGCATAAAAAAAAGACTTCATGACACTCCCTTTTGTTATTGTGGTTAACAAATTTTATCTTCTGAAAGGAATTTGGGTCCACGAAAAACTTCACAACCTGCATAGAAACCATGAATTCTAAACTTTTATAAAAAATAATAGAAAGAAAGAAACAAAAAGAAATAACCTTGTCCATAAGTCAATTCAGAGGAAAACAATAATACACCATTAATAGATTAATCAAAAGACAGAAATGCACAGAATAGAAGTTTGGTTACCTTTGTATGAAGGTTTGATTACCTTGGTATGAAGGTTTGGTTACCAACTGCACTATGAAAAAACTGAATGTGTGGAGGTAGATTGGTTACTTTAGTATGAAGGTTTGGTTACCTTGGTATGAAGGTTTGGTTACCAACTGCACTATGAAGATAACCTAATAAAACTGAATTGGTTACCTTGGTATGAAAGTTTTGCTACCAACTGCATGAAGGGTTGGCTACTAACTGCATCACATTCAAAATAAATTGGTAACCTAATAAAACTGAATTGGTTACCTTGGTATGAAGGTTTGGCTACCAACTGCACTGTGAAAAAACTGCAAGTGTGGATGTGGATTGGTTACCTTTGTATGAAGGTTTGGTTATCTTGGTATAAATGTTTGGTTACCTTGGTATGAATGTTTGGTTACCAAATGCACTATGAAAAAACTGCAGGTGTGGAGGTGGATTGGTTACTTTGGTATGAAAATTTGGTTACCTTAGTATGAATGTTTGGTTACCAACTGCACTATGAAAAGACTTGCGAAGGTGGATTGGTTACCTTGGTATGAAGGTTTGGTTACCTTGATATGAAGGTTTGGTTACCAACTGCATTATGAAAAAACTACAGGTGTGGAGGTGGATTGGTTACCTTGGTATGAAGGTTTGGTTACCTTGGTATGAAGGTTTGGTTACCTTAGAATGAATTTTTGGTTACCAACTGCACTATGAAAAAATTGCAAATTTTTATATATCTCACTGGCTGCCGCTGGTGTTCCTAAATCATAATATTACTCTCTACATGTAAACGCTATTCACACACCCTCACTCCACTACCCTCTTCACTCACACTCGGTCGCTCCATAACCCAAACCAAATCAAAGCTCTTTTTCTTCTAAGTGAAGTTAAGTTAAGCTTAACAATAATTCTTCTTCTTTTACTAAATGGACTAGTGTATTTTCTATCATGCGCAACAATCGCAGTGCGCACCATCTCCTCTGACCCCATCACGCCCTACTCTGCTTCCCTCCTCTGCCTCTCAGTTGGTCCCAACCGAAGAAATCGGCTTGGATAGGATCCAAAAGATTATAGATGACATGGTGAAGGTTATGAGGAAGGCACCTGGGGTTGGTCTTGCCGCTCCTCAGGTAGGTATTCCTCTAAAGGTTAGCTTTTTCCAAAGAAAAATATTCAGATTTATTACTGAAGAAGAGTAGTTGAAAGAAAATTTGGAAAATAGCTTTACCATTTTCCTGCACTTTTGGTGTGGGAAGATCCATTAAGGATGGAACTGATTTGGGAAAAAGAGAGAGAAACAGGAGTAGAGATCAATGGGTCTGCAGTGTTTGAATAAAAAAATAATAATTAACGGGAATAGATAAGGGAGAGAATCGTGGGCCACGATTAAAGGATACCTAAATGCATTAATTTTGTAAATAAATATGAAAAAATGTATTACTTTTGTAATTATTTTATGGATGTACTGTTGTTGTAATTATTTCTAAAATGTACTAGAATATGTAATTCTTCCATAAAAATTCAAGGCCGGCCCTGAGTTTTTAAGGGCTTAAAGCGACAACAACAAAAATGGGACTTTTCCTAAACAAAAGAGCATCAATACGAAAGAATACCAAATATAATAACCAAAACTACAAGTCTGCCATTGAGATTTGAGCCTATTTCATTGGATAAATTTTGTGTGGGCCTTTAAATTTAAACTGACGTGGGCTGGGCTCTTTTTTTTGGATATATATATATACATAACACAAATATCTCTTGGGGCCCTAAAAATTTGTCAATTTTAGTGGACCTAAAGCTCGGGCACCTTGGGCTTTAGCCTAGGGCCGGTGCTGTAAAAATCCTATTTATATATTTATATAATTTTTATTTATTTATGTTGGACATTAATTTATTAATAAAAGTACATTATTCATTATTTATTAAATGATCGTTTAGTTTGTTTATATATATCTCCATATTATATATGTTATGGTTTATGTGTATAAATAAATATTATACACAGAAAATATAAATCATATGTAATATATAAATAAAAAAATAATGGTTTATAACCTATTATGATTTGGAGATATTATCATGTAGGTTATAATAACTTTAACAGAGATAATTTATATTGATCATGGAAGTTGAACTTCTAATTAAAGTACCAGTGCATTAATGGTGTGCATTAAACGGATTATGTGATAATATTTTATTTATAAAATATTTTCACATAAATACTAATTTATAAAATTTCTTAATTTTGAAATAATAGTGAACTTAATATTTATATATATTAATTTGATGTTCCAATGAGTAAGATTATGTCGCGTTAATTAATACCTCGGAATGTCGATTAATTTATTTAATTAATATTAGAAACATTATTATTGTCGAAACATGTATAAGATTTTTCATAAGATAATTTATCATGCATTGATCACAAAATCTTGACCGAGTCTTTTAATATTTATTATTAAAAGGATTGATTTAATTATAAAATCAATTTATGATCAAATAGATATAAATTATAGACTTATGAAATTAGTTTAAATGCATCATAATTATATTAATTGATTCTGAAATATTTATGTACATTTATAGATGAAATATTTACAATTTATTACTAAATGGTTTATTTAATTAATTCCTAGACTAAAGTGCAATTATAATTATTTAGTGGAATTAATTATAATTAATATTTAGTTTGATTATCATTATCAGATAATAATATATAGATAAGTATTGGAGATGAATCCCTTATGATCCCATTCCCAAACTAATATAGACTATATTTTTAAGAGTGGGTAAGTATCAATGTCATTATATATCATTGATCAGAAACATATTTTGTACTTCTTCTATCAGAAAAAATATCAAAATTATGTATTCTCTTTTCCAGTCTAGGAAAAACACAGCTAGGTTTTTTTTTGTAAAAATGTGATTTGAAGACCACACTCCAGGTTCAACATAAGGTCATAAGAGAAAATATTTTAAGAATATTCAAAACGTGCTAATCGAACCAAACACTAGATAACATATTCGCACTTTAGAGACATGATATATATATATATATATACGGTCCGGATCTTAATCTTACAATTTATCCAACATACCTTGCTTACCCATCTTTAGCAATGGATCGGGCGACGGTTCGGTCCATCGCTATATATACAACCGTCGTCTATATGTTGTTTGTCGCTAAAAGCTAAGATAACGGTTGTATATATAACGACGGACCGAACCGTCGCCCGGTCCGTCGTTAAAGAGGGTAAGGTATGTTGGATAAAGGGTAAATTTAATATCCGGACCGTGTATATATATATATATATATATATATATATATATATATTTATAAGACTTCTCTACCAAGTTTCATTATTTTCCAATTGTTCTACAGAGTTTTATGATTATTTTTATTTGTTAAACTATTATTAAATCAACAATGCTACTATCACATAAATATAGATCACATAATGCTCACATACACACACATGCATACTGTGGGTCTTGCCTGACATGTGAAACCCACAAATATACATGTGAGTGTATGTAAGCATTATGTGATTTATATTTATGTAATAATAGCATTATTTTTATTAAATAGTTTGAACGGGACTCAAACCAACTCCGGTATTTATCTTATATTATTAGAAACAAAGGTTCACATATTTTTTTTAAAGTGACACAATAATATGTGAAATTTCCCCTATTTTTCAACTAACCCTATTTATCTAAAAAATATAATAAATCTTTCTGCACTTCAAAAATTCACTAAATTTTGAACAACTTTTGTAGACTGAAGTTTTCTAAAATTACGATATTTATATTTTAAAAATAAAAAAAAAACAAAAGCAAAAATTATGACGTCATCTCGTATTCTCCGACGAGACCAACAAAACAATATAGGTGAGGAGAGAAAGCCCTTGTTGATCTAAATTATATTTATATGAATAGATAAATTATTGCTTCGTATTTTATAACTTTTTAAAATTTTAAGTTTTCTATTAATTATTAGTTATATATATATATATATATATATATATATATATATATATATATATATATATATATTATTTATTAATTAAATAATATATTATTTTAAATAATAATTTTATGCAATAATAATTTATTATATATAAATATTTATAATATATATCATTTATAAGATCTAAATTATATGAATAAATAAATTATTGTTTCGTATTTTATAACTTTTTAAATTTATTTAATTTTTCTAGTAATTATTAGTTATATAAATTAATTAAATAATATATTTTTAATTTTTTTTATAAAAATTATTTATATAATAATAATATATTATATATAAATATTTGTAATATATATCATTATTTTTTATGATGTAAAAAAAATATAAATAATATAGTGATTCTATAATCTATTAATTATACTAAATTGCAGTACATAACACCGTTGCATGACACTTGTCATTCCCAAATTGCAACACATGTCCTACCTAATTAAGGTGCTCATCCATTACTAATTTAATTATTATCTCCTAAAATCACTACTTTTTAAATCCCAAATTAATATTTTGAATTTATAATCCCCTAAATCACTACAAATCTAAACTGTTTTGGTAATGTCAATTGTTCTATATTATCCTTTCTAATTTTATATTTAAGATTTTAAAAATTATATATAATCTATTAAATCTATCTATCTATTAAATATACTAAATTGCAATACATAACACCATTGCATAACACTTGTCATTCCCAAATTGCAACACATGTCTTACCTAATTAATGTGCTCATTCATTACTAATTTAATTATTAATTTTTCTCAATTGGGAATACTCTGTTATTACATCTATTTTAAAATCAAATTTATCTTCCATTTGTACATGAATGACTCTTTGATGTTCAATTACTCTTATTCTATTAATAACGTTGAGGCATGGATGTTGTGATGTTGTATCTCTATGAAATGAGAATCAATTTGAAGATATATATGTATTTTGAATTTTTAATCCCAATTTGAAGATATATATGTATTTTGAATTTTTAATCCCACAAATCAGGTTGCCCAAAGATATATATGTATTTTTAATTTTTAATCCCATAAATCACTACAACTGTTTAGCTAATGTCAACTAATCTGATATTATCATTTATAATTTATTTATCATCTCCTAAAATCATAACTCAATATATATTATCATTACAGGGCTATTTCTCCCTATAAATATCAGCTCGAGTTTCAACAGCTCATGCTACAAAGGGTTTTTTTAAAACTTATAAGTTGATTTTTTTTTCTTTTTCCTCGCTATACTTTATTTTTTATGTTTGTACTAAATTGGGCATGTAAAATGGTGAAGGCTGCTATGCAAAAATTTACAATAAAGATAGTGAATATGATGAAAGCAGAGAGGTTATATGACACTCAAGATGGTTCAATAATTATGTCTCAGGTAATCAAGTAGCCAAGTTCATCAGTTTTGTAAAATTTCACTGATTTTCTCTCTATTAGCTCATTGAGCCCAAGATAAATTTGTTTGCTAATCTATAGTCATCCATTACATTCTACAATGAGAAAGAATATTTAAGTGTATCTTTCTGCATATATAAATGTGACAGATTGAGAATGAATATGAACCCATGGAGTATGAACTTGGTGCTCCTGGTCAAGCTTAGACAAAATGGGCAGCCCAGATGGCAGTGGGTCTAGACACTAGAGTTCTGTGGGTCATGTGAAAGCAAGATGATGCCAAATATTATAGTAGCAGAATTTGAAAATATGCACATAATAGTATAATACTAATGAATCAAGTATGAAGTATAACATTTGAAATGTATGACAGTTTGCATCTGTTATACTTCTTATTCAGATTTGAAATTAATTATTTCTTGAATACCTATTTACATAATTCGCTTATCAATATACACTATTTTATTCCTCAAATTGAAAAAAAAGGGAGTTGTCAAAAAACTTTACTTTTAGTTATGAATATTTTCAAATTACTATATCATTTACATGATACTAAATATTTCACATTAATTTAATACGTCATCACTTGAATTTAAAAGTCAAATTATATCTTTAATTATAAAACAAAAAATTTGTGCATTTGTGAATTAACCAAATTATATTAAATCAGTTATATCTTTAAAAAGGCATATCAAATCGATATCTTGCAAAAGTGAAACAATTATTTTAATAAATATGGGGCTTAGAGATATCCTATGTATTATATTATAGCGCATACATTAGATAACTTTAAATAAAGTTACTCAAATGCCTTCATTAAGTCCACATACTTGCCCTGATCTTCTAACCATTAAAACAAATATAAATTAATAAAAAAAAGACAAACTTTGTAATTTTAAATATTTACAGTAGTCGTGTATACAATCACTTATAACAATATTAAAACAAGTAACAGACAATAAATAAAAATTGACAGATACAAAATACTTAAGAGTTTTTTTTTCTAATGTATTCATAATTATTTTATTAATTAATATACAGTAAATTCACGTACATATATAATTTTGTAGATTGAGTATGATAAAATTAAATGAAATTATTTTTACAAAACAAGTGGAGTATTATTATTTTAATAAAACGGTATAAGCAAGTCAATTTTTAAAACAAATTATTAAATCAAAAACTATCCATACCGTACATGAAAAACAGAGTTGTTAAATGAAAGCTGGAACTCCATTCTCGGAGAAACTCCATTCTAATACACTCACTCCTCCCAATTTTCGAATTTCAAAGAGTGGAAGTGGAGAGATTTTTTTCTGCTCGAGGAACTCCATGACCTGCTCGGAAGATTAATTTTGCACAAAATAATGTATTTTTACAACTTTCATTTTTCTATCAAACCCTAATTTTAACGAGAAACCTGAGTTTTTTCCTTTCAATTTTACCTTGATATATGTAATTACGTGAACATCAGATATAATATGTAGTGCACGTTGCAAAATTGTCTAATTTATGATTTTCTAAATGAAATGATTGTGATTCCAAAAATTAGAGAAATCAACCTTAAGCCATACATGAATCTGTAAGCCTTACTTTTATTTATGTATAATATGTACATTTATATTTGCTTGGAGTGTTAAAAAAAATTAGTTATTTGTGGCCAAAGATCGCATTTTTGGATTATATGAGTAAAATAGTGAATTCGATCCGTACCAAGAATGTGTATTGAACATTTTTTGTGAAATTTATTGGATGAATTGGTGAATTATTGCTATTTTAGTTCAGTTACTGTTATCTTTCTAAATTTTAACTTAGTGTTTAGTTTTAAGATTTTGGGTGAATGCTAATAGAACAAGATTTTCTGAGTTTGGGTATTTTTTTGTGGCTCTACTCGATGACGTAGTCATCGTTTATTTAAGTTTTTGACATCAGTTGTACTGCATCAACATATTCCGATTCAATAGATAACAGAAGATGTTAAAAATTAAATTGTAATGTTTCTTCCATATATAAATGTATACCATCATGGAGCTGTAATGATGCCAACAAAACTACGTTTTTCTATCAGCAATTAATACAATTTGAAGTTCTATCATCAATTGTTACGCTTTAAAAGCTTTGTGTATTATTGGATCAGGTGAATCGGGAAAATTATTGGGAATTGCAGCACAGTAGCTGTTTTGAGCTCTTGGTTAAACGAGTTGTTTCATACTCCAAGGAATTGTAATGGTACGGAATCTAAGCGTTTACAGTCTGCAACTAAAAGGGTTTCATTTTGTTTCTTATATTGTGAGGGTTTAAAAAGTAGCACAATTATATTACTGTAATCATTTATTGCTTTTACTCTATTTCATTAGCTTTTGCAATAAATCATGTGGAGTGATGAAGTCTTTGCTTGCAAAAATTATCTTGATCTTTAAATGTTTAAAACTATATTTTAATCTTAATATGTAATTGCTTCCTATACCATACCATATTTGAGAATTCTATCAATATGAATTAAAACAAAGCAACTGTAAATGAATTGTGTGCGATCCGTTCATTTTTCGTCGAATTATATATGACTTTGAGTGGGAATAGGCATACATGTTCTTGATATTTCAGATAAAATCCATTAGTATTTAATTTATAATATTAGATTTGAATTTTTTAACTATTTGGTGCAATATTTACATATTTGAATCCTATATTCCTGTATGTAGATTACAAGACTGAAAACTAGTAGCCTATGCGAGAAGCAGTTCATATCTATTGACTAAGTTAATTATAATAATTTTAAGTCCAAAATTTGATCATCGCACAACAATCTACCATCTTCTTATTATATTTAAATTTATTAATTACAAGTATAATTTTATTAAAAATAAAATAAATAATCCCGTCGCAACGGTTTGTATCTAGTAAAATTCGTATTTCGCACTGAATTATGCGTTAATTTTTTCAATACACCAAATAACCATTTCTTCCCTTGAGCACAGTCAGATTGGCCCTCCAGTCCTGCTTGGTGGATCGTCATCGTCTCTTCGCCGGACGTTCTCACCATTGAAGACTGCTGGTTAACCCGCCATATTTTTCTGGTTCTCGTCTATGTACAACTAATTTTATGTGACTATTTATGTATATGTAAACCTAGGTTTTTCAAAAATTGATTTCTGTAAATTTAAGGGAATTCTCTTTTCAGTTCAACTTCTAAATTGCCTTGTACTTGGATTTATTGCTCTGAACTTCAGTATTTTTTGGTGGTGCGAATGAACTTGGTTTAGTGCTTGTTTGTGTTCATAAATTTGTAGACTTATAAGTCTGTTTTGAATATTGAGTTTACTTAAATATGCTGTGTAATTTCTGATTTAGGTTCAGTTGATGTAGAAAATCCTGATAGTTAATTGGGTACAAATTGATTGTGTGAGTTTGTTTGACAATTAGTTGCATTATGCTTTTTATATCCAATAAAACAACTGCCCCAAAAGGAGAGAACAAAATAAAGTTTTGGGTTTTTGAGAAAATTCGAATAGACAGAAAACCAAAACCTGTTTATAGTTTAAGAGGTACTAGCAATAGGATGTAAAGAACCATGACGCCAATGTCAAAATTTGAGTATAGTTTATGGTTTACTCTCTCTGCAGTCAGCTATGATACCTTCCAAATAGAGGAGGTGACTGAAATTCATTTTTTGCTAGATTATTCTCTATAATTTGGGGTAGACGTAGACATTGAAAAGCATTTCTAAGAGTTCTTCACTTTATAAAGCTACTATAGCTGTGTATCGGGATAACAAAGCTCTGTGCCATTGCTATTTTGAGATAAGAACAGCAAACCATAAAAATTTATGTAGGCTTACAATGTTATAGTTGTTCAAGTACCATTATGTTTTCCATTCTCAATACCTTGCTTTACATTGCTACAATGGCATTAATTAAGGAACATAAAAAACCTATAAAACTTGAATAGTAAATGAGAGATTAATTATCAAGGCGAGAATCCATCCATTAAGGAAGAAAATATGTGTCTTATGTTTTAAACTCTGGATGCACTAAACTCGCACTAATGTTTGATTGTTCTTTTGTTTATTAATTACTTCTACTTTATTTCTAATAATGAATCAGAAGAAGAATATGGATATGGAGGTGGATCATTATGCTCTTCTTGGATTGCCAACTGGTGAAGAAGGGGCCAAACTGTCGGAAAAATAAATTTCAAAAGCCTATCGCTCAAAGGCTTTGGAATTGCATCCGGACAAGAGACGGAATGACCCAGATGCTCACGTGTACTTTCAGAAGTTCAAGACTTCGTATGAGATTCTCAAGGATGAAAAGGCTAGGAAGTTATTTGTTGATCTTCTTCGAGTTAAATGCGAAAAGCTTCAGTGTCAATCACAACAAGATTTCAAGCGTCGAAAGATGATGTCAGATCTTGAAGAAAGAGAGCGAAATGCATTTGCTCCTGACCCAACCACAAATGCTCGAGATGAAGAAAAGAGAATTGCTAGAATTCTTAAGGAGGAGATTGATGTCAGATCTTGAAGAAAGAGAGCGGAATGCATTTGCTCCCGACCCAACCACAAATGCTCGAGATGAAGAAAAGAGAATTGCTAGAATTCTTAAGGAGGAGATTGCTAGCATCCGTGCTATGCAAGCTGATAAAGCAGCATCTGCAGCATCGATATTAAAGAAAGAGAAAAAGAAGGAGGCTGTGACTGGAAGACAAGAGAGTGCATATGGTGGTCAGGGTGGGTTAGATAAGGAGAAGGTACTTAAGGTATCTTGGGAGAAGGTTGGTGAGGATTATAGTGCTCAAAGATTAAGGGAGTGGTTTGAGACGTTCGGTGAGGTTGAAGATGTGGTTATCGGAGGTTCTTCTAAAAAGAAAGGATCTGCACTTATTGTCATGGCTTCAAAAGATGCGGCTTTAAGTTTGATATCAACTTTTATATTTATATATATTCTCTTTACCATGGCATGACATTTTGAGTTCTTACTAACATGTTTTTTCCTTTGGAAGATTGCTGCCACAGGGCATGTGTGTGGACATCTTTCAAATCCTATGTTAGTCCTGCCTCTATGGCCAGCTGTAGCTGCTGCTTTTCCTAGTGCCCTGCAACCTGTGGAATCTGATGGTTCAAAGCTAAGTAATATTTTTGGAGCTGATTTCCGTGCACGTGAAGATTCTGTGTTGGAGAAACTTCAAAAGGTTTGATCTATATTTGAAACTATTATTTTCACCTTTTTGTATTAGTGGATGTTATATTTTCCATAAATTAAAAATTTAATATAATTTTATGATAATCTTCTTTCTGTTTTCTTTTTTGATTTTAGTGAGATGAATTTGCAGTAGAAAGAACTACTGCAAGCATGATTTTCATATATTACCATCTCTGCATCACTAATTTATCAGTTACTAGCCCTGTGCTTTGAGCGGGCTGTTTCTGTTAGCAGTTTAAATTTTATGTCACCAATTTGTCCGTTGTAGAATGCCAAAAAGAATAAACAACAAAAGCACATGAGCTTGTCATATAGAAAGGTTTGTTTACATAATATGTTAAACCATTTGATTTCTAATGTAGTCGTATCAAAAAGAAAAGTATAATAAAAGATCCTGCTAGCATAACTTTAGATCAATAATATACAGTTGAGACAACATTGTTTTGAATGCATGAAACTACAAGTTACAGTTTTGCATGGGAACCTATGATCCCAAATGCACCAATTTAAATTTTGTCGTATGTTACAACGCAATAAATGCAAAGCACAGTCCTAATGTTATCTTAGGCTTACACTCCTCCGGCAAATATTTTTTCATCAATGATCAATAGGAGGGGAAAAGTCATATTTATACTATTTGCCTAGGCCCTTTCAATGTCTGTAAGCAATGGTGTCTTTAGATTTTTCTTATCCTACATTTATGTTATCGTTATTATACTTTTCTAGCAAACTAACTAACTGTGCATGTTCCTAATGCTCATTAGGAGGTGTGCACCCTTCACAACATCGTAAAATTGATCCGAAAGCCACTAACACATTCTTTTGTTATACTTCTATCAGAAAAAGGTATAAGAACTTCTCTCTTTATACTCATCTTAGTCGAATGCTTTAAGAGGTTCGGACACCCAGGATTGCTAAGAAAAATCTAATGCTAGTACCACTGATATCTATATAAGCACGATCCTTGTATAACAAATCAAAGTTGGTACCCTACATCAGCTAGTAAAGTCCGAACCATGCACATCATTCTCTCCAAGTTGGAAACAAAAGATCCACGGTTTTGAATAAGAGTATCTAGCAAGATGGTATCAAATCTTTAAAACACAAGAGTCAATTTTATATTTGAGATTAGCGAAGCAAGGAAGGATGTGCCGAATAACACAACCCTATAAGTTTGATATTAGTGTCATCAATGTCTAAAAGTTTAATTAATTGCACATGATTTTACATAGGCATTGGAGTTCTTTTTGCTTCCTTTAGTGTGAGATCATCTGTCAAAAGAGTGGTGACCCTTAGGTGGTGTCTTTTCCCACATGATAAAATTTGTTGCTGACATTGAAATAAATCTAATGGTAAAGGAGGAGTCCCTGATGTGCTGAATGTTATATACAAGAACCAACCTTGTGCGAAACACAAATTGTTTGTGTAAAGATTTTTGTTTAGTTATTAAGATATTCAATTGAATGTAATGTAGATCTAATAATCAGTTAAGATTTTGAGATAATTATTGTATTATTAATTTTTTATTAGGTTAACTAAGTGAACTATGTAGTGTAAATTCCTCACTCAGATATTAATATAATCAATTTAATGTAATGTAGACTGTAGAGTATTTAGGGACCAGAGAAGATAATTATTGTATTATTAGATTTTAATAAAATTATACTGCGTAATTTGATAAGATTTCAAGTTCAGAAGTTCTAATGAATTAAAATTTAGTTAGGACAATAATTACCTAAAAAAATTCATGTTTAAAATTAATATAATTTAAGCGCGTTGTTAGCTGTATAACAATGTGGCACCTTAATTTTTGTAAGGTGATCTAATGTTCCGAAGCTTCTAGATCCTGTACAGAAGGAACTTGAAAACCATTCCTCGTCTAGTTATGGGACATTATTATGTTTTATGGATTTATCAATATTTTCTTCTTTGACCATATTTCCCCTTGGTCTTAAAGGGTTTAAAGAAAATTGTTTGAGCTTTAATCACATAAAAAGGTCACAATTTTCAATTTTCAAGCTGATACTCCACAAAATTTGGTTCTAGCTTCAATAAGAGTACGAATTTGTGTGCTTACAAATTTCTTTATATTTAGACTTAATTATGCTATTCAAGATTCTTCATATGGATACTGTTCTCCAATGTTCTAAAATGTGGGAGGCGGGCGGCCGGGGGTGATGGGGACGAAGGTTTGGGATGAAAGGAAAATTTCACACAGATAATCTCACACAAAACACAATCAATTTTACTTATTCAATGCTCCAAATAATGAAGTACATCACTATTTTCCTAAACAACTTTCCTAACATAAATTGAACTCTAATACGATAACTACAAATTAAAGAAATTAATTAAAATACAACTTCTAATTCATATAGGCTTCCAAAGCCTTTTATATTGTTCTAACCAACTTTCACGCACTCGTCTTACATCATTTCTCCTCCGCTGAAAAAACTCGACTCCATCGAGTTATCAACACAAGAACAATCACGTCGGATCACCAAGGAAGTCTTTGCAAGCTTCAAATTTGGCATGTCGAGAGCGCAAGTAAGAGCGAATTTGGTATTGCCTTTGATAATCGAATAGATATTAGCACGAGCATCATGTTGCGCGTGACGATCCCATAGTCATTTACGCCCTAAGATAATGTGACAAACTTTAAGGTGTAGAACATCACACATAACGGTATCCTTAAGCTTGCCAACGGAAAATGTAACCATACACCTCTAGGTAACTCACAACTTTGTATTGGTAATCCATGCAACATCATACGGCTCCGGATGAGGCTTAACTTTTAACCCAAGTTTCTTAACTGTTTCCTCAGAAATAACATCTGTACAACTCCCAGTATCAATCACAAGAGAGCACACCTGTCCTGCACATTTGACTCTCGTCTGAAAAATTCGACCACGATAAATTTTAGGATCATCCTTATTTTTCTGGGCAACAAGTAAAGGTTGAAGAACTCCTAAACATCCTTTCAGATGAGCATCAACTTCTAAATTTTGCTCATCGGACTCATATTCATCGTCTATCTACTTGCAAACCTCTTCGTTTTAGTCAGTTTTTTCGCACGCTTTGTCAATAATAGCAAGTTGCCAAGAGGGAGAAGAGGCAACATTCATCTTTGGGGAAGGACAGTCAAAAGACATGTGATCAAAACCACGACAATTATAGCACCTAGACGAAGTGTTGTTGCTAGCATTAGCAGAACTCGGGTACGATTAGGACTGCTAGTAGCTGAAGGTCTTGTTGGCGATCTTTCCATTGGCCTATTTAAAACAGGCTTCACAAAAGTACGCTCCCTTCGAGTTTGGACTTGTATTGGAGGCCTAACAGAATTTCTTTTCAAATTATCCTCTATTTGGGTGGCAACTTGAACAACATCATCCAAAAGCAAGAATTTACCTGTAGTTACACCACTTGCAATCTCTAGATTCAATCCTCGACGGTACATGGAGGTTAAAACTTCAACCCAAGGAAATTTAGACGTGTAACCAAACTGTAGAACATTGAAGTATACTCGGCTACAGATTTACTTCCTTGTACTAACTCAGTTAACTACAAATAGGCTCGTTGCTTATCATCCGAAGGTACAAAACGTTGGGTCAATGCAACTTTCATATCTTACCATCTTCTCGCAGCTGTATACAAATTTCGCTGATGTTGATCACACCAAATCCGAGTTGTTCCTTTCAACTTTGTTTCAGCAAAGAAGAGTTTCTTTTCATCGGATAATTCATACCAGCGAAAGCAGCTCTCCAAACTATGAATCCAATCGAAGAATGTTTCGGGACCATTATCGCCATTAAAATCTCCAACATCTAATTTTGCTCCTCTATCCACTGTGTTCATCCTAGGATTTGGAACATGGTGATTAACTCGTGGATTAGGGTCATGCTACTGTAGTCTCATATGATTAAGATCCGGGATGGGGTTTTCAAAATTCTTAGGAGCATCTTCTTGTCCCTTATCTACGCGTTTCGTGAGTACATCAACTTTTACTGTAAGTCATAGTTATCAAGTCGTCGCCTAGTCGTCGACTAGTCAGCAAGTCGCTCAGAAAAATCAAGTCGTCCTATCGATTTGGTGGCAATGCACATAGTCGATCGACCAAACGACGACTTGGACGACTAGTAGTGAAATCGGACGACTTGGACGACTAACATGGAAATCGGGCGACTTGCCAAATTGGGTTTGACCCGACCTAGTTCAGAACTGGGCAAAAAAAAGGAGTCTTATTTCGGCTACTGCCCTAATCGATCTTCGACGACTACAGAACTTCGACAAGAAGCGAATAAGAGAGGGAGAAACGAAAGAGAAACGAAGCGAATAGAGCATACCCAACCCAATCAGTCGTGATTTTCGGGCGACTTGCAGTGACAGCCTTACATGTATGCGTTTCTTCTTGACTGGCGACAGTGGCGAGCGACGGGACAGTTCGACACTTCGTGCGACACTACGACTTCGACTTCGACTTCGACAAAGGCTTGCGAGGCGGCTTCACATAGCGATAAAGGTTCAACTTCACACAGCGACAAAGGTTCGACGAAGACTTCGTGTCTTCTTCTTCTTTGCTGCCTTCTTTGTGACTGTCTTCTCTGTTTATATTGGGTATTTGACAAAGGTTCGACAAAGGTTTTCTGTTTGTATTGGGTATTTGAGTTGCTGGGTATTTTGGGTATTCTTTGATGTTTATTTGTTTATTGGTTTAGTATTGTATAAAAATTCTACTCATTTATATTAAATTTCAAAATTTTATTAATTATTCAGTTGGACTTGTTTATTCTATATTCTTTCTGTTGAAGTAATAAATGAGTTCTGAATACCAATTTAGTAGAGAGTTAACATGAGAAGTAAATATTTTTGACTTTGGTTGTTTAGGATAATTACCTAATAATTGGAGTTATTTTTGTTTCAAAGATTGCTTTAAAATGGGAAATGATGTCCATTAGAAAATCATTAGAAATATAAATACATAAATATTTATATAAATGTTAAATATATATAATTTTATACGTATAAAATTTACATTATTAACTACTTGTCGACTTGCGGACGACTAGTCGGGCGCTTTGTCGACTAAGCGCTTAAACTCCCAGCTACCGCTTTGCCTCGACTTGGCGACTTGATAACTATGCTGTAAATGCTATAATAGAGGCCTGAACATTTGCAGTAAGTGTTGTGATTGAGTCTTCAATCCTTTTGAGACGCTCATCTTGTTGTAACATATAATTATCAAGCTTGGCGTTGATTTCTCCAGCATTAACCGTGGTTCCTGCGAATAAAAATAGACTACTTTTTTTTGTTTTGTTTTTTTTTGCTCTAGGGACTTGAGTGCAGGAAATATAAAAAAACAGGGGCTGAACTGAAACTGTTGAAACTTCAGGGGCTGAAATGACAGAGAATGAAACTACAGGGACTGAGATGTAAAATTTTAGGGGCTGTTTTGAAATTTAAGAAAACTTGAGGGACTAAACTAAAAAAACTATAAAACTATGGGGTACTTAATTGTTATTTGCCATGACATTAGATCCGAGATCTGTTTTTTTTATTTCTTTCCTTCAACTCTCTTTTTCACTGAAGTACATAGAGAGCAACAAGCTTGAGGAGGCTAAGGATTAAACTTTTCTGGACAAACTGAAGATGTTGGCCGCGGTGGAACGCGGCGGCGGTGATGGTGGTGATGCGGTGGCTACTATTTGGGCTGTGTTTGACTAGATTTTTGGCTGAAATTTGGGTTTGGGAGATGGTTTAGGGTTTGGATGTGATGGCTGTGATTTGGGGTTGGGGTTGCTACTTAGGCTGTGTTTGGCTAGATTTTTGGCTGAAATTTGGGTTTGGGAGATGGTTTAGGGTTTGGATAAGGCTTTGTTTGGCTGGTAGTTTTTTTTTTGTGATGATGATGGGACAATGATTTTGGGACAGAGGCTGGGGCGGGAGAAGGTGGTTTTGAGATTTGGCTTTGGTACCAAAATGATGGGGACGGAGGTTTGGGATGAAAGGAAAATTTCACACAGATAATCTCACACAAAACACAATTAATTCTAATTATTCAATGTCTCCAAATAATGAAGTACATTACTATTTATAATATTTCTAAGCAACTTTCCTAACCTAAATTGGCCTCTAATACGATAACTACAAATTAAAGAAATTAATTAAAATACAACTTTTAATTCATAGAGGCTTCCAAAGCCTTTTATATTGTTCTAACCAATTTTCACGGACTCGTTCTACATCAGGGGGGCCTAGCGCCTAGGGGGCCTGAGCGGAATTTTTTATTTTAAGCTAATTTTAATATTTTATTTTACATTTATCCAAACAAAGAAATAATATAAAGCAAACAATCTATAATAAAAATAATAAAGGCCTTTGCTTAAAGTTCAAACACATAACTATATTGCCAATGTCAAAGTTCAAACACAAACTTGCAATTGTTCAAAGTTCAAAAATATCTTTAACGTATTAGTTTTATTCATAAACAAGATTGCTATTAAATAATAAAATTTAAAATTTCAAGAATTCAATTCAATATTAAAACTTAAGAAACTAAACATAAGTTTAATAATTATATTGAATTAAAATAAATATTTCAAATGTATCATCATTTATATAATTTGAAGTTGGTACAAGTTAAAAAAATAACAACTATAATAAAATTATTCATTTTGATTTGATCTTGTTCACTTCTTGTTGTGATTTGATATGCTACAACCTACATTACGAATATGGTAAATCATTAGAAAAATAAATATATCAAGATCTAATTTGGATAGTTATTAAAATAAAAAAAATCTCTCCGCCTAGACCTTCCTAATTTCCTCGAGGAATATTTTGCCGCCTTGGGCCTAGGTGAGGCGCCGGGGGGCCTAGCGCCTAGGCGAGGCGTCAGGGATGCTTAGCGCCTAGGCGGGGCCTAGACGGACTTAAGCGGGGATTTTTAGAATATTGATGTTCTCTAGTATCTGCTTGGTTGAACGGGTGCAAACTGTTGTACATCATAATCATTGTTGATGTGCAAATGATTTACTCTTTGCTATATATTAAGTTCACAATCTTGGTTACTTTAAAAGAAAAAAGTTCACCATTTTGTCTACAGAAAAGGGGAATTAGTTATTTTCACTTTTTCATACAACATATCTAATTATAAAGTTTAAAAATTATCCTTTTACATATCACGCATGTACGTTGGTAAGCTAATGTTGAGAGAACCTGTTAACTCTTAGTAATCTCGATGCTGGAGAGCTTAATTTGCTCAAAAAGTACATCTTTGTCAGTGTATGCATGCATATCTACACTTTCATCATTTTGGAATGTATAAAACCTTAACTGTTTTTTCGTTCTTCCCTATCAAAAGTTAAAAGGCATTCTAGAATCTATATGTTTTTGTCCAGATCTACTTATTCTACATCAATCGGAGAAGATGATTACATTACAAGTGTTGTTTCTGCGTGTCTACATTTTGCTATTTTTGCAAGTTGTTAAGAACAATGTCTTCATTTATCTTCTTCAGGCTAAAATGAAAGTGATTAAGGAATGAAAGAGAAGAGGAGAGGAAGAGACAAGGAGTTGGGGGAAGGGAAAGGGTAGAAAGTATGAAAGAGCAGCCAATCTGTTCCAGTATTATATTAAAGGTAGATATTTTTTGATCATGCACAGATTGTTTGTGTTTTACTAAGATGGAGAGATGGACAATGACATGGACAATGTGCTTCTATAATGATATTAAAGGAGGACAGTTTTTGATCATGCACGAATAGTTTGTGTTATACTGACATGGACAATGTGTTTGCAACTAAATTTTCTTTAATTTCTCTCTCTCTCTCTCTCTCTAATAGTTACACATCTATCCTCTTACCTGATGCCATTTTTACCTTTAATTGTCATCTGTTGAATGGGTCTTCCTTTCTTGCTATTTTACTGACTCAGCCTTCTGAATGTTTGTTCTGACATTTGCAAAGATTAAAAATCTGGTTAGGATCATCAACAGTTATTATAGTGATATTTCTTTCTTTAGGCCTTGTGTTTTTCTGCTAATTATAAATATTTTGATTGAACTTCATTTGATTAGTTTAGTAGGATGTTAATCATAGCTTGAATTTTATGTCATTGGGTCTTTTGTCGATTGGAGCTGTCGATAAGGTTGTTGGGTCAACTTGATCTCTCTTATCTTCCCTAACTTGCCTTAAAAACAATTGGTGCAGAGATAAAGAGGAAATGTGGATGGGGAAGAGTTACGGATTTGGTAATTTTCTGTACCTCTAAAATTTTGGCATCATATGAAAATTCATCCAACTACTTTTATGGAAACAAATAACGCGACCTTTATTTTTTTTAAAAGGTTAGTCTGATGTGGTCTTCAAGATGATAACTTTCTACAACTGCTTCATGGCTTGGTTTGGCATGATGTATCTTTTGCTCATTGTATTGTTACAAAATAGTCCCAATGCCTTTAAAAATTCTCTCGATTTTGTTTATATTTTTTTGGGTAAGTACTGTACAGTAATTCATTATTGTTGATTTTAGTGTAAAAAGCATTTCCACATTCTTAGAGTTATGTTACCAACAGTTTTCAAGTCATTTGACTTGCTAAATTGCATCAGATAGATACTGAATACTTGTTTGAGAAGTTATTTCCTTTCACTTGTTGATGATAAGATACAAAGTTCAGTCTTCAGGACCTCTATGCCTATATGGTAGTAATAGCATATATTCTCTTGTTTACTTAAACAGAATGAAGTATATTGTTGAAAAGCTTGTTTTTGGAGTACTATACTTTATCACTTGTTGATATGTAAAATACTATCTGGAGTTCTCAGCTTTTATCACTGGCCGTACGGGAAACACCAATGTACCTAGATTGTGATTCGATGCGGTAAGTGGAGTGGAATGAAATCGGGAATGGAAAACGTCATGATAAAAGCTCAATACCTCTGAAGGCAAAAGAGAGAAGGAAAAAGAAAAGGTCTAGGTCTCTATGTCATCAATTGTTTCCAATCCTGGATAGGAAACAAACCATAAAAGGATTCGATGATAGCGTCAATTTGATCATCAAGGTTATCTTCCTTGATTCAAAAGTTTAAAAAGGTCTAGATGTGTAGTTATGAGATTAAAGTATGTTAATTAGAAGAGAGTGAAATATAATTATCACGCAGCTAACAAATAATTCAACTAACCTGGTGTAGGTGTGAATGCTTAAATCTTTAGTGCACAACACTTGTCTATTATTAATACCATGTATGATGTCTATTATTCATACTGTGTTATTTTATACATATATATACACACACAACATGATCTAATCCTTAACGTTGGTGTCATCTTTCTGCTAACAACCCATCACCATTATGTTTGTGGAGTGTTGAGTTGTCCAGTTATCTAGCGTGTGCTTATGACAACCATATACCTAGCTGCTTAACTAGTGAAATTTATAGTTGTTCAAGATCAGTTAGAATGACCAAATCAGAGGACCATCTTTAGTTTATAATGGCTGTTCAAGATGAGTTAGAATAAATAAAGATGGTCATTATCCCTTCATATATATGGGACCTTTGCCCCAAAAAGAAAAACATACCCATAAGGAAGCTTTATTGTATTTTTTGATTATCTTCCCATCTTTGTAAGTCCATGCTAGATTAGTTGTACACTAAAGAAGATTGGACATAATAATTTGACATGTCATTTGGTAAGATAAAGTGTTCGTAGAACTTTTTGTGTTGAAATATTAGATGAGTGATGGGACCTTCAGTTGAACTGAAATTTATTATAATAGATATTTGGTAATCTAACGCCTAGATTCTGCATCAAGGTATAATAATTTGTGACAGGACATGTTAGTATTAAGAAATAGTAAGCATAAAGTTGTGTGGGGAAGAATATACATTTAAGGAGACTATAGAACTTGGAATTATTTATTAACCTTATATATTCTTTTTAATCTTTGAAGTTGTTCTTTTTATATATTTGTTGATAGGCTCTGAAATATATGTCAAAAGTATGTTTTCCAAGTGAAGGGAACCTTTGTTTGCAATAATTGTAAGAGAGGAGTGCTTGATCATATTATGGTTGGTCCAAAAGAGTCGGGTCCCCAGAAGAACTTGGGAATTGGAAGCTGTTAATAGTTCTTTAATATGAGTTTTTTATTGACTGACCCCCCTTCATCACATTATAATGGTGTTTCTTGCCTCCATTTGTTTAATTTGTTTGCCTTTTTTGCTTCTGCAATTATATTAAAGATTATAGTACCTTAAAGTAAACCTGGGTTTATTGGGTCTTTGACAGGGTTTAAAGAATGGTTCAAGAGGTTGCGGCGGTGTTTTGTGAAGCCACTTGTTGAAAATACAGGATTTTGCCTCAATTAAGAAGTCTTAATCCACATCTAACTAAAGTTATCTGAAAAAGTAAGCTTTCGGCATTCACATCTAGCCAGCTTGTATGCCCTGTTTGAGTTGTCCTATTTTTCTAATGAGTTGCTTTTTTTAACTGTCAAGAATTAGCATCCTTCATTTGATGCCTTAGTATATGTCACAGTTTCAAGTCATTATTTTAATGGATAAAATATTCTCCTTGGGCATTTTGCACATTCTGTTTTCACCTAGATAGATTATTGTCTCCTGGTTAACCTCAGAAATTCACTAATAGCTGGTGTATTTGAAGTGGTCTGTGTATATAAATTTAAATTTAAGCTTATGTCATGTTTGGCAACTAAATTCTAATTCAATTTAATTCTGATGCTGCGCCAAACATAACATTAGTCTTTTAGCCCTCGAATAAAGAGTGGGTGGGTTCATTGTTTGGTAGAGGAAGATGTGTGTTTGCTTGTCAATGCAGTTTCATACCAAAGAATTAGATGCTACCTCCACCTTTAATCATTGACAAACATACAAAGAGAAGGGGTGGGGGTTGGGGGAGTCCTACATCTTTAGACATATCTTGCTAATTTTGGAATAGGGACCTTTTTAGTAGTTAAAGGAGAGAAGCTAGTCTTTAGTTCCCAAACATGGGAAACATTATGTATCTTCCCTTTAGAGAGCTCCTATTTTTTCATGTGCTATAATTATGTCGCACACACTTCTTGTTTGCCACTCGGAGCTAACAATAGATTTCTAGGTTTGTTTAGTACGGATGGATGCATACGGCCGGCAGCCAGCCAGCCCGGGGCTGAGGGCGGGACTGGGTCTGGGTGGCTCTCCCGCCCTCAGCATGGGGAAGTGGCCTAGGCTTCTAGGGGAGAGCATGGGGAAGTGGCCACGAGGGCGATTTGGGGTGAACGTAGGAAAAACTTACCTTTAATCTCTAAAGCACCTCTGACACTGCAGAGTAAAGAGAGAGACTTTAAAATTTTTCGTTTCAAAATTAGAGATACGTTTATAAAATGATTTTTAAGAATAATTTTGTGTTTTCAAATATAGCCTTAGAAATTTAGTTCTGGTGGTTTGATATTGAAAATAATAGTAAAAAAAAGTAATGGCAAATAAGTAACATCATGTTTCTAATATTAAAATAGAAGGAATAATAACTTAGAATATAAGAATAAACTTGGATTAAAAAATAATAATACATCATTTCACATGGAATATGCTAAGAATGTTTACATAACAATGGATTAAAAAAAATTATAATTTTTTCAATAGTACATTACAGATATATGAGAAAAGTTGAAGATTACATATTAACAATCAAATTAAATAATAATTAATACTCGAGTAGCCAAAGATGGTATCAATATCTTTCATTTCTACACATTTTTTTATTCTCATTTGGGATTTTGATGCTAGGTTTAATACTTTTATGAAAATCAAAAATCTTTTTGAATTAATATTTTCAAATATATTTTTTAAATAATGCTATTATTACATAATTCTCACAGTCCTGCATGTCAGGCGGGACCTGACATGCGAGACCCGCAGTATATATGTGTGTGTATGTAAGAATTATGTAAAAAAATTTATGTGATAGTAGCATTGTTCATTTTTTTTTTAGAGGAAAGGCTCACCATCTTATAGAAAAAAAAGGAAAAAGTGCTCAAAGAAGTCATTGATATCCTATTATTTTTATAAACTAATTAGTGAAAAAGAGAGATACCTCCTAAGGTATCTAACTAGTATACCCCACAAGCCACAAGGTTAATACTCCAATTTTTAAGATTTTTTAGTTAAATTCTATCGTACAAATTTAAAGAACATAAAATAATATTTGAATATGTGTATTTTCATATGATTTGGTGATGTTTATTATCGATTTTATGGAAATGAAAGTTCAATAAATATTGGTCATAAAAAAAAATACTTATTTTACAATGTTATAATAATGATGTTATACAACTTCAAATTAAATAAAAATTTACGTTTACTCATAATAAGGTTAAACAACCATTTTCGCCCGTGTACTCTATAGTTGGTTTCAATTTCATTCATGTACAATTTTTTTTCTTAATAGTCCTTATACCGTAAAATAGATAAATAATTTAGTCCCTTTTTTAACTTAAACAAGCACAGTACTCGTGCAAAGCACGTGCAAGTTTGTGAAATAGTTAGTGAAAATATATAAATTCATTTATCAACAGCTTAATATATATATATATATATATATATATATATATATATATATATATATATATATATACGTATATTTACATAATAATGATTTATATCATTTGGTGTATCATAGTCTTAAAGATGTATGATGAGAGGAACACTCAACTAAAAATATATGCAGGTATTAAAAAGAATCAAGCAAGAAATTAGACTCTCATCTCTATCGTTCTTTCTATAAGCAAAATATGAAAGATTTTCAAGCTCACTTTAATAAAGTCCAAAGTTTTTTTAATTGATTTTGAAGCAATCAAGCAAATTTCATGTAAAATGCATTAAACAATAAATTGAAAGCTGACCTCATTGCTTTCAAACGCTCTAAACTACCCTTGAGCATCGCATCCAATACGTTAAACGCCGCCTCAAGAAGTTCCTTGTCATTACAATCCTTTTTTTCAGATAACCAATTTTTTGCTCTTTGCTGGTATTGATCACCAACAACTTGCACTCAAAGATAACATGTTAGAAGCTATCCTGCCTAGATAAATTGGAATTTAGTAAGTAAATGTGGAATTAAGTTACAAAACAAAATCATAGAGCACTGAAAATAATGCAACAAAAAAGTAAGTGCGGTAAGTAAATGTCAGAAAAGATTTTAAGTAGTTTGGAACACAAAGATCTTCTAGTTCACTCTTTTACTCCTTGAGTATGTATAATCCACTAAGGATAAGGTGATTACTAAGAGATTCTGTTCACACAGAACAATTACAACGACTAAATTACAGAGATTCTTTCAAGTTACTAAGACTCATTCACACAGAACCCTTCAAGTCACTTAGACTTGGTTACAAAATGTCACAAAGACCTGATAATCACAAATAGAATAAGGTGTTTGGGGTGCTACTAAGTGACTTTAACTTCAACACATAATGACTTAGCAACAGAATAAGTTGTTCAAAATCGTAGAGTAAAAACTTTTTAGAAATGGCAACAATTTGATTATTGATCATTCGTTGTATTCTGTTTGTTTGAATTTGCTTGCCTTTTATTGACCTTTCTTGAAATCTTTCCGTTGGAAAGTTACCGTTGCTCCATTCTGACTTAGAAACTTGTCAATATTTGATTTGTCGACTCTAAAAAGGTATGCAGCTTTGGACCATGTCACGTCGCTTTCATCATATTGACAGTTACAAAAACCAGCACATAGGTTATGTCCTTTAGCTAATATAGTTGTTGGACACATTCTCAAATGCCCTTCTCCTTAGCCTTAAGTATTTTAAAAACTATCTTGGGATCTTCACTCTACGATGATCGATATTGTTAGAGCTATTGAACTCTACTATTTTTCCTAATCATAGAGTGGAGTGTCCAGTCGTAGAGTATCTGGCTTGGCAAACTCTACGTTTTACACTTGACTTCAGTGTACTCTACGATGCTTCTTCTTAGTCTTGAAAAATCAAGTCTTTGTCTTTTTCTCAGCTTGATAATCTTCAACTTTGCTCTGATTATTCAATCATTATTTGTACTCTATGAACTCTAAGAGTTTGTCTTGACAATTCGGCAAACTTAGAGTACTGACAGTTGTAGCTCTACGATATTTAGAAATGTGATCATCAGTAAGCTCTACGATCTCCAACTGCTTGTTTTACGAACGACTTCAGACTTAAATTCTATACAATAAATTCACTTTACAGAGTTGGATAAATCTAACAAGTTTGATCCCTACACTAAGTTCTTTTATATCAATTTTATTTTAAAGATTGTACGAAAGCTATTGATTATAAATCTACATTAACTTCAAATATCAACATCAAATCTAAATCATGTACGGTAACAATAGAACCCCCGCCATCATATCTCCCCTTTCAGTTGTCGCAACTTTAATGGGTAAGTAACGACTCTCTAATTTGTTGATGAATTATCTCTTGGATTGAAATTTTCTCGAAAAGGAACATGAAAGATGAAGAGGAAGAAACAATTCAATTCCGTTTGAAGGAACACGATGACTCGGATTAATTTGAGGATCAACAAAATTACCTCAATTCAATTTATATTTAAAATACTACTACTTCCGTCTCATAATAAGTGTTTTTTTTAACTTAAATCACGCATACCAATACACAAGCTAAAATGACAAAAATAACCTTAATATACTTTCTTTGTTTTGTTTGAGACTTTTTTATTGCCTTTTGGTCTCTATTTCTCTTTCTTCAACCTTTCAACTTCCCAATAAATACCATTGGTTGCATAAGGGCACATATGGAAAAATATTGTAAAAATTGTATTGAAATTCTAACACATCACTTATTTTGAGAAAAAATATTAAGCTTAAAAAATCACTTATTGTAGGACGGAAGTAGTATTTGATAAAAGTGCGATATAAAAAGTTGAGAAAAACAACCCAAACTCGGTAAAACTAAAAAAAAATTGGCCCAATTAACTCATTAAGGGATCGCTTCATGGGTTGTTATATATTAGAGCATTTATAACAGTTTCTCTAATTAATTTTATATCCTCAATTTTGAAGAATACATCAACAAATTATTATCTAACAGTTTTTTTTTATCATTATTTGACTCTTTATTTTAATCCCTATATAGAATTTTACTCCCCAGTATGAGGAAGTCAAAAGACCGTTCTCTATATATACAAAATGACATTTCAAACCCTCATTTAAGTGGACAACTCATCAATAATATACATCTTGACATTTTTTTACTACTTCATTTTTAAATTATAAAATTAATATTGACTTATTTTAAAAAAAATAATTTTAAACATATTTGAATTTAAAATTGATATAAATTTATTTAATTTATGTCAATATAATTATAAATATTATAAAACTACTATTAATTATAAAATTTATTATTTTCAAAATTTAAATGAATCATATTAAATTTAAATATAAAAATATCACAAATTAACTTTTTAAAAGTTAATATTGATCTTATGTGCATTTGCAGCTACAATCCATTCAATACTCACTCCATATATTAATTCAAATTAAAAATAAAACAAAAATTATTTTACAGTGAAATACAATTGATAAATTATACTCTCTCTTTTATAAATTATAAAATTATTATTAATTTGATGTTTTGAATGTTGGAACTTTCAAACTTTAACTTTTAACTTTTAAATTTTATTATTTAAAGAATCAATATAAGGAACATGTTGGGTACATAGTAAAAAAATTGAATCCCTATTTTGCAGAATGATCCAATAGACTGCAGAGTAGCGATAGAAATAAAAAAACTATTGTGAATGCTCTTAGTATTGATAATGACGTGCTTTTTTTATTAAAAATATGTCAACATTTATTTTAATAATTTAAATGGGCAATAGTAAGGGAGAAATTAGTAATTTGATAATTTGTGTAAAATTCTTTCTACGTACAAATTTATTTGAAAAAAGAAAGAAGAAAATTCTGCTCCAAGAAGATCATCAAGACTATTGACAAAACAAATTAATAGTGCACATATGATAGTAATTTTTGTTGAATCTCAAGTTCTAAACTTAATAAATGGTGGGTTTTTGGATATTTAGTACTAAGACTTTGAATTTATTTTTTGGGATATTTAATGTAATAAATATAAAATTGAGTAGTAATTCTTGCTGAATCAATTTTTTTAAAAAAATTAGACTTATATTTATATTGCTCTTTATCAAATAAAGTATGTTTTCTTAATTTACTCTCATGCATGCAATATCATGATTATTGTTTTATTTTTTTAGACATGCATGTTTATTGTTTATAATCTCATATTTTCTGGGTGTTCATCGTTTATAACGTCGTTATTTTGCCTTGTCATTAGGTGTTATGATCGCTAAATCATTTGAAAATTGAAATTTCATACTTATTGTTTTATACAAATACAAATTTTCAAGAAATCTAAAATGGCGTGGTAATGTAAAAAACATAATTAACCTCACATGTACGTAAGGGTGCTGTTTGTTTACATTTGAATGCCTCTTAATGAACTGCCATGCTGTTTGTTTTTTTTTAATTACCTCTGAATGCCTCTTAATCGGTAAGACAGAAAATAAAATCTTAATAATTAAGAGGTGCCTCTTAATGAAATTTTTTTGATAATTTTTTTTTATATAAATATATTCAACAATATTATTCACTTATTTTTATTAAATTGAATATTTAAAATTATTAAATAAAATTTTACCCTTTAAAATGGTAAAATAGTGTCATTAAGAGACAACTTACTTTTTAGTTATCAAACAGTTTTTTAGATTCAGATCTCATAACCATTCAGATGATCTAATTTATTAAGACATCATAATCATTCAGATCTTAATTTCTAAGTTTATCAAACACAAGTATAAACGTCATATATGAATCTAAACAATTAGGAACAAAGACATGACTAAATTATGGAGGAAAATGAGTATGAATTTAAACACATATTACTTTAAAAAAATAGAAATTTGAATCATCACTTACTAAAAAAAGTGATGAAAAGACTTGTTTATCCTTACTAAAAAAAGCTTATCCAAAATAGTTGAAATTGAAATCGAAACCAATTATAGAGTATAAGGACCAAAATGATTGTTTAGCCATTATTTTTACGTAATTTTTTTATCTGTAAAGTTAAATTTTACTAAAAATTTGAGATAAATTTATTTATAAAACCAACTTATATAATTTATATACCTTAAAGGGTATCAACTGCAATAGTGAAGAATTATTGTGTGTGAATTTGGATATGAAAGATTTGTTTGTGTACTTTTTTTACATGCCATTTCATCAATGTGTTTTGGCGGGATTTTGGTGGAGTGAGAGTGGGTCCCACTGATTGAGTTTCCGCCGGCAGCCGGCATAGGTGCTAGTGGGTCCCAGCACCCGAACTTCCGTTTTCCAAACCTCACCCCTAACCTGTTAGGTTCAGCTCTGGACCCAAAAAAATAAATATTTTAAAATGGGAAATTAGTTCATATTTATATTTACAAAAAGGCCCCTGAACACTTTTTCATAGTTTGATGGTCAGAAATGAAGATTAAGTTTTACTCGACAAGGACGCAAAGGATTAAGTAACCTATTCTAGTATTTGTGCTTTTTACCTAAAGAATATCAAATACAAGTTTTGTTGAAATATTCCAAAAATAGGAGTTGAAGGACTTGGAACATTTTATTTTTGATAAAACATATAAAATATTTAAAAATTCAGAATTTAACATGTTATTATCAGTTAAAATTATTCATGTCGGAAAAGTTTCTCGCAGAGAAAATTGTACCCCTTTCCTTAACAAAGAGACTAATTACTAGTATTTTAACTATTTTGGTTGCGTGGGTGCGTGAGTGGGTGGCGGGGTGGGGTGGGGTGGGGTGGGGTGTGGTGGGGTGGGATGGGGGTGAGGGTGTAAAGTTGGCGTTAAGCTGTTGTATTAGATCCAGAGAGTTTAACTATAATTAGATTTGTATATTATGCGTGTTTACAAGGGCGTAGTTACACACGGGCTACGACAAATTAAAAATTAGCCCAGTAAGCCTAGGGGTGTAAGTCGAGCAGAGTAGCTCGGTACTCGACTCTAGATCGGTTCGAAAATATGATCCAAAACTCGAATTCGAAATTGATTCGAGTCGAATCTGATCCATACTCGTTTTCTGTTTAATGATACACGAGTCGAATTCGAGTATACCAGTGTTCGCTCATATTAGGGTTCGAGTATTTTATTTTTTCTCGAACCATACTCGATACCTGCTCGATGGATCATATTCGAATATTGGTCTGATTCATACTAACAAGCTAAATATATGATATTTGTATCAATCTTTATAATTTATAAAGTGTAGTATTAAATTGTGTAAACTTGTACTTGAATAAATCAATAAATTGATTGTCAATTTGTATTACATTTTTTATAATTTCTTTACAAAAATAAAAGTAAAAAACTTTTATATATAAATATTAGTTTAATAATCAATTTAGTATGTAGTGGTTCAGTATTAAGTGAAATGATTCATATTCGAAACTCGATTTGAAGGCTCACGAGTAACTCGTTTTGTAAACGAGTCGAGTACTTACGAACCGAGTTGGTCCGAGTAATGATTCGAGTCGAATCTGGCGCAAAATTAGAAATTTCTAATCGAATCCGAGTCGAATTCGAGCTCGATTTTTTCGAGTCGAGCCGAATCTGAGCATTAGGGTGTTCGCTGATATTCGACTCGTTTACACCCCTAAGTAAGCCTATCCCAAATTTAAATACTTAGCAGTTAGCCCATATGTTGTTTTAATTCATTTATATTTTTATCAAATATAAACTATTTTTTTTATTAAGTAATTCAGTTAATAATTGGGCTTGTTTTTTATAGAGAATTAGGTCAACGTTTTCTCTTTTTTTTTCTTTACCCGTTGTCTTTCTAAAGCGGCTGCTCTCCTCTCTTCAGTGACCATGTACGAATTGATTGATGGCATTAAGTGATATTGATTAATTTGATTTGAATTCAGTAAGATATCATGATTCATTGATTCTCATTGCTAGTTGAATTGAGATTATATATCAATATATGGTCGTATGGGTCTCAGGGTCTGTACGTTTGTGATTTGTGAATTGTTGTTATACTATATGATTTACTTGTATGCTATAATACATGGTTGATTGAAAATTAACAATGATTAGGTACTCAAAACATGTCTCATCATGATCGACAGGCCAAGAAAGCAAAATTTTTTAGTACATGGTACAAAAAAAAAGATTCAGCTCAGTTAATTGAACGGAATAGGCCAAATAGCAGTGCACCTCTTGCATCTGATAAGCATCAACATGTTCCTTCTCCTATACTCCAGCCTAGAGAGTTTGTTCATACTGGACAATCTGGACTTGCATCAGATACTGACAGAGAGTCTGTTCCTATAGTTGAATCAAGTCAATCAACAATACCAGAGACTAGAGAGAATGTCCCTACTTTTGATTCAACATCTAGAGAATTTATTCCTACTCGCTAGTATGCAATGTTAACAATACAATGAGCAACCTGATGTTATATATGAGACTCTTGAATATACAGATTTTGATGTTGGTGATTTAGAACGAGATCCGGGAAAACGAAAGCAAATATATGAATATCCTATAAATCAGCATGACCGAATTCGACGTGCTTATATAAACTTGGGGCCATATCATTATAAACTTTTTGAGTATCCAAGAGTTCGGTCAGGAAATCAGTATCGTCGGTTCAATTATTCTTGGTTCAAAGATTGGCCATGGTTAGAGTATTCACCTCTTAAGAATAAAGTATTTTGCTTCCCCTGCTGATAGATTTAATGACTGGAAAAGAGTTCGAGATGGAAAAAATTGTGTATTTTTAAATCACATTGGAGGTCCATGCTCATTACATAATAGTTGTGAGAAATGCGTTGCGGATTTGATGAAAACACCTCAACATGTAGACATAATTCTGAATCGACAAAGCAGAGATGAGATTTTGAAGAACCGGCTAAGACTCAAGACAACTATTGAATCTGTTTGTTATCTTGCATATCAAGGGTGTGCTTTTCGGGGTCATGACGAGTCTTTAGATTCCAAAAACTGTGGCAATTGTGCTGAGGGATTGCTCATATGCATATTATGTACACTGTTTCGCCCATCAGTTACAATTGGTCTTGGTTGCAGCTTCAAAAAAAGTTGATCCTATTTGAAAATTCTTTTCTTCCTTGAGTTCTATTATCAATGTCATTTGCGCTTCTCCAAAACGTCATACTGAATTTCATGTTGCTCAAGTTATACATATTACAGAATTAGTTATAGCAGGTGAGCGTGGAACAGAGGACTCAATCAGATTGATACCTTACATAGACCTGGAGCTACTCGTTGGGGTTCTCATTTTACTTCAGTTTGTGACTTGATAGATACATATGATGCAATTTGTACCGTTCTTAAATTTATTATGGATGATAAAACCACAGAGTCTTTATGTGCGGAAGCTGATGGTGCTTACAATGCAATTAGATCATTTCAATTCATATTCATCTTGCATTTGTTGAAAGACATGATGGGACTTACTGATGTCTTATGTCGAAAGTTGCAGCAAAAATCTCAAGATATTTTGAATGCTATGAATTTGGTGGAAACTACAGTGAATTCTCTTCAGAAATTAAGAGAAGACGGTTGAGAAGATTTTCTTGAAAAAGTGATGTATTTTTGCAGAAAGCACGATATAGATATTCTTGACATGGACGGTCAATTCAGTATGAGTTCACGTCGCCGTAATTGTCAACAAAGAAACATAACAACTGAGCATCATTATCGTGTTGACCTATTTTATGATGCAATAGATTTCGAGTTGGAGGAATTGAATGGCAGGTTCAGTGAAAGAACAAAGGAACTTCTTATTCTTAGCTCATCTTTGGACCCTGCAGATGGTTTTAAGGCATTTAACATTGATAATATTTGCAAACTGACAGAGAAGTTTTATCCTCGAGATTTCTCTAAACAAGAGTTGCATCGCTTGAGAAGCGAGCAGACAATTTATGAGTTTGATGTACCTCATGATGATGTGCTCAAGAATGTTACTACTGTTGCTGAGTTATGCCAAGGATTATTTGAAACAAAAAAATCAACAACATATCAAATGATTGATCGGTTAATTCGTCTTGTTTTGACTTTGCCAGTTTTCACAGCAACTACAGAGAGATCATTTTCAGCTATGAAATGTATCAAAACAATGTTGCGCAACAAGATGGAGAATGACTTCTTAGCTGATAACATGATTGTCTACATCGAAAAGGAGTTGACTGAGAACTATGATGCAGACTCAATAATTACAGAATCTACTTCTATTCAAGAGCGAAGAGTGCAATTTGACTAGGTATGTTATTATGTCTTGGACGTACGTTCGTTATCAAAATTTTATTAATGTTATAGTGAAGTAGTGATGATTTTGTTTATTATTTAATTAACTATGTGATTTTATGACATATACAGTTATTTTAATATATGGTTTAATTTAAAAAGAAAATATATATAGTGAACGTTCACGAAATTTTTTTTCTAGCCCACCCCAAATTATAATCCTAGCTCCGCCCTTGTGTGTTTATACTTAATATTAGAGGCAAGTGAATACTAAAATTGTTCAATATAATTTTGATCCTTCAATTTTTAAGGTTGAGATTGTCTTTCTAGTTACTTCGTTTGTTTCACAAAAGGTGATACTTGTGTTTTTTTTTTCGAATCAATTATAAGAGATTTTGGACATGGTTTTTCTTTAGTCCTAAAATAATTGTATTTTTCCACCCGAAAAGATGGGTATAAACGTGTGCTATCTTGGTCAATATAAGTTGGTCAACTCATGAAATGATCATATATATATATATATATATATATATATATATATAGGGTCCGTCTCTCTAGCGAACCATAAGGAGCAAACTAATGACGAACCGTCTATAACGACGGTTTTTTTTGTCGCTATAACATAAAAAGCCGGCTTTCTATGTTATAGCGACGGAAAAAACCGTCGCTATAGCCAGTTCGTTTTTAGTTCGTTCTTTATGGTTCGCTAGAGAGACTGACCCTATATATATATATATATAGTCCATTTCAAGGGCACCCTTTTATTTTACACATCATGCTCACCACCTTTAGCGACGGATCGGGCAACGGTTCAGTCCATCGCTATAGAACAGATAAACGATTTATATGTTATGGCGACAATTCGATTCTTCGCTAAAAACTAAGACGACGGTTCATTGATATACGCGACGGACCGAACCGTCGCTAAAGGTGATAAGCAAGGTATGTAGGATCAAGGGATATAACGTTGATCCTTTCTGTGTGTGTGTGTATATATATATATATATATATATATATATATATATATATAAATATATACGGTCCGGATCTTAAGCTCATCCTTTATCCAATATACCTTGCTCACCCCCTTTAGCGACGAATCGGGTGACGGTTCGGTCCGTCACTATATATGCAACCGTCGTCTATATGTTGTCCGTCGCTAAAAGCTAAAACGACGGTTATATATATAACGACGGATCGAACTGTCGCCCAATCCGTCGCTAAAGAGGGATGAGCAAGGTATGTTGGATAAAGAGTGAGCTTAAGATCCGGACTGTGTATATATATATATCATTAGATCCAAAATAGTATGTCCACATTATGTCCATTTGGTAAATAACATGCCTCACTGATGAGAGGTATGAAGATATTAATACTATATTCATTGCATGGATACTGGATTTCAGGGTCTACAATTCTTTCCCCTTTTAATGTTTTTCAACTATAGTTATTATCTCTTGGAGCTAGTTAAGTGGTTATTACTATAAAATAAGAAGTTGATATTTTTATGTAAAAATATGATATTTTAGATAGTTAATTTAACATGAGTAGTGAATAGGCCCTTTATTTATATTTAATAATTTTGTAGTAAGGTATTTTATTTTATTGTGTAATATCACATATTTGAATTTATCATTCTAAAATCAGAATCAACATGCGTTACATATTAAAGGTAAGTTTTCTCTAATTCCCCTCCTGGCCCCTCTTATAAGTTCTCTTATAAATTTTTTGTAAAAATAACATATTTTTATGTGAAAATATCAGTTAAGACCTAGTCCTCTCTACTAAAGTGCGATTATGCAAGGTGTTTGATTATTCATTTACACTTTTTTGGCTCCGATAGTTAGACGTCCAAATATTTTTAGGTATATATTTTCAAAAAGAATCTAAAAGAAAAAAAAACTTTTTATTTTGGAAAATTATATTTACTCTTTTCTTTAAAATATAATTTACATTAAATTTGGTAATCTTTTGTATATATAGACAGAAAGAATCTAAAAAAATGCCAAGTCATGCACCTAAAAATAATTCTCAACCACTCCATATTTATGAGATCCAATTAAAATTACACAATATAAAACTAAGTTCAAGAGATTATAAAAACAGACATTAATTGGTACTCACTAAATAAATTCTTGTCTCAACCAGTGCGGCACAATTAAATAGATCTTAAGCAAAAGGTGCTCTTTGCTCTGCTAGTAATACACATTTTCTCTAATGTCTAAAACTGAAAAGACTGAAAAATATTGGGGGAATATTGTTATATATCAAAACTCAAAGGTTGGACTAGCCTTAGCTAGTTAGCTTGGTTTGGCTTTTTACATATAATTTTCTACTTGGAAAATAGGCCATTTTGCAATTTGTATTGTGTTGGAACCAGTGGCGGATCTAGCAAGAGGCAGCATAGACAGCTGTCCTTGCTGGAATTTTTTTATATGAGTATAGGAATAAGACAAATATGTAAATTAATAAATTTAACGGGGCAGATTAATGTAAGAGTTAAATTTGGAGGGGCAAAAAAATTCATAAGCTAATTCTAAATACAAGTAAAATTTATTTGAAACCTATAAAAAGATACCAAAACTAGTTTATGTTTTGAAATTAATTCATGGTTTTGTTTGAATATATAAAAAGAAAATTTGGTTTGAGACTTTGAGCATTTAGAGAATCATTCAAATTGAACTATAACAAGTAACCGAAATAAGTTTTTAAATTGTATCTAAATATTTTTTATTTGAATTTTTTTTTGTTTGGATTATGAATATTTATTTCAATTTGTAAACATTATTATAATTACTTAATATTATTTTAATATTATGTTTAGTTCAAAAAAAAATTTATTTTACTTCAGGAAAAAAAATTAATTAAAATTCGCCCTTGCTGAGCAAAATTTCTGAATCCACCCCTGATTGAAACTGAGATTATTAGTAGTCTTGATATTCGTTAGGGTTCACATATTTCTCAATACCAAGCCTCAACCTACATCCTATGAAAATTTGGGTTACCTTTCTCATGATCACAAGTTCATCTAAAATCGAAATAAATTATTTTACTCTTGATAGTAAAATCAAGAAGTTATTTATAATACAGCAAATCTCACACGTTTTATTTTGAAAATTCGTCATAATTATGTCGATTTGGTGGTGATCTAAATTTTTTCATCATTGTATAATTTTTTTTAACCTTTTGTACGTAGATAAGTTAGTATTTATTTTTGTTATTATTATATTTGAAACATTAAAACTTTTTAGTTGAAATTTGAAGAATTGGAGAAGAGAAAAGATCAACTCTCCTATTTTTGTATATGTTCAAATACAAAAATGTCTAAAACATAGTTTTGGTGATTTTTACAAATATAAGTATTTATATGTAGTGTTTTTTTTTGATAAAATCCTCTAAATTTTATTTTCCTACATATAACAAAGTTTGCTCAATATTAATCTTAATTACAGTGAAACAAATGGCACAAATTAGAGAGCAAATGATAAAACCTTACTAGTTTCAAGTATAAAAACTTTAACATGTTTAAACTCATTTCATTAGTTTCGCCAAAAATAAAACCAAAAATGTGACGCCCCCAAAATAAGTTTAATACTCAACCCATTCTGAGTCGTCAAATACATGGTACATAATTCAAATACAATCTTTTATATCAAACGATCGTGCAAAATACGACCACACAACTGTGAGTGTCAATACAGACATGTAGAAAATATAAACATTCAAACTAAGTTCTCATTACATTTATTATCACACTATTTTACAAAAGAAATAGTAAGAACTTCTACAACTCTAACTCGGACCATCACTCCATTCCCCAACTAGTACCCGCGATATTCTCCTTTCCTGAAGAGAACAATGGAAGAAAGGTGAGCTCAACTAGCCTAGTAAAGAATATTATGACTAAGATAATGAAAAATAAATTATCGTTTAGCCTTCAATAAATCAGATAAAATATTATGGACAACAAATTTTAGATCAATATTCGCAGCGAAAATAACAATTCATTAGAAGAGTTAAATAGATAATGATGTCTACTATCTTCTTTGATTTAAAAGTTCATCATTAATATTTTATCCCTGTAACATCAATCAATATACATCTCGAATCAAATATTCATTTTTTGTACTATGGGCCAAAGATATTCAATTGTTGAACCAGTTGGTCATGTTCATCTCAACACCTGTCCATCTTTGCACTACGAACCAAAGATATTCATCAGATAATCATTCATCTTTGCACTACAGGCCAAAGATATTCATCAAACAATCATTCATCTTTGCACTACAGGCCAAAAATATTCAATTCTATCACCATTTAGGACTGAAGATGGTGAAAAATAATATGAATAACGAATCCAGTGAGATAAAGGACAAATATTAGAGAATTTATCTAGAGTTCAAGAATGAAGATCAAAACTTGGATCAAATCAAAGATGATTTGGAAGAAAAAAATAAATTTTTTTTTCCGTGAATAGTATCCTGTGAATAGTAACTCGACATGAAAAGATAAAAATTTCACAAGAAAATTCAGACCAATATTTCAGTGAAATGATATTAGATGAAGCGCAAAACTCAAGAAATTTCTGATCATTTCAGCAATTATAGAAGCAATACTTACCGTAGTAAATTTAGAGTTAGGAATCTGAAAAGAAACAATATACGAAACTGCAATTGGATTTTCACTCGTCATGCGGTAGTTCGCTCAGACAGATTATTTCCACAATTTAATAACCACTGAATACGAAGGGTTATTCACCAGGCATGCGGTAGTCCGCGTAGACAGGTTATTCCCACAGAATAATAAAGAATGAAATAACAACAGGATTTCACCATGCATGCAGTAGTCCGCGTAGACAGGCTATTCCAACAGAATAATAAAAAATGGAATAACAACCCTTACGAGTATTGAAAGAAAATAACTCTATTCATTAATACGAAAGAAATAATACCCCTTACCTTAAAAGTTTAGAGACTACACTAGTGTAATTTTTTTATATGAGTATAGGAATAAGACAAATATGTAAATTAATAAATTTAACGGGGCAGATTAATGTAAGAGTTAAATTTGGAGGGGCAAAAAAATTCATAAGCTAATTCTAAATACAAGTAAAATTTATTTGAAACCTATAAAAAGATACCAAAACTAGTTTATGTTTTGAAATTAATTCATGATTTTGTTTGAATATATAAAAAAAAAAATTAGTTTGAGACTTTGAGCATTTAGAGAATCATTCAAATTGAACTATAACAAGTAACCGAAATAAGTTTTTAAATTGTATTTAAATATTTTTTATTTGAATTTTTTTTTGTTTGGATTATGAATATTTATTTCAATTTGTAAACATTATTATAATTACATAATATTATTTTAATATTATGTTTAGTTTAATTTTTTTTTATTTTACTTCAAGAAAAAAAATTAATTAAAATTCGACCGTGCTGAGCAATATTTCTGAATCCGCCCCTGATTGAAACTGAGATTATTAGTAGTCTTGATATTCGTTAGGGTTCACATATTTCTCAATACCAAGCCTCACTAGTTTCAAGTATAAAAACTTTAAAATTAAATTTAGACGCGCCGTCTAAACTCATTTCATTAGTTTCGCCAAAAATAAAACTAGAAACACCTTTAAATTTCTTCCCAACTAAATTCTTAAACATTTCTAAGCTATCTATGCATTTCTTAACCAAGATTCTCCATTAAGCAACTTAACTCCAATAGTAGGATTTGGCTTCTATTTATACATTTCTCTCCAATTTTTCTCAATTTTACAAATTTGAATTTTTGAATATTGTAAATAAAACTAACCCCTATCATTTGATTTATGTTATTGACTTGCATTATGACACCAAAATTCAAGAACAATTTAGCTTTAAAAAAAAAAAATCAATTTCATGATATAAACACATGTTTAACAAAACTTATAAATGATTGAGTATTGTTATTAATTTTTAACTGATAAAAATACTCATAATAGTAATTGCAATCTTTTGCAAAATTGGTCACGTTATTATGATTTACTTATTTATGTTTTTATACGAGATAAATATTAAACACCCATTGCTCTAAAATATAAGATCATTATTAACATTTTAAAATCAATTTAAAATATTTTTAAATTCAGAATTGACATATATTTATTTAATTTATTAATTTAAGACATTTTCAAACTCAGAATTGACATATATTTGTTTAATTTTAGTCCGTTTACATTATCTATAAAGTACTATTAGGTAAAAGATTTTAGATTTGTTTTTTTATAATTTTTAATAAATTATCTTAATTTTAAATTTAAAAATATTTTAAATTGACTTTTAAAAGTTAATAATAATCTTATAATTTAAAATATGTGAAAAATTGGATAAAATTAAAACCATATGCACCTCTATTTAAAAGGGGGCAAGTGTGTAAGGGAAAAAAATGATCAAAGCACGATTAGCCATTTTGCATTTTCTCTCTCCAAGCAAATATAAACCGTCAGGGTCCGTGCCTATAGGCTCGGAAATAGCTTCGGCGTGTATAGTTTTTCTCTCTTTCTGTAAGAGAGAGAGCTAAAGAAAAGCAGATACAGAGAGAAAAATATACAAAACGGAACCAAAAATCAAAGAGGAGAGAGTGAGAAAAATATAGAAAAAGAAAGTAGAAGGAAAAAGAAATCAAACCCAGTTTTTTCTTTTTCTCTCTCCTCTCTTCTCCCTAACTTCCCCTTTTCCCTTTTGCATTCTCTCTCTAAAATCTCCATTGCTCTTGCCTCCACATACATTTATACACTTGATGGAAAAAAAACCCACATTCTCAATTCTCTTGAGGATTCAATCCCAATTGGATTAAATGGGGGGATTTTGAAATTTTAGAATTTTTCAACGGTTATATTTCTTGGGTCTGTTTTTTTTTTTGTGGGGTTTGCATTATGGCGAGCGAGGGAATCTTAAACATTTCTATGGTTTCTGTGGTGGAAGATGTTATTCAGCAGCAAGGAAAGAGATTAAGTGACATTGATTTGGCATCCAGGAAAGCTAATGAAGCCTGTATGATCTTCTTTTTTTTCCGTTCTTTATTGATCATTTTTTTTGGGTTCTTGTGTTAATCATTGTTTATCCTGAAATTTAGTTTGAATTATGATATGGGTTTAAGTTTTTGATGCATTTTAATAGAGATGTACTTTATTTAATTGATACTTTAATTTATTGAGGTTCATAAATTGCTGTGTTTATTTTCCCCCTAACAAAATACCCATTTTGTGATTTTTGTATAATATATCTGTTTGCGTGTGTATGAGTAGCTTGGGGAAATTAATGATGATAGGTTACATTCATTGGTTATATAGCAAGTGAAATTGGGCTATTCTGATCTTGATCATATTTGAAAGAATTTATGATTGGGATGTTAATTTGCAGCCTTCCGAAGATATGAATCAGCCGGTTGGTTAAAAAAAATGGTAGGAGTTGTTGGGGGTAAGGATTTGCCTGCTCAGCCTTCAGAAGATGAATTCAGGTTGGCGTTGCGAAGTGGAATTATCCTTTGCAATGTTCTTAACAAGGTCCAATCGGGCGCTGTCTCAAAAGTAGGGCTTATCTTGCTTCTTGGTTTAAAAATCTGTGTTTTTCTTTCGTGTATAATCTGTTAGTTTCAGTCGGTTAAAATGCTCAAACTTGTCATTTTGGTTTTAGGTAGTTGAAGCACCGTCGGATTCTATTATCATCCCTGATGGTGCAGCTCTGTCTGCATACCAATACTTTGAGAATGTTAGAAATTTTCTTGTAGCGGTGGAGGAAATGGGGATTCCAACTTTTGAAGCCTCTGATATGGAACAGGTATATCTGTATATGTGTGTGTGTATACGCGTAAGTGTTCTAATTTTGTACCATTAGAAGGAACTTTCTCAAGACATTTTGTTTAATTAGTGTTTGCTTTTGAAATTTAGCGTCGAAATTGAAGCAAGTACGAATCCTCCAAATATATGCACCACATTCTGATGATTGCCTTTTGATATATTTTATCCTTCATGGTCTTGAATTTCAGGGAGGGAAATCTTCAAGAATAGTGAATTGTGTGCTAGCACTGAAATCATATAGTGAATGGAAAGAAAGAGGTGGGCATGGCATATGGAAATTTGGTGGAAACTTGAAACCTTCTCCCAGTGGGAAGCAATTTGTGCGAAAAAATTCAGAACCATTCATGAATAGTTTTTCAAAGAGCTTGTCGAGTGAAAAGTCTCTGGATAGTTTGTCTGGCGAAGATTCTGGGAACGAACTTAACGAAATGGTTTGTAAACTTCTTGTTTCGAGATATATTATATCTTGCTAGGCATATTATAACTCTAATTCTTTGTTTTTCCAACTATAATTTTCAGGGTAGCTCAAACCCCTTGCATATTCTTGTTCGCAAACTTCTTTCTGATAAAAAGCAAGAAGAAGTTCCAATTGTAAGTTTTTCAAAGCTTGTTAAGTTAATTTCTTACTGATATGAATGATAAGTAGAAGGTGTGTTGAAGATGTAGCATGCATCGGCATAATTGACTCAAAACATGGAGATTTCTTAGGGAACTTATATTCATTTAACTTGTGTCGTCACCCTTTCCATATTTCCGGAAAATTTCTGCATAACGATTATTGGAACATATGTTCCCCTAGATTATAACCTTTGAAATGGAACAACGTTATCCTTCAATTTATTTGACTAGAATATACTTTTGAACTACAGATTGTGGAGAATATGTTAAGCAAAGTTACAGAGGAATTTGAGCGTCGCTTGGCAAACCAGAATGAACAGGTATGGAGATGTATATATAGATATGTATGATAAAATACATCGATAAACATTATCATGCAAGGTTCTTGCTATGTTATTATGTTTATTGCTATTAAATTTTTTTTTTGGTAACATGGAATATAAATCAATTGTTATATGATACAGTAGAATAAGCTTTAGAGAACACGTTTTCTTATAGAAATTTTGTTAACGTTTAACTCTAGTTCATGATTTAACAGATGGAAAAAACATCAAAAACTTTGGATGTCTCTTGCACTAACGAGTCTCTGCCAACTCCTTGTTTTGGTGAAATGAAGGTATCTTCAATTAAAGTTACAAAGTTTAACATGCAAAAATTTAGAAAATTCTGCAGAGCAGTTTATGCTATCTCTGACATGTCTCTCCATATATTATCATAATTAAGATGGAAGACTCGAAAGCCTCAAAGTTGGTGAAAGAGGAATGTAATGGTGGAAAGGATAGACATGATGATGAAATCAAATCCCAGGATATGAAGCAACAGATGCTGGTCGAACAACTTCATAAGTATTTACAGGTATTCAGTGTGTATATTAGCTATATGACATAACTTGAAGTTCCATGGGGTGTTCTTAGTGTGTTCATGTTCATATTGCAGATATTGAGACATGGACTTTCTACTGCAAGAGCGGATATGCAGTTCCTGCAAATGAAGCATCAAGAGGAGGTCAATTCTTTAGGTATAATTTTATATTAAATTGTTGAATGCTATAGTAACGGTGAATGGGAAATTGATTAACATGTGGCTTGCCTTAATAGGTGAACATCTGCATAGTCTAGCTTATGCTGCTTCAGGATATCAGAAAGTTTTAAATGAGAATCGCAAGTTATACAATCAAGTGCAAGATCTCAAAGGTCACATTTTGATGGCAAAAATAACTAAATACTAATACTAAGTGATGCTGTTATGATACCCTGAAGAGTATGACTAATGGCAAATTGTTACATTAACTTGTTTCAATAGGAAGTATTAGAGTCTACTGCCGAGTGCGACCTTTCTTGCCTGGCAAACCAAGTCGTTTGAGCACCGTGGCTAATATAGATGACGGGAAAATAACCCTCATTACACCTTCAAAAAATGGAAAAGAGGGACGGAAGTCATTCACTTTCAATCAAGCTTTTGGTCCATCTGCAACCCAAGGTCACTAAGGTCCCCAAATTGCTTCTCTTTCTTATCGATACTCCACTTGTCAACATTTCATTTTAAGAAGCTATATTTTTTGTTTTTTGTTTATCAAACCTACAGAAGAAGTATTTACAGACATGCAGCCTTTGATTCGGTCAGTCCTTGATGGGTACAATGTATGCATATTTGCTTATGGTCAAACAGGATCTGGGAAAACTTATACTATGGTAAGGGATTTAACACAAGGTATGGAATATTGAAGAGATTTGGGTCATTTCGTAACTTCTGTATCTTATTTATGTCAATTATATGTCTGCAGAATGGGCCCAATGAGCTAACAGAAGAAAACTTAGGTGTAAACTATAGGGCATTGAGTGATTTGTTTCTCATCTCAGAACAGAGGAGAAATATCATTTGCTATGAGGTTTCTGTTCAGATGATGGAAATTTACAATGAGCAAGTCAGGGATCTCCTCGTGACAGATGGTGTTAACAAAAGATATCCTTCATTCTAGCTTTATTAAATCTACATATCATTATGTTTTCTAGAGTCTAGTCTAATTCAAACACTTTGTTTTCTTAACTCCTGAACACATTAGACATTCGTAATAGTTCACAGAATGGAATAAATGTACCAGATGCAAATCTTGTACCAGTTGCATCTACATCTGATGTTATGCGCTTAATGGACCTTGGATTTAAAAATCGTGCAGTCAGTTCTACAGCCATGAATGATCGTAGTAGTCGTTCTCACAGGTATTTCATATTCTGATATTCTTCAGTTATTTTCTTCTACTTCTTAACCATTATGTTATGAGAAGTCTTTCTCAATATTTACACCTAGATATAGCTTTTAAACTCTCACAAACTTTTAGAAATCACCAGATATTAGTCTGCTTACTTTTCACGATTCTTGTACAACCTTATTATTATATTCTGCATTTTGATTATTAAGACATTGATTGTAGTCTTATAATGTCTTAATTTTTCTAATGGCGTAACATTTTTGCAGTTGCCTGACTGTTCGTGTTCAAGGAAGAAACCTGACATCTGGGTCAGTTCTTCGTGGTTGTATGCATCTGGTCGACTTGGCAGGAAGCGAAAGAGTAGACAAATCTGAGGCCGTGGGAGATAGATTAAAGGAAGCACAACATATCAACAAATCTCTATCTGCTCTTGGAGATGTTATAGCTGCCCTTTCCCAAAAAAATCCTCATGTTCCTTATAGAAACAGTAAACTCACACAGTTGCTCCAAGATTCTCTTGGTATTGTTTCTATCTTCTACCTGCGTAAAAATATTTTCTCTTTCTTCTCACTCTTATTAACTCTTTCACCCCTGACATTATCAGGAGGGCAAGCCAAAACCCTAATGTTTGTTCACATCAGTCCGGAGAATGATGCAATAGGAGAAACAATTAGCACACTTAAATTTGCTGAACGGGTTTCTACTATTGAGCTTGGTGCTGCTCGAGCAAACAAAGAGAGTGGTGATGTCAAGGATTTAAAAGAACAGGTTATTACACTTTTCATAGCACTATATATTTGGTATGAGATACTAAGCACTGCCTATTATTGTTTACACTTTTAAATTAACTTGCTTTGGATTTTAAGACGTATTATTGGTATGTTAAAATATTAATGCTGTATTTAAACAACTTTTGATGTTAAAGAGAATACCCAAAAACAAAATGAGAAAAAAAAACTATATTAAACTCTGTGTTATCCATGTTGTTTAGAATGTGCCAAAAAACATGATTTTCAAGAGGACAAACCAAAGGGGAAGGAGGGATACTTATTATACCTGAGAGGGCTTTTCTGAATGCTATTTAGTTTAATAATGAAAGTTGCTTTCATTATTAAACTGTTTTTCTCTCAACCTTCTTTGAAGGCCCTTTTAAACTTAATGTATGTCTTTTTCGTCCATGCTGAAATGACTGTTGTGCTTTTTTGTACTTCTAGATTGCTAATCTTAAGGCAGCCTTGGCAAAGAAGGAGGGAGAAGACCTCCAGCAATCCAAGTTGGTCAGAATGATGTCTTCTGGGTCTTCAGCTTCAAATTTTAGTTCGCAGAGTGTTGGGAATATATCAGACAATCGCAGGCAACCAATGGAGGATGTTGGTAATATAGAGGTATGCGTAACATCCATTGAGGCACATTTTTTTTTATTCTTGTCTAGAGTATGCGAGATGTAGCTTTCTATGTTAAAGAACGAATCAGCAGTAATAAAAATGATATATTGCTCACATAAACTATAGTTGATTTGCGCAAATTGAACTACGTATGCCCAGTCCATTGGAGAACAGAGAAGAGTGAGTCACACCACATTATGGGGGAAAAGAACTTGAGAAAAGTAGAAAAGAAAAAGAAGAATATGAGCAACTCCATTTTTCTGTGGTGGGATAATGACAACACGAATGCATGTGAAAGTGACACATGAATGTCAACTGGATAAAGTTCATTGCATCGCAGAGTTACAATTTTCGTTTCTTGTTTGCAGGTTAGGAACAACTCCAAACCAAAGGAGAGAAGACAGAGCTTAGATCTTCAAGACATGTCAATGGCCTCATCTCCTTGGCAACAACCTGTTGGCGGGCTTGAGTTGGATGGGAAAGAAGCACAGTCTGGAAATTGGGTTGATAAAGTCATGGTCAATAAGCCAAATGGAGTAAGCAAGGATCAAAACCCCTCAGGACAACAGTGGGAAGAAGAAGATAAACAGCTGCCCAAGATGTCGTATCAAAAATATATCCCAGACCCTTCAAAGATATTACCCGGAACAACCTATTAATAACATTTTTGTCAACAAAAATGACAGCCTAGAGCAAGACATGAATAGGAACCGATACGAGGTTGCTACCACCGATGAATTTGATGACCTGGAGGCTGCAACTAGTGACTCTTCTGAGGCAGACTTCCTTTGGCAACTTAATAATGTTCCCAAAGCTACCAATATTCTGAATATGAAGGGATCAAAACTCAAGACACCAAGCCCAAAGCAAGCAAAGAGCCCAGAAATAAGGTACTCTATCGATATCTGCTTTCTCTTCCCTATTTTATAGACTGCTGCTGCTCTGAGTTGGCTATTTTATTATATGTTATATATTTTCCATTTTAGAATGTTCCAAAATTAGATGTACATTCTACTTTCAGAAGTTACATGAAATTCTTAACATGCCATTAACTTATATTCTGTGTAGATTGAGTAATAATATTTTTTCCTTGGAAATGTATCTATTTTGGAATGAATGGAGGGAGAGTCCATAGCACTTTAAATATAAACTTGCTTCTTTTTGGTCTTGTCATCAGGAGTCTAATTCCGCAACCGTCATCACGGAGACTTTCCTCCAATGGGGTTGTTGGTTCACCAATGAACAAGAGTGGAAGCAAACCAGTTTCTGTAGATGGGAAGAGAAAACCACCAGGGACTAGGAAGTGAGAAAATGCACAGTAGCAGCCAGTTTTCTGTAGAAGGAAATGGTTTTTTTTTTTTTTACTTGTGAATTATAGTTAGGTAGGTAGGAGGAAAGAGAGGTTTTCACAAATGGAAGTGGCATTAGTTGTAGTTGCCAGTGTTTTCTGGTGGTGTTCCCACTGATGTGTGTTGATTGATTGTTTATATGTGGTGTTTGATCATTTGTTACTACCTGTTTTCTATTTACCAGGAAAAGATGAAGGAACAAAAATTGACAAGTCATCCTCATCTTCATACTGAATGTTGTGTGTTTCAGTTTGTGTCAATTACCAATCAATCCTTCCTTATTTCAAAAAATGTAGAAAGAATTAGCATTAGAATTCTGATTAAAATATTACCCTTTTTTTATTCAACTTTGTGACTACTACTACCATTATTCTAGTTGATAAGTAATATGTTTAAAGCCATGGGCTCATCCTTAATCCTATTGCTTGAATCAGGCCCACTCTTATTAATTGTTAAGCCCAGAGGTCCCCTAGCTTATATAATTAATATTTCAATTAACTCAAAATGAGCCCAATTTTTTATATCTTTTATTTCAATCTGTTTTTAGCAAGAAAGAAATAAAAAGAATATGATAGGTATAAAGTAGTAAAATGGAGAGTTAGTGGCAACTCTTCTAATCATTTAGTTTAAGAACAATGATAGTCATATAGGGGTTTAAACGAGTCGAATTGAACCGAACAGAGAGCTGCTTGGATTTGACTTTGAAAAGTTAAATTGATATTTGAATTTGACTCAGATTCAAATTGTATTTGAAAAAACTATTCAGATTCAACTCGGTTCAAATATTCATTACTCAAATTCAATCTGATTCGAATTGAATTATATTCAAATTACTCGCGATCTTTATAATTATATAATGACTTAGTTTTATCAAATTCGAATCTCCACATACTGACTATCTTTATAATACATATAATTATAAATTGAACTTATTATTTTACTTAGGAATGAGAAAATAAATTTACAAATACACTTTACAAATATAAAATCACAATACAAATAAATTACAAAATAATAATTAATTATCCTAATTTTATTTAACTTTGTACATATTATAAGAGAATGTATCGAGTATATATGTATCAACCGAGCATGTATCGAATTATAATCAAGAATTCGAGTAGTTTAAATTAAACGAGTTGAGTATATAATCTTGTTTAGATTCTACTCATAGTTTTATTCAAATTATTTTTTATGCTCAGATTTGGATCATATTATTAACGAATTCGAGTCTCACTCGCATCTTTTCGAGTTGAGCCCGAACTGTTTTGGTTCGATTTACGACCTTGATGATAGAAAAGGAAAATTACTAAGAGAGACACTTAGGTGGCGTTTGATAAAATTGAAGGTTAAGATCTGAACAATTTAGACATCTGAATAATGTAGAGCATCTGAATAAAATTGTATCTGAATAAAAAAATGTTATTTGATAATTAAAATTTTCAAAATGTCTTAATAATAGTATTTACCATATTATCCTTGAACTCTTTTTTCTTTCTGATGCCGCATCTGAGCAGATTTTAATAGTAACACTATTCTTTTTTAAAGTCTCAACAATGTCTTTCATATTCTTTCCTGTTGGGACTTGTGACTTATAATTTAGAGACTACTGAAAAAGGCTAGTGCGGAGCGTAGCGAGGGATCGAAAGTTTCTGCAAGACCGGCATGGGGCACGCCAGGACAGACTTATGTGTAGCGCGGGGCGCGCTGGGAGGGCATCAAGTTCTGGAGCACTAGCGCGGGAGCGCGCCACTGGGAGCGCAAGGAGCGTCGGGCGCGGACAAGTTCTAGGAGCATTAGAGCGGGGCGCACCGCTGACATCCTAAAAGTGGCGCGGCCCGCGCCGGACGGCGAACATCAGTTTCATGATTTGATTAGAAAATGACATTATGGGAAATTAAGACTATAATGTGAATTAGGGTTGAAATATGATTAGTAGGTATAAATACTATCTATTGTAAAGCTCTATGTGTCTCTTAAGTGAATCATAATAAGAAAAAAAATATTACACCCGTGAACGTACTCGAATTGAGAAATCCACGTAAATCTCTGTGTTATTCTCTAATGTCGTGTGCGTGTGTTATCTAATTCTAACATTTCCTTCTCAGGTCTCGTCAAGGCTATTTCATACTTTTCTTTATGTTCATCTTTGACTCTCTGTACTTTTAGACGGACCCGACAACAAACTTCAATCTGGTCTTCTCTCTCCTCCCTACCCAAATTATCTTACCCCTCTATTGCCGTGTTACCAATGCCAGCGGTCTGGCACCACGTTTGATTAAACCGATTTTAGCTGGAGTTTGCAGATTTGAGAGGCTGTGTTGGATTTTAGGGTTTAATAGGACCCATTTGGCCTTGATTTTTTAGTTTTGTTTTGGTATTTAGAAGGTTTTGGTGATTGGAGTTGAGGCGAAGAGTTTGATGGTAGTGTATGGACGACGGTGTTTGATCGTTGATGATGATCGGAACTCCTCGGAGCCGGCGGTGGTCCAGTGATTCTCTCTTATGGAATGGCGGATCTTGTTAGTTACAGTAATGCAGACCGTGAAATCGAGCAGGTAGGATTAGGAGGAAAAAAGATAAGATCTTTATTTCTAAAAATCTGTGGTGTTCTTTTTTATTTGGTTTTTCCTCGGTCGACGGCGACGGTGTTATAGGTTCTGCGTCCGGCGGAGGAGCAGGAGCAGGAGCAACAGGTTGGGAGAGGAAGTGGGGGAATAGGGATTTTGTAATATTAAAGAGAGAATTTTTGTTCAAAAAATAAGTTAATGTGGTTCAGACCTCCCTCTGAATAGTATAGATTTAATTTCATATCTTATCGATTAAGAAGCAAAAATTTTTTTATTATCAAATAAGTGTTACATCTGACCGAATCAGAGGCATACCCTTTAAAAGTTATTCAGATATAAACAAATACAACTTTAGTTTTCTTTTGATATTAGCTGCAAATTATGTCCAAAAAATTATATATAGAGGCTCAAAAAATTGTCAGGTCTTATATATATATATATGAGTATAAGAAATATAAAATTATATAATTTTATATTCAAATTTGTAAAGCAGCCGAAATCTAACCTTTTTTGTTAAGGGTTAAAACTCAAAATTTCGATTAATTGTGACTTAAAAAGCTAGACACGCATTTTGGAGGTAGAGTAAGTTTATCTAATAAAAAAAATGTAGGTAATAATTAATCTGTAAATTACCAAATAATAATAATAATAATAATAATATAGAAGTAGTAATACTATTAGTTAATTTATAATAATAATATAGAAGTAGTAATATAGAAGAATACTAATGTGGGTGATGAATCCCTTGGTTGGACAGGTGTCGATTAGGGGCAAGCCTGTTTCCGTTGGTATCTTTCATTTGGCAGTAGTTTTAGTGAAAGCTTTATCCAGCCAAAACCCCACTTGTATTGTATATTTGTATGGGTTCATACAAGTTTCCAGCTGGGTCCGGAATCCGGATCCTTTGCAAATGGCTGGCCAGACCAGCGCTCTCACGGGCCCCATTTAACACATGGCCATGTCAGCAAAATCTTGAATCCTTAGAATTTAGAAAAATAATGCTACTATCACATAATTTTGAGTCACATAATGCTCACATACACACGCATATATACTTATGGGTCCCTACGTGATATGCAGGGCCCACAAATATACATATGAGTGTATGTGAACTTAATATGACCCAAATTATGTGATAGTAGCATTGCTCATTATAAAAATTAATTTACAAAATAATATAGCAAAGTGTAATTAGTAAATAATCTATTATACACGAGTAGACTTGGTGATAATAATCAACCATAACCAGTCACATTTTTTTGTCATCAAAGTACTATTGCACAATTACTAATTAATAATTATGTCGAGCATTCTACCCTGAAGCAAAATTTAAATAAAAAGTGAAAAATGATGTGGTTTGAAAATTAGAATTTTTATTTTTATTTTTACTTGTTCTAAAATTAGAGTTGTATTTTTAATTTTAAATTATACAATAAGTTTTCGACATATCATTACTTATATTTTTAAAGGGAATTGATATTTTCACAAGTAAAATTAATATTTTCACAAAATTCACTTCACTGTGAATAGTAAACAGGGCCCACAATTATGTGAGTGAGACTTTGTGAAAATATCAATTTTTCTTGTGAAAATATTAATTCTCTTTTTTAAATAGATTTTGCCTAGTAGTTTGTTTTTTTAAAATTATTACTACTTCCTCCGTTCCTTAAAGACTGTAATTTTAGGGGAAAAAATTATTCTTTAAAGAATGCAGTGTAAGGAACTCAATATAGTTTTTGTATGTTTTTTTCAAATATGCCTCTTGTTTTAATTTTTGCAGCAAAGAGTTATTACGTTCAAAAATAATTTTTCTCTAAAAGAAGAGAAAGGCTAGCTTTGTCATTGTATCCCGCTTATTAATTTGTGTGTTTTTTACTAAAACTACAGTCTTTAAGAAAGGAATGGAGTATTAATATACAAGCACTTGAGAAGCCTAACCGACAAATCGGACTAAGATTTTGTGCTTTTTTACCAATCGAACGGACAGAATTTATAAATTTAAAACTTTCATAATCAAATTAAAGATAAATGATTAATCATATATTATAGACAATTGCATTGTGTGGCTCCACCTTGATAAGATAACATCACTCGTTTTTTTTTTTTGCAGAGTCCTTCTATGGGACCGGAAATACCGATCGGATTGGCGATCGGCTTAATTTTTTTTTTGATTTTTAAATAATTAATGTGATTTATTAGAATTGAAATTTTTATAAAATATAATGATTTAGATATTATTTGAATACATGTAAAAAATAGGGTTGAACAAACGGTACAATTCTATTTTTTATATGTATCCAAATGATACCTAAATCAATACATTTTGTAAAAATTTCAGTTTCAATAAATCACATTAATTATTTTGGAGTCAAAAGCAAAAAAAAAAAATGTATATATTCCGGCCGGTCTCCACCTCGGTCGGAATTCCCGATCGCTGTAGACTTTTTGTTTTTTGCATGCAACATGTTCTTTTTCGATTAATATTATTAACTAATACAAAAGTTATATACTCCCTCCCTCAGTCCCGTTTTAGAGTTGTGCAGAAGAATTATAAAAATAATTGTATAACATTAAATATAGTATCAATTAAACTCTCATAATTACCATAATTATTTCATACTCTCTCTCATATGTAATATTTTCTCATGAGAATGGGTAATTTTGAGAAGAATGTAGTTAATTCTCTTAAATTATATAAAACGATAAATAATTAAGGAAAAATAAAATCATCTAAAATGACATATATTAAGGGACGGAGGAAGGGAGTACAACTGGACTTGCCATTTTTCAAAAAATAAAATAAAATTTATATATCACTTATAATTTTTTTTCTTTCACATAAATCTACAACTTGTTCACTTTTAATTATGCGAGTGAAAATATCTAATTTTCATTATTGAAAATTAATATTAAATGTTATCATTTCTTATACAATTGATATTAAGTATTAAATTATGCTCAATTGATATCATTTCTTATACAATTGATATTAAATGTTATTTTTTTTCTTCTTTCAAAAGTATTTTTTAACCTAGATGTCTACTCACTAAACACATTTTTAGATGGTGACTACATACTAAATTATTTTCATATTTAATTTAAAAATATTTTTATTTCAACCACCGCCCCGTTAAATATACTCTAAAATTATGTGATGTGAATTTGAAGTTTTGATGCAAGAGCCTTATATCAAACTTATGAAAGGAATTATGTTTTAAATTATGGTTTGGCTGGTTGTATGTTTCATTCTTTTTTCCTAATTTCAGTTGTTATCCTCTGAATTAGGATCGTAAACGAGTCGAATCTCAATAAACACCTTCATACTCAAATTTGGCTCGATTCGAAAAAATTGAGCTCGAACTCGATTCGGATTCAATAAGCGATTTCTACTTTTACGCTATATTCAACTCGAATCATTATTCGGACCTACTCGACTCGTTTATAAAGCGAACTTACTCATGAGATTTCAAAACGAGTTTCGAATATGAACTATTTCACTTAAAATTGAGCCACTACGTAGTAAATTGATTACTAAACTAATGTTTATACATGGAAAAAATTTACTCTTTTTTTATATAAAGAAATTACAAATAACGTAATACAAATTACATATTACGCTTTATAAATTATAAAGGTTGGTACAAATATCACATATTTAACTTCGAGTATGAATCAAACTTGTATTCGAGTATGATCTATCGAAGCAGATTTTTAGTATAGTTCATAAATAAGTGTAATACCCGAACCCTAATCTGAGCGAACACTAGTATACTCGAATTCGACTCGTGTATCATTAAATGAAAAATGAGTATGAATCAGATTCAATTCAGATGAATTTCAAATTCAAATTTTAGATCATATTTTCGAACCGATCTCAAGTCGAGCACTAAGCAACTTGGCTCGACTTAGCTTAGCACCCCTACTTTGACCTTAACTTAATTAAACTAATTAATAAAGGACAAATAATAGTTGGCTTTACTTTGTCAAAATTGCTATCCAATTTGTTTAATCTCAAACAAATCTAGCATTAAATAAAACAAGTATCCAACTTTTATATTTGAATCAAGACACTTAGACATATATTTAATTTCTTTTAAATATTAATTTTTTTTTGGACAATAAAGCCCATGTAATCTTTGTTTTTCGATCATGGCGTGTACACTGAATTATAGGCATTTTATTTATTTATTTATTATTTGGTCTTTTTTCTATTTCATCAAGGGTTAATTATCACCAGAAATGAGTTTTATTTAATTATTGAATTCTATCTGCTTTCCAGTTTTATAATATATATTCAGAACATGTTTAAAAAAGAATTAAACACAACCAATCAATTTTTATTTAAGTAATAATAACTACAAAAAACTAATATGTCGTGTTTAATTCTTTTTCTAGTTATTATAAAAAAATAAAATTATCTCATAACTTTCAATAATACTCGTAAAGTTAAGTTACGCTGATTTAATAAATTTCTCATTTCACATACTTCCTTTGTCCCCATAAAATTGATTTAATTTGACTTTTTTAGACAAATTTCATAATAATATTTTTTTACTATTTTCTTATAAATATGAATGGAGAACATAACCATAAGAAATTTAATACCACCTTCAATTTTCATAAATTTAAAAATACAAATAAATATTCTTAATTTTTAATTTTAAAATTAGTCAATTTATTCATTCACCGAATTGTAATGAATAATAGTAAAGTCACATAAAAATGAATAGAAAGACAAAGCAAGATTATTTTTTTTGTAGCAATTTATATTTCAAAAGCTATAGATTTCTTGCATACACAAATATAAATAAAATTTGAGCCGTTGGATTACCATACCTTTACATATTACATATATATATATATATACACGATAAGGATTTTAGGTTCATCCAAATTCACCCCCTTTAGCGACGGACCGGATGACGGTTCGTCCGTCGCTATATATACAACCGTCGTCTATATATTGTCCATCGCTATATTTTGTCCGTCGCTAAAAACTAAGACGACGATTGTATATATAGCGACGAACCAAATTATAACCCGATCTGTCATTAAAGGGGTTGAGTTGGGTGAACTTTTCAACACCATACAATCTCTTATTGTTGCACTCAAATGCAAAAGAATTTTTTTATCGAGGACTATTCCGTCATTTCACATCCACTTCACTTTCTTGTAGTCTTAAAGCTAAAATTTAGGACTTTGCTCGAAACCCCGCGTTTGTCTGTCTAATCCCTCTCTCTCTCTTTCTAGATTTTCCTTCCAATCAAATCACACAAACAGCTCGAATATCCTGTAAATCTTTCTCTCTCTAGGGTTTTGTCAACAATCGAGAGCTGGATTTCTTCTAAAAATTGAAGAATCCATTGTAGAGTTTTGAGCTTTGTCCAATGTACTCCTAGCTCTTCTCGATCTGTTGGATTCCTCTCAATGTCTTCATTGTAAGTATATTTCGTGTTCACTTATAATGTGTTTAACAATTTGTATAATTTGTGTATCATAGATGCATTTTATTAATTGTTCTTTGATTTGTGAATTTTTTGGGTCAGTTTTTTGATTTCATATGTCATTATTCATTGTACTGTAGTGTAGATTTCATGAAGAGAGAATTTAGATCAGTTGCTAAATTTGTGTAAACTGTAAATAAAGTGAAATTGATTTGTTTTTTCTTTGATTTTGTGTGAGTTTAGGGGTTTGAAACTAAGGTTAAGGAGATGATAGAGTAAGATGAGCCAGAGTGAAGTTTCAAATATGAAAACAAAACCGCCTCTTGTTCCACTTGGGACTTTGCTTGGTCGTGAGTTGAGGAACAATGGTGTGGAGAAACCCACTATTAAGTACGGACAGGCTGCTCTGGCAAAGAAAGGGGAAGATTTATTTTTGATTAAGCCCGACTGCCAGAGGATTTTGGGCAATCCGTCGACATCTTTCTCGGTTTTCGCGGTAATTGAAGCTCTCTTAGAAGTTTATATTAAGCTCGTTCTTTTGGTTATTGTGAATTTGTGATAGCTGCATTGATTGTAGAAATTATTGGAATGCTAATTCGGCTTCTTGTTGGTAGATTTTTGATGGGCATAATGGTATATCTGCTGCCATATTTGCTAAGGAGAATTTGCTGAATAATGTATTGAGTGCGATTCCTCAAGGAATTAGTAGAGAAGAGTGGCTGCAAGCTCTTCCGCGGGCATTAGTTGCTGGATTTGTAAAGACTGACATAGAGTTTCAGCAGAAAGGCATGTACCTACTTTTTCTGTTTTCGTACCCATTAAGAATTAGTTATTTGGGATTTTTTTTATCTGTATTACAAGTCCTTATCATTGTTCTCTGATTCAAATGATAGGAGAGACATCTGGTACAACGGTTACTTTTGTGGTGATTGATGGATGGACTGTTACTGTTGCATCTGTTGGAGATTCTCGATGCATAGTGGATACACAAGGTGGTGTTGTTGTTCTGTTGACAGTTGATCATAGGCTGGAAGAGAATGTGGAAGAGAGGGAGCGTGTCACTGCAAGCGGAGGCGAAGTGGGACGGCTTAATGTTTTTGGTGGAAACGAGGTAATAATTTCTTTCACCTGCATGCTCCTAGCAAAAAAGTAGCTGAAAGGCTTATATTTTTCTGGGCTTAAAATTTTGATTAATAGGTTGGTCCACTCCGCTGCTGGCCTGGTGGATTGTGCCTTTCGAGGTCAATAGGTGACACAGATGTTGGGGAGTTCATTGTCCCAGTACCTCATGTTAAGCAAGTGAAGGTGTGTATATATTTTGGTTGAAATGGGTTTCTTGACTATTGTGATGGTACAGTTGGACATAAGTAAATTCCATGAATTGATTTAGCTTTCAAACGCTGGGGGAAGACTTATAATTGCTTCCGATGGTATCTGGGATGCCTTATCATCTGATATGGCTGCTCAAGCTTGCCGGGGATTACCTGCGGAGATTGCTGCAAAGCTGGTTGTTAAGGTGAGGACTAGCATTAACTCCTCAGTTATTCTGTTTATTGCTTGTAACGGATCTCGTTCTTTTTACTTATTTTGTATGTTCACCTTTTAGGAAGCTCTTAGGTCAAGAGGCCTGAAAGATGACACCACCTGCCTGGTTGTCGATATTATTCCTTATGATTATCCTGTCTTACCTCCAACTCCTAGAAAGAAACAAAATTTGCTTACTTCATTTATATTCAGGAAGAAATCCCTGAATTCAATGAACAAAGCAACAAATAAGCTTTCTGCTGTTGGGGTTGTGGAGGAGTTGTTTGAAGAGGGTTCTGCAATGCTTGCCGAGAGGTATGTCATCATTTGTTGAGCTTAATAGATTACAACAGCATTCTCCAACATTTCTATTTTTACCGAGTTTAATAGTTAGTCGTAGTTCTTCCAGCTGTTGCCATACTTGTTGTAATCATCATCATCCAATAGTATGTGATGATGTTTGTTATTTTGTGGGCACTGCGATGAACTCTTATCTGCTCTACTACGCTTCTAAGTTCTACCTTTGACCGAGAGAATATTCCCACTCCTATAGAAGCAAAAGGTCTTTCCTTTGATGTGTTCGCAACTTTTGTTTAATTCTCTGAATTGCAGGCTAGGTAAGGACTTCCCTTTGAACTCAAGCTCTGGGCTTTTTAGATGTGCAATTTGCCAAGTGGATCAGCCACCAAGTGATGGTCTGTCTGTTAACTCTGGGCCCTTCTTCTCACCTGCTTCAAAGCCATGGGAAGGCCCCTTCCTTTGCACCACCTGTCGAAAAAAGAAAGATGCCATGGAAGGAAAAAGTGCAACCAGACCGACAGTGACCGTATAATCTGGTAATATAGTATATATTGATATAATTTTTTCTCTAGCAGTGTGAGCATGTTTGGTTTCATTTACGGTGTTATCGTTATAGAAGTGTAAAAGATATGAAGTAGAGATAGAGAGAGTTGGTAGGTGTTTGGAGATTGGGAAGTTTGTTTTAATTCTGGTTTGTGCACGGCTGTTGGACTGACTGACCAAAGAACAGATATGCTATCTGATACATATGATTGTGATAGTTTGATTGCTAACAGCATGAATATGCAAGTAAAATATGAGTGATTGTTAAGCGGTATCTGCTAGTGTTCCATGTTTACTTCTTTTTGCTTTCGTCTCTGCAGCTTTTATTTGATAAAGCCTCCACTTGTTTGGCCGATCACTTAATTCCTAAAAAGAATAGTAACTGTATTGTACATGTAATGATAATTTACACAATCCTCTGTTTTCACATTTGAGGCTTAAATACACTTTAAACCTTAAAGTTTTTTGCTTTTTATTTAAACCCTAATGTTTCTACTTTAAGACATTAAACCTTAATGTCTCTAAATTTTTATAAATTAAATCTTTTGGTCACCGAATTTAGCATTTTGTTATTGTAATAAGTCACGTGTCTTAAAATGAAAGGAAAATTAAATCTTTTAACCGATATATTATTTATATTAGCTACAATTTTTCTTCTTCAAGTTCATCATACAATAGTCGCGTGCCTACAATTTTATGTGCTCTTAAAGATATTTACGTTTTTCTTTAATGTGGGAAATTTAAGTCTTTTAAGAGTATATATCGTTTATAGTGGCTCTATTTTTTTCTTCTTATTTTCTTCATCATACACTAGCCACGTGCTTATAATTTTGTGTTTCCAAAGACATTTAAGAGTGAAATTATCAAAAATATTCTCATTCGGATTAATTATTACGCGTCGGTGGCCAGAAGGTTTAATTTATAAAAATTTAAAGACATTAAGGTTTAAAGTGTAAAAGGCAAAAAACTTTAAAGTGTATTTAAGCCCACATTTGATATTGATAATTGCTTGTGTTAAGGAATGTATTTGGAAAATTGAACTATTTTCTGTTGTTTACTTGCAAGTGAAATGAACTAAAGAAGAGGTATTTGGAAAATATTTGAGATACTTTGGTGTTTACAAGCCTTGAAAGAAACTTCGGCTTGAAAAGGAACTAGTTACCAATATTTTCTGTTTTTGGATTATTTTGTTATTGGCTCTTCTCGGGCAATTTTATCTTATATATTGGGAGTAGATGGATTACTTAAGCTGTGGATTCATGAAAGCAAAGAGAGAAGATAACTCCTGGCACCCAGATGTTGTAGTTCCTATATATTCTGGCTGCACATGCATGTTCTTGTAAAGAAAAGTCTATATATGCACATGTACTTGTAAAGAAAAAGTCTATATATGCACATGTATTCGAGAATGAGCATGTGATGGGTTTTGGTTTGTTTGATTATTTGGGTAGAGAGATGAAGATGACTACAATTGTCTGCTTCTCAATTTAACTCACTATTCCATGTGCTCTTCTTTGATTTGTTTCTGACTTTCATTTTCAACAATATATATATACACGGAAAGGATCAAGGGCATACTTCTTGATCTTACATACCTTGCATATCTCTTTTAGTGATGGACTGAGCGACGGTTCGGTCCGTTGTTATAGGTTCGGTCTGTCGTTATATGTTGTCCATCGCTATATGTTGTCTGTCGTTAAAAATAAAGTTCTCTGATATAGCGACGGACCGAACGGTCGCCCGGTCCGTCGTTAAATGGGGTGAGCATGGTATGTAAAATAAGGAGATGAGCTCTTGAAATGGACTAGATATATATATATGGGAATGGTTACCATGAAAGTTAACTTTGGTCAATTGATCAATACAGTGTCGACACACAGGCCGGGAGGTGATCTCTCTCTGCGTGTCCGCACTGTATTGGTCAATTGACCAATTTACCATGAAGTTAGCCAGATGCACCCCGGCTCGAGTTTGACCGAGTTCTATCATTGTGGTGTTCAACTAGAACCCTACTCGTTTATGCCCAACTTGTTTAACAATTACTTAATTAAAATTTGTTTTAATTAAATAAAACATATAATATAAAATAAACTTAAATTGAATATATATATATATTCAATAAAAATGTGAAAAATGAAAAAATAAATTAACAATAAAAAATAAAATAAATGGATCGGGCTTAAGATCGTGCTTGGCTCGTCTTGATTCGCTTAAGCCCAACTCGAACATGAGTTTGGTTCGTTTATAAATGAGTCGAGTTTGTACACAAGATTGTAGGCTTTAAAGTTCAGTTAGTTTAACTTTGAAATGAGCTTCGCAGCTCGACTCGTTTACGGCCTTATTTCTATTTAAGTGTCAACTCTTTTCCATTTCTAGAACAATTATTTGATGATGATGTTATACCTGGCAAGAAAGCAATAAAATAAACAGATAGAGAAACTCTAAAGGGAAATAAGATTGGTAATATATTTCGTGTGGAGAGAAATAGTTTACCTTTCCAAACTTATGCAGGGTGTGATATAAAAAATAAGCATTCACCCACAACAAAGCACCATTTTACAAGTATAGGGGTAATTTTGGATTTTTATTATCAGATTTCAAATATCATGGTTTGCATGAGAAACTGTTAAAAGGTAATTCTTTAAATTAGTCGTTAGCTTAACATTGACAAAATAATAAACAAATGCTAAATTGTTATTATTAGGAGGATTTTAGTCAAGGGTGAAGAGATGGTTAAAGGGTGTCTAAGATTAGTAGAAGACTTGTTGCCTATTAAGAGATACTAGACGAATAAGTCGCGAAAGACACGGATTAGTATCGATAATACGATTTAAAATTGTGATATATGCATTATAATTATAATTTGAATATAAATAGTATAATATGAATGGTAATAATACATTGAACATGAAAATTGAAGAGTTGTGTATATATCAAAATTGAAGAGTTGTTCATGTACACCTTTAGAATGATACAACGAAAAATTTGGATAAGATGTTCAATTGCTTTGTTAAATATAGTAATAGATGAGCCTTCCCTTTCAAAATATATTGTCAAGTTTTTAATAATCATCTCTCTCTCCTCTCTTCTCCAAAAAAAAAAACCATAGCCTCCATATTTTCAAATATAGGGAGGGTCTCTGATCTACATTAAAGAGACTCTCTTCCAAGGTTTTTTTTCTACGTTCTTTCTTTTAATTGTTCTTATTTTCTCTTTTTATAGAGTTTTATTTCTCCTAGTTTGGATTTTTTTTTTAATTTATGGAGCATTTCTTCTGCTAGTTTGAGATTTTCTCATTCTACGGAACTTTTTTTCATGATCTCTTCGTGGAGGAGGTTTGATTGGTATTAACTGGTGAAGATATATCTATTCAGATATGGGTGTGAAGTTATTACCTCCTTTTCAGTGCTAGTATTGAAAAATTACGCAAATCTGTATATTTTTGTCTATTTTTTAGAAATATATATGTTCTTGAGTTTTGAGTTTCAATTGAGTATCACTTCGAATCTAGTGTTTTTGTAATTTGATTCGCTTATTATCAACGACAATTATTCACTGTTCTTATTTAGGATTTTGTAAAAAAAAAAAAAAAAAGTCATTGCCGAGCCCTAGGAGAATTTACTCCCATTGTTTTCAACGTGTCCCCTTTTTCCCCTTATTCAACTTAAAGAGTAGTATTTGAAAGATAGTTGATGATTCATAACCTCATAGACCCTATGTCCACTATTCTTATTTTCCCCCTCCACCTTGAATTGGTTGGGCACTTGTAAAAGGATGAGAGGGAAGAAAGGGACATGGTTCCTTTTGGTCGGAAGTTTAATGAAAAATAAGAAAAAACAAATGTTAATAATCATCCTACAAAAACAAAATTTTAGAAGTTTTAACTTTTGTTTGTTAATTTGAAGGTATATTTGGACTAACTAAAGTTTCATTAAAAGTTAATTTCTCTCTTCTTCTTTTTCCGTCCAAATGCACTAGAGAATCTTATTCGTCCGAGAGGGATTGACACTTGTGAGAGGCAAAAGAAGCCCAGCCCTTCACAAGACTAGAAGAGAACCACCACCAGACAACAAACATATTAAAATTAAGAGTAATGCTACAAACACAAACTATTATGCAAATATTTTACAAACTGCTGATGTGGCATACTTCACCTCAGCTTTTTATGTGGGGCCAAAGACTACATTGAAACAATTTGTTGATTAATATGCTGAGGTAGAATATGTCACGTCAGCAGCAGTTTATAAAATGTTTGTAGAATAGTTTGTGTCTGTAGCATTACTCTAAAATTAAACCATTAGACAAATGGACGAAGCATTGCAGTCGCCGAAAGGAGGAGGCACCCATTGCAGCTCAATGCCATAGTTCCACGAACCAACTGGCTCCCCCGGCCTCAAATCCACCACCGAAGTGTAAGCAGTGCAGCCACCTGCAATCCTAACTCGAATCCTGTGTGAAGTCATGGATGCATCTTTCAAGAAACTGCAGCAAAGCGTATCTCTGCATCCATTTCCCTCCACAACTCTCTCTTCAAACTTCCTACAAAGGCTGTTCGAAGAGCAGTTCAAAGGGGACAAGAGAATGTTTTCAGAGCAGTTGAATAACATGACAGTATTATGCGAGGAAATGTTAAAGGGAGAGTTCTCATCCAGCTTTAAGCCGCCTAGGGAAAGATCAGAAGACTGACACGTAGGATTTCTGTATAGGGGGTGGACTTATAACGAGCTTAGACGAGCTCGGGTGAATGCTGAGGATTTTGTAGTAAAACCCTTCAGCTGATAAGAACTCTAAAACGCCATTGTTGCAGTAAACCTTGTATAGGGGGTTTCCACAGTTATCACTGGTACTAAGAGGGTATGGTACATTCATGGTGCCACATTTCGGGCAAGCATCAAATGCTGATACAATAAAAGTCAAGGAAATGACAGAAATAAATACACCAATCACCATATCTGTAATGTTCAAATCTAGATGATGCTAGAAGAACAAACACTACTCAGAGTTAGGTACCTATTTTATACACATTCATGTATATATATAGCAATCATGCAGCTCTGGGATTATAATATTAACTGCATTATTACCCTATTTGTGACCAGAGATGTTAGTGTCAAAGCATTACTGGCAGACCAACACAGATTTTCATTAGTAAATAGCTATAGAGCAAATATAGAAGAGTAATGCTACAGACACAAACTATTCTACAAACTGTTGATGTGACATACTCCACCTCAGCATATTGATCAACAAGTTGCTTCAATGTAGTCTTCGTCCCCACATAAAAACCTGAGGTGGAGTATGCCACATCAGCAGTTTGTAAAATGTTTGTAGAATAGTTTGTGGCTGTAGCATTATTCAATATAGAAATCAGGTTGAGACTTGAAAGTATTTCTCATAAATTAGGAAGCTGATTAGTCTACTTATTTGTTTAAGTTGCACCTTATAAGTTATTTAATACTAATCCTAAGGGCATTTAGTTTTATTATGTTTGGCCGTGTTATGTTCATCAATGGGGGATGCCATATGCGAATACCTCACCATATTCCCAAAAAATAGTACTCTAAGGACCGTTCGGAGTGTCATATTTAAATTTAATGTAATGTCTTCCGAATTATACTTCAGCGTCAAAAACTAATCTAGAAAAGAAAATATTCTTTTCTAATATTCTTCCCAAACATGACAATCGTGCGGAACTTGGGGTGAAATTTTCCTTTTTCAATAATTTTTATACTACGTTTGGATTGAATGAAATAGAGGACGGAATGGAATGATTTTAAAGTATTTTAAGTGTATGTTTAGTTGTTGATGGTGGTAGGGTGTTGTCATATAATGTCAAAATTATCACATACATCCATTCCATTCATTAGATGAATTTTATTCCACCTTCTTCGCATGGAATAAAAAAGCGAAGGGATGGAATGAATTTTCATTTCATTAGAATGATTTATCCTCCAAAATGATCATCAAATACACTATTTTTATTTTTATTTCATTCATTCCTTCTAATTCATTCCCTCAATCCAAACGTAACATAATAGTTAGACTAATTGAATTTTGTCAAACGTTCATACCAAATAATCCTAGCTAGTTGTAATGGCTCTTATTATAACTGTACTTAAAAGGGCACATAATATATTAAGTAATATGCAAGTGCACTGAGGAAGTGCAGAAAGCAATGGTCTCCACTTCTCCACCACTTGATAACCCTGGCTATATCTGGTTATCAAATGCTACTTAAGGCTTAAGCCAACGCGTGTTAGGGGAAAAACTTATAAAATTAATTCCACTTGTCTAAAGTTTTTTTTCTCGGGTACAGCCATGCCATTTCCAGAAGTGGTGCCTATTAGATCATGATCACACACACATACATATATATATATATACATATATATATATATATATATATATATATATATATATAGGGGCGGAGCAAAAATAATAATTGGGACGGGCTAAAAATATTATAATGCCAAAATTGTACATTTGGATTGAGCGGACCAAAGATATTACAATGTCAAAATTATACATTTGGACTGGGTTGGCCAAGGCTATTCTAATTTATTTACTTTGGACTACATAATTATATAATATATCTAGTAAAAAAAAAAATTGGGCCGGACTATAGCACAAAAGCCGACTCAATGCTCCGCCCCTATTTTATATATATAGTCAGGCTCTCCAGCAAACTATAGATAGCGAACTAAAAACGAACCGACTATAGCGACGTTTTTTCCGTCGCTATAGCATAAAAACCCGGCTTTCTATACTATAGCGACGGAAAAAAACTGTCGCTATAGCCGGTTCGTTTTTAGTTCGCTCCCTGTAATTCGCTGAAGAGATGGACCCTCTCTCTCTCTCTCTCTATATATATATATATATATATAAGTAATGCACACCACCAGTTGCTATTAGAGTTTAAAACTAGTAAACCAGAGCTCAGTTATGTGTCGACAGAATAATGGTTTGACAACTAAAGGATGTTAAAATTAATTTCAGATAAATGAGCGAGGAACTCACATGATATCATGGATATGTACAATACTACTCTCAGGCGATACCTTTCTAAAATAACCAGAAATTTATACAAGCCCCAAACAAACACGACGAACAGATAATTGGGGAATGAGTTCTGCTACCAGAATTAGAGGTAGAATAGATTATGCCGTAAGGCCACAGGTGAGCTAATGCTTTTTAAGTATCTGCAAGAAAATTTGAATTCAATGGGTCAAAAGCATCTGAATGAAGGAAGATTTACCTAAATCATGCTGCTACATGTAATCTAACAATTTCATGCTGTACAAACTTAGGACAATGAACATGCAGTCTACTAAGAAACAAACAAAAGTAAGAACATGAAGCCAATTCATGTCCCGGTTCAACTTCTGTACCAAACAATTTCACAACATTTAACCTTGTCAATGAGCCCCCCACTGGGAAAGATAACTTTCTTCTTCACTGCCCCTTTGTTATTTGTTTAGTTTTACCCGACGGGAAAAGTGCAAAAAAGAAAATCAGAACAAAAGAAACAAAAAGAACATATACGGAGACTACTAATATCTAGCACTTGGGTTTAGACAATCCAGTGTGAAGTCAGCCGAGTCCTAAGAATACCATAGCTAACAGCAAAGAACTCAAGTCTCGAGAAGAACAAACTACACAAGTTCATGAAAGACATTTTCAGAGACGGTGGCTACTGAATTTGCAGGCCTTCACAGATCAATTGAAATAGGAGAAGATAAATGGTATTCATCAACGAACGTTGTCATGAGCAAGTCTTACGGTCTCAGATACAAGATGATTCACAACTGCTAAGTATTGAACTACATTCAGTATTATAAGACAATTCTTGCAGAGATGAAAGAGATAAAAAATCTTTTTAAAAATTTCTAAAACTTAAGATAGAAGTGAATGATTATCACTTCCCTGAACTACCAATTAACATGACATTCTTGAATCTGGATTCAGAAGTGCACTGACTGTCACGTGCCGGGATAACTTTTAGACAGTTTTATACTTTTCACCTCCCTGCTATTGTATATATCATACTCACCTGAAACAAGTTCAAGGTGGGTCGCAAGGGGACAACGTCTCAGTGATAGCAAAGCCACAATTAACAACATTATGCATATGATTTGATTTCCCCCTCCCCCAGGAAAATAATAATATAAAAACTATACAAAATAAGACCTCTACTTGGTTATGCTTTATAAGAACATGTAACATATGTTACAGTGTGTGCTTACAGCTAATTTTGATGCTTACCCACAATCTTTATGTTCTGCACGCAGCAAGTAATAAGTATTCTCCCTATATGACACCCTACTTGAAGATAAAAATAAAAATTACTGGTTAATTTATTGAAGGAAGATCTATGTCTTGTTATAAAGATCCAACCATAAGGTGAACTTACGAACTAATTAGCCATTAGAAAGATTAATTAAGGTTCTGTTTAAGGAGAAAGTATATCTGGGGTTATTAATCAAACATAAACTGTGGACAGAATAAAAAACCAAAAGATTTGGTGATTGTATGTGACTACGTGTCTTGAAAGCATACTAGAAGAATCTCAACGGACTCTTTTACAAGTAACTAAAGTTCTGCTTAAGAAGTAAGTATATCTAGGCTTAGGAATTGATATAACATAACTTGCAACTTTAATAATAAACCAAAACATTTGGGGATTTTATGTGTCTTGAAAGTGTTCTCAAAGAATCCTAAGGGCTCTTATTTTCCAATCTGAAAGGTTCCAATAAGCTAATGCTATCTCTATATATGAAAGAGAAGGAAAATATAGGTCTCACTGATGACTAGATAACTGACAGGCTATCTCTTCTTTAGCTCTGCATGTTCTTTATTACTGAATGATTAAGCTATATGTTTAATCACAAACATCATTTGACATAACATTTAAGAAAAAGGTTATCGACATCAGCTTACTATCGATATGGAACTAGACATATTTTCACTCGTCATGTTTAGTCAGCCGGAGAAGGAAACCAAGGAGAAAAGCAAACTAGACACATTCAAGGGGGAAAACATCTTAACTAAACTCAACGCCTTTATCACAAATTAGTCGGAATAGGCTGAAAATGAATCCATATTTAAGCGTAATAGTACGAACTATGAAGGCAAGGAGAAAAACCTAGAACAACTAACCAATAAAGCATTGTCTTACTCTGGTCACAAATAAACCTAACTGGATCAATATATATCCTTAAATAGTTACAAGAGAGATCGTTCTTCAGCTGCTCATCCTTTCTGAGGGTCAGAACTATTTATAATGCATCAATCAACTTCATACTAGAACAATCCCTCTCCTGCCAACAATAGATGACAGCATTGTTACCAAGATAGAAGAACCACTAAAATACACCAACTTGATTAAAAAAATACTGCATTTGTCCCAAAAATTCAATGTTTTTCAATCCAAATGTGGTAGTAAAGGGATTACAACAGTACCCTATTAATGGAACATGTCACCTTGAAAAAAATAGTATACAGGTGAAAACTTACGCAGTTCGTCCAAAGAAATACTGCTGGAGCTTTCTCCTGCTTTTATAAGGCGAATCCTCCCTACAAGGGAAACACAGAAAATCACAGTGTGAGGATGTTCTCTTAACTAGTAATTTATCTAAAATTAAATATTCCATATAATATATTTTGAATACATTCCATAATAAGCTTAAAATTTAAACCCAATTTTTTTTCAGTATAAAGATGTTAATGATACTTTTTCACTAGTATCTTTGCCAGGTAGTCATTAGAACTTGATCTTACATTCATATTCATAATAGTCACCAACATAAATGTTAGAGACCTCCAAACCACATCTTATATTTGTAACTTATATTCTTTTATTGGACCAGTTATCTTTTTATCATACAAGATACGGCCCAAGTCAACTAAACCATTAGGAACAATTACCGGTGGGGTAATTCTTTCGCTACAAAGTTCCTATCTAGCCATATTATCATCTAAATAACAGAACGTCAGTAGCAGAACCAACAAGAGCAACAGCAAGAAATTTCTGCAAGTTTAGGAAAATATATAGTTGCTCCATTAACTTATCAAAAAAACATTTAGTTGCAGCACAACAAATACAATTATAGCATAGCACAATTTACAGCAAGGACATTAGAATGAGCCAAAGGCAAAAATAATCTCAAGAAGATTGAGAACAAAATAATGCATGTTCACATACCATCACGGCGCAAACAAATCTCTGGTATGTTTTTAACTGTACCATTGATACTGTCATTATATACTCTAGTTTCAATATCACCCTCCACGTAAACTGAAGAGCTGCAAGAATAATCCAATATCAAAAAGGAACAAGATACAAAAGAATTTTACTAGGTAGAAACTATGGTGTTACATACTTTTTGACAAGTTGTTGGACTGCATAAGCCCCAAGTGCATCATTATGAACAGCGATTCTATGCCACTGAACTGGTTTTGGCAAGTCCTTAGATCCTAAAATTCTTTGATCATACATTCCCCCTGTCCCAACCGTAAAGATAGTTACAGTTCGACCGTTTCTCAGAATCTTTTGCACTGGAACTTGTCCAATTTTTCCACATATAATTGCCTGCATAACGCGTGACACTAAGAAAATGAGAATTATTGCCATCAATTGGCAACCAAGAGAACTGAGGATAAGCTGTTAGAATTGTGTTTTGAATTATGGTTTTGACATGGCTTTGTGCTTAAGAAAAATAAAAATGCAGCTCAACAACCAAACTTATTGTTAGCCACACTTGAGTTCGACGTTTCTCTATTATTATCCTAGGTTCAAAAAAACAAAAGAGTGTATGGCCTACAATGATAATGCATTTTGTTCAATACATTTCTTAACATCTCACATCAAATATATGAGACATTACAGTTTAGTGTGTACGTCGATGGAAAAATCCAGTTACACCAGAAGAATCATGTAATACTCTCAGCCATGCTGCTGACTCGCAATCAATTCTTCTAAGTTTTCTACATGTACCTTCCAATGCTATGAAATAGAGAATTGATCCATTTAACTCAAAAGAGAATTTAAAAATCCAATAGATTCATATATCTATCATTCTTAACTATACAATCATAGTGCCATGTACCTTATGCACACCACGAAAACCCCAACCCCTTCTGGGATCCACACTCTGCGGCTGTAACTCTGGTTTCTGGGGAAGAAAGTCATCATCAAATTCTTCATTTTCATTACTCCTTACAACAGCATCATCATCAGCATCAATGTCACAACCAGAAGAGCCAATCGAGTACAATTTTGAGCTTCCTTGCACACCCATCACTACAAATCATCAAAATCCACCATATAAAATTGAACCAATGCAATTCACTCCCAAAAAAATTAGAATAACTGTAAACTAATTCCTGTTATGCCTACCAGATGTTCGGTAAAAGTCCTCTAAGAAAAAAATATGATCACTGTGTGTATATTGCAGAATAACTAAAAAATGTTTTAGAGCTAAACCCAGATAACAGAAAGAAGATAGGTACAGCAATCCTAATTTATATCAGTTATGTTAACAGCAATATATGAGTGTAATATACCTATACATATAAATATAATTATTTATATATAGAGAGACAGATACCAAATGAAGAGGTGATTCTTGTAGGGAGCTGAGAATTTTAAATGCTTTGCGATTCTCAGAGCGAGTGAACTCATTATCAGCCAAGAAATGTATCAAGTATTTCAGTAAGACTGAACTGAGAAGAGCAATAACGAAAGGGGTGAAGAAGGGTTTTAGAAGGCTTTCGGGTGCAAATACGGGTGCACAATGGATCGGGTTAGGTACGGATCATATTATAGAAAATTGATATTATGATTTAATTATGGAAATTGATATTTACATATGACTTTTTGATATTTACACATAAAAACTGTCACGGTAGATCTTACATGGCTACATTAATGGATAAATGTTATAAAAATAAGGCTTAAATATAAATTACTATCCTAAACTATTGACTTTTTTCACTTCGGTGATTAACCTTTTATTTTTTTTCAATCAGGTCATTAAACTATTAATTTTTTTCACTCTGGTTCAATTGAACATGTTACGTCATAAAATTATGACATGACTTGAACACTTGGCATATAAAAGCTAATGTGTACTTAAAGTGTAATTAATTTATGACTTAAATATAAATTACTACCTCAAACTATTGATTTGTTTCCACTTCGGTGATTAAACTGTTGTTATATCTATATATTTTTTAATTTCTTAATGATAATTATTTGTTTTCCTATTAAATTTTTAAATTTAGATATTAATGATAGTGAATAATATTTTTATTATTACTTAGTTTTTATCTTTTTTAAAAAATTACCTCTTAAATTAGATGTTTTCATTTTAAAAATATGTTAAACTTATATTGTTAAATTTTAATGTTATATTGCATTTATGTCCTTTTAATTTTTATAAAATAATTTAAATTTATAATAAAATGAATCTTCTTTTAACACATCATCAGTCACACTCTGTGTTAAAGTCACGTCATCAACTTAAGACGAGACAACTTCAATTGAATTAAAGTAAAAAAAAAAATTAACAGTTTAATCACTTAATTGAAAAAAACTTAAAGGTCAATCACCGAAGTAATAACAGATCAATAGTTTGAGGTAATAATATATATTTAAGTCTTAAAATAATTACAATTTGAGTACACATCAGTTTTTACATGCCACGTGTTCAAGTCACGTCATCAATTTATGACGTGACAAGTTCAATTGAACCAAAGTGAAAAAAATTGATAGTTTAATGATCTTATTGAAAAAAATTAAAAGGTTAATCACCAAAGTGAAAAAAGGTCAATAATTTAGGATAATAATTTATATTTAAGCCTAAAAATAACAATTTTTTACTTGTAAAAATTTTGTTTTACAACATCCATCTTTTTTGTACCATAATTATTAATATTTTTTTAGAATGCTGGAACAAAGTTCAAGACATATACCAACTCTGTAACACCCCCTTTTCGAAATATAAAGAGAGGTTACTCAAAACACAACAAAATTAAATGAAAACTCTATGTCACGAAGGAATATTCTTTATAACCAATAAATATCAAAAGGTCAAACTAGAATAAATGTCAAACTGGCCCAAACCATAATCTGAAATAATTATTACAATTTCGAACAAACTAAGGATAAGAATACGAAATCGAAAAATACAGCATGAGCCAAATGCCCAGTACGGATAAGAATACAAGAATAATGAAATGAAATAATTAACTCAATAAGAAGAACTGAACTGAAACGAACAAAACTAACACAATGAAATAATAGGCTGAATCAAATGGCTGAGTGTTATTTCATACCGAGCTCAAAATAAAACAGAAATATACCTTGCCACACAGGCAAGTCAAATAATGTCACACAGGCAAGTCACACACATTGGACCGCGAATCCAATGCATGCAAAATTGAAATGCGTGTTTGGTACAAACATTGCCACTCGCAGAACAGAAAACTAGAGTCGATCCATACGCCTCTCACAACAAAACACCAAATGACCAACTCCACTAAAATATACTTAATATATATATATATTAGTATATTCAAAATAATATATTTTTATTTTTATTATAATTTTTTAAATAATATAATATTTTGATATATTTAACACTCCAAACCCATATTAAAACATTATTTACATGTGCATTCTTGATTTAGGTTAATTGATTAGGTTATTTTAGGAGGCTATGAGAGGTGGAACTACAAAAGCGACTAGGTTATCTTACTAGGTTATCTACCTAATAAGTTTTTATAGAATATATTCTTGACGGCCCCAGTCCCAAATCAAAACATATGGACCAATAAGATGCTGCGACAAATACTATCATGGCATTACATTAATCAATGATACGATCTGATTTCGAAATTTGACCCGAATAACACTCTTAATTTGATACGATCTGATTTCGAAATTTGACCCGAATAACACTCAAAACACCGATAAAATAAGAGTTCTTCCCCGGCGACCGGACAGTGGCAACGGGCCTATTGATCGGTTTAAATTTTATTTTATTTTTCTATTGGCTTTCAAAAAATATATCTTCCAATAGAAAAAAAAAACGGCCGCTAGATCGTTGCCGGTTAGCCTAGAATTATTGTAAAAATAAATGTTGGATGTAAAAGGCTGTAAACTTGAGCACAAAGCACACAAATGTTGCTCACAAATCCACACTAGGTTTTGCCAGTAGCACAATCCTTGAGGTTGTATTGAACTTGTTAGTTTATCAAAAACAAAATAACAATAAAAAAAACATAGCAAATCTTAGGGGAGGGGAGGGAGGGGAGGGGGGGGGGGGGGGGGGGTGTTCCCCAAGGCAACAAAAGGAAAGAGAAGTATACAAAAATACCACTTGCTCAGTTGTACACTGTTGCACCTTCATCGATTATGGGAAATGACAAAGCAAAAGATAAGGCAATTTGCCCATAAGCAACAATATATGATATTTGGTAATTAAAATGAAAAAAAGGTATACTTAAACCAAGAATCAATAAGATTTGGTAATAAATATATGAACATGGGTCCAGCCGGAAACCTGCATTGCCCACAAAACTTCAATTTCACCAGTTCAAAGATTGGAACTAATCGGAGTCGGCAAAAATTTGATCCTCGACACAAATCTGACTAAAAGATGGTAGGGAGGGGGGAGAGAGAGCTATGCTGGATCTAATACTCAATTTAGAACAGTAATTTTTCCTTAAATTCCACATCCACTCTATTTGACAAAGATTAAACTTGATGACTGAAATTGAAGTTCCAATACTTCAAAATAGTTAACCACCCCGTGGAGGAACCCTGGATGATGACCAAGTTCTTTGGCCACCACGCCACCTATCACTACTGGGTGGGGGCGCACGATCATCAATTCGGCCACTGCCCCAACGGTCAGGTTCTGCAGGTGGAGCCTGCCCTTCAGTTCGCCGGAACTTAGGCACATACTTTCCAGGATTTGGTGCTGCAGCAGCAGCTGCTGCTGCTGCTGGAGAAGCAACCGCTGCATCCAGTGGACGAGATCCACCAGGAAGTTCAGAAGGCCTAGCGGGTACTTCACTTGCTCTCCTCCTTTCTTCAATTTCCTGTTCTTTTCGTCTCTGCTTCTCTGCAATTTCATCCAACTTCGCCTTATGCTCGGCTTCCTCTTTCTTACGCCTTTCAGCTTCTGCAACTCACAACATGCCTCGGTATCAAGACTCAAACCAACAAATAAGGCATCAGAGATTCATAAGTTTTGGATTTATGCAATGTATTTAATCCAGAAACAGCAAGTAATTAATATATACGAGACAACTCTAGTTATTCTCTTGGGTGTTTCTCTTTTTTTTTTGGGTGGTGGGGGGGGGGGGGGGAAGGGTGTTAATGTTCAAATATAGGACCTTATTTGAAACGAAAGCAAGCTCCAAAATATTTGGAGTCAGGTTAAAGGTTAAATGACCAAAATGGTATGAATCTTTTTCTTGAAACCTCAACAAATTAACAAGTTGTTAGATCAAAGACTGTACCTTCAAGCTTGCGGGCTTCCTCCTCTTCATGTAGCTTTTTCAGCCTTTCCTCCTCAACACTAAGATAAAACAACATTTTCCTCTTAATCTCCCTCTCCTCCTTCCGGCTCTGAAGGATTTGGTTAATTCGCTCATCCCTTTCCACTCTCAATCTGTCATACTCTGCTTGCCGACTGCTCACAACTTTATCCTGAAATTTTGTCTGCAGAAAACAATCACACATACAACATACGAATTATTAAATATGTGACAACAGAAGGAAAAGTTAAGCGTCCACAATCCTCAGATAAGTTTGGTATGAATTTGGCAATAAAATGAAATCAAAATGATAAACACAACACAAGTTTTTTATTATGTCTGATTCAAACAATCCACGTTCCCAAAACTATTTAGTTATGTAGTACAGCAACACAATGTGAACTGTAACACAACCTTATTGTCCAATATCCTTAACAGCCTATTCTTCTCTTTAAGGTCTCCATCATGACGCTGCCTGCTTAGCTCGATCTCTTGCTGCAAAGTAGCATATAAAACATCAGTTAGTAATTATAAAGGGCTAATAATACAATGGGAAAGTAATTTACAATCAGAATCAATGTGATGTCAGATATCAAAAAAAAATACAAACAAACAAAAACATATGAGATGTAAAAATACAAGTTGTTTGTTGTACAAGCATTTAAAAAACTTAACCAAGGAGAAGCATGAATCTTTTGACCTAACAATTGTACAAATAGAATGTGGAAAAATTCAAACCATACCTGCTGTTCATGTTCATGAAGCACCCTTTCTTCTGCGAGACGACATTGAAATGCAGTTTCAATCAAAGGGGCTGCCTCTTCTCTTTTTGCTCTTTCCAGATAATCCATTGTTTTACCTAGTTTTTGCAATCTTTTCTCCATTTCCTGCCTTTCTTTGAGTTGTTCATTTAGCGCCAACTCCATCAACGATTGCTTTGTTACCTTTTCCTGAATACCCAAGCAAATGTCAAGTTTGGCTCCCCTGGTTTTGTTAAAAGATTAGACAAAAAAATAAAATTACTCACTCCCTCCATGATCGGCTTCTTCCCCTTCTTTTTGCTACGCTTTTCAGCCTCCTGAAGTAAAGCATGTGCTTCTTCAAGCTCCCGCTCTTCTATTTCCCTAAGAATCCGTTGATTTTTCCTCTGCTCATACTCGGACTGCAAGCCTTTTCTGTTCTGCCTCTTCAGTTATTTTCTGTAGCTTTAGCCTTTTCGATTCTTCCTCCCGTTCCTACAAAAAAAAAAAATTTAAAAAGTAAGCAATTGCCAAAATACAAAAAGGAAAGAAAATTTTGATCAGAAAGCTTTTAAATGGCAGAAATCTACTTTAGATAGTTTGAACCAGTAATACCATTTCCAGAAGATGACGTTCTTGCTCTTCCTTCCCTTTCTCTATAATTGATTTCCGAGCAAGAAGCTTTTTGTGTTCTTTATCAATAACCTCTGCTAAAGTTGGCAGCATTTCTCCTAGCTTCGATATTTTCTGTTCAGGAGGGTATATCATTGCCCTTGATTTATTCAAGGATTCAGCAAATATGGTCAGGTGATCACGCAAACCATCAGATTCAAGACCCTGAAAGTAAAAAAACATCAGTAACCTGGCAATTAATATCAAGCTGATGCATTAAAAAACCTAGCTATAACACCTGGGGTATTAAAAAGACAAAGGAACAGTCAATGGATCAATTACATTCTAGGTTCCGGCACAATATTAACCAAGAAAAATAATTGCTTGAGACAGACGAGGGCAGAACCATTATTTAAAGCACAATTTATCAAGTCCAGACAATATACATATGCATGCGCTATTACTGGGAAAAATTAAAATCAGAACAGGTGCAGAACCAGGCTCGACATAATATATTTTGTCACTGGACAAGCATAGGCTTATGGGTTTTATCCGTTTATGTTGAAACACATGAACAAGGAAAACTTCGAGATAATGGAAAGAACAGGAGAAACATAACACCATTGCTGATTTCATATTTTCAGTCTTTACAGGAATGCAATCAGCCAGTTATATAAAGGCAAACAAATCAAAGCTAATACCTATCCTTTTCTCTAGATGCACTTGTTATTTTAAGGGTCAAGAATAGGGACAACATTAAATTACTGGAGAGCAAGGACAATGATTGATATTAAGCAATTATGTTGAAACACAGGAAAAAGAAAACTACAAACTGATGGAAAGATTAAGAGAAATGAATATATTAAAAGAGATTCATAACACCATTGTTGCATTCATACTTAGAGCCTTAACGAAATTTAATTTCCCTATTATATAAAGGCAAGAAACTCAAAATTTAACGTTATTATCTGGAACCCGTTTGTAACCACAATGTTAAGTCACAATAACCTTCCCCTTTTTTCCTAGATGCAGTGGTGATGGCAAGGTCAAATGGAACAAAATTAATTACTGGAATTCTGCAGTCTACATAACAAAATTACCAAGACTCTATATGCATCCAAAGAGCATCAGCAATGGATTTATTGCCAGTTTGGCACATGGTTATAAGAAACAAATATAATGGTACTGACTCACCAAATTACTAAATATAACAGCACCCTTCATATGGTCAACTTTCATTGCAACAAAATTATGTTTGACTGCATCTACAGAGAGTTTCTCTACAGCAGGGAAATCGGAAAATGGAACCATCTTGGATAAACTCTCAATTTTCATTGTCTGAAAAACCTGAGACACCTGGAAATTTTAAAAAAATATAATAAGCAGCATAAAATTGAGGATTGAAGATATGCAGAAGCGATCCTATCTTCAACTAGTAACTACAAAGTGAACAATAAAAAATATTTACTTGCTGCAGCAATCTTAGAGTGGCTAGCTTCTCCAGTGCAGGAACATACTGAGACAGTTGCACATCTGGTACAGATGATGCTGATGAAATCTTACCCCCAACTTTTGAGATCTTTGTCAACAAAGGTTGGACTTTTGATGCCAGGTCTAGAGGGAGAAATTCATGCTCCAAAAGATGATAAAGATCTTTTACTTCCTGAGTAACATAGGTCATTACGCCTTTCGAAACCTGTAACAAACATCAAAATCAGACAGTGCGGAGAATATTTCACCTGGTTTAGCTTTTCATTCATAAGAAGCAAGATAAGCCACATTCTACGTACCAATAAATGGCTAAACCAATTCTGTTTAAAGAAACAATGTTGATGATCTTTTAAACATATAGTATTACAGATTGAAAAGCTTGTGAAGAAAAATACCAAGGTCAGGCAATGTCAAGAATATGACACTCCTGTTTAAGGGCCGAACTTATAAGTTGGTTTGGTCAAATCAACTTATAATTGACCAACTTATAAGTCATTTTTTACTATTTGGTGTTCGGCCATGACTTAATTTTTAACTTATAAATTGACTTGCAAGTTGTTTTTGAGAACAATTTCTTACTTCTCAAAAAATGACTTATAAGTCATTTTAAATAAGTTTGACCAAATGTAATGACTATTCATTCTACCCTTCAACTCTTTCACAAATTACATCTAATTTCTCTATTTATATTTCTCTCCCACTCTCTCCACTTCTCTCTCCTGCCTCTCCCTCTCCTTTTTCTCTCTTCCTCCATCAATTTTTAATTTGAATTTTTTAATTGATAATAAAATTTTAAAAATAATAACTAATTTATATAATTCTTTTCTCAATATTAGTTTAAGTTTTGCTTTCCTTTAATTATTTTGAGTTTTGCAAGTCTCAAAATGTAGAAAGAACAATAAAATTAACAAAATGAGAATAATATTAATAGTAATAATAATATTGATTAATAACTCTTGGATATTATGTTTAGGGGTGTAAATGAGTCGAATCTCAGCGAACACCCTAATGCTCAGATTCGGCTCTACTCAAAAAATTCGACTCGGATTCGATAAGGAATTTCTAATTTTGCGCCATATTCGACTCGGATCCTTTCTCGAACCTACTCGACTCTTTTACAAAATGAGTTACTCATGAGCCTTCATTCAAATCGAGTTTCGAATATGAACCATTTCACTTAATATTGAACCACTACATACTAATTGATTACTGAACTAATATTTATATATAAAAGTAATTTATGTAAAGAAATTATAAAAAATGTAATGCGAATTAACAATCAGTTCATTGATTTATTTAAGTACAAGTTTACACAATTTAATACTACACTTTATAAATTATAAAGATTGATACAAATATCACATATTTAGCTTGTTAGTATGGATCAGACCAATATTCGAATATGATCCATCGAGCAGGTATCGAGTATGGTTCGAAAAAAAATATGAAATAATCGAACCTTAATCTAAGCGAACACGGGTATACTTGAATTCGACTCGTGAATCATTAAACAGAAAACGAGTATGGATCAGATTCGAGTTTTAGATCATATTTTTGAACCAATCTAAAGTCGAGTACCGAGCTACTCTGCTCGGCTTACACCCCTAATTATGTTAAAAAAGAAACAAAGAAAAACTCGTGGATATTGAAGTTATGGTTCTTTCTAATGTTTTATTAGTGTTGGAATGGTGATTCTTATGATGAAATGTTGAATCAACGTATTTTTTTATTAATTTACATTTTAGTAATCTTTACGATTTATATCAACTTATAAGTAATTATCAGCCACACACCTTCATAGTTCACAACTTGTTTTAACTTAATTTCTAACTTATAAGTTAAAGTGGTGAGGAACACTTCTCTTATAAGTCAAAACTAAAAATGACTTATAATTCACTTTATGTTTTAACTTATAAGTTGCTTTAAAATAAGGCATCGCCGTACGGGCAATGTTCATTCACCAATATAGAGCATTATAAACACAACTAAAGGTACAAATATATCTACCACTTTACTTCTGGTTTGGAGATGCAAAGTTGGAGACTAAGAAGATTGTACATCAAACCCAAGTTTAGGAGTATAAACTAAGCAAGTTAGGCAAAGTTGATGCCCAAAGTAATCTCGGTCCGCATGGAATAAAGGGGCAGCACGGCCGCCAAAATGTATCTACCAAACCAGTTTTAGTATTCAGTATAAGCTCCGCCATTCATGTTAGGTGGGCACATTATTCCAATTTTCATCTTGACAAAGGTTCAAGCACCAAGACACAAAGGTTTCCAAAAAGCCTAGGAAATGAGGCAATGGGGCAATAAGGAATTCAAGCAACAGTTCAATTATGGCTCACAGAAAGCCAAAAATGTACACAAAGTTTGAAATAGGAGGTACCAGAGTTGCCATAAAAGAACTAATAGGGTAGCAAATGGTGTCTTGGTAAGAATGTTATGATACATGATACACTTCCATTCTGTAACATCAAATTTGGAGACAAAACAACTGTTTCTTACTTCCCTTACTTAGTTGTTACAAGATGAAGTATAGATAGCTACAAGGATAAGTGAGGATTGAACTACAAGCACATATCAAGTCATCAACGTACTACTAAATATAAGGTGATATAAAAGTTGGACATTTTACTTGCTACCAGAAAACCATATCCATATCCATAAAGTTTTACCAGAAAACCATATCCATACCTCAAAAGGTTTTAGCAATATATTTGGAAGCCTACCCCCAGTGCACCAGCATTTTACATAACATGGCGCACCATGTTCCCATTCCCATTCCGTGAATCAAAATGAGTCATGTTTAAGGTAAATATAAATGGTGTGCAAATCATTAGACACACTATTAAGAACCATATAACAATGTGTCAAATAAACATTATACAAAAATATTAAAAGCTCTAATACAAATATCAGTTACATCTCAAATATTATATGTCAATCAAGAAAAATGTAGAGAATCACAATTCACACAACAATCACATAGAAAATTAAAATAATTACAATTAATTATACTACAATTCACAGTGCACCAACAGAAACCCAGAGAATTTACAAAAAGGGGCCTGAAAAATATTCCTACTTTCCCTTATAAAAATTCCAGCAATTATAACTATTACGCAAAGAAACAACACTGCAATAACAGGAAACAGAAATATTATAACAATTGCAGAACAGGGGCTGCCGAGATGTACAAACTCTGATTTCAGATTTTAGGTCAGTAAACAGTTACTCCAATATTTCACTTTATTCCAGTTATTATTTTAGGGGGGGAAAGCAGCAGAGAAGAGCAACTTCAAGTGAATAAAGGGATTCCTAAACACTGTACAAGTGGTTTCATCATGAATTTTTTTCCGCTTGTTAGAGCCTTATTTGTTTGTTTAGTCAGCTCCATGGAGAAAATTTAGTGCTTCACATTCTATTGCAATAAAAGAATCACCATCATCAGCAGTCATCATGATATATTTTTGAAAATTTTCAACCAAGCTCACCTTGGCAACGCCTAGATCCTGACTCACAGGCTCAAAAGGAGCAGGCCTCATTAAACACACTATTGCTCTACCTAAGCCATAGGCCGCCCAGCAGCTTAGTATGCCTTGTCTTGGGCCTAGGCACCGACTACCTGGATATTCATTGACTGATGGAGTGATAGATACATCATACATCCTCATTACAGAATCCAAAAATTGCCAATGTATTATTGGATACATTAAAAACCTCATTAAGTAGATATTTTTACAAATTGAGGTATTGCCTCCATCAAACACTAAGTAGCAATTAATATTAAAGTGTTGGGCACATATTTTAAGATGTACCAAAAACTATCTACATATTATATTTATCAAATTTTTTTTAAAAAAATATTAAGTTTAGTTATCACATTCTAATAAATGCTCAACATGTTTATATATTATATTTTCGACAATATCACAAATAATACATAATTGTATTTTTGGTAACAAAAAAAAAAGCTACCACAAAAAATTGGGAAGGAGGGAGTATTATAAACACAAGGCTTAATGACGAGTAAGATCAACAACATGAAACACACAACTAATGATAAAATGGTAATGATAACATAATATAAGGTCACGAGTTTTAGACATCCAAAAAGGAAATGGAGACAACTAAGTTGGGGCAGAGAGAGTGCTAACTACAGTAATGACTCTCTTTAAAGTTTATCATGGAAATTATCTAGCATATTAAATATAAAAACACAATTGGAAGGAATAAAGCAAATAACTAACATGAATTTATTTTTATTTTTTTGCTTGAATCATTTTCCATGACCCAAATACAGATCAAAATGCAAAACTTTGGATGCATTGAAAATCCTCAAACCAAGACCAACCCTATGCTTAAATACCAAAGTAACCAAACAGACCAAGTTTCTGCCTATTTTGCCTGCGCATATCATCAACATGGTTCAACAAGTATAGTTTAAACTCCCAGCTGTTCCAACACAATCTTGGGCTACCACTGTTAAGACGAATTTGGCAAGAAAACCACTGATATGAAAATATAATAACTAGCTGTCAAACTTATGTACTTTTATGATTATGCCGCACTTGAAACATTCAAAAAACGTTGTTGACAAGAAGCAGGCCATTGCCACACAAAATGTAGGAGGGTAGACTCTCGTACAAACCCCATTCCATCCCTGACCCTCAAACAAAAAAAACACCAGAATAGCATAGGATACTTGAGGGATTGGAAGATAAAATACATAAGCTTTAGAGGACATGAAACCGGTACTCTTAAACTTACCAATTCTGTGAGAAGAGATGACCGTGAAAGCTGTAGAAAAGAAAAGAATTTTAGAACAAAGAAATTGTTACATAAAAATTAAACTATGAGGAATCTCAATGAGTGGATGAGAATACCATGTCTCTACCCTCGAGCTTAGTTTCAAGATGGAATCCAATAAGATTTGACATCCTTGCATTGCGCTCCTTCTCATGTTCAAGTTCCACATGAGATGCCCTACGTGTGTAGTCATAGGGGGGAACCGATAACGCAGCCAAAAGAACAGAGGATGCTATGAGCTGCAAGTCCTTCTGAGTAAGGTTCTTATTGAAGCTTTTCTGAAGTTGGAAAAGTTTAAACCATGCATACGCATGATAAAGATGACTAGAGGAGATCCAGAAGATCTCCGTTAGTTTAGCATAATAAACAACCATCCAGGATGTTTTTGGCATTTTCTTCACCATGCATGTCAATCCATAGATATCTTCCACGGAACGGAAGGCTTCCTGCAATCAACAATACAGGGCCAAACAACAATTAACAAATATCAACAATAATGCACCACAGCTATAGAAATTACTATGTGCCAATACAAATCTCACGGACTCATATCATAATATACCAACCTGCCAAAGTTCAAGTTCAGTAGCAATCTTTAATTGCTCAAATCTGGTATCGAGATAGAACTGCATGCTTTCAGGGGCGGAAAGATCAGGGCGGTCTCTCTGGTCTCTGTATTTGTTAAGATTTGCCAAATGATTCCTGATGATCTCACACAGCCTACGAAACTCCGTAGTACGTTTGTATTGCTTGCAAAACTGAAAAGCACGGTGTGCAGTATCCTATAGACAAACTTTCAGCATCATTAGCTATGCTCATTCATGATAGATGAATGTGTGCATTCTTGAATCGGACATTGTTTCTCAATGAAACCAATTGATATCAAATAGAAACATTCATCTATCAACACTTCAGTTAGCACCAACTGCAGGATTACACCATACCAATTTAAGTTGTAAACACAACTCCAATATTCTGACCAGCAGAATTCTAAGAATTCTAAGAAGGCAAATACAATTGCAGCTGGATGTGTTTTTTGCCCAATACTCTTCCTATGTAACCACATTTTAACGCAAGAAAACGGAGGGGAGAGTTTCCACAATTGCAATAAGTAAATCTATGACAGTAACAAATAAAGCATGCTTCATATATCATGCAAGAATGTCTACTTGAGTCTCAATTATTCTGTATTATGTAACAAGCAGCCTTCATCTCCTAAATGTTTGCGGGTTAATTCACTATCTTGCAATGCCTTCAACCACTTGCTAGAGTAGGACGAAATCACTTTTTTGTTTGGAGTATCATTCCTTCTTCACGTATTTTTCTAATCATTATATATGATTGATATAGTTAGGTGTTCAAGAGTTTGTACATTTGGAAACATTGCAATCTCAATATTCAGTATATGGATACAGTTGGATCTTAGTTTGGATGACATTGTGTAGCATGGGACCACTGTGGTAGGTTGGACTTACATGGAGCCAAAGATCCCCAAACTCATATTATACAGAAGCTATTGATAGCACAACACCGTTTACATCACAGAAACAGAGTCCCAGTTTTATATTCCCAAAACTTTACCCAAACAAGCCCCGTGTAAACCTACCTTTATTGTTACCTTTGTCCCTCCAGATTAATACTCCATTAGAAAAATTGATGTAGAACACATGCTTTGAGTCTAATTTAGTTAAACTTAGAACTAAGATAGGTTTCTTTTGTTCTAATACGTATTCGCTTATTAGGGATGTTGGGAGTTTAGGGTATGTAGATATTATTTGTAGTTAAATATAAGCTTTTCCCACGGCCAAAATACTAGAAGTTCAGGTACAAGATTAAAAGAATTAGGAAAATAGATAAGGCAACAACGAATTTACTACAGTTTTGACAAAATTATTGCTCAAAGGAAGAATTACCGCATAAAGTGCCATTAACTTGGAGTTGTTCCTCAATATTTCAAGAACTGTTCTATATGTCTCCCACAAGAATTTAAACCACGGGGTGACAAGCTCGCGATCAGATCGATCCTTTCCTTTTTCTCCGCTGACATAACTTAGCATAAGATCTTCTGGCCTATTATCAGCTTCTAGGTCATCGACGTCAAGAGCAGCTTCTAAGGCCTGTGCCTGACTACGGGCTGACTCAGCTCTCTTGGTGGAAAGGTCCATGAAGTGCTTTATGACCTCCTCCAATGAATTAACATTCACTTGCTGACATACTATGCGGTACTGAATTAACCCATCCTTAGCAAACCTCCCTCTTCTCATGTCCACGCAAAGCTCAATATACTTGAACATAATCTTCTCATGTGTCTTCTGCCATGCCCGATACCTCTTTGAGGTGATCAAATCATGAAGTGCTTGCAAAGCATCTTGCTTCTGCCCCACATTAATCAACTCTGTACCATGCATTATCAAAGGTCAGTACAACAACATAGACTGAAGCTACAATTAAAGTAAAAAGGACTGAGCGCTGCTTCGACAGTTTTGATGCTCAGATCCATAAAAGAGTCCCCTTTAGACTTATTTTAAGTCCATTTAGGGCATTTTTATAATTCAAATTTGACATGAATTCATTATATTTTAGTCAAAACAATCATGGATATTGTATAATACTATCTAAAAAGCACTACTAATAACAAAAAATATTGTTTTAGCACTTAAATAAATTCATATCAATTTTAAATTTTAAAAATTGGCAAATTGGCAATAAAAGTCAAGATGTGACTTTTTTGTGGAATCGAGGGAGTATATATGGTTAAGAAAGGAAACTTTGCAACTTACCTTCAGCTCGCTTCAAAGCATTCTCAGGCTTCGCAAAGGTAGCCATATCTACTTGCTTGATATTATGCCTGCCGATGACCCAGGGAGTGTCAACCAACAATAACACACTAAATGAACCAAAAAGACGGAAGCAAAGGAGACGCTGAAACATAACCAAATTTCTTAGAGATATTGATAAATTGTATATGCAAGAGCATAGCCAAAAATAAAAATTAAATAAACAGGAAACAATTGGTATAATTACGATTGGATGAAAACAAATTTATAGTTGTATGTAAAATTAATCAACCAAATCAAGATAAATGTCCGAAACCCAAAAGCAAACCGTCCAACAAAAATTGTCGATTTAACTCGATAATATCAAGAACTATAAAAAAATTTAAAATTAGCCTAAGAAAAGTTCAAAAAAAATAATTTACTTTTATATAGATCTTCGAAATTACGAAGATCGAATCCCTATACAAAGAGAAAGATTGGCGGCGTTACCTTCAGCAGCCGCTCAAAGCCTCAAAGAGTGTATCAACTTCAACCTGAATCAGCAGCCGCTGTTGTTGCGAAAGTGAATCAGAGAACTGAACTAGTTAGGGTTTGGTCTTTTAATAAAATACAAACTGTCCCTCAGTCCTATAATAATTACAATTGCCCTTCCACTTTGTTTCTGAGTTTGACAGTCCTATAATAATTACAATTGCCCTCCCGCTTTGTTTATGAGTTTTGGACGGAAAGTAAAAGAAAAGATTAGAAAATTTAAATTAGAATAAAAAAAAATTAAAAATTAAAAAATTTTATTTGTGTTGTTTTTGAGTTTTTAATATAAAATAATAAAAATTTTAAAAATTAGGGACATGAGTTGTAATTTAAAATTTATTATATTGAAAGTCAAGGATAACGTGAGAATTATAAAAATATTACTTATTCCAATTTATTTTTCGTCCAAATCAGGCCAATTGCAAGTTTTCTATCCGTTTGTTTCCATTTCCGTTTATTAAAAATCTAAGAAACATAGGAATTGGAAAGAGAACTTAAATTTTCCGTCAATTTCTTTTCTTTTCTGTCCATTTTAAAACTCAAAAACAAAGCGTTCAAGTATTTTAAGTTGAAAATTGGCCTGCAAGTATTACTCCATTAACTCCCTGTTTCTGAGTTTTGGACCAAAAATAACATAATAGAAAGCTTAAATTAGAACATAAAAGAAAATAATATAAAATTTGAATTTTTTCTTTGCGTTGTTTCTGAGTTTTTAATAGAAAAGAATAGAAAATTTAAAAAATTGTTTTATTTCGTTTTTGAGTTCCAATTAAAAAGAAAAATATTACTTTTACAAATTTACCCTTTTATTAATTATAACCATTGAACCATGAATAAAAATATACAAGATAAATTTAATGAAAGGAAAATTTTCATAATTAAATACAAATATTCAAATAAATATTAAACAAAAACTACTTTTACAAAGTCATTGTCATACCATACCCAAAAGTCATCAAACATAATCTGTATTATTAATACTAAAGGAGATTATCATCAATTTTTTTAAGAAATTCAATCTCCTCTCTAATGGTAACACAAACATTGCTTATGACTTTCTTGATTTTCTAATAGCCATAAATAGGCCTCATCGATTTTTTTCTCATCGAAATTCATTCAGTTAGTCCTTTAAAGATATCATTTGCAAAATAAACTCGCACAGATGAATCGATAAATGGTTCTCCCTGTTTTTCAAATGTCTCCCCTTATTTTTCTAATATGGTAGCTAATCTATCCATCACATTAGTTAATTTATCTTCATCATCAGAATGTCTTGCATTTTCTTTTTTCCTTTTAAAGTACTTACATTTTTCGGTACATTACATCAATCATAACTTATACTCCATATGAAGTCTTTACAAGAAAATTGCAAAAAAAAAGTCGATATTCAAGAGAAGGTAAAGCAGATAAGCAAAGACATGTACTTGAATCGTTCGCGGCAGTCTGAAAACTCGTTCGCGGCAACAAAGTGGCCAAGTTTTCTATCCATTTCTTTTATTTTTCGTTTATTAAAAAACTCATAAACATAGAAATTGAAAAGAAAACTTAAATTTTTCGTCCATTTCTTTTCTTTTCTGCCCATTTTAAAACTCAGAAACAGAGTGTAAGAGTATTCACAATGTTTTTTTATCTATATCCCTACTCTGCAGTGCTATTAGGTTATTATGCATGATAGAGATTCAAAATTTTCACTATGTACCCAATAAGTTCCTTATATTGATTCATTGAATAATGAAATTTAAAAGTTAAAAATTAAAATTTGAAAGCAAATCAACAATTAAGTGATGAAGCAGAGGTTAAGGGAAGGACTAGGGGTGAGCATGGTACGGTTTTAAGCCCAAACCATATTCAAAACCGCTTAGGTGCGTTTGATAAATTTAAAATCGCACATGAAACCGCTTGTGATTGGTGCGGTTTTAAACTGTGCAGTGCGATTTCATTTGGTGCGGTTTCGGTTCCAAAATCAAATGAAACAACAATTGATATAAAATAAGCTCTCTGTTTTCGAAATTGATATAAATTTATTAATGTAGACAAATACAACAATAAAAACTATAAACTATCTAAAATGTCTCTTGCAGTATCAGTATGTTTTTCTGATTTGAATTACCACTCGAGGCCTGCAAGGTTGTGCACCAAAAATCATGTCCAAGAATAAGGTACACTTTATTGTAATCGTCTGTATGGCTACTTAAATAAAGATAGCTCCATCATGTATTCATTTACATATATACTTAAAACCTAAAGGTTACCCAGAGAATCAAGAGGAAAGCAAAATATATAAGTTAAGTAGATAACATAATGAAAAGAAACTCTTCAAATACGTCAAAGAAAATAGAGGGCACATTTTATATAAAAAGGAATTAACATGAAAAAGTAGCTATAGCTATCCCTTTTATATAAAAAGGAATTAACTGAAATATCATAAGTTGATGAAATGCAGGCAAATAGATTGGGGTCACATTTATTAGATAATATATGACCACTCACACTAGCACGTAGAAGAGAAATGCTGTCCTTGGCAATGCGGACCATCCGTTGAATTGGACCACCATAGGATAAAACGTCCCACATGGTGCGGTTTCGATTTTATGCGTGTAGTTTTGGCTAGTAACCAAATCGGAACCATAAATTTGGTTATTCAACCCACTAAAACCGTCACATATGTCGGAATCGTTGGTGCGATTTGTGCGATTTTTGGTGCGATTTCGGTTCCAAGTTGGCTTCTTGCTCAGCCCTAGAAAGGATCCCAACAAACCTAGATTGCCTCGATAGTAGCCCAAAATCACACAAAACACAAAATTAGCTGAAAACAAAATAAAACAACAAGCCCCAAATCAGGCTGAAATGGAAAAGGTAGAACCAAACCCAGTTCCAACAAAATCACATATGCCATAACACCAAACCAAATCCTAGAGCTCCAAACCAGATCCAAACTACCGTGACCCTGCAATCCTATCACAATATTAATACAAAAAGTTCAATTCAATAATGACATTCACTAAACTACAATACATACACGCTTTCTTTAATCAAAATAGCCACAAAATTAGATACATGTTGATAGATAAGATGTTGAGATCAAACAAATAATGAAACTAACAGAGGTCAAAATCATGAGACAAACAAAGTTTGAAATCCCGAAACAAACAAAGGTCAAAATTAAACAAAAAAAGAAGATCGAAATTGGATTCCTATATTTTGTTTTTCTGCAAAATACCTTCGAATCAAATGATTCGAGATGTCACAAATGATACTTTGGAGAAGAAGACAATCAATGAAGAGGACAATTGGTGAAGAATACCGTCAAAATAATTTTGGAGAAGAAAATCGTCGAGTGAAGAAGTTCTGGAGAAGACGAGATTTGCGATGTTGCAAATGACGCTGAATTCCTTTACCCATTTCTAAAGTTGACTTGTTCACTTAAATGAGCGTGTGAAATGTTATTTTGCATACATAAATAACGATCTTTTGACTCCCTCACCCTGAGGAGTAAAATACTATGTAAATATTAAAATAGAGAGTTACATAAGGATAAAGAAAGTGTTGGATAATGATTTGTTGATGTATTCTTCAAATCTGGGGATAGAGAGTTTATTAAAAAAACTATTGTGAATGTTCTAAGTAGTTAAAATTAGGGAATTGATGTGACGCCCCCAAAATAGGTTCAATACTCAACCCATTCTGAGTCGCCAAATACATGGTACAGAATCCAAATACAATCTTTTATATCAAACGGTCGTGCAAAATACGACCACATAACTGTGAGCGTCAATACAGATATGTAGAAAATATAAACGCTCAAACTAAGTCCTCATTACAATTATTATCACACTATTTTACAAAATAGTGAGGACTTCTACATCTCTTTCTCGGACCATCTCTCTGTTCCTCGACTAGTCCCAGCTATATTCTCAGTTCTTGAATAGAATAACGGAACAAAAGGGTGAGCTCAACTAGCCCAGTAAAGAATATTATGACTAAGATAATGAAGAATATATTATCGTTAGCCTTCAATAAATCAGATAAAATATTATGGACAACAAGTTTTAGATCAACAACTGCAGCGAAAATAACAATTCATTAGAATAGTTAAGTAGAGAATAATGTCTACTATCTTTTATGATTTAAAAGTCCATCATCAATATTTTATCCCTGTAACATCAATCAATATATTCAAATCAAATATTCATCTTTGCACTACGGGCCAAAGATATTCATTTGTATCACGAGTGATCATGATCATACCAACACCTGTCCATCTTTGCACTACGGCCAAAGATATTTATTAATTAATCATTCATCTTTGCACTACAGGCCAAAGATATTCATCAATCAACAATTCATCTTTGCACTACGGGCCAAAGATAACTTTTACCACAATTCAAGATTGAGGATGATGAAAAATAATATAAAGAACGAATCAAGTGAGATAAAGGACAAATATTAGAAATTCATAATTTAATCTATCCAAGTTCAAGAATGTTCAATAATAATCAATTGTGGAGCAAAATTCAAGAATGAGTTCAAAACATGGATCCAATCAAAGATAAGAACCATAACAGATAACTTGGACAAAGAAAAGAAAATTTAATTTTTCTGTGAATATTACTCGTGAATAGTGTCGTACGTATGAATAGTACAGTATTTATGAATAGTTTCGTACAGATGAATAGTAACCCCGACATGAAAAGGTAAAAATTTCATAAGAAAGTTCATACCAACATTCCGGTGAAATGATATTAGATGAAACGCAAAACTCAAGGAATTTCTGATCATTTCAGGAATTATAGAAGCAATACTTACCGTAGTAAGTTTACGTTTGGGAATATGAAATGAAATATTATTATTATCACTTTCATAATATGGAATATGAAAGAAAAATAATATTTTTTACGAATATTGAAAGAAGTAACATAATTTACGAGAAAAATAATATCCCTTACCAAAATATCCTTTACCTTAATAGGAAAGTAGTTCTGAGCGGAATAACGGAGATTATGTTGAAGAAATCTTGCACTGCTATCAACACTCAAAATATCCTTAAACTCACAAGAATTACGCTCAATATTATAGAGAGAGATTTTTTTGATTCTGGTGTTATTTTCATTTTTAACTAAGCACCCTATTTATAGAAAAATGCCAGAACACCACTTCTAACAAATTTTTTGTAAGACCCCAAATTTTATGAATAAGATTTAATTTTCTTTATATATTATTTTGAAATAGTAAGGTGTTGATTTGATAAATGTGATAAGTTATGGGTGAGATGTGCAAAGTTCACAAAGTAAGCAAGTGGTTATAAAATATTCGTTGTGTCGGAAAATATTCGTTTGGTCGAGGAATATTCTTTTTATCGGAGAATATTCGTACGACGGCGTAGTCATTGGTGGACCTCACAACGAAATGAATGTCGGATATCGAATAGCTCCTATTGAACTTCAAGAGTTAAAGGTCCAACTACAGGAGTTGTTAGACATCGATTTTATACGTCATAGTACATCTCCTTGGGGTGCTCCCGTTTTATTTGTAAAAAAGAAAGACGGGAGTATGCGACTTTGTATTGACTATCGGGAGTTGAACCATGTCACCATCAAGAATAGGTATCCGTTACCTCGCATTGATGACCTGTTCGACTAGTTGCAAGGTGCGCAATTCTTTTCAAAGATCGATCTTCGTTTTGGATATCATCAGTTAAAGATTAAAACTGAGGATATTCCGAAAACTGCCTTCAGAACTCGGTACGGGCATTATGAATTTTTAGTCATATCTTTTGGATTGACTAATGCTCTTGCTGCTTTCATGGATATGATGAACCGTGTATTCAAGGAATATTTGGATCAGTTCGTGGTTGTCTTTATTGATGACATCCTCATCTATTCCAAAAGTCGTGAAGATCATGAGCACCACTTGGAGCTGGTACTTCAAAGGCTTTGTGAAAATAAGCTATATGCCAAGCTGAAGAAATACGAGTTCTGGCTTGAGGAAGTAGCATTCCTTGGGCACGTAGTATCAAAACATGGAGTATTTGTTGACCCGACGAAGATTGAAGCAATACAAAGTCGGGAGCAACCAAAGTCGGTGACTGAAGTACGTAGTTTTCTGGGCTTAGCTGGTTATTATCGGAGATTCGTGGAAGAATTTTCTCGAATCACTACTCCATTAACTTAGCTGACTCGGAAAAATACAAAATTCGTATGGAACGAGGAATGCTAGAAGAGCTTTCAAGAGCTCAAGAGGAGACTCATTTCGGCACCTGTTCTGACGATACCATCTGGTTCGGATGGATTTGTCATCTACAACGATGCTTCAGGCAAAGGGTTAGAATGTGTTCTCATGCAACATGGGAAAGTCATAGCCTATTCCTCGCGACAACTCAAATAATATGAGAGGAATTATCCTACTCATGATCTAGAGTTGGCAGCTGTCGTTTTCGCATTAAAGATCTGGAGACACTACCTGTATGGAGAGAAAGAGGAGATCTATAGGGATCATAAGAGCCTCAAATATTTTTTCACTCAAAAGGAACTCAACATGCGGCAACGACGTTGGCTTGAGTTGTTGAAATATTACGATCATACCATCCAATACCATCCTGGTAAAGCGAACGTGGTAGCTGACGCGTTGAGTAGAAGATCATATGCGAGAACGAATGTGATGCTATCAAAGCCTATTTTGTGTGATTTACAAAAGATGAAGATAGAGTTCAAAACTCCGGGGACCCATGTGATGATGTCAAGTATACGCGTAAAACCAGCTTTGGTTGATAAAGTTAAAGCTGCTCAAGCTACAGACTCGGAGCTGATGAATATGAGGAAGAAGGTGCAAGAAGGTGTTATTCCAGAAGCAAGGATTGATGAAGAATGAATACTTCGAGTCAACTCCAGACTTTTGTTCCTAACGATTCTGACTTGAAGTATTGAATCATGATGGAGGCACACAACACACTATTTATAATCCATCCTGGGAGTATTAAAATGTATCGTGATCTTCGACATACATTTTGGTGGAGCAATATGAAGAGAGAGATCGCGGAGTTTATCTCGAGGTGTTTAACGTGTCAACGTGTCAAGGCGGAGCATCAAATGTCAAAGGGTCCATTGCAACCACTTGAGAATCCAAAATGAAAGTGGGAACATATTACCATGAATTTCGTTACGGGTCTTCCCAAGGTTTCTCAAGGCATAGATGCGATTTGGGTTATTGTCGATAGATTAACCAAGTCTGCTCATTTTTTGCCGATACGAGAGACTTATTCCCTTGAACGTCTTGCGCGTATGTACGTGAATGAGATTGTGAGATTGCATGGCATGCAAGTTTCCATAGTTTTGGATCGTGACCTTAGATTTACTTCACGATTTTGGATCAGTTTGCAGAAAGCTATGGGCACGGATTTACGATTCAGTTCGGCTTATCATCCTCAAACGGACGGGCAATCGAAAAGGACTATTCAAACTCTTGAAGATCTATTGAGACTCTGTGTTCTAGACTTCAAAGGGAGTTGGGATAAGTACTTACCGTTGGTGGAATTCTCCTACAATAACAGTTATCAGGAAAGTATAGGCTTGGCTCCATTCGAGACATTGTATGGACGAAAATGTCGTTCTCTAGTATGCTGAGACGAGGTGGGTCAAGCAACATTGTTGGGACCGGAGTTAGTACGTATGACTACGGAAAAGATTCAAATGATCCGGCAACAGATACAAATCGCACTAGATCGACAAAAGAGTTATGCGGATCTTCATCGAAAGGACGTGGAATTTAATGTTGGGGACCATGTGTTATTACGTGTTGCTCCGTGGAAGGGAGTTACGAGGTTTGGCAAGAGAGAAAAGCTCAATCCACGATTCATTGGTCCATTTGAGATCCTTGACCGAGTAGAAAATGTGGCCTATAGACTCGCTTTACCGCCTAGCATGTTTCGTGTTCATAACGTTTTTCACATATCCATGCTACGTAAATACGTGAAAAACCCAAACCACATTATTGAGTTAGAACCAGATGAGATAGCCGAAGATTTAACGTACGAGGAGGTACCTGTCAAGATCTTGGATAGGAAAGAGCTTGTTCTACGCTCAAAGGTTATACCTCAAGTCAAAGTTTTATGGAGAAACCATGAAATTGAGGAAATGACCTGGGAGTCAGAAATGAAAGCGAGGTATCCTCACCTTTTCGACATACCAGGTACGTACGTCAATTTTGAGGATGAAATTTCATAAGGAGGGGAGGTTGTAAGACCCCAACTTTTATGAATAAAGATTTAATTTTCTTTATATATTATTTTGAAATAGTAAGGTGCTGATTTGATAAATGTAAAAAGTTATGGGTGAAATGTACAAATATTTCAAAATAAGAAAGTGGTTATAAAATATTCATTGTTGTCGGGGAATATTCGTTTGGTCGTGGAATATTCTTGTTGTCGAAAAATATTCGTACGATGGCGCAACCATTTGTGGGCCCCACAACGGAATAACTGTCGGATATAGAAAGCGACAGAAATAACCTTTTTATAAAAATAACGGTAAAACTGTTACCGTTAAATTGTTAAAATACCCGGTGATAAAAATACAGTAATACGCATTGTTGCACAGTAGCACACGGTATTGCACAGTATTTTGAATTATTGATTATTACGTAAGAAGTCACTTACTCAATAATTGTTACAGTAATTACTGTTCAATATTTTATATTATTGATTCAATAATTGCTACAATTGCATAATATTTTATTGGTTCAATAATTGCTACGTTGATATTTTATATCAATAGTTGTTACATTGATATTATATTTTATTGATTCAATAATTATCACAGTAACCACTGCATAGTATTTTAAATTATCAAATCAATAATTCATATTATTTGAATAATATTATTAGATAGCATTATTGGCAATGTCTAAGGAAGTTCTGTCTAGGAGGGGGTTATTTAATTGCGCGTTAGTAAGGAGAAATCCTTATCGGAAGGCCCCCTCTTTCCTAGGAACGACCTGGTTGTCAATATTGTAATTCTGTAATATTATGGGTGAATAACTAATTATTGATTTATATGATAAGAAAATATTTATTTCAATTCTGATATAAATAAAGGAATTTAGCATGAAAAATTGTTGAAAGTTTGACAATTATTTTCTTCGATAAAGTATTCATTCAAATATATTATTATAATATTACATTATAATAATGTGATAATATAATAATATAAATTTTTTTATAATTTAAATGGTAATATTATTATTATATATATAAATTCCAGCATGTGAATAAAAGTGGAGTGAAGGTTATCATTTTTGTTTTGAATTCCTCCGTACACTATTATTTTCTAAATTCATTACTGCACGTTTTTTTTCTCAAAATGATGGTTTATTAATTGCTTGTAAAATTTGTTTTCCAAAAGGTGGGCCCTCAAATATGGAAAGTAAGGAAATTGGGAGAGAATGAATTGAGGGATTGCTTGCAAAGTAATGTGGACCCTCCCCATAAGAAAATAAGAGAATTAGGCAGAGAATAAGTTAGGTAGAGAGAAAATTGGGGCAAAGTTAGGCACATGCGTTTGGTTTTTCTTTCCTCCGTTGCACTATATAAAGAGGGCAACCCTACATCCTAAATGACACCAAAAAAAATCTCAAGCATTTTTACTATAGTATTGTGAGTATTTCTTTTGAGTATAAGAATACTTTGAGGGTAGCTTGTTGTGCAAGATTTTCTCAGGATAATATCTGATATTCTAGTCAAATCTAGTTTTTTACTAAGATAAGGGATGTTATTTTCTTTCGTAAACGATGTTATTCTTTTCAATAACATTATACCAAAATATTGTCATGGATTTTATTATGAAATTCTTACTTTTTCCGTCAGAGTTACTATTCACGTATACGGCACTATTCACGTATACGACACTATTTACGAAAAAATTAAAAAAAATTTATTTGTCCAAGTTGGCTATTATGGGTCCTATCTTTGATTGGATCCAAGTTTTAAGCTTTATTCTTGAATTTTGCTCCACAAAGTATTATTATGGAGTATTTTTGAACTTGGATAAACTAAAATACGAATCCTTAATCTTTGTCTTTAATCTAGCTAGATTCGTTCTTTAAAATATTTTTCATCATCCTCAGTCCTAAATGGTGATATAGCTGAATATCTTTGGCCTGTAGTGCGAAGATGAATGATTACCTGATGAATATCTTTGGCCCGTAGTGCAAAGATGAACATGTGTTGAGATGAACATGACCAACTGATGATACAAATGAATATCTTTGGCCCGTAGTGTAAAGATGAATATTTGATTCGAGATGTATATTGATTGATGTTATAGGGATAAAATATTGATAATGGACTTTTAAATCATAGACGATAGTAGACTTCATTCTCTACTTAACTCTTCCAATGAATTGTTATTTTTGCTGCGAATATTAATCTAAAACTTGTTGTCAATAATATTTTATCTGAATTGTTGAAGACTAACGATAATTTATTTTTTATTATCTTAGTCATAATATTCTTTACTGGGCTAGTTGAGCTCACCTTTTTCATCTATTGTCCTCTTCAGGGAATGAGAATGTTGCGGGGACTAGTCGGGGAACAGTGTGATGATCAGAGTTAGATATTTAGAAGTCCTCACTATTCTATAAAATAGTGGGATAATAATTGTAATGAATAAGGAATGAATTTGAATGTTTATATTTCGTATTATATACGATTTGCATTGAAATTCATAGTTGTATGGTCGTATTTCTCACGACCTTTTGTTATAAAATATTTGTATTTGGAATTCTGTACAATGTATTTGTCGACTCAGAATGGGTTGGTATTGAACCTATTTTGAGGGCGTCACAGTTGGTATCAGAGCTTAGGGATATGATCTTTGGCGGAGATCTGGGAATAGAACTAGGAGGGGAGAGACGAATAAAACATTCGCTAGTGTGTCCTACCTAAGCTTATTTGTTATTTAATTGGTCGTTTGGAACATAGGGTTAATATGTGATATGTTAATTTGTTTGATTAACCCTTGTTTTGTGACAGTATTTGAGAATGACAGCTGAAAATCTAAATAATGGACTGAATGAGACCGTTGAGACACCTTTAATCACCAACTAGGAGAACGTGCAACAGGAAGGCTATATTCCTCCTGTAAACAACCCTACCGAAGAAACGATAAACGATGGGATGTTTAGAAGCTTTTTGCAGTTCATGCAAAACTAGACGAGGGAGACTCGTGTTCATAATACAGGTGGAAATAATAACAACTCGCGGCTTGTCACTGCCAATCATTTCAAAGAGTTGGGACCACCAGAATTTCAGGAAAAGCCAGATCCAATCAAGGCAGAAACGTGGGTTAAGTAAATTATCAAGATATTTGATGTCTTGAGATGCACGGATGAACAGAAAGTCTCATTCACCACCTTTATATTCCGTGGAGAGGCAGATTACTGGTGGAAATCTGTGAAGCGTACCCAGCATACCGCACTCAAGATGTCTTGGGAGGCATTCCAGAAACTGTTCAATGACAAATACTTTCCAGAAAGTATTCGCCACATGAAAGAGGTAGAGTTTATCAAACTGAAACAGAATAACATGACGGTGTCCCAGTACGAGGCTAAGTTCGCGGAGTTATCCCGATTTGCACCTCATTTGGTGGAGAATGAGGAACGTATGACACGGATGTTTCTGAGAGGTTTGAAACTAGAAATTCGTCAATACCTCATTTCTCACAAATTTTCTCTATATTCAGATGTAGTGAACAGGGCCCAATTGTTAGAACGTGATAATGATTATGTTCAACCAAGGGACAACAACCAAGGTCGTACCGGTGGCAGCAGTCATCGGAACAATGACAACCAGCAGGGAGGAAAGTATCATGACAGAAGTGGTAACCACTCCGGTGGTAATCGTGGCCATGGTAATAGAAGAAGTGAGTCAGGGGAAGATTTCAAGAAGAGAAGGTACAATAATGAGAACGTGAAAACATCGACAGCAGCACCAACATCAACTGTTTCTAGGGGAGGAGAACGACCGCCGGTCGTATGCTATAAATGCGAGCAAGAGGGACACATCAGTCCCAACTGCACACAGCAATCCAAGGTGTGCTATAACTGTGGAAAGAAAGGACATATAGCTCGAATATGTCCTGTAGCGAAACCAAGTCCAGCGGGGGTGGTGATTCCTAAGGCAGTTCCGGACAAGTTGAAGTCAGTGGTTCCGGGAAGGGCTTTTGTTGTGACTGTCCAACAAGCAAGGAACCCGAACGAGGTTATTACGGGTAAGCTAATCATAAACTCTTGCGAAGTTTATACCTTATTAGATACCGGTGCTACCCATTCTTTTATTTCACCTGCTTGTGCTCAACGTTTGAACTTGACACCTGAGAAATTAGACTTTGACTTATCAGTTGAAACTCCGTTGGGAGAAACCTTCGTTACATCTACAGTTTACAAATCTTGCTTAATTCAAATTGGTACCCTCACCCTACCTGTTGATCTTATATCTTTGAAAATACTTGCATTTGATGTGATTTTAGGAATTGACTAGTTAACCATTTATCATGCTAAAATTGATTGTTTTCGTAAGGTTGTTAGTTTTCATATTCCTAACCAACCTGTTGTGCGAATTCAAACCACCAAACCACTAAAATCAGTCAATGCCATTTCAAGTCATAAACCTATTCGTTTATTAAAAAACGGATGTCAAGCTTTCTTAGCACATGTCACTGATCTAAACCAGAATACGTTAGATTTGAATGATATTTCTGTTGTTAATGAGTTTCCTGATGTATTTCCTGAAGAACTTCCCGGTCTACCCCCAGAACGTGAAGTTGAATTCTTTATTGACCTTGAACCCGGTACAAAATCGATTTCTAAAACCCCATATCGAATGACTCCTATTGAACTTTAGGAGTTAAAGGTCTAACTACAGGAGTTGTTAGACATCGGTTTATACGTCCTAGTACATCTCCTTGGGGTGCTCCCGTTTTATTTGTAAAGAAGAAAGACGGGAGTATGCGACTTTGTATTGACTATCAGGAGTTGAACCATGTCACCATCAAAAATAGGTATCCGTTACCTCGCATTGATGACCTGTTCGACCAGTTACAAGGTGCGCAATTCTTTTCAAAGATCGATCTTCGTTTGGATATCATCAGTTAAAGATTAAAACTGAGGATATTCCGAAAACTGCCTTCAGAACTCGGTACGGGCATTATGAATTTTTAGTCATGTCTTTTGGATTGACTAATGCTCCTGCTACTTTCATGGATATGATGAACCGTGTATTCAAGGAATATTTGGATCAGTTCGTGGTTGTCTTTATTGATGACATCCTCATCTATTCCAAAAGTTGTGAAGATCATGAGCACCACTTGGAGCTGGTACTTTTCAAAGGCTTTGTGAAAACAAGCTATATGCCAAGCTGAAGAAATGCGAGTTCTGGCTTGAGGAAGTAGCATTCCTTGGGCACATAGTATCAAAACATGGAGTATCTGTTGACCCGACGAAGATTGAAGCAATACAAAGTTGGGAGCAACCAAAGTCGGTGACCGAAGTACGTAGTTTTCTGGGTTTAGCTGGTTATTATCGGAGATTCGTGGAAGAATTTTCTCGAATCGCTACTCCATTAACTCAGCTGACTCGGAAAGATACAAAATTCGTATGGAACGAGGGATGCGAGAAGAGCTTTCAAGAGCTCAAGAGGAGACTCATTTTGGCACCTGTTCTGACGATACCATCTGGTTCAGATGGATTTGTCATCTTCAGCGATGCTTCGGGCAAAGGGTTAGGATGTGTTCTCGTGCAACATGAAAAATTCATAGCCTATGCCTCGCGACAACTCAAAGAATATGAGAGAAATTATCCTACTCATGATATAGAGTTGGCAGCTGTCGTTTTCACATTAAAGATCTGGAGACACTGCCTGTATGGAGAGAAAGTGGAGATCTATACGGATCGTAAGAGCCTCAAGTATTTCTTCACCCAGAAAGAACTTAACATGCGGCAACGACGTTGGCTTGAGCTGTTGAAAGATTACGACCATACCATCCAATACCATCCTGGTAAAGCGAACGTGATAGCTGACGCGTTGAGTAGAAGATCATATGCGGGAACGAATGCGATACTGTCAAGGCCTATTTGGTGTAACTTACAAAGGATGGAGATTGAATTCAAGACTTCGAAGACACATGCGATGATGTCAAGTATACGTGTAGAACCACCTTTGATTGATAAAGTCAAAGTTGTTCAAGCTACAGACCCGGAGCTGATGAATATGAGGAAGAAGGTGCAAGAAAGTACTATTTCAGAAGGAAGAATCGATGAAGAAGGAATACTTCGAGTCAACTCTAGACTTTGTGTTCCTAACGATTCTGTTTTGAAGTATAGAATCATGATGGAGGCACACAACACACCGTTTGTAATCCATCTTGGGAATACCAAAATGTATCGTGATCTTCGACATACATTTTGGTGGAGCAATATAAAGAGGGAGATCGCAGAGTTTATCTCGAGGTGTTTAACGTGTCAACGTGTCAAGGCGGAGCATCAAGTGCCAAAGGGTCCATTACAACCACTTGAGATTTCGAAATGGAAGTGGGAACACATTACCATGGATTTCGTTACGGGTCTTCCCAAGGTTTCTCAAGGCATAGATGCGATTTGGATTATTGTTGATAGATTAACCAAGTCTGCTCATTTCTTGTCGATACGGGAGACTTATTCACTTGAACGTCTTGCTCGTATGTACGTGAATGAGATTGTGAGATTGCATGGCATGCCAGTATCCATAGTTTCGGATCGTGACCCAAGATTCACTTCACGATTTTGGGTCAGCTTGCAGAAAGCTATGGGCACGGATTTACGATTCAGTTCTGCATATCATCCACAAACGGAGGGGCAATCGGAAAGGACTATCCAAGCTCTTGAAGATCTATTAAGACTCTGTGTTCTAGACTTCAAAGGGAGTTGGGATAAGTACCTACCATTAGAGGAATTCTCCTACAACAACAGTTATCAGGCAAGTATAGGTATGGCTCCATTCGAGGCGTTGTATGGACGAAAATGTCGTTCTCCAGTATGCTGGGATGAGGTGGGGGAAACAACATTGTTGGGACCGGAGTTATTACGTATGACTACGGAAAAGATTCAAATAATCCGGCAACGTATACAAACAGCACAAGATCGACAAAAGAGTTATGCGGACCTTCATCAAAAGGACGTGAAATTTAATGTTGGGGACCATGTATTGTTACGTGTTGCTCCATGGAAAGGAGTTACGAGATTCGAGAAAAGAGGAAAGCTCAACCCACGATTTATTGGTCCATTTGAGATTCTTGATCGAATAGGAAATGTGGCTTATAGACTCGCTTTACCGCCTAGCATGTCTCGTGTTCATAACGTTTTTCAAATATCCTTGCTACGTAAATATGTGAAAGACCCAAATCACATTATTGAGTTAGAACCAGACGAGATAGCTGAAGATTTAACATACGAGGAGGTACCTGTCAAGATCTTGGATAAGAAGGAACATGTTCTACGCTCAAAGGTTATACCTCAAGTCAAAGTTTTATGGAGAAACCATGAAATTGAGGAAATGACCTAGGAGTTGGAATCGGAAATGAAAGCGAGGTATCCTCACCTTTTCGACATACCAGGTACGTACGTCAATGTCGAGGACGAAATTTCATAAGGAGGGGAGGTTGTAAGACCCTAAATTTTATGAATAAAATTTAATTTTCTTTATATATATTATTTTGAAATAGTAAGGTGTTGATTTGATAAATGTGATTAGTTATGGGTGAGATGTGCAAAGTTCACAAAGTAAGCAAGTGGTTATAAAATATTCGTTGTGTCGGAAAATATTCGTTTGGTCGAAAAATATTCTTTTGGTCGGAGAATATTCATACGACTGCGCAGTCATTGGTGGACCCCACAACGGAATGAATGTCGAATATAGAAAGCAACAAAAATAACCTTTTTATAAAATAACTGCGTAATTGTTACCGTAAATACTGTTAAAATATCCGGTGGTTAAAATACAGTAATACGCGGTGTTACAGAGTAGCACACGGTATTGCACAGTATTTCGAATTATTGATTCTTATGTAGGAATACACTTACTCAATTATTGTTATAGTAATTACTGTTCAATATTTTATATTATTGATTTAATAATTGCATAATATTTTATTGGTTCAATATTTGCTACGTTGATATTTTATATCAATAAGTGCTACTTTGCTATTTTATATTAGTGATTCAATAATTGTCATTGCACAGTATTTCAAATTATCAAATCAATAATTCATATTATTTGAATAATATTATTAGATAGCATTATTGACAATGTCTAAGGAAGTTTTGTCTAGGAAAGGGGTTGATTAATTGCGCGCCAGTAAGGAGAAATCCTTATCGGAAGGGCCCCTCTTTCCTGGGAACGACCTGGTTGTCAATATTGTAGTTCTGTAATATTATTTGTGAATAATTAATTTTTGATATATATGATAAGAAAATATTTATTCAATGTGGATTTTTAACGGAGGAATTTTTAGCATGTGACATTGGTTGAACGTTGGTATTTTATCTTTTCTGATAAAATAATTCATTCAAATATGTTATTATAATATTACATTATAGTAGTATGATATGATTATATAATAGTATTATTTTTATAATTAGAATGGTAACATTATTATAGTAAATTTATGGTATAAAAATTAAACGAGGTGAAAGAGTGCAAATTGAATTTGAACTCTTATGATGCGAACAATGATGTCATCGGAGCGATGAGGTAAGCAATGATGTCATAGGATCGATGATGTAAGCGATGATGTCATAAATTATAACAAAAAGGCTATTTTACCCTTACTACGCCGAGCCTATAAATAGAAGCTCATTTCTTTATTTTTTCTCACCAATTCACTAAAGCTATAGAGAGAGAAAGTATAGAGAGAATAAGAGAAAAAGAAGAAGAGTATTCTGCTATTACACTAGTGCAGTCTCCAAATTTTTAAGGTAAAGGGTATTATTTCTTTCGTATTCATAAAGAGAGTTATTTTCTTTCAATATTTGTAAGGGTTGTTATTTCATTCTTTATTATTATGTTGGAATAACTTGTCTACGCGGACTACCGCATACATGGTAAAATTATGTTGTTATTCCATTCTTTATTATTATGTGGGAATAACCTGTATTCGCGGACTACCGCATGCCTGATGAATAACCTTTCGTATTCAGTTGTTATTAAATTATGAAAATAATCTGTCCGAGCGGACTACCGCCTGACGGGTGAAAATTCAATTGCATTTTCGTATATTGTTTCATTTCAGATTCCTAACTCTAAACTTACTACAGTAAGTATTGCTTCTATAATTCTGAAATGATTAGAAATTCCTTTAGTTTTGCTGTAAGACCCCAACTTTTATAAATAAAAATTTAATTTCCTCTATATATTATTTTGATATAGTAAGGTGTTGATTTGATAAATGTGGTAAGTTATGGATGGAATGTGCAAATTTTACAAAGTAAGCAAGTGGTCATAATATATTCGTTGTGTCGGGGAATATTCTTTTGTCGGAGAATATTCGTACGACGGCGCAGCCATTGGTGGACCCCACAACAGAATAATTGTCGGATATAGAAAGCGACAGAAATAACATTTTCACGGCAAAACTTTTACCGTTAAACTGTTAAAATACCCGGTGATAAAAATACAGTAATACGCATTGTTGCAAAGTAGCACACGGTATTGCACAATATCTTTGATTATTGATGCTTACGTAAGAAGTCACTCAGTATTTAATAATTGCTACAGTAGTTGTTGCACAGTATATCATATTATTGATTCAATTATTGTCACAGTATCATCTGCACAATATTTTATATTATTAAATCAATAATGGTCAGTCATATTATTTAAATGATATTATTAGATAGCATTATTGGTAATGTCTAGAAAGTTCTGTCTAGGAAAGGGGTTAGTTAATTGCGCGCCAGTAAGAAAAAAATCTTTATCGGAAGGCCCCCTCTTTCCTGGGAACGACCTGGTTGTCATTATTGTGATTCTGTAATATTAATTTATATAATAATTGATGAATGGTTGATAAAAATATTTTCATTGTGTTGGAAATATTAATGTTAGTAGAAATCGACATTTATTTCGATAATAGTTGATTTTCGGATGTTAAATTGACCTAACGGAGAATTAATCAGATAAATGAGCAATTAATGGGTGGTTAACATGTGGGACCCACTTATTGGTGGATAATAAATAGTTGGTGGGTAGTTGCAGGGGTGGAGGTGCAAGATTTATAAACTTGAGGGACTAAATTAAAAATTTAGGCAAAGATGGAGGTACTAAAGTGTAATTGTCCAACCTTTTTCTAGCCTATAAATAGCAAGCTAATTTCATTCATTTCTCACCATTCTTGAAGAACAAAGTTATTATAGTGAGAAAAATTATAGAGAGAAAAAGAAGAAGAGTATTCTGCTACTACACTACTCCAGTATCCAATCTTCTACTGAGGTAAGGGGTATTATTTCTTTTATATTCATAAAGAATGCTATTTTCTTTCAATACTCGTAAGGGTTGTTACTCTATTCTTTATTGATCTGTGGGAGTAACCTGTCTACGCGGATTACCGCATGCATGGTGAATAACCCTTTGTATTCATTCTTTATTGATCTGTGGGAGTAACCTGTCTACGCGGATTACCGCATGCCTGGTGAAAACCTTTTGTATTCATTCAATTCCTTAATAATCTGTGGGAGTAACCTGTCTACGCGGATTACCGCATGCGTGGTGAATCACCCTTCGTATTCATTTCTATTAAATTGTGGAAATGATCTGTCTACGCGGATTATCGCATGACGGGTGAAAATCCAATTACAGTTTCGTATATTCATTCATACTCGTACGAAATATTATTTCACTGGAATATTGGTCTGAACTTGTTATGAAATTTTTATTTTTTTTTATGACAAGTTACTATTCACAGGTTACTATTCACGAGTTACTATTCACGGTAAAAAAAAATATTTTTTTTTTATCTTTGATTGGATCCAAGTTTGAAACTTCATTCTTGAATTTTGCTCCACAATTGATTATTACGGAGTATTCATGAACTTGGATAAATTAAATTACGAATTCCTAATTTTTGTCCTTTATCTCACTGGATTCGTTTTTATATTATTTTTCATCATCCTCAGTCTTAAATGATGATACAAATGAATATCTTTGGCCTGTAGTGCAAAGATGAATGATTATTTGATGAATATCTTTGGCCTGTAGTGCAAAGATGATTACCTGATGAATATCTTTGGCCCGTAGTGCAAAGATGGACAGGAGTTGAGATGAACATGATCACTGGTGATATAAATGAATATCTTTAGCCTGTAGTGCAAAGATGAATATTTGATTCGAGATATATATTGATTGATGTTACAGGGATAAAATATTGATGATGGACTTTAAATCATAGAAGATAGTAGACTTCATTCTCTGCTTAACTCTTCTAATGATTTGTTATTTCCGCTGCGAATATTGATCTAAAACTTGTTGTCCATAATATTTTATCTGAACTGTTGAAGACTAACGATAATTTATTTTTCATTATCTTAGTCATAATATTCTTTACTGGGCTAGTTGAGCTCACCCTTTTCTTCCATTGTTCTCTTCAGGAAATGAGAATATTGCGGGTACTAGTCGGGGAATGGAGTGATGGTCCGAGTTAGAGCAGTAGTAGTCCTCGCTATTTTTGTGAAATAGTGTGATAATAATTGTAATGAGGACTTAGTTTGAATCTTAATATTTTCTACATATTTGTACTGAGACTCACAGTTGTGTGGTCGTATTTTGCACGACCGTATGATATAAAGTTTGTATTTGAATTCTGTATCATGTATTTGGCGACTCAGAATGGGTTGGGTTGACTGGACCTATTCTGGGGGCGTCACATTTGCGCTTCATCTAATATCATTTCACTGGAATATTGGTCTGAACTTTCTTGTGAAATTTTTATCTTTTCATGTCGAGTTACTATTCACGGGGTACTACTCACGATAAATTTTTTTTCCTTCCAAATCATCTTTGATTGGATCTAGGTTTTGATCTTCATTCTTGAACTCTTGATAAATTCTCTAATATTTATACTTTATCTCACTGGATTCGTTATTCGTATTGTTTTTCATCATCCTCAGTCCTAGATGGTGATATAACTGAATATCTTTGGTCTGTAGTGCAAAGATGAATGATTACTTGATGAATATCTTTGGCCTGTAGTGCAAAGATGAATGATTATCTGATAAATATCTTTAGTCCGTAATGCAAAGATAGACAGGTGTTGAGATGAACATGACTAACTGGTGATACAAATGAATATCTTTGGTACGTAATGTAAAAGATGAATATTTAATTCAAAATGTATATTGATTGATGTTACAGGGATAAAATATTGATGATGGACTTTTAAATCAAAGAAGATAATAGACATCATTCTCTACTTAACTCTTCTAATGAATTGTTATTTCCGCTGCTAATATTGATCTAAAACGTGTTGTCCATAATATTTTATCTGATTTATTGAAGACTAACGATAATTTATTTTTCATTATCTTAGTCGTAATATTCTTTACTGGGCTAGTTGAGCTCACCCTTTTTTTCCATTATTCTCTTCAAAAAATGAGAATATCGCTGGTACTAGTCGAAAAATGGAGTGATGGTCCGAGTTAGAGCTGTAGAAGTCCTCACTATTTTTTTTTAAAATAGTGTGATAATAAATATAATGAGGACTTAGTTTGAATGTTTATATTTTTTACATGTCTGTATTGACACTCACAGTTGTGTGGCCGTATTTTGCACGACCGTTTGATATGAAAGATTGTATTTGAATTCTGTACCATGTATTTGATGACTCAGAATGGGTTGAGTATTGAACCTATTTTGAGGGCGTTATATTTTCCTACGGTTATGAAAAAGGACATCAGCACTATGCCAAAGGACAAACAAGCTTATCACATTTTTTTTCTTCCTTTCCCTTTCCTCGTTTTCTTCTTTTTCCTCCTCCTTTCTTTTTCTTTCTTTCTTTTCTTCCTTTTCACTTCTTTTTCTTTCTTTCTTTCTTCCTTTTTCACTATTTTCCACTAACTCTTTCTCTTCTCTCTCTCTCCCCCATTAATTTCACATGTTTATATATATATAAATTAAAAATATTTATAATTATTAAAAAAAATTCAATTCCATTTTATTTTTATACCATGAATTTATTATAATAATGTTACCATTTAAATTATAAAATTATATTATTATATTATCACATTATACTATTATAATATAATATTATAATAATATATTTGAATGAATTATTTTATCGAAGAAGATAAAATATCAACTTTCAACAATTGTTTCATACTAAAAATTCTTCCATTTATATCAACATTGAACAAATATTTAATTATCATATTTATCAACAATCAATTATTATTCATAAATAATATTACAGAATTACAGTATTGACAACCAGGTCATTCTCAGAAAAGATGGAGCTTTCCGATAAGAATTTCTTCTTATTGGCGCGCAATTATATAACGTAACCCCTTTCCTTGACAAAACTTTCTAGATATTGCCAATAATGTTATCTAATAATATTATTTAAATAATATGTGTGACCATTATTGATTTAATAATGTGAAATACTGTGCAGTAGGTTACTGTGACAATTATTGAATCAATAATATAAAATACTATGCAATTATCAACGTAGAAATTATTGAATCAATAATATAAAATATTGAACAACAATTACTGTAACAATTATTAAATGAGTGACTTCTTACGTAAAAATCAATAATTTAAAATACTATGCAATATCGTGTGCTACTGTGCAACAACGCGTATTACTGTATTTTTATCACCGAGTATTTCAACAGTTTAACGATAAAAGTTTTGTCGTTATTTTTATAAAAATGTTATTTCTGTCGCTTTTTATATCCGACAGTTATTCCGTTGTGGGGTTCAAAAATGACTGCGCCATCGTACGAATTTTCTCCGACAAAAAAAATATTCTCCGACCAAACGAATATTCTCCGACACAAAGATTATTTTATGATAACTTGCTTACTTTGTAAAATTTGCACAAATCACCCACAACTATCACATTAATTCAATTTAACCATTTACTGAATAGAATAATAATTATAAAAAAATTGAATACTTTCATTTCATAAAATTCGGGGTCTTACAATTAATACTTTCACAAGTTAAAATGTTAGTGTTACAAGATATTCTATCATATGCTAGTGAGTAGTGAATCTCACTTATGAGAAGGAAATCGTGTTTGAATAATTTTTTTTTTTTAAAATGTGAAATTAATATTATTTATTATAAAAATATCAATTTTCTAAAATTAACCCTCAATAAAAAATGGCATCTAAAAATATTTCAAAAATGAGTAAACAGAGATTGGGTGGTGATGGTGGTGTAACCATAAGCTCACTATCGGTGGAGTGTGTCCGCTTTAAAATGTATGTATGTGCTGAGCAAAGGAGAGAAGGAAAGAAAGAAAGAAAGAAGAAAGAAAGAAAGAAAGAAAAGTGTAGAAAGTCACTTGTCTTGGGTTGCAAAAGTACACAAATGAGTTGGACGAAAAAAATTCCCCCTTTTATATACCCTTCATCAAAAAACTTTTAAAAATAAACTATTTACCAACACATTTAGTGTAACACTCCACTCTTACATAGAAATATATAGAAAAAAATTGTATATGTCTAAAGAATTAAATTACTAACAATAATACATTCAGTCATAACCTTTTGGGTGAGTTTGTGATGAGCTAAGATGACCCATAAAGATATTATTGTGTCAGTGGTTTAAGGCCTTGTTTGGATGAATTTTGATTCAATTCGAACTTGAAATTTGACCTCAGATTTATTTCGGACTCGAAATTTGATCTGGATTGTTTCATATGGTATCAAAGTCAACTCTCGAAAGCTCAAATTAGGTTATCTGATCAGGTTGCCGGAAGTGAGAACACAAAGACTGATAGTATTATCCCACAATAAAGAGAGGGAGGTCCAGATGTGGAGACACGAAGTCAGTCGGTATTATCCCATAATAACTAGAGGGGCAAAGATATTTGAACCGTGTGTGTAATCAATTTTGACAAAAACGTCATAAATTTAAGTAGAGGGTTGTAACACCCCAGCTGATGTGTATTTAAAAAATAATATTTTTATTATTTTATTAATTTAAATTATTTAAGCAAGGGTAAATTTAGAAAACCATTCAAGTTGAACCTCCCCATCTCTCTCTCTCTCCATTTATCTTTCCTTCTTCTGGATATATTATCCGCATCAGCCATGAAAATCGCTAACATCAATCCTAAAAACATCTTCCATCTTCCGCTCCGGTAAAAAGTCATGATCCGTCTTTCCGACTAATTATTGTTTAGCTCTGGCACTTCCTCCTCGTTCGACTGTTCCGATTCCACTCACCACCACAAGTCTGGAACCGACTCAAAAACCAACGGCTCCGCGACGCCCACGAGCATGACCTGCACATATAAGGCTGGAATGATGATGGTCCAGAATTTGATGATCAATTAATTAAATAGACAAAGTTTTCCAATCTCCAAGCTTAAAAACATTAGAAGCAAACAAAGGTCGTTATTAAAAAAAAATAAAATCAAAACTTATAGATTATCCGATAACTGAGATTGTGTTTGATAAATTTGAGAATTAAGATCTGAATAATTATGATGTCTTAATAAATTAGATTATCTGAATGATTATGAGGTCTGAATCTAAAAAATTATTTGATAACTAAAAAGTAAGTTATCTCTTAATGACACTATTTTATCATTTTAAAGGATAAAATTTTATTTAATAATTTTAAATATTCAATTTAATAAAAATGAGTGAATAATATTATTGAATATATTTATATTAAAAAAATTTCATTAATAGACACCTCTTAATTATTAAGATTTTATTTTCTGTCTTAGCGATTAAGAGGCATTCAGAGGTAACAAAAAAACAAAAAAACAGCATCATGCCTCTTAACGAATAAAAGACAATCCATTAAAAGACAATCAGATGTAAACAAACAGCACCTGAATGTTCTCTGATCCAAATACTCCCTTCGTCCTTTAATATAATAGTTTTTAAAATTATGTACAAGTATTAAAAAAATAATTATATAATATTAAATATAATATCAAATGTCTATATTATATTTATATTAAAAAAATTTTATTATTTATTAAACAAAAATAATAAGAAAATCAAAATTATATTTAATATTTAAAATAATATTAAAAATTAAACAATTAATACTTACTTAAAATTTTAAAAACATCATATATTAAGGACAAAAAAAACTCCTCTAAAATGTCTTATATTAGCCGACGGAGGGACTATATGATTAGGGGAAAAATAAAAAATTGCTCCATAATATGCTGCGAAGGAACACATGCAACACCGCCATCGCCCATGGAAGTCCAAACAATTCCCCTAAAAGCCACAAGCTAACTCTCCCCCTTCTCCGGGGCTGTGAATGCTCATACTTCAACTGCTTTAATCCTCGCAACGATAAAAAACAATAGCCTCATAAAAAAACAATAAGCAAATTAAACCCATATACAACACCGAAACAATGTAGGGTTTTGACACAAATTACAAAAACACAACCTCCAAACCTTCAAATTGAATACCCAAAAAAAAAATTCAAGAAAGTTCACAGATTAAAACCCTAGGTCTTCAAATCTAGGGATAACTACAAAACTTACGAATAAAATTGAAGAGCTGAGCCGATGGATCGATGAATTAACCTTCGACGCTTTCGAATCGGACAACGACAGAAAAGAAGTAGTTGAATAACAACACAGATCGATGAACAAAGATGAGAAATAATAGCTATTAATATCCATATTAAGGGAAAAATAGAAGAAGAAAGAAGAAGAAAAAGAAGAAAAAATGGGTTGCTTGAGATTTACAGCTCACCGTTTCAGGCAAAAAACACTCATACGTACATTACCAAAATAACAACTCAGATCTATAGTTCCTCAAGGACTAAATTACGAGGAAAAAAAGAAGATAATCAGCTTGAGAAAAACCTTGTCTCTGATCTACCTAGTCATCCAATAGCTGGCAATATTCAGATTAGGGGAAAAATAGAAGAAGAAGAAGAAGAGAAGAAGAAATGGGATGCGTGAGATCTTTCCTCTGTTTTCTATGTATTAATGACAGCTTTGATCAATTTTAGCCTTTTGTCGTTTTTGATCAGTATTAATGTTTAATATAAAGTGGATTGACGAATTTGCCCTTTAAATGTGTAATCAAAAATTTAAAAACTACTCCCTCAGTCTCAAATTAATTGTTCAGTTTTAATTTTTTTTAGTTAAATTGACTATTTTTAAAATTAATAATTAAATATGTATAAATATATTTTTAACATTATAAAAATTGGTATTAGTAGTAAATTCTATATACTTTTTTTTTGTTATAACCTCTTCACCTATATTTTAGCAAAAATGATACACAAAATAATTTTAAAAATAGTCAATTTGACTAAAAAAAGTCAAAACTGAAAAATTAATTTGGGACGGAGGGAGTATTTTTTTGACACACATCAGCTCAGTTATGCCCCTACCCAGAAAGTCACTTCAGCAATTTCTGACGTGACAAACTCAATTGAATGGAATTGAAAAAAAATTAATAATTCAATCATCTAATTGACAAAATTGAAAAGCGAATCACTGTAGTGAAATATGACTTATAGTTTAGTGTAATAATTTATATTTAAGCCAAAACTAAATAACATTACATTATCTTTTATAATTCCTATTATACCCTCTAAGTTATAAACATAATAAAACTAATATAAGGGTAAGTTAGCAAATTAGATATAAAACTAAAGTTTCTTTTTCTTTATGAACTCGCTAACATGGGAAAAAAAACATACAAGTTTTCTATTCTTTAGTTTTCCATTATAAATCAAGTTTTCTTAGGTAAAATACAAATTACACATATAATTTACACGTTTTTGTAAATCACTACTTGTGGTTAAAAAGTCACCACTTAACCAGATGTGGTTTGAAAAAAAAGGTGCAATAGTTACTTTTTCCATTCAATTTAACGGAGACTGAAACTCACTCTGATTTTAATAAGTGGATGAGTTGTCCAACAACTAAATACTCTAAGCAAATTACAAAAATATCATCCTTAACACATATTTAAGATAGGTTGATTGACATTTCTGTCCCTTTCAAGTTGTCATCTATTTTTAAAGTTGTCTCTAAAGTTCTATTTTCGTCAATTAGGTCCTTAAAATGACATTTTATTAGCGTTTTCGTTCCTCCAATCTATTTTGACCTCAACCCGACCCAGTTTGACCCAACACAATTTTTTAATATTTTAAAATATAATATTATTTTAAATAAGTTTAAAATAATAATTATATTTAACATATTAAAAAATAATATTTAATATTTTAAATAAATTATTATTTTTAAAATAGCACCTTTTATTATTTTTAAAAAATTATTTATTTTTTAAAAATTAAATAATAATTATATTTAATATTTAAAAATAAAAAATATTTTGTAAATAATTATTATTTTTAAAATAATTATTATTTTTAATATTTAAAATAATATATATATTTTTATTTGAAATAAAATATTTTTTAAAAAATTATAAAGATAATTATTATTCTAAGGAAAAAAATATTAGAAACTTTTATTTTTTTCAAAAATTAGTAAAGTTTCATAAAATATAGATTCAAAAAAATAAATATAAAATAAAAATTTATTTTTTAAAAAATAAAGCATATTTTTTCATTTTTTATGTGAAAATTTATTTTCAGAAAAAAGTTAATATTTTTTTTATTATATGTATTCTTAATATTAGAATTTTTAAAAATAAAAACTAAAAATAGAAATTAAAATACAATAAAAAAAGTAAAATATTAAAAAAAATGATTCAATATTTTTTTAAATAAATATTTTTCTAAAAAAATAATTAAAATTTTCATGAAAAAAATCTAGAAAAAATTAAAAACTTTAGGGATTCAATCTTAATTATTTCTAAAAAAAAATTTCTGAACATATAAAATACAATTGAATCAGCTTTTTTTATTTATCTTTTGATGATTTTAGAATACATATAATAAAAAAAGAGATATTAACTCTTTTTTCTGAAAATAAATTTTTACATAAAAAATGAAAAAATATACTTTATTTTTTTAAAAATAATTTTTTATTTTCTATGTATTTTTTTGAATCTATATTTTATGAAACTTTACTCATTTTTCAAAAAAATAAAAGTTTCTAATATTTTTTCCTTAGAATAATAATTATCTTTATAAAATTTTAAAAATAATATTTTATTTTAAATAAAAATATATATTATTTTAAAATATTAAATATAATTATTATTTTAAAAATAATATTTTCTTTTAAAATTTTGAAAACAATAATTATTTATAAAAAAATTTTTATTTTAAAATATTAAATACAATTATTATTTAATTTTTTTAAAAAAAATAAAAAATTTTAAATATTAAAAATAACTATTTTTAAAATAATTATTATTTTAAAAATAATAATATATTTTGAAATATTAAATATTATTTTTCAAAATGTTAAATATAATTATTATTTTAAACTTATTTAAAAAATAATATTATATTTTAAAATATTAAAAATTTGGGTTGGATCAAACTGGGTCGGGTTGGGTTAAAATAGGTCGGATTGAGGTCAAAATGGGTTGGAGGAACGAAAACGCCAACAAAATGTCACTTTAAGGACCTAATTAACGAAAATGGAACTTTAGAGACGACTTTAAAAGTGGGTGGCAACTTGAAGGTACAGAAGTGCCAATCATGTGACGCCCCCAAAATAGGTTCAATACCAACTCATTCTGAATCGTCAAATACATGGTACATAATTCAAATACAATCTTTTATAACATACGGTCGTGCAAACTACGACCACACAAACTGTGAATTTCAATACAAATCGTATATAATACGAAATATAAACATTCAAATTCACTCCTTATTAATTACAATCATTATCCCACTATTTTATAGAATAGTGAGGACTTCTGCTTATCTAACTCTGACCATCAATTTGATCCCCGACTAGTCCCCGCGATATTCTCATTTCCTGAAGAGAACAATGGAAAAAAAGGGTGAGCTCAACTAGCTCAGTAAAGAAATTATTACTAAGATAATGGATAATAAATTATCGTTAGTCTTCAATAAATTAGATAAAATATAATGGATAACAAGATTTTAGATTAATATTCGCAGCGAAAATAACAATTCATTAGAAGGGTTAAGTAGAGAATGAAGTCTACTATCTTCTATGATTTAAAAGTCCATCATCAATATTTTATCCCTGTAACATCAATCAATATATATCTCAAATCAATATTCATCTTTGCACTACGGCCAAAGATATTCATTTGTATCACCAGTTGATCATGTTCATCTCAACACCTGTTCATCTTTGCACTACGGCCCAAAGATATTCATCAAGTAATCATTCATCTTTGCACTACAGGCCAAAGATATTCATCAAGTAATCTTTCATCTTTGCACTACAGGCCAAAGAAATTCAGATATATCACCATTTAGGAACTGAGGATGATGAAATACAATATAAAGAACGAATCCAGTGAGATAAAGGGCAATGATTAGGGATTCGTAATTTAGTTTATCCAAGTTCAATAATACTCCGTAATAATCAATTGTGGAGCAAAATTCAAGAATGAAGTTCAAAACATGAATACAATAAAAAAAATATTTTTTTACCGTGAATAGTAACTCGTAAATAGTACCTCGACATAAAAAGATAAGAATTTCACGAGAAAGTTCAGAAAATTATTCCGATGAAATGATACTAAATGAAGCGCAAAACTCAAGAAATTTCTGATCATTTCAGGAATTCTAGAAGCAATACTTACTGTAGTAAGTTTAGAGTTAGTAATCTGAAATGAAATAATATAAGAAACTACAATTGGATTTTTACCCGTATGGCAGTAGTCTGCTCAGACAGATTATCTCGACAATTTAATAACAACTGAATACGAAGGGTTATTCACCAGGCATACGGTAGTCCGAGTAGACAAGTTATTCCCACAGAATAATAAAGAATGGAATAACAACAGGATTTCATCATGCATGCGGTAGTCCGCGTAGACAGGTTATTCCAACAGAATAATAAAGAATGAAATAACAACAGGATTTCACCTATGCATGAGGTAGTCGCGTAGACAGGTTATTCCAACAGAATGATAAAGAATAGAAATAACAACCATTACGAATATTGAAAGAAAATAACTCTCTTCATGAATACGAAAGAAATAATACTCCTTACCTTAAAAATTTGGAGATTGCACTAGTGTAATAGTAGAATACTCTTCTTCTTTCTCTCTTATTCTCTCTATACTTTCTCTCTCTATAGCTTTAGTGAATTGGTGAGAAATAATGAATAAATGAGCTTCTATTTATAGGCTTGGCAGAGTAAGGATAAAATAATCTTTTCGCCATAATTTATGACATCATCGCTTACATCATCGATCCTATGACATCATTGCTTATCTCATCGCTCCGATGACATCCTTGCTTACCTCATCGCTCCGATGACATCATTGTTTGCATCATAAGAGTTTAAATTCAATTTGCACTCTTCCACCTCGTTTAACTTTTATACCATGAATTTACTATAATAATGTTATCATTCAAATTATAAAAATCATACTATTATATAATCACATCATACTACTATAATGTAATATTATAATAATATATTTGAATGAATTATTTTATCGGATAAGATAAAATACCAACTTTCAACAAATGCCACATGTTAAAATTCTTCCGTTTAAATTCACATTGAATAAATATTTTCCTTATCATATATATCAAAAATTAATTATTCACAAATAATATTACAGAACTACAATATTGACAACCAGGTCGTTCCCAGAAAAGAGGGGGCTTTCAGATAAGGATTTCTCCTTACTAGCGCGCAATTAATCAACCCCTTTTCTAGACAAAACTTCTTTAGACATTGACAATAATGCTATCTAATAATATTATTCAAATAATATGAATTATTGATTTGATAATTTGAAATACTGTGCAATGACAATTATTGAATCAATAATATAAAATAGCAAAGTAGCACTTATTGATATAAAATATCAACGTAGCAAATATTGAACTAATAAAATATTATGCAATTATTGAATCAATAATATAAAATATTGAACAGTAATTACTGTAACAATAATTGAGTAAATGTCTTCTTACGTAAGAATCAATAATTCAAAATACTGTGCAATACTGTGTGCTACTGTGCAACACCACGTATTACTGTATTTTAACCACCAGATATTTCAACAGTACTAACGCTAACAACTACACAGTTATTTTATAAAAAGGTTATTTTTATCACTTTCTATATCCGACATTCATTCTGTTGTGGGGTCCACCAATGACTGCGCCGTCGGTACGAATATTTCTCCGACAAAAAGAATATTCCTCGACTAAACGAATATTTTCCGACACAACGAATATTTTATAACCACTTGCTTACTTTGTGAACTTTGCACATCTCACCTATAACTTATCACATTTATCAAATCAACACCTTACTATTTCAAAATAATATATAAAAAAAATTAAATCTTATTCATAAAATTTAATTGGGGTCTTACAAATCTGCCTTTAAGATACAACTAATTCGCTTATTATTTTATTTATTTCTTCCCATTTTCACCAATTTTCTACCAAAATATGTAGAAAAATACATCCCATAAATTTTTTGGAATGTCCAATTGATTGGTATGTATTTCGATAAAATAATTATCAAGATATATATATATATTAAAAAAATATTTTTTAAAAAACCTTAATAATTAAAAATCTATTAAAAGTATTAAGAGTAAAAATATGGTAAAATATAAGATGTTAACTAAAAAAATTAACTAACTTTGTTATTCATAAGATTGTACAATTACAAAAATAAATCACATTTTAATTTATCCATTCATAGATTTCTTGTTATTCAATTATACGAATCACTGTTTTACTATGCCGCCAGCTACATCTCCAACAATTGGTATTAAGAAGCTTCATTTTTCCATAAATATAATTGATTTTATTAGTAGAAGGTTAATAATGAGATTTAGCAGTGAGACACAATATTTAAGTTGAGATGGTTACCCACACAATATGTGCATTATGACTATTAACAAATTAACGAAGTAGCAATAAAACTCATACATGTTCACTTCAGACCCAGATTTTTTGTTGTTGTTGTAGGGGGAGTTTATATTTTTAATAAGACACATTTTAAACAAAAAGTGAAAAAAAGTACACCCATATAAAAAAATCTCAATAATTTTTAATACTTATCTTTTGAAAAGAAAACAATATATGTAACGAAGAACTAATGCCTATAAATTTATTTGAGATATATTATTAATGAAATACAAAAATATTATTGATTTGGTAAAAAGGGACTGTACATTTTTATTGGTAATATAAAACTATATCATATTTTTATAATTTATCAAAACAATTCATACCATCAATATAAAACTGAGTGTTTAGATTTTTTGTTTAGAATTTCTTTGAAATTTCTCTCCCCTAATTTTTTGGATTTATGCTCATAGGCTAAATTAAAATTATTTTTGATTGGTTTTATGATTATAAGAATCAATGTTGTTTTTTTTAACTGTAGGGATGGATGATATTTTAGAGGATTAAGTATGGGGTAATGATGAATGTGGTGATAATGTAGACAATAGTGAAATGGAAGTAGAGAATTGGAGAATTGAAGGGGAGAGTTTTGAGTTAATAGAAGAAGTTGGAAGCGATGAAGGTAGAGAAAGTTTTATTTATAATCTGCAAGTAGTCGACCATCTCAAACCTAGTGTTGGAAAAAACTTCCAAACAATAGACGAAGTTAAAGATTTCTACAATACATATGGTAAAGAGACAACATTTAGTATTCGAAGTTAGGGCTACTAAGAAAATCGAAGGAAGTGATGAAGTGAAAAGGAAAGAGTATGTTTGTTTTAAACAAGGTAAGGGAATAACAATTGCAAATGTTGAAACTAGAAGGCGTCGGGGATCGATAAAAGAGAGTTGTCCGAATTCTTATCTTATAATTCTTCAAGATTCTTCTTTGAATCTTATTTATCATTTTCTAATCTTAATGATGAATTTCTTGAATTCATCTCTTATCACTTAAACTCTATTTGAGTTTATTCATCATACTCATCTCTGCAGTTATAGCCTAAGATAATCCTACCTAAGGTTTATAACCTACAGCTCTGATATCAACTGTGACAGCCCGCAAACCCGGTCTATCTTCAAACCCGAGTCTGGTGCCGTCAAGACACTATATACTCAACATATTCATACAGCATTAGAGTAAATACTAAATTATTACAATATAATTTAACCTTCCCCCAGGTACAATGACCTTTACATAACTACTTCAAATAATATTACAACATTTTATAATATTACAATACATTATACACTTTAACTATTTACTCTAATAATTAATAACTCTTATCTTCTCCTGACCATTCTGGTCCTTCTGTTGTAGCTGCACAAATTTTAGAATTTGCAAGAGTGAGCATTTAATTGCCCAGCAAGTATAAGCAGTTGAACTAACATTAATCATGAATAGAATAATCTATCTGAAAACTTCAACAATTGTACAATAATTGTGAAGCAACTCGAACAAATAGGAATATGGTTTTTCCTGTACTTTAATCATCTTTTATGACAAACATTATTCTGAGCATATTAACAATTCAATTATAACATCATTCTTCTTTAGTACTGCACGTGAGTGCTAATTTGGATCTAGTATGTTAAGTTCTTTTGCGTTTCAACATTTTTGAAATTACATACTAACTAGTGCTCAAGACTTTAATCTTTATCTCTACTAACATTCCCATCATTGCACGGGGTGCAATCCATAACTACACCTGATCATTATTGCACAGGGTGGAACATATTTGAATAATTTCCAATGTATTTGCTTTGGCACAATTATCTTACCACAATTAGAGAGAGAGTTCATCACAATTCGATATCTAAACAATAAACATGAATAGCTCACAATTGAGTTAGGCCGAATCAAATGGTAACTAACTCATTATTATAAATACATTTCACATCATAAGATAAACTTCATATAGCAAACGAAGTTCCATAATCAAAACATATAATTTTTGCAGTTCAATATAGCATGAATAATTTTCACAAATACCAAAAGGTTTGCAAGGGTTTAAATTCCACACAATATAATCATTGCATGAATTAGGAAACCTGCTCAATTAAAATTTGAGTAAGGTTAGGAAACTTGCCTTGTCTGCGGACTACTGCTACAAAATTCTATAATCCGCTTAATGAATTTAACCTATCCTCTTTGGAAAGACCTATCATGGATCCTTCAATTAGTATAACAAATAATTAGTCATAACATTATTATTCTCATATATTATCTAACATTAATCACATAATTAAATATTAGATATCACATTAACTCCTTAATAATATTATCGTCCCTTGATAATATTATTATTAAGTAATCATCTTAACTCTTGAATAATATTATTAACCTTTTAATAATATTCTATTTGTTTCCTAATATTATTAATCATTTAATAATCTTCTAATCTCTCTTTAATATTATTAATCTTTTAATAATATTTTAAGTATCTAATATTATTAATCCCTTAATAATATTTTAACTTTCTAATATTATTAATAATATGTTAATGATCCAATATTATTAACATTATTAGTCTTTAATTATTATTTAATATTAGTTCAATAATAATTGATTAATATATGTACTTTATTTAATATTAATTAAATAATAAATAATTAATCTATTTAACTTTATTAGTCTTTAATTATTATTTAACTCTAATTAAATAATAATTAATTAATATTTATCCTTATTTATTATTCAATATTAATTAAATAATTAATTAATATTTAATTAAATAATAAATAATTAATTTATTAACTTTATATTACTTTACTAACATGTGAGGAAGTAATTATCATTATTATTACTTATCGTCACTTAAATAATAAATAATTTATTTATTTACTTTAAATATTATTTAATCATTATTTAATATTAATTAAATAATAATTAATAAATTGTCTAACCCTATTTATTATTTAATCTTAATTAAATAACAAATAGTAGCTTAATAACACTAATTTTCATAATTTTCCACCATTCACATAATTTTCTGATAATTTAATTTTAATATCCAAAGTGTTGAAACTTCAAACATTCATAATAATTAAACTGCTTATCAGAAAATTATGAATTTTATGTCCATTTCGCATGAAATTTAATTCTCTACAACTTTCTAATACAAAGTTTCTTCAAATTCTGGACGCAAAATAGCAGAATAGGGCTTACCGGAAAAGTTCGCTGGAAAATATTTTTCGGTCATCTTTTTCGGCGACTGCCCATTTTTCGGCGAGTTTTCTTGGATTTTCTTACCCAGATCTGTTCTACTAGGTCTCAGGAGTCCAACCATGGTCTTAGATTTAAAAACAAACCACTAATCACCGCTAGATCTAAGTTTTCATTAAAAATTTCGGCGAGCCTTCATCTCTTTGATTTTCTTGATTTTTCTTGTTTATACATGTTCTAATCCATCACAAACATACATAATTATGTCCTCATTATATAGAATCCATAAAACGTAACACCTATATATGAAAAATCAAAAGATTTAACTAGAAATTACTTTTTTCTTAATTTTCTTCCATCTTTCTTCTTCCTTCTTTCTTCTTCATCTCTTCTCCCGCTTCTCCTCATCTACCGAACTTAGTGGGTGAGAGAGTATGAATGTTAGTTTTTTTTTCCTTTTCTTTTCAGCTTCTCTCACATTTTCTTCTCTTTTGTATTCCTTAACCGTTCTCTCTCTCTACGTTCCCTGCTTCCTCTCCTTTTAGGTTCTGACTCTTTTTCCTTCCTTGCAATATGGGTATCATAGATACATACATATATATATATATAGGAAACGTGTGCATCTATATATAATATATATCAATTAGCTTAAAAATGGAGCTAGTTTATTATATATATATAAACTAGCTTAGCTTTATTGCTTGGAGGTTACATATACTAACATAAGACTCAAGTACTGCTAATACATAAATAATACATACACATATCTTATGTAATGTGTAATGTATTAATTAATATTACATACGTATATTAAATAACGTATTCTCACCACTTGATTTACCCTATTAAAAATGGGACTTTAAACAATCTTTTAAAAAATAAAATTTACATATTACATGAATTAATATATTTAATGTATACAATAATTATGTATACTTAAATTCAATGTACTAATCCCACCATATTAAAATAATTATATAAATTATTTTAATATATACTCATTCCCTTTTCCTTAAATAAATTGTTTTCCCACAATTTATTTTTAACCAAGACAATAATACATTCAATTATTTCTTGTTCCCTTCTATAAATTGTTTTCAACAGTTTATAAATATAATAATATATTTATCACTTTTGCAAATCATTACATTGCACAACATTTATTCACTTATGATATACAATATATATCACATAATAAGAATTTTATTTATTAAATTTTTATTTTAATATTTTCCAAAAATTTGGGTCGTCACAGCCAACGAGCGTAAAGCTCTCACGCATTTTTCAAAAGATAAGTATCTAAGAATAATTCATTAGTTGATTTCATGATTCAATTTAGTAGGGGGCTAGTACGCTAACGTCAAGAAGAGTTGTTGGCTGATCATAAAGATTTGATTGTGAAGCCTAAAGTGAAGATGAATCATGACTTTTTGTTCCAAACGGTTGATATTTATACTCGGGAAATGTTTTATAAATTTAAAGATGAGATATGAGAATGCTTGAATTACCGTTTTGAGCTTATCAAGGAGAGTGACAATCAATGCGTGTTTCAAGTTAATAGGAAAAAATGTTCATATGTAGAGTACGAGAACTTATTTATGATAAAGAATTGGGTTTTGCTTCATATAGTTGCCCCAAGTTTGAGAGTATAGGGATACCATGTAGACATGTGCTTGGTTACTTGCACAAAATGTATGATTTTGACGAATTACCACAACAATACATCTTGAAAAGGTGGATTAAGTAGGCAAACTCCAGGATAATGGTCGATATAAAAGTGCCATAATGATAAATAGTGACAAAGAATATCTAACCAAGCGAAGTGAATTAATTCAATGTACTTTGGATGTTATTGATAAAACCCTCACAAGCCAAGAAGGAATTAATATTTATAAAGATTCTTTGGTTCATGCACTCGAATCAATCAATCTTGTTATAGATAGTGGTAAAAGTTCACAATGTGGAACTGGTGTAAGTGTAGTCTCTAGGAAGATGAGTTGCAATAAAAGACCATATTTATAATGAACCAAATCAAGTGAGGGCAAAAGGATGTGGCAAAAGTCTTAAAGGAGGGAAAGAAAGGGTATTAAGGAAGGCAAAGAACTCAAAGGCTAGATGTTGTTATGGTTGTGGCAAAGTTGGACAATCACATGAGAAAAGGAATTGTCCAATGGTTTCACATCGGTAAGTAATATTAAATATTTTTTCTATCTCAATCTTTAAATGTTGAGTGTTATTTTGGCTTTTATGTAGAGATTCTCCCAGCAATGAACGTGCAACAACATTTTCAATTTCAGAGGATGATAGTCATACTTTCAAAGGTTTGATAATTTCTTTTATTCAATATTAAGAGTTACATATCCATAGATCTAATATGCATATATTTTATTTTATTTTCAGGTTCAGAGATGCTTGTTGATGTTGGCCGCTGCTAATTTGGATGTTGGCTGCTACTATTTTGGTTTACTACTGTTTTAGTACTTGTGTTAGATAATGTTGTAATTAGTACTTGTAGTATTTGTGTATTACTGATTTAGTTTCATGCACCCACTTGTGGAGAATGTTTGTTACTTGGATAAATAGTATCCTTTTCTGTTTGCATTTATTCTGTTTTTATCAATGAAATTTTCTGATTCTGATAAAAAATGTATTCAAGAGATGAATTAGAGAATTATACAACAACATTTTATAATTTCAAATTCCTTATGCATATTTTTACATCATCCACATGTGGCCGAAGCTTTTCTAATTTATTTCTAGCAAATGTTAAACTTTGTAGGAAATCCAACAGAATGAGATTTTTTATAAAATAATTGCAAGTTGGTTAGATAATGAAAATTATCAAAATTACAACCGATTTAATAACATTAACAACAACACCTCATACATAACATTAACAATTATGACAAATCACATTATTAGTTGCAATTGACCCATTTTAATTTGCACCATCGCTAATTCGCTGGAGTCGTTAGCATTCGTTAGATGAGTTGTTACATTTAAACGCTCGGATGTGTCCATTTGCAACCTCCTTTGATTATGCAATGCTCGAACATATTCATCACACCAATTTATGAAGTTACCACATTGCTGCATATTTTGGGACACAATAAATTTATTTACTTGTGTAAAAGGACCAAATAAACAAAAATTACAATAAATAAATACATACCACTATTCTTGGGCAAGAATAATAGTGTCTACTCGGATTCTTTTCCGACATTAAAAGTTTGACTATGCAAGGGCCCGTACCACAACGACATATGAACGGAGGCCATATGGATGTAGCAATAGACGAATTCGATGACATATTTTCTATCAGAAGACATACATAAAACCAATCAACAATAATTTTAATTTAGACTATAAATTATAATAAACATGTAATTTAACAAGGTTTATATTGAACGACTCAACTGAAAATACATAAACTAAATAACTAATTGAACAAGATATCCGTCTTAATTTGAATAATACACACAAATAGAATGCGTATGATACATTATAACACAAACTAGAGGAAATGGTTGGTAGGGACTTCTCCGCAAATGCATATGATATATTATAACACACAAACAGAATCCAGCTATCCTTGGTATGAGGCAAAAATTGTGGTCTTTGGGGATCCTTAGAAGGCTTAACTGAATAAAGACATAGCTCTAGTAATCATTTGCATAACTAAGTTCAGATCTGCATGAGGCTAGAACTCTGAGCTTTAACCACTGTAAGATGCATCTCTAAATAAATTGTATCATGGACAATGATGATCTTGTCAATTGGTGTGTAGGCGTGCAGAGGGAGAACTAGGGAAGTATGGTCAACACTCGACACTTGCTTTTTGCATTTTGATGATGAAGGTCTATGTCATAAATAAGAAAGGAAATTTTAAGACCTTATAATTTTCTTGCTGGAGGCTAGTGTTGCACAACAGGCCGGCCTGGTCTGGTCCGGCCTAGGCCTGCCAGGCTTTGGATGTTGACCAGGCCAGGCCAGGCCAGGCCTTGACTTCTGCGCCTTCAGGCCAGGCCAGGCCAAGTTTAGAGAAAAAATATATGGCCTGTTAAGGCCTTCAGGCCAGGCCAGGCCTAAGCTCTCAGATATGGCCTCAAGCAGTTTCAGTACTAACTACTAACCCTCTTGCACTACGACAATACTCACCAACATCCTTCCTACATACATAATAATAATATTATTATATATACATTAGTATTATTATTATTTAACATCCAAAATAGTACCTGAAAGAAGGAGGATTAGTAGTCCATTCATGGAGATATTTTAAGATGGGATTTTATATATAGTAATGGTTGAGTCAGGAAGTTAGAAGCAATTGAACTATATAATCTATAATGTCAAAGTCCCACATCATGTTGAAATTGAATTGAACATTATACTTTACACAATAAAAGCAATACTCAATTCTTATATTTTTTTCTAAATGACAAAATCCTATATTGAGTAGATTGTAAAAGTTTAAGGAACTTTTCCCTTATAAAAGGACTATCAAGGCAGCAGCTAGCAAGCCAAGTTTACATTATAATTATAAGTCCAGGCCCACGTTTTTATTAGGCCAGGCCCAAGCTTTTATAAGGCCAGGCCCAGGCTTTGGGCCGATCCAGGCCTCAGGCCGGATCAGGCCATAGGCCAGGCTAGATCAGGCTTTTTATAAGGCCAGGCTGGGCCGGATGTTAGTTGGAAAATTGTGGTCTGTTTTCAGCCTTGCAGGCCAGGCCTGATTGGCCTAGACTTTGACCAGGCCTTGGCGTTGACTAGGTCGGGCCCAGGCCAGACCAAGGCCAGGCCGCGGGCCTCGGGCCATTTATGCACCACTATTGGAGGCCAACATTACCAGAATTGCAATATTGAGTGTGTTGAAATTTCAACTTCATTTTGAATGTTACAATTTGTAGATGCTTTTACATGTTCCTTATTTTAATTGTTAAGAAAGAAAACAATTCAAGTTCTGTTCTGTACTTCACAAAAGAATCTCATTTTTGAAGTAAATTTAGGACCTTCAGAATTTAAAATCGATATAAATACATATAATTTTAGTAAATGATATTGTGCTTATTGTAAAATCTGAGCTTCATCAAAAGTAGAAGAAGCAAGAAAATTTGAGCTACATTAGAAGTAGAAGAAGCCAAGAAAGAGATCCAAAGATTAAGACAAGAAGTAGGCAAAGGGGCAGAAGAGACAATAGTTTCAAACAGGATTGTGAGTCTCCTAAAATATATCAGCCATTGGGTAAGGTTCTTAATATGAAATTATAGTCTCAAAATTCTTTTAGAGGATGTTTTTCATATAAAGAACCTGACATTACATATAGAGCCCTTAACTTGAGCCACATTGAGATGTACTTGCTTCGTGAAAGAATTTTGTTCACAAGAATAATAACAAGGTTGATTCATTGTTGAGACAATTTCATGAAAGACATTGGTAATCAAAGCTAGTAAATTCAAGTTACCATTAGCAAATATACCAGGGACGATTCATTGTGTACACACACTTACACGAATTAGCAAAAATCAAACTAAATAGCTACTCCATAATTCAGATCAGCCTATCAATTACAAAAATATATAAAAAAGTACAACTCAGATGCAGTAGGAAATTAACTTATCAAATCTTTAAGGCAAATTCAGCAAATGAACATACAAAATCTTTCAACATCCCAAAAATTTGAGCTACTAGTTCAAAACCACTTTTTTAACAAACCAATTCAATACCATGAATTCAACTAAATTCTAAACAGAAATTCTACCACCTAATAAACCCTAAATTTCTTACGCTAGAAATAACAATTACAAAATTTATACAGTTATGGAGCTTTACCTTCGTAGAGTGAGAGAGACAGAACGTTACCCGCGTCGAAATCGCCGGAGCTTTACCTTCCGTTTTCTTTGGTTTGTAGTGAGATAGTGAGAAGAGTTAGAGAGAAAAAGAGGTAGTATAATCTGAGTTGGGATGAGTTTTATTTTGTTTATATAACTGACCCATTTTAACACCTCACCCGATCAAATACAACCTGTGTATTTTTTTTTTTGATTAAGTTCGTCTTTGGTTCATTTGCTTTGGTTCGCTGGAGAGATAGATCGTATATATATATATATATATATATGTATATGATAAATATAATTAAAATATTTTGTGATACCCCCAAATTTGGGTCTATATCACCCAATTTGAGTTGCCAAAATATATACTACAAACACAAATTCTCCTATTTAAAAATTTATTGCAACGACAGTATTCACACCTAAAACCAATAATACCCTACATATAAGTACAATCAATAAGTGATTCAAGAATCAATTTTTTTGAAAATTGGTCGAGGAAACCCTCGTATATTAAAGGCCATGATTATAGGTTATAATAAATGTCATAAGAATGAATAATTAGCCTTGGTTGGCCTATTAGTCCCCAAAGAAACACAGAGAAGATGACTGTCATATTTGTTCCAATGGTGTGTATCTTATTGCCATATAATTATCTCCATCATGTCAAACTGAGAATTATATTTCAACTATACTCCAATATTATGTAGATAATGCTAAAAAATATAGTCAGAAAGCGGATACGCACAACCATCATTTATGGTAAAAGGATTTTGTACGTGGTTGGACATCTTGCATGATAGAATATTTTCTTACTAATGAAGAAATAATAGAAAACAATAGGAGATATATACTAAATTAAATTTGTTAACAGCTGAATTATGTTTGCTCTCCAAATCACCTAACAGCGAACCTAAATCTTTAAGTTCTCAGTATAATTATTGTCGCATTATTTTTAAATGTATTGTGAACTACTACCGCTACTAACTCGGACCATCACTTCATTCCTTTGTTCTCTTTGCCATAACCAGCTACATTCTTATTCCCTAAAAGGAATTATGAAACAAAAGGGTGAACTCAAATAGTCCAGTAAACAATATCATAATTAGGATAACGAAGAATAAGTTATAATTAGCCTTCAACAATGAAAAATACAGATATTTAGAACATATTGTAGATGATTTAAGTTATCAATAAATAACTGAAGAGTATTATGGTCTCCTAGTATTCTTAGGATAATTGCTGATTAGTTTTTAGTTTCAATTTCAATAAGTTCATATTCTTTAGGAGGTTGTTTAGGGGTTTTCTATTTTGACTCTTTCTTGATGCACTTTATCACATTTCTGATAACATGGGTTGTATTTTAGCTTTTTGTTAGTTATTATAAGGCTATTTAATAGTCATTGTTGATATTCAATAAAGTGTCATTCAATCCAGTTTTGTTGAGTTCTTGTTTACAATAATTTAGTTCTTGATCTTGTACTCAACATTCTGATATATGAGCCTCCACTGCGCTTGAGAGGGAAAGCCGCAGCTTTGAGTGATTCTAAACATCGAGAGAAACACAAAATTAGAGGGAGATGAATGCTGAAGAAAATTTTGTACAACCTTCCATACCACACTTCGATGGTTATTACGACCATTAGAGCATGTTTATGGAAAATTTCCTTTAGAGTAAAGAATATTGGAGTCTGATTGAGACCGGTTACATGGACCCAGAACCAGAAACACGACTATTAACTGAGACGCAGTAGAAGAGGCTAGAAGAGTTCAAACTGAAGGATCTCAAGGCAAAGAACTACCTTTTCCAAACAATCTACAGAATGATTTTGGAGACGATCTTGGAAAATGACACTGCAAAGAAGATCTTGGAATCAATGAATTTTTTTTTTGAAGGCAATGCTAGGGTAAAACGGTCTACACTTCAAGCCTTGAGGAGAGATTTTGAGATTCTCGAAATAAAGGTTAATGAAATAATTATTGAGTATTTTGCTAGAGCAATAACATTAATGACCAATAAGATGAGAATATATGGAGAGACTATGAGTGATGTTACTATTTATGAGAAAATCCTTAGATCCCTCACCAACAAATTCAACTATATGTTCTGCTCGATTGAGGAATCTAAGGACATAGATAAACTCTCCATTGATGAACTTCAAAGTTCACTCATTGTGCACGAGCAAAAATTCAACAGAAGCAGTGGTGTTGAACAAATGTTAAAGATGACAACTGATGAAAGGTTTGGAGGAAGAGGACCTAAGGAAGAAATTCTTACAGAGGAAGAGGATGTGGAAAAGGTCTTCAAGCTTTCAACAAGGCCACAGTTGAATGTTACAGGTGTCACAAAATTGGACATTTTTAGTATGAGTGTCCCTACTTCGAACAAGAAAGCAAACTATGCCGAACTTAATGAGGAAGATGAAATTCTTTTAATATCTTATGTTGAGCTGCATGAGACCAGAAGAGAAGATGCATGGTTCCTTGATTCAGGGTGCTTTAATCATATACGTGGTGATCGAGTTATGTTTACTGAACTAGATGAGAGCTTCGGTATTCAGTCAAATTGGGGAATAATAGTAGAATGATTGTAGCTCGAGAAGGAAGTGTGAAGTTGTTGCTGAATGGAATTAACCATGTTGTCACCGAAGTATACTATGCTCCAGAGCTTAAAAACTAACCTCTTGATCATAGGACAACTTCAAGAGAGAGGCTTAGGCTATTTTGATTTAGGGAGGACTATGTAAGATCTATCATCCGGATAAGGGCTTGATTATTCAAACTATCATGAGTGCCAACAAAATTTTTATATTGCTAGCACAGACTCATACCTCTTCACAAGCTCAGCAAGAAAGATGCTTTCACACAAGCTCTCAAGATTTTTCTCACATTGGGCATTGGCGGTATGAACATCTAAGTTACAAGGGATTAAGAATTTTTTAGTATAAGAAAATGGTGCACGAATTTCCTCAGTTTTCAGCTTCAAACGTAATTTGTACAGATTACATCAATGGAAAACAACATCGACTACCCCATATCCAAGAGGAGTATATGGAGAGAAAGTCAGAAGTTAGAGCTCATTCATGCAGACATTTGTGGGCCTATCACTCCCACATCTAATAGTGGAAAAACGTACACGTTATGTTTCATTGATGATTATAGTTAAAGATCATGGGTGTATTTATTAGTAGAAAATTCAAAAGCACTGAATTTCTTTAAGTGTTTCAAGAATATGGTTGAAAAGAAACAATGTTATATGTTAAGTGTTTGCCGAACTGATAGAGGATGTGAATTCACCTCGAGTGAGTTCAATGATTTTTGTAAAAGGAATGGAATCAAGAGACAATTAACCACTGCATATACACCGTAACAGAACGACATGACCGAAAAAAAGAATAGAACCGTAATGAACATGGTTCGATCAATGCTCTTCGACAAGAATATTCCAAAGACATTCTAGCCAGAGGCGATGAAATGGACTTTCTATGTTCTGAACCGGTGTTCGACTTTGGCTGTCAAAGATATCACCCCAGAAGAAGCTTGGAGTGAACACTTTCGAGTATTCGGTTGCCTAGCTCATGTGCATGCTCCAGATGTGAGAAGAGGTAAGCTTGACAATAAGAGTTTTACTTATGTATTGTTGGGTGTTCGTGAAGAGTCTAAGGGGTATAGATTGTTTAATCCAATATCTAAAAGGATTGTTATGAGTAGAGATGTTATTCTTGAAGAAGAAGAACAGTGGGATTGGGGTGTGAGTTATGAGGGCCAGATTTTGTTTGATTTAGAATGGGGTGAGGATGATGCAAATAATGAAGATGTAGAAAGAGTGAGTGAAAATAATGATGATAGAGAAGTCAGTTGATATAAGGGAGGTAGATAAGAAGAAAATGGTTCTCCTAACCCTAGTAATGAGATCAGTGAGGGTGAAAAGAGAGTAAGACGACGTCCGGTAGTGAATGCACAATTATGTTATTGGAAAAAATTTATCAGAAGATGAAGCAAATATGGCGCTATTTGTGTCAACTGATCCATTACATTTCGAAGAAGTAGTAAATAATGCAAATTGGAGACTCGCTATGGACCGTGAGATTAACTCCATTGAGAAGAACAAAACATGGACACTCACTGAGCTGCCAGCTTGGAGCTAAAAAAATTAGAAGTGAAGTGGGTTTACAAAATAAAGTACAATGAACATGGGGAGATTTATAAGCATAAGGCACGGCTAGTCGCTAAAGGGTACTCATAAAAGGATGTCATAAACTACACATAAGTCTTTGCACCAGTGGCAAGGATGGATACGGTAAGGATGATTATTGCCTTAGCTGCACAGAAAGGTTGGAAGATTTTGTTAGAAATATACATGAGAATGTTATTTTCTTTATTTAAGATTTGATTATGAACTAAATGAATGAATATGCAAATATGTATGCATTGATGAAAGCTGTAAAGTCCTTGATAGATGATAGACATATATGTACAAGGACTTAGACTGAAAAGATCAAATGTGTTAGGTTGATCCTATATAAATGAACAACTTTGTGAAGTCCTTCAGAAGATTACAATGTACAAGGACTATGAATAGAAAGATCAAGCTTGTTAGGTTGATCTTATAAAATATAATAGATAGACTTGCCTAATCGTGGAGCACTGCACCAGCAATCGCAGTCTGTCGAGAGAGTCAAGGTAGAATAGTAGTCTATCAAGGCAAAACCGTAGTTTGTAAAGATAGCCGCTCTCGAAATCGCAGTCTGCCAAGAAAGCCATTCACGAGATCGTGGAGATAGCCTGCCGAACGCCTGTCGAGCGCCTACAGAGCCAAGCCAAGAATAGTAGGCTTCACTCGAAGACGTGGAGTCTGCAGATCATAATCGAGGTAGAAATTGTAGTCGAAAAAATCAATCAAGAGACTACAATTATTAAGGTAGAAATCGTAGTCTGTCATATGATCTACTCTCAGAGTCGCAGACTACACTCAGAGTCGTAGTGTCTGCAGAGAAAGAGACAGATCGTAGTCTGCAGAACCAAAGTCAGATCGTAGTCTGCAGAACCAGAGCCAAATAGTAGTCAGTCAAATGCTCACAAATGCCAAGGAAGAATCGTAGAGACTCTACGATTCTCAACAGATGAGCATTGCTGAAGTATACACAAAGATCTCACTCTGGTAAGAGTTGTCAAAGTTCAGAAAGAAGTCTACCTGAAGAGGATTTGATAAGTGGTTTTCATGACCACTTATTCAGTTCTTAACCAAGTCTTTTTGTTGCTTAAACTCAAATATCGTTGTGCGTTTAATGTGTTTTTGCTTTCTTTTGTGATTTTCATGTTTAGGAACTCCCTTGGTGCTTAATGAGCTAAAAAAGACAAAATGATGCCAAACGGAGCAAGAATGGAATGATAGCATGACAATGGAAGGAGGCCAAGCAGCTTTTCACAGCCCGTGCGGCCGCGCCGGGTCCAAGCATAACAGCCGCACGGTCGCGCCAATTAGAGGGCCAGAAAGCCAAATATGGAGGTCCGCGCGGGTGCGCCAGGACCAAAGCATAAAGTCGGGCGGCCACGCCCAAACTTGACCAAATCTGACTTTTCATTTGAATGGGACTTGGCTAGGAGAAGGCGTATAATGGGGCTCATAAGGCACATATCAAAATGACTCTCCCCTTAAGGGAGCTTAGCCCTAGTCTTGTTCTTCCTTTCCTTTTCTTTACTTTCTTGTCTAGATTAGGAGTAGATTAATTCTAGATTAGATTCAGATAGTTAGATTTTAGGGTTTAATTAGACTTGAAGATTGAAACATTTGGATATCATTAAAGATCCAAGCTTGGAGAAGGAACTCAGATTTGTATTCTCTATCTCTTTACTCTCCTTGTTATCATTTTGTATGCGGATGATGTATATTCATATTGTGGATGATATATTTGAGTCATTTATGACTTAGGTTTTATTTTGAGGTTTCAATGGAACCTTTTGAGTAGTCTATATTGATTCCCTTCCATGTCGGTCTTGTTTATTGTTATATGATTGTCTATTACGATTTGTGCTTTCATTGCTTAATTGATTCGCGACCAATTACTATGATAACCCATATGGACTTGAAAGGCGAAGTGTGGGTTTAGATCTAATAGTAGTAGCGGGCATTTGCGTGTCTACATGGCGTTAGATGTGTGATTTGTGCTTAGGATAGACATATACCGAAGAGCCGCCTGTAGTCAATTGAGAACTTGACCTTAAACCCTAATTATTTGTAAATCACATAGACATATAGATAATGTGGGTGTTCATGTGCGTCCTATCATCTGTGGATTGCATGTGATATGGATTAGATGCATCTAAAGATGGCCTTCTCTCACTTTCGTGTTCTCGGCTAACAAACTGTGACGATTAATTTGACCTAACTGGAAGTGTGTCGACTTAGATGAATCATTAGGGAAAATTGGAATCTCATATCTTCATTATCTGATTTTACTCTAGGATTATTTAGTTTAAGTTTAAATTACTTGTCTAGTTAATTTAGTTTTTAATTAAAACTCTTTGCCGCTCATTTAAATAAGACTGAAATGATTTTGGCCTATTGATTTGGCGACCCTTTATATGTTAATTCTCCGTGGGAACGATATCTGTACTTGCACTTTATTACTTGTTGACCGTGTATACTTGCACGAATATATTAATCGGTAAAAAAATCAGATCAAAGAGAACTTTCTGAATGGCCTGCAAGCAAACAGAAGATCAAAGCACCAACTCTATCAGCAAGGCTGATTGAGAAATGAAGAGCAATTAGGAGAAGTATTTTACAAACGTCCATTAGAAGACAATGAATGAAGTGACTGTCAAACAAAAGATAACGATCATAGTGGTGACTATGACGATCGTGGTGTTTGCCAACGAGCAGCAGAGACTGATAAAGCACATACAAAGTTAATGGCCAACCTACAGAGGACAGACGAAAAGAATTATCCATGCTCAGCCTCACCATGAAGAGTGAACGGGAGATCACAGAGCAGAAAGTTGAGAGAGCTGAGCAAAACTAATCAGAAGAGTCGTGTAAACCAGAAGGGCCAGAACAGTCAGCCAAGTTATCAGTTCCTGATGAGATTCAAGGCAAGCAGAATCGTAGAAGCACTGCAGGAATGAAGTGCAAGAGGTTCTACATTGTCAGTTCACAGAACACTCTCAGAATCGTAGTGTTGTCAATGCCAGTCAACTTGCAAAATCCACAGACAAACTACGATCAAGCATATGAACGTCTGCATCAAATCGTGGAGGTCGTTCGTCTAATTATTGAGTCTCAGAAATGTCTCAATATGAACACTGACAATCAAACGTTGCTGATTGAGAGTATCGATGTAGTAGTCAACATCCTTAGTCTAGATCTAGGAAACAAAAAGGAGAAATAAGGTGACTACCAACCTGACTTCTGAAAGTGACATCTCAGAGGTGTTAGGTGAAACAGCAGACTGGAGTGTCAAGAAAGTCAAAAAGGTGCTATCACGTCAACTCAGCAGACTTGCATCAAATAACTCAGAATCCTTAAAGCATTTCAAATAGCTTCGAACGGCTATATTCCAGCTGGAAAGCTGATGGAGAGATATAAAACAGCTGAAGCTTCAAAGGTGAAAGAGTTGTTGACTTGACGAGAGTTCTACAGAGCTTAACAGAGAAAATGTCTCAGTGGCAGTGAGACTACCTATAGTGGGAGTGAATCACATATGATGAAGGTCTTTAACTAGCTAAAGGCTTCACTCAATACGAAGGAGAATGCCAACCACAATGGCATCTGAGCTGAGAGTCGAAGGCTAAGAAGACAAGAACTAGAGTGGCAGACCAGAAAGCAGATATCCTAGAGCCACTCTACTGATTCACCATGAAAAACCTGAGCTGAAGAGAAGTAGTTTTAGAGTTGAATATGCACACAAGACAACCAGTGTTCAAAGAATGCTAAGTACCAGAAGAAGTCTACCTGAAGTGCAAAGACTTAGAAATCCTCAATGGTGATAGTGTGCTATGCTGAAATCAGATGAAGTCAACAACAAAGATTAGCTGCACCAAGGAAATATATCAGACTGCTAAGTACTCAAGAATGTCAAGCTTCATGTACATCTTAGCAGTCCATCAGTGGTGATCAAGCCTCAATGCTGAATGCAGAAGATCACAAGAAGCTGCTAAGTACCAGAAGATGAACAAGCTTAATGTCATCTTAGCAGCTCAGCACCAACAACAAACAAACCAACAACTAGTGACCTGAGGGGTTCTTATCTTCGTGACTAAATTAGTGTCAAGTCTATTGGGCTTGCTGAGTACCGGAGGGTACAAGAGATTCTAAGTCTGATGGGCTTAGTCTACAGTTCCAAGTCTGCTGGGCTTGAAGAGTTCTTAGTGAACTAAAGTTCCAAGGTTGCTGGCCTTTAAGGAATCTAAATGATTCAGAGTTACCCTTTTCCTTAGTAGAATCCCTGCTTGTTGAAGCAGAAGAGTGGAGTAGGAGCTTTAGTCTCTGAACAACTTAAAACCCTTGTGTCATTTACTTTATGTCATTTACATTATGCACGATAACTGCTATAACTGCTTACACCTAAACTAACATTAGAACTATGTTTAACAATATATCCTTGAAAGGGATCTTAACTTATTCTGTTGTGCATGAACTGATTCTTCTATTTGTCATCTACTAATTACTTAGAAATACAAAAGAAAATGAAAAAGCTTTTAAAATTAAAAAGGATCTATTCAACCCCCCTTCAAGATCTATTGTGTGCCCCCTAGGAACTAACAATTGGTATCAGAGCATGTTCTCATGCTATATCCAAAAGCTATCGCTTTGAGTTTGGTCCTAGACACATATAAATTTCTAAACTTAGTTTTAGTGATAAGTCACTTCTGAATGAAGATGAGCTCACACGTTGAAAATTATATCTACATGGGTAAATGTGCATATCCACCTGAAGCTGTCCAGATTGGTCCCTGTCCTTAAATGCTATTGCCATTAGACCAATCGCTGCCCATAGTCAATCAGCAGTCTGCAGCCTATTGATGGGAAGTCAAGAAGCATCAAGAGCAAAGAATCTTATGTCCACTGTTCTGAAAGATGAAATGCCTTTACATGCAATGAGATGCTTATCTAGAGGAGAAAGAAGAATTCTTCAAATATGTATTTGGCTAAATCCATGTATCTGAATCTTGAGGTTCGAGGGCGTCAGAGAATTCAAATTGCTAAGACTTTCCTCTGATCATATCTCCAAGACTCTGCTTGATTGATCTAAGGCCATATGGAGCAACAAGTTGTCAGCATTGAAAATGCAAAGATATGCACAACAATAACTTATATCATTGTGCAAATAAGCAGGACAAATAACTGTCAAGAAACTGACAGTGTCAAGGTATGCTTCCTCATATATATACGTGCATCATATTGCATCACCTTATGTGCTATAACAGTATTCCATCAAAAGATCATTTTCTTCCTAAAAAGAGAAAGTGAGAAAGTACATTTGAGGTTGGAAACTAATTGCTAACAAACTTTCTCTCCACCCACGTTTTAGGTTAAAAATAAATTTTTGAAAGAAATCTGATATATGCCTTAAGTACATCACAAACTAAGAAGTTTACGTTGCTCGACCTTTGCTGATGGGTTGGTATATTTGTATAATCATACAAACCAATGTTTTGTGTTGTTGATAAAACATAGAGTGTGATCAACACTACATGTGTATCTTGAAGGATCTTAGAAACTGATCAACTCCACGAACCAACCAGATGAAAATAATTAATAGAGTTGATCTTCACTTTGTGAACATTCAAAATATGTGAACATAACAAAAAACAAATGGTGTAACAACCAAAGAAAAAGATTAACATATCAAAAATGTTTAATTACACATACACTTACAATCATGCATTATAACTGTCATATCTAAAATTGATATATGTATGAATATGATTGTTGATGCTTATATGATGTAAATCCAAGAATATGAGGAAATAGGGTTTTAAGAAGACTAACTTAGCAGGACTCAAGTAGCCTTGGGTACCAAGATAGAAATTCGTTTAACCTGCAGGTACTTTGTAAGACCCCAAATTTTATGAATAATATTTAATTTTCTTTATATATTATTTTGAAATAGTAAGGTGTTGATTTGATAAATGTGATAAGTTATGGGTGAGATGCGCAAAGTTCACAAAGTACGTAAGTGGTTATAAAATATTCGTTGTGTCGGGAAATATTCGTTTGGTCGAGGAATATTCTTTTTGTAAGAGAATATTCGTACGACAACGCAGTCATTGGTGGACCCCACAACGAAATGAATGTCGGATATAGAAAGCGACAGAAATAATCTTTTTATAAAATAACTGCGTAGTTGTTACCGTTAGTACTGTTGAAATACCCGGTGGTTAAAATACAGTAATATGCGGTGTTGCACAGTAGCACACGGTATTGCACAATATTTTAAAATATTAATTCTTACGTAGGAAGACACTTACTCAATTATTATTACAGTAATTACTGTTCAATATTTTATATTATTGATTCAATAATTGCATAATATTTTATTGGTTCAATATTTGTTACGTTGATATTTTATATCAATAAGTGCTACTTTGCTATTTTATATTAGTGATTCAATAATTGTCATTGCACAGTATTTCAAATTATCAAATTAATAATTCATATTATTTGAATAATATTATTAGATAGCATTATTGGCAATGTCTAAGGAAGTTCTGTCTCGGAAAGGGGTTGATTAATTGCGCGCTAGTAAGGAAAAATTCTTATCGGAAGGCCCCCTATTTCCTAGGAACGACCTGGTTGTCAATATTGTAGTTCTGTAATATTATTTGTAAATAATTAATTTTTGATATATATGATAAGGAAATATTTATTCAATGTGAATTTTTAACGGAGGAATTTTTAGCATGTGACATTAGTTGAAAGTTGGTATTTTATCTTTTCTGATAAAATAATTCATTCAAATATGTTATTATAATATTACATTATAGTAGTATGATGTGATTATATAATAGTATGATTTTTATAATTAGAATGGTAACATTATTATAATAAATTCATGGTATAAAAGTTAAACGAGGTGGAAGAGTGCAAATTGAATTTGAACTCTTATGATGCAAATAATGATGTCATCGGAGCGATGAGATAAGCAAGGATGTCATCGGAGCGATGAGGTAAGCAATGATGTCATATGATCGATGATGTAAGCGATGATGTCATAAATTATGACGAAAAGACTATTTTACCCTTACTTTTCCGAGCCTATAAATAGAAGCTCATTTCTTCATTTTTTTCTCACCAATTCACTAAAGCTATAGGGAGAGAAAGTATAGAGAGAATAAGAGAGAAAGAAGAAGAGTATTTTGCTATTACACTAGTGCAGTCTCCAAATTTTTAAGGTAAGGGGTATTATTTCTTTCGTATTCATGAAGAGAGTTATTTTCTTTCAATACTCGTAAGGGTTGTTATTCAATTCTTTATTATTCTGTTGGAATAACCTGTCTACACGGACTACCGCATGCATGGTGAAATCATGTTGTTATTCCATTCTTTATTATTCTGTGGGAATAACCTGTCTACGCGGACTACCGCATGCCTGGTGAATAACCCTTCGTATTCAGTTGTTATTAAATTGTGGAAATAATCTGTCTGAGCGGACTACCGCCTGACGGGTGAAAATCCAATTGCAGTTTCGTATATTGTTTCATTTCAGATTCCTAACTCTAAACTTACTACGGTAAGTATTGCTTCTATAATTCCTGAAATGATCAGAAATTTCTTGAGTTTTGCGTTTCATCTAATATCATTTCACTGGAATATTGATTTGAACTTTCTTGTGAAATTTTTATCTTTTCATGTCGAATTACTATTCACGAGTTACTATTCACGGGATACTATTTACGATAAAAAAATATTTTTTTTCTTCCAAATCATCTTTGATTGGATCCAGGTTTTGATCTTCATTCTTGAACTCTGGATAAATTCTCTAATATTTGTCCTTTATCTCACTGAATTCGTTATTCGTATTGTTTTTCATCATCCTCAATCCTAAATGGTGATATAACTGAATAATATCTTTGGCCTGTAGTGCAAAGTTGAATGATTACTTGATGAATATCTTTGGCCTGTAATGCAAAGATGAATGATTACCTGATGAATATCTTTGGCCCGTAGTACAAAGATGGACATGTGTTGAGATGAACATGACCAACTGGTGATACAAATGAATATCTTTGGTCCGTAGTGCAAAAGATGAATATTTGATTCGAGATGTATATTGATTGATGTTACAGGGATAAAATATTGATGATGGACTTTTAAATCAAAGAAGATAGTAGACATCATTCTCTACTTAACTCTTCTAATGAATTGTTATTTCCGCTGTGAATATTGATCTAAAACGTGTTGTCCATAATATTTTATCTGATTTATTGAAGGCTAATGATAATTTATTTTTCATTATCTTAGTTATAATATTCTTTACTGGGCTAGTTGAGCTCACCCTTCTCTTCTATTATTCTCTTCAGGAAATAAGAATATCGTGGGTATTAGTCGGGGAATGGAGTGATGGTCCGAATTAGAGCTGTAGAAGTCCTCACTATTTTTTTTAAAGTAGTGTGATAATAAATGTAATGAGGACTTAGTTTGAATGTTTATATTTTTTACATGTCTGTATTGACACTCACAGTTGTGTGGTCGTATTTTGCACGACCGTTTGATATGAAAGATTGTATTTGGATTCTGTACCATTATTTGGCGACTCAGAATGGGTTGAGTATTGAACTTATTTTGGGGGCGTCACATACTTGGTCTATCTGACCTCATTAAGGAAAATTGAAGCACACATGACTTCAGTCACAAAAACTCTACCAACTGCAAGATCAAGATCCCTCGGCAATGCTCTCATTCAAGGTCATCATTGGCCAGAGCTTGCTCTTGAAGATTTGTTGTGTCCCCAAGGATGAAGATCTCATGAGCATTAAATGGATTCCAAAATCCTTAGTTGATCATCATAAGGAAGCTCGCTATTCATGTCAAGATGTAAGAGACCTTCCATGCTTATCCATGCAAAGCATATCATCTCAAAAGGAACATCAAGGAAGATTTTATCAAGCGATCATCAACCAATAGTGAAGAAGTATGAATCATAGAAGCAAAACTCAACGAGTACAGAATATGCTAAAGTCTGAATAACAGAAACTACGTTCGTAGTGTCTAGTCAGCAAATCGTGGAGTAACCAGTTCTGAAGAAAACACTATATGATCAAATGGAGCTGATTCTACCATGAAGATTCCAGCTAGAAGGAGATAGTCAAGGAAATCTTACTTATGTATGAACAGAAGAGTAGCCCATCTTTCTCTAAAAAGATAGTATCAACTATGGGGGAGCAGTGATCTGCTAAGTCTAGCAACACTCATATTAACAAAGGAGCACATTGAAGCAAATCCTTCAGATCTCCCAAACAATAAAGGTAGCTATACTTGATGACAAGGGAAGAGCAACTGAAAATATGGAGGTGGTGAAGTTTAAGGAGAAAATGAAGAAGTGAAATTCTTGCTAGAAGTCCTGAGATAAGCTCAGAAGACAGGTCAACCTCTCTTGCATGTCTGTTGACCATTCCACGAGGAACCAGTCTGCTCCTGTTAAGTTCCTAAAACAGAAGCTTATCCAACATCCCAATTACAGAGTCCCAAAACTCTGTGGCTGATGAACCAAATAAATCTTCATCCCTAGTAGTAATGTCTCAAAACGTGCTACTGAAAACCATATCAGCCAACTACCCCATTCGTGAAGTACCTACAATCAAACTCCTGATCATAGAGTAAGAGCATGCTAACCCCACGATCGCAGTCTATACAAATACCAACATCAAAGAATATCCAAAGTTGGTAAGTGAACTTCATGGCAGAGAATTCCACTGTGATGATATTGCTACCACCAAGTCTAAGGAGTTCTTCTCCAGATAAGCGCCTCAGAGACAAACCTTAGCCTAAGTTTTATACTAAGAGGCCAGCCTTTTCTGAGCTACCTTAACCTAGAAGAAGTGCTGATATAGAATGCATCACAAGGACCTCTGCAAAAGCATAAAGTAATCCCTTAGAAGAATACAAGCTGCTGATGAATCATGCAACTCCCCGTTGGAGATAAATGAAGAGTTGTCTGTCGAAGCATGGCTACAGACGACGATCGTCGAGTAGACAAAGAGATCGTCAAGCAGACAAAGAAATCATGGAGTACTAAAACTATGTCATCAGGCTACTCCACGAACTGAAGAAGTCAACGGTCAACTGAAGGGAAGTCAAAACTGAAAAGCTGATCTGTTATGAGAAGATACAGATAATGACCAATCGGGCTCTTACACCTGCCCCATTAAAAAATAGAGGGAACATTTATAAAGGAAAATTTCAAATCTTTGGCAGTTACACTTATAAGAAATCTCCAAAAAGCTACAAGTCTATCTAGTCTATATTCCCTCTCTGAACCCGAAACCCTAAACACTCTCAAATAGCCTAAATCTCTCAAACCTCTAAACCAGACTCAAATCGTCCTCAAATACCTCCTGCAATAATCCTAAAATCAAAGACCCATATACTCCTAACCCTTTAAATGGAAGATTGGAGTGTCGTCACAAGTATTCAACTCTCCACTAAGAGATTCGAAAGATCAGAAAAGAAGTTCAAAGGCATTCTCGAACTCGTGAAGAAGGCTGGGTTTTCTGAATGCATTGAATCAAACACCCTGATTTATACCAACCTGGTAAAGGAGTTTTATTCAAAAGCAACGACAAATTCTGGGCTTCTATCCACAAAGGTCAAAGGACTAAATCTGAAGATAAGAGCTACAAACATCAATCAATGTCTAGGATTTCCTGACCAGGGTCTGAAAAGTATTGAAGAAGTCGACATTGAAGAAGGAAAAAGGGTTATGCGCTATAAAATGAACCCAAGTCTGAAGGACATGAAGAAGAAGGAGTTCCTTGAAGAGTTTGAGTTTCTTGCCGAGATCGTAGGAAAGTGTATCTTGAGCAAGGATACTGCACATGATAAAGTGAGTGATCAGCAACTGAGAATCATGTATGCCATTGTCTTGAAGCAACAAATCAACTTTAGAGCTATACTGTTCGACTTAATGTCCAAGTGGCTAGAAAAGGCAGAGAAGAAGAAGTCAACAGATAAACCTCTCACGAAGGTTTTCCATGGGAGATTCTTGAGCATCATCTTGAAGAAGAAATTGAAGAACAAGATAAGGGATGATGAGGGAGAACCCCTTAATATTCACAAGGTAATGTCTTTCAAGCTGTTTGACAACTGGAAAAAGAATCCCATGGAGAACAAGAAGCTGAAGACTCATGGTAGCTGCAGCAGCAAGGGCATTTCGGAGAAGAGGAAGGCAAGCAATGTAGAGGATGAACTATCTCACTCTGATGATTCCAAAGTTCTAGAGTCTATTTCTGAAAAGCCATCAAAGAAGAGAGCTAAGGTTGTGTGAAAGTCACCAGATAAACCCTCAAGTAGTCTTTCTGCTAATGAAGAAGAATTAGAATCAGAAGAAGAAGAAGCAACTGGATCTCCTATTGCTGAACCCCCAAGAATTCCTTCTGCTGATCAAGAGGAATCAGAATCCAAAGAAGAAGACAAATTTGAATCTCCTATTGCTGAACCTTCAAGGAGAAGAAGGAGCAATAGACTGCTTCTCAAACTAGGCCTTAAGAAGAATAAAGGATCTTCAGCAAAGATCATTGATCTCAGTGATGATGATGATGATGATGATGATGAGCCTGAGACTATGAAAGAAGATTCAAAGGGCAAAAGAAGGATGAATTCTGACAGCTCCAATAGTGATGAAAGTAAAAAGACTGCAAATAGATCTGAATTAGAAGAGAAAGATGAAGCTAAAAGTAAGGAGACTTTGAAGACTGCAGAGCAAGAAATGACTAGTGAGTCTACGAAAGCTAGCTCAGCAGAGGGTGATGGGAATGATGATCATATGCAGGAATCTATTGATGAGTCAGTTGAAGTGAGCTTGCACCAGTCTGCCTCTAGATCAGGACATGAAGGAAAGGAAGCATACTCTAGCCTTGAAGATCAGGAGTCAGCAGACTATTATGTTCCTTCTCCTGCAAATGTTAGAACAAGAATAGTGGTGGAAATATTTGATGAACCACAAAATGTGCTACCAGGCATATGGGTAAACCATGATAATGAAAGACTCAGCATGGTAAGGATGTCCACAGCCGATCTGCTCAATAACTTTCAAGATATGGACTTAGACCTTACAACCACTAGTCAAAAATGACCTTTGGACACGGTTGAGAAAAATTAAAGAGACACAGTGGCATCAAAACCCGTGACAAAAAAATTTCTTTAAGGGTAATGGTCACGAGATTAGGTTGTCAAGTTTAGCTACGGTGATTCACCGTGACTAGTATCGATATGTAATTATTTGGTCGCGGTGGTTTGTAGTTAACGTGACTATTTTTATTTATGAATTTAGACACGGTTTGCTCACCGTAACTATTGAATTATTGTCATGGAAAAAATTTGTGCCGTGACTAATTTTGTATTTTAATAAACACAGTGTTCTATGTTTATGTGACCAATATATAATCCATACTTTAGACACGATAGTACACTCGTATCTAAATTTGGTTATAGCCCAATATTTAGATACGGATTTTGTGCAACCGTGACTATTTAATGAAAATGTTATGGATGTAAGTAAGGTTAGAAAACACGGAGGGAACAGCACGAAGCCAACTCCAATTTCATACGCTTCAACCCAAACCTAAATCTACTTTCTGTTCTCTCCGGTCCTCTCTCTGCTCTCTAACCTTTTCAATCTCCTGACTCCTAACCTGAAAACCTAAATCCTCCAATCGAGGGTCACTCTGAATCAAAGGTCAATCGAGCCAAAGGTTGCTCTCAATCGAAGCACAAACAGAAAGATGGAGACAGAGATCGAGAAGAAGCGAAACAAATTATCGAGGGAAGAAGGTTGTTCAGCGAAATCGATGGCGAAACAGAGGTCTGTCCACCCGATTCAAATTCTCCGAGCCGGAGCTTTTTCTTATTTGGTAACTATCTCTTCTTAATTTTTATGAATCACACTACACGTTGCTGCTGTGTACTATCTCTTCTTAATTTTTATGTTCTTCATATAACAAAAGTTTAAGCTCTGGTGCTCCTTAGTTTCGAAGTAATGGATATACCACATCCAGTAAAATTATGAAGTCTGGGTTATTCTCATTTACTACTTTTTAATTTTTTTTTATTCTATTTCTAACATGTCTTTTCATTCCCCCCCTCACAGTTTGCTTTATTTCTGATCTCTTGTAGGTTATTTACTTCCCTCGCGTTGTCAAGGTTGCAGATGTAGTCTCTATATTGAGGAGCAATGGCCACAATGGCTTCCCCGTAAGTTAATTTTTCAGATGATATAGTGCCTTTGGTACTACTGTTTAATCTTTAGCTAAACTTGAGGTTAATGCTTCACTCTTCTTGATGTCCAGGTTGTAGATCACACAAGAAGCGGAGAAACACTTGTAATTGGACTTGTACTAAGGAGGTAGGAGATACTGATTTGTTAAACTTCTGCTGACATTATGTTTCTAAGAACTCAAAAATGTTTTCTTTTTGGTTGCTGTGGTTAGCCGATTTGATGAAATTGAAGTAACTTGGTAATTTTGTTCGTCTTTGCAGTCATTTGTTGGTACTTCTACAGTCTAAAGTAGATTTCCAGCATAGTCCATTGCCCTCTGACTTAAGAGGTCATTCTTTGCCAATCAGGTAAGGCGTGATACTAATTGAGAGTATTTCAACTTTTGCCGATTCATCTATTGGTTTAAAATTAAAAGGTTTTCTGAATCGCAGGCACATAATTTCTGAATTTGTGAAGCCCGTTTCCAGTAAAGGAATATCAATAAATGATATCCATCTAAGCCATGATGATCTGGAAATGTACATAAATCTTGCCCTTTTTGTGAACCCCTCTCCCTATGTTGTGCCTGATGATATGTCTTTAACAAAGGTGACAACTTTAGACCTGTAATAGCTATTAGCTTATTATGTATGTAATTAGGCATATATGGGAAATACTCATATCAGTTTATGAATATTCCATTTGGTTGATGGTACAGATATATAATCTTTTTCGCCAACTAGGATTAAGGCATATATTTGTTGTTCCTTATTGGAGTGATTTCCAGAAAGGATTTGTTAATTAAGGTATTTTAGCTGCACTACACTTTTTCGTGTTGATATATACCTCTTTACCTCATGATAGTAATAAAAACTTCAAAATGTATTGCAGGATGATGAGGATTCATCTGCATTGGAGCTTCAATCAACTAGTGTAAGGTCTCTACGCTGCTTTATTCATATTAGTCCATCAGCTTCTGTATTAATGCGTTGGATGATCATGATGATATATTGTAATCAAGTATTTCTTAAACACACGTTACTTGCAATTATCTTATTTTATGCCGAAAGGCGTGGAATAAATTGCTTGCAAGGAACACTTGCATACAGAGCCATATCATAAAGCACTCATACATGTATAGTATCTATTGATATATGTTACAAGTACGGCATAGCTAGTATTAATTAATATATGTCCCAGTTTTGTGGTTTTCAATTTGATGAGAGCATGACAATATGTTTCTCATTTATGTCAGCCCTTCCCTTGGTTCATCTCTGTCACTAGAAGGTCTTTTCTTTTTCTTTTTTGGTGTTTGGTGAAATTATATTTTTGTAGCATAAGAAAATGTACATCTTATACAGAGGCCCATAGAAAGTGTTTTCTTGTACCATAAAGCATTCATCTTCCTTGCTCCTTGGTAAGTTAATAATTAAAATTAAAATTCACGCTTAAAATATTTTGTATAATATAATGGGGTACATGAGGAATATTTTCTTCCATTTCATGGACATGATAGATTGGGCAATCCATATAAAATTTAAATAAAAAAAATTGCAAATTAGCACTTGCTATATTTCACAGAATGCTTGTATTTGTAAGTATCATCTAGTTGGAGAGTGTTAGTTTTTTTTTCCATTTCTCTCTTTCCCTTTTCTGCATTCTTGTATTGTTCAAGAATTGTACATTATGCTTATTGTTATGTTTTTGGAATAGATATCCGGAGAGACTGCTTCTTCTACTGTAAGTGTTGGGTCATTGTCTGATTTATCGAATCTTTGTATTAGTTTGTTTTATGAAGCCTCCTTGGACAATAGTTGGATTATTTAGTTAATTCTGGTATGAATCCCTTTGTCTTTTTCTTTTTTTTTCCAGTTGATAACCACTGCATGTTTTTATTCCTGGAAATTGTTATAAGTTTAGCTCTTTTTGGATTATAAATTGTATATATTGCTGACAATTCACATTTTATTGCGGCTGAAAGAGTATATCTTTGTTTTCATAATTCTTTTATTTTAGTTGGAATTTCGAAACTTTTTCATTTACAATTATTTTATTTTATTGATTGATTGTTTGCTTGTTTGTTGGTGTTTTGGGATGTTTACAGCAATATGAGTTTTAAGCTGCAAATGTTGGATGTAATAATAATTTTATGAATTTTAATTTATTTGCAGTTCATTTACTTGATTGGTAATTAGCAATTGGAGTTTTAGGTTTAGCTTTGTTTGATTTCCATCTTCCACAGCTGTTCCTGTTATATCATTCTTGTTTGAGTGATGTTATAACATGTGTTTTGTTCTGTTTCGTATTTATTAACTTGGCTCAACCAGCTATGTGACAAATAGTATTGTTAACTGCTGCTGTCATAACTTCTTATTACATAAATTATCTGATTTTTGGAATTGAACTTCTGCTCGCAATAATCATTATTCTTGTAACCTATGTTATAATTTCAGGTGACAAGAACTTTGTAATACTGTTTAGCACATTTTATGTAAATAATGTACGCTGCTGAGGTTCAAGAGCATTTATTCTCAATTGGGGAGCCAAAGGTATATAAGTTTTTTTTTCCTTCTTATTATGGCGTACTTTAAGAATGTTTAAGCTTCTTCCCTTTTTTGTTATTGTTAAAACTTATGACATGCAATTTAAACCTGCCAGTCGGTGAATGTTTGATTTTACATTTCAAAGTGGAGGTCGAATATGAGTTGTAGATCTGTTGATAGCAGGCTTTTAGCAAGACTGCTCCTGTATCTGACTTCAAGTTAACTAGCAATGATGTCCCCTTTGCACTAGATTCATTAAGTGTGAATTCCGGTTAAACTTTTTGTGTTCATATTCTTTCTTTGTTTGTAAGTGTTTTTCCGCAGTTCTTTTAGTTTCTACTGATTTGGTGGATTGATGAGTTTGTTATTGTTGTTGCAGTTACACGGAGGGATGTGCAAAATTCTGTCTGAAATTTATTGCAAAGTGTTGGGAATTTTTCCTGACCTGGAAGCAGCTAGGCCTAGGAGCACATCCGGTATTCAGGAACTATGTTCTTTACACATTGCACTTGAGAAGACCAAGAATATTCTTCAACATTGTGCTGAATGTAAGAAATTTGCTTATTATAGACTTGATGTATATACGTTGCACAAACATAATCTTTTGTATAAGATTTTTGAGACTTTTAGACATTGAGAGTCATTAGCTGATATTCATGTTCTCCCAGCTGAGTAGTTTAGTTTCTGGAGTTTGTTGGGTAAGAAGAATATGGTTTGAACACGGGCTTTCCCATTTATGCATTGATGCTTACACATTCATATGAATAGATCTCTAACTAGTAAGACATAAGTGATTGTGTAATGAGAATGAATGGGTAGATGAGGTCCAATGATGGAAGCATATTGTAGGTTTATTTGTAATACGCTTAATAAATATGAATGAATGAGTTAATGGTATGAATAGTTTAATGTGTCGATTTGGATTAAGGTGTTTTTAGGCTTATATATATTGTTTGCTTTTGGATTCATGTTCATTTGTAGGTTGTTATTGGTGATTGGCATTGTGCCACAAAAATTAAATTTTTTTTTTAAAATGGAACCTTTTAGACACGGTGAAAAATCGAAACCAATGTTTGTTTCGTCACGGTTGAAAATTGGTTACCAATCATTAGACGCGCATTTTAATTCATTGTTGTGACCATTTTTGTAAATTAGATACGGTTTTATAAAATTCACGTGACGAAAAAAAAACCTTACATTCATATTGGTTCTGGGTTGAACTTTCAAATCGTGACCATAGGGTTAAAACAAAAAAAAATTAGATACAGTTTTTATAATATTCGTGTGACAAAATAATTATAAACGTAGATATTAGTCACAGTGTTATAACTACTACCGTATCCAATACCTATATATATTTTCTACCGATCATCATTTTAGTCATGGGGTGAAATTAGATACGGTTTAAATAAAAAAAAACGACACGGTGGAATCACCGTAACCAAAATTGGTCACGAAGTCTGTAGACACGCAACTTGTGAAACGAAAACCCGTATCTAAAAGCAAATAGTCACGGTTTAACACCGTGTCCAAAGGTCATTTTTGTACTAGTGAACAGTGCTGTATGATTCTGAGAATCATCTGATAAGGTGGTTCTACCCTTTGATGTCATGGCTGAAGGCCTACACTGGTGGAGATAAAAGCTACATCAGCTGGTGTTACTCACACTTTCCTAACATGGAGCTGATCTCGCAAAACTTTCCAAGGGTTAAGTCATTTCCTACCAAGCTGATGAGAGACAAGCCTCACTTCAAGGTCTATCGACAAGCCAACAACATCTACATTCCCTACCATTTACGAGAAAGCTTAGATGGTGGAATGATCACGTCAAAGTCTACGATCGTAGAGTCTTTGCACTCTACCATTGCAAGTGATCTAGCTCAGCCTGAGAAGTCAAACCTTGCTCCAACAATCCTATCTGATATCCCTTCTTCCTCCAACAACGACTGGTATTCAAATCTCTTTGAGATTCTCACTACTTTTGAAAGCCTTTCTAAAAGTGAGAAACGTGGTGTCCAACCAGTTTCTCAACAGGAGGTTCTTCAACCAAATGCTCAAATTCTTCAAGAGCAGAAGTTACTGAAAAACTCTGAAGAATTGGTTGAGAAATTCTCTCACATTGTTGAAGAAGCTAAGATCTTGTCAGGAGGAGAAGACAGTGAGTTCCACAACAAGCTTCAGGCAACTATCTCAGATATATCTCTCAAGCTTCAATAGAGAGATCAAATATATCTGAAATCCATACGGAATCAAAGGAGAAAGGCTCTGCAAGCTCAGAAGAAAAGTGAAGAATCTATTCTGTCTCTCTCTGAGAAAATAGATACTCTCAACCAGTCTCTTTCCCTAAAGCTAGAGCTTAGCCAACAGGAACTTAAGATTGAAGTTGGCAACACATCTCACCTGATGGAGCAGCTTACGTCTAATGTCCAACATCTCTCTCAAGTGATTGATGACAAAAAAGGGGAGAAAAAGAGCCACTCAAGGAGGCACTCGAAGAGAAGAATGAAGATAGAAGAGAAGAGCCAATCAAGAAGAGCAGAAGAGCTGAAAGGAAAGCAGAAGAAGAAAGCAGAAATGGAGTCATCATCAGAGGGGGAGCCGAAAGAAGATGTCTCCATGAAGACAAGATCTGAGGAGGATCCAAGAGAAGATGAAGTAATGAAGCAATCAACTGAGGGGGAGAAGAAACGAGAAAAGCAAACAGACGAGTAGCTGCAACAGAGAGCTTCGAGAAGACATACAAAGAGCAGACAATGAAAAAGAGAAGGTACATCTCTAATTATAATAGTATGTTCTGGATCCAGGACTTAAAGTGTCACATTATTTGTAAGTTAAATTCTCATCAATGACATTCATGTTATCTGTTCTAGTAATACAACAGCTTACTGTATATTAAGATTCATTCATCTCATACATATGCATTTAATATTTTTGTCATAATCAAATAGGGGAGATTGTTAGTAATATATATGAGAATGTTATTCCTCTTTATATAAGATTTGATTATAAAATAAATGAATGAATATGCAAATATGTCTGCATTGATGAAAGCTTTAAAGTCCTTGATAGATGATGTACAAGGACTTAGACTGAAAATATCAAATGTGTTAGGTTGATCCTACATAAATGAATAGCTTTGTGAAGTCCTTCAGAAGATTACAATGAACAAGGACTATGAATAGAAAGATCAAGCTTGTTAGGTTGATCTTATAAAATGTAATAGGTAGGCTTGCCTGATCGTGGAGCACTGCACCAGCAATCGCAGTCTGTCGAGAGAGTCAAGGTAGAATCGTAGTCTATCAATGCAGAACCGTAGTTTGTAAAGATAGCCGCTCTCGAAATCGCAGTCTGCCAAGAAAACCACTCACGAGATCGTGGAGACAGCCTGTCGAACGTCTGCCGAACGCCTGTCGAGTGCCTGCCGAGCCAAGTCAAGAATAGTAGGCTTCACTCGAAGACATGGAGTCTGCAGATCATAACCGAGGAAGAAATCGTAGTCGGATAAATCAATCAAGAGACTACCGTAGTTAAGGTAGAAATCGTAGTTTGTCATATGATATACTCTCAGAGTCGCAGACTACACTCGGAGTTATAGTGTCTGCAGAGAAAGAGACAGATCGTAGTCTGCAGAACTAAAGTCAAATCGTAGTCTGCAGAACCAAAGTCAGATCGTAGTCTGCAGAACTAGAGCCAAATAATAGTCAGTCAAATGCTCACAAATGCCAAGGAAGAATCGTAGAGACTCTATGATTCTCAACAGATGAGCATTGCTGAAGTATACACAACGATCTCACTCTGGTAAGAGTTGTCAAAATTCAGAAAACAGTCTACTTGAAGAGGATCAAAGAGAACTTTCTGAATGGCCTGCAAGCAAACAGAAGATCGAAGCACCAACTCTATCAGCAAGGCTGATTGAGAAGTGAAGAGCCATTCAGGAGAAGTCTTCTTCAAGCGTCCATTAGAAGACAATGAATGAAGTGACTGTCAAATAAGAGACAACGATTATAGTGGTGACTATGACGATCGTGGTGTTTGCCAACGAGCAGCAGAGATTGATAAAGCACATACAAAGTTAATGGCCGACCTACAGAGGACAGACAAAAAGGATTATCCATACTCAGCCTCACCATGAAGAGTGAACGAGAGATCACAGAGCAAAAAGTTAAGAGAGCTGAGCATGACTAATCAGAAGAGTCGTGTAAACCAAAAGGGCCAAAACAGTCAGCCAAGTTATCAGTTCCTGATGAGAGTCAAGGTAAGAAGAATCGTAGAAGCACTTTAGGAATGAAGTGCGAGACGTTCTACATTGTCAATTCACAGAGCACTATCAGAATCGTAGTGTTGTCAAAGCCAGTCAACTTGCAACATCCACAGACAAACTAAGATCAAGCACATGAACGTCTGCATCAGAATCGTGGAGTTTGGTCATCTAATTATTAAGTCTCAGTAATGTCTCAATATAAAGACTGACAATCAAATGTTGCTAATTGAGAGTATCGATGCAGTAGTCAACATCTTCGGTCTGGATCGAGGAAACAAAAAAGGAGAAATAAAGGTGGCTACCAACTTGACTTCTGAAAGTGACATCTCAGAGGTGTTAGGTGAAACAGCAGACTGGAGTGTCAAGAAAGTCAAAAAGGTGTTGTCACGTCAATTCAGCAATCTGCATCAAATAACTCAGAATCCTTGAAGCATTTTAAATAGCATCCAACGGATATATTCCAACGGGAAGCTGATGGAGAGATATAAAACAACTGAAGTTGAAAAAGTTGTTGACTCGACGAGAGTTCTACAGAGCTTAACAGAGAAAATATCTCAGTGGCAGTGAGACTACCATAGTAGGAGTGAAGCACCTATGATGAAGGTCTTTAACTGCTAAAGGCTTCACTCAACATGAAGGAGAATGTCAACCACAATGGCGTCTGAGCTGAGAGCCGGAAGGACAAGAAGACAATAACTAGAGTGGCAGACCAGAAAGCAGATCTCCAGAGCCACTCTACGATTCACTGAACATCCTAAGCTAAAGAGAAGTAGATGCAGAGTAGAATCTGCACACAAGACAACCAATGCTCAAAGGATACTAAGTACCAGAAGAAGTCTACCTGAAGTGAAAAGACTTAGAAGATCCTCAATGGTGATAGTATGTTATGCTGAAATCAGATAAAGTCAAGCATCAACAACAAAGATCAGCTGTACCAAGGAAATGTATCAGACTGCTAAGTACTCAAGGATGTCAAACTTCATGTACATCTTAGCAGTCCATCAGTGGTGATCAAGCCTCAATGCTGAATGCCAGAAGATCACAAGAAGCTGCTAAGTACCAGAAGATGAACAAGCTTAATGTCATCTTAGCAGCTCAGCATCAACAACAAACAAACCAACAACCAGTGCCTGAGGGGTTCTTGTCTTTATGACTAAATCAAATTTAAGTCTGCTGGGCTTGCTGAGTACCGGAGGGTACAAGAGATTCTAAGTCTGATGGGCTTAGTCTACAGTTCCAAGTCTGCTGAGCTTGAAAAGTTCTTAGTGAACTAGTGTTCCAAGGCTGCTGGCCTTTAAGGAATCTTAGTGATTCAGAGTTACCCTTTTCCTTAGTGAAATCCTTGTTTGTTGAAGCAGAAGAGTGGAGTAGGAGCTTTGGTCTCTGAACCACTTAAAACCCCTTGTGTCATTTACTTTATGTCATTTACATTATGCAATATAGCTGCTATAACTGCTTACACCTAAATTAACATTAGAACTATTTTTAACAATATATCCTTGAAGGAGATCTTAACTTATTCCGCTATGCATGAACTGATTCTTCTATTTGTCATCTGCTAATTACTTAAAAATACAAAAGAAAATGAAAAACTTTTAAAATTAAAAAGGATCTATTCAACCCCCCTTCTAGATCTATTGTGTGCCCCCTTGGAACTAACAGATTTTTCAGTTGGATGTCAAATCAACCTTCATTCATGGTGACCTAAACGAAGATGTTTACGTTGATGAACCAAGAGGGTATGAGAAAAAGGACAGCGATCATCTAGTTTACAAGTTGCACAAAGCATTGTACGGATTAAAACAAGCTCTGTGAGCTTGGTTTAGTCGAATCGACGCACATTTCATCAGTGAAGGTTTCTAAAGATGTGACAGCGAACAAACATTGTTCACTGAAGTAGGGAATGGAAGATCATCATTGTAAGTGTTTATATTGACGATTTAATCTTTACTGGTGATGGTGAAATTATGATGTATGAGTTCATAAACATGTCGGACTTGGGGAAGATGAGATTATTTCTTGGTATCGAAGTGTTACAGAGGTCAGATGGTATTTACATATGCCAAAGGAAATATGCACTTGAAATTTTGAAGAGCTTTGGTATGTTCGAGAGAAATTCAGTTAGTAGTCCATTAGTTCCATGTTGTAAAATCAATAAAGATAAAGATGACATTACTGTTGATGAGACATACTACAAGCAATTGGTGGGGAACTTGATGTATCTCACAACCACAAGACCAAATATGATGTTTGTTACTTGCCTCATAAGTAGGTGCATGACAAAACCTATAGAGCTTCATCTTCAAGCAATAAAAAAGGCACTTCGATATTTAAGAGGTACTGTGAATTTTGGAATTAATTACAAGAAAGGAGAAAGTGGTGATTTGCTTGCATTCACGAATAGTGATTATGCCGGAGATATGAAAGATAGGAAAAGTATGAGTGGGTATGTATTTATGCTAAGCTCAAGTACAGTTTCACGGAGTTCAAAAAAGCATCCAATAGTAACTCTATCAACCATAGAGGCAGAATTTACGACATCTGCAGTGTGTGTGTGTGTGTGTGTGTGTGTGTCAAGCTATCTGGATGAAAAGGATTTTGAAACAACTTGGGCATTCTGATTGGGGCTGCACATATGTGAACATGACAACAACTAGGGCTGAGCAAGAAACCAAATTGCCTCCGAAATCGCACCAAAAAACGAACAAACCGCAGCAATTAAAATCGCACAAACGGTTCTGGTGTATGTGGCGATTTTAAGTGGGTTGAAAATCGAATTTACGATTTGGGTTTGATTTATTGGCCAAAACCGCATGCATAAAACCGAAATCGCACCGAATGAAACTCATTAAAAATATAATATTAGTTATCAATTAGAATTTAGTAATTGTTGTAAGTAACCCATTAAAATGTAAATTAATAATAATTGTAAATGAAAATGTTGATCTTTATTATAGTTACATGTACCTAAAATTTCTAATTATAGTGGGAATGTTAAATATGAAAATGGACACAACAAAATATATATCCCCATAAATAATAATTTGAACTCATTCCAGTTCCAAATTATAAAATTATTATTGACTTTTAAAAGTTAATTAAAGATATTTTTAAACACAAAGTTGAGATGATTTATTAATAATTATAAAACACTAAATCATATAATGAGTATTATGTATTAATTTTAAAAAATTAATAATAATCTTATATTTATGACGGACACAGTACTAGTTCTTGATCTTGTTCTAAACAATAACTGTAGTGGAATGAGCAATCTATTAGAAGAGTCAAGTAGAACATAATGTCTACTATCTTCTTCAATTAAAAAATTTACCATCAATATTTTATCTTTGTAACAGTAATCAGCAGTTCCTCTTTGCACCCAGGCCAAATAGAACTTTCACCACATGTCCTTGTCACTCAGGCTACAAACACTCAACAATCATATTGTCTTTGCACCCAGGCTAAAGATGGTCAACTGTAACACCAATGGTCATGATCATGTTAATCCACAGTTTTTGGTCATAATCATGTCAATCAACAGGTCCTGATCATAATCATGTTGATCAATTCATCTTTTCACACAGACCAAAGATATTCAATTGTAACATTAATTGTCATGATCATATCAATCAACAATTCATCTTTGCACTCAGGCCAAAGATATTCAACCATAACACCAATGGACATGATCATGTCATTCAACAATTACTCTTTGCACCCAGGCTAAAAAGAAATTTTACCACAATTTATGTATGATTATAACAATGATATAAAGGATGAATGGAAATAATAGGAACAATAAGAACAAGAATAAACATTAGAGATTTGTAATTTAATTTTTTCAGAGTCCAATAATGTATGAATTGTCAACACGATATCCAGAAAAATCGATTAGAGTTCTTGATAAAATATAAATTTTAAGAAAATATAAGTTTCTTAGTTCAAATTTAACAATTAAAATTTACTGAGAAGATTCAGCTAAAAGGTATTAGATGAAACACAAACTATTAATGATATTCTAATTATTTCAGGGATTTTTATCATTCAATGTTAAGACTATAGAAACGAATAATAATTTCTTACCATAAATTTAGGAGTATGAAAAAAAATGATAGCCCTTACCTCAATATTGTGAAACACAAAATTAATAGCTGAACAAATCCTTCCTTGTTCGTCTTTGCAGCAATAAAGAATCTCACTTTCGAATCTTCTAGAGTTTTAAAATCTTTTTATATTTTCACGAAAATTGTAACTGTCGAAAAGATATGTGAAATAGTCTTAAGAATCATTCCATTCGAAGTTAATATGATTGAGGTACAAATTTTAGAATTAGGGTTGAAAATAGTGACGAAAAATAAGGACAGATTGTGATTTTCAGCATTTTAAGGTATAAAGATGACAGTCAGATAACTTTTCTTCCTTCTTCAAAGTTGTAGAGGACTGAAAAACTGAAGAAAAAAGCTTTGGATTCACTCAATTCCGACAGAGGATGAATTAACTATGATTTTTCTAAAGTGCTACGATTACATAAGAAAACTTCACTCAGTAATTCAAAGAATAATTCAACAAAAGACTTTATAACTTAGAATGGCTTGGAATACAAATGTAACACTCATATTTATACTGAAACATAGTTCACATAAGTTGACTACAAACATTATTCATTAATTACTCTTTTTTCAATATATTATTCACTCATTATATTTATCTTTAATTTATTTATTCATAATGATTTATACATATTCATACATTATTTTTATTTTATATTACTTATTCATTATGGTTTATAGCATATTCATCCATTATTTTTATCTTTAATTTATTTATTCATAATGGTTTATACATATTCATCAATTATCTTTATCTTTAATTTTATTTATTCATAATGGTTTATACATATTTATCCATTATTTTTATCTTTAATCTACACCATTCATAATGGTATATACATATTCATCCATTATCTTTATCTTTAATGTCAACGCGGGGAAAAATTCGCTTCTTGATATCGTTTTGTGTTTTTATCTTTTCGTATTTTGCTATATCGATTAAATTATTTCAAGGGTGAGATTTTAGGAAACGATCGACATAAATGCCGACTACTTGAAAAGATTGATTTTAATGATTGGGCCGAATTAGACAGAGTCGCCAGTTGGTATAGTTTTCAATGGATGTACCAACTCATCCGGATTTTGGAGGTTTTCACAATATGGCCCAATATGTGACTATGTAAAATTGGTTTTGAACCCGAGATTCATAGAGTTCGGGGGCTTGCTTAAGAGAGGGGAATGTGTTAGGCACCCCCCGACATCCGTGAAAACACAGTTACCGCATCTTGTTGATTTCTTAAGTATGAAGTGTGTATGTGTGTGTGTGTAATTTTGAGAAAGCTTTTGATATTATTTGACTCGTGTTAAGTGCCTTGATTTTAAAGATTGTTCTAAGCCTTGTTTTAACCTATGAATGACGTTATTTTGAAAGTAGTGTTGAACCTCTTTGATCCTATGCACGAAGAATTCAATTTAAAGAAAAGTTCATTTTTAGATAAACCATAATGAAATGATGTTTTGGAAAATAAGGTTTTCAAATCCTTCACCAAATAGGAATCGAGGACCTTTGTTACTTTCGATTATTAACCTTATATTTGTCTATCCCCGAATAGCTTCATTTTTTATGCAAGCCCTTTGCGGTTTTTTGTTTGAAATCGTTTTTGGGTGGTAATGAATGAAAGAAAGCATTAAAAAGAGTCGGGCCATCTCCGGGCATGGAAGCCTGTATCGATAGACCTGAGCACCCACAATCATAATTTTTCACTATCACGGGGCCTTAAATTCGGTCTCTCAGGACGAGGCACTCGAAGTCATTTTAAGGCACGATATTACATATAAAATGATTCGCGCGACTTAATATTACATTTTTAAACAAAAAGTTCATCGTGGGAATCTAGTCGAGATCCGATTGGTGGATCTCAACCCCAAGATTCTTAAGCTCACATTAACATGTTTGAATGTATAAATATAATGTATCCTAAACCCGCTATCAGATGATTCATTGATCGGAATCCCTAGCACGAATAGTTAGGACCCCCTCACCACTAGATATATATCTAGGGCTCTACGGAGTGACCGAAATCGGTCAAAAACATTGAAAAACGACTAGATCTAACCTAGATCTAAGTCGATCTAGTATGAAGGTTCGAGCTTTGAATCTCTAGAACCGGTTAAGGGTTGGATCCGGCTAGATCTAGGTAGATCTAGTAAAAGGACTTGATTTCTAACTATAAATATATATATATATATATATATATATATATATAAAATAATCAGTAAAATAGATAGATTTACCAATCAGCACACAATATATGTATAAAACAACAAGTATAACTATAGATAAACACTATATTGCAATAGATCTAATAGTTCTAACAATATTTACAAATAAAACAGCCAAAAATTCGATTTTTCACCTTGGGATGTAGAAATAAGTCTCACAGGACTCAAATCTATGCTATATCACTCTATATAGATGAGATCCACTATATAAGTGATGAAACTAACTCAAATCTAGTACTATAATGCTAAACCCAAGCCTTTCTCACTCTAGATTCCACTTTTCTCTCTAGCTCTTTTTTTTCTAAATGAGTTATTGGATGGTCTGATATAGGGCTTGAGGCTAGTCGCAGGTATACCTACAACTGGACTCGTGGGCCCCATAGTCTCAAAATTTGTTTAATTGGTCGTTTATGTCTTTCAGTCTGGGAAAAGTTGAGATCTGTACCCAAATATCCCAGAAACACTACTAGAAAAATAAGAATATGTGACGAAACTTTGTGACGAATCTTTGTGACGGTTTTTAAAAATAATCATAAAAGATTGTAATTTGTGATGAAATTTTTGAGCAATCACAAAAATAGTAGTATATATGATGACTCTTAGTGATGACTAATTTTGCCATCAATGTATTATAATTGTGATGACCATGTCAATCACCAAAATTTTCACGCAAAATAAATTTTCTTTTTGTGACGCACTAAGCCATCATTTAAGGATATACCCTTTTTGTGATTGCATTTAAGTTATCACCAATATTTTAATAAAAAAATAACAAAATAATATTTTATGACGGTCATAACAATCATTAAAAAACATAGATTTTTGTGACAACTTTTACTTGCAATTACAAAAAGAAGGTATTTTGTGATGGAATTTTTAAGTTATCAAAAAAATAATAAACTATATGATGGCTCTCACTAATGCCTAATTTTATCATCATTATAGAGTATTTGTGACTACTATTGCAATCACCAAATCTTATGTGAGACTAATTTTATTTAGTAAGTCAAGTACTCACATATGTTTCCTTTTATATTTTGTTTTAAAATTATAATCATGATATGGGCTTTGGTGTGGTGGATAATACTTGTTATTTAGCTTGCAAATGGGGGAGGGTTCGAATACTACAAATATCATTTGATAAAATTAATATAGTGAAATAAATTGTCCATAGAAAGAGACTCACGTTCTTACCTTTGATACTTAAAGTCATGTGTCTTTTTGTGATGACTTTGACAATCATAATAAATTACGTGTTAATGTGACTGTATTAATCATCACAAAAGCACTAAGCGTTTGCATAATTGTCAAAACTATCACAAAAAGGCTTTCATAATGGGGTTATACAAGATGGCCTTTGTGACGACTAAAGTCATCAAAAAACCCTTTTGTGATGATTTTTTGAATTTATATGATGGATTTGAGACATCACAAAAGACCATTTTTTGTTGAAGGCTTTTTTTGAGGGCTGTGAAATGAGGTCGAGTCTAACTGATTTTGAGTCTAGGGAAGATGAAGCAATTAGGCCGAGAGGTATCTTCGGGTTCCCGAGGGTGGTCAGCTGGCTCGTCTTGGGTAGTTCGCAGTTTAGGGATTACTGTGGTGGCTTCTTATGATCTCATCCTTAGCTTTGTGATCCTCGTTTGAACCATGTTGTGTTTAGGCGACGTTGCACTTTGATTTATCCACGGGATTGTCTCCGGGGTGAAATTATGTCTTTGCCCTCTCACGGGTGTGACGCCCCCAAAATAAGTCCACACAACCCATTTTGAGTCGCCAAATACATACTACAGAATTCAAATGCAAATTTTTTATTTACAACTATTTAACTGTTGTACAAAATACGATAACACACAATATATACTGTGAGTTTCAATACAAATATTGTAACGTATATAATACGACAATATCCACACTCAAATTAATTCCTCATTATAATTATTGACACGCTATTTTACAGGATATTGAAAACTATTATAGTAACTATCTCGGATCATTACTCCACTAGCCCAGCAAAGAATATTATGACTAAGATAATGAAGAATAAATTATTCTTAACTTTCAACAGTGATAAATCAGATAAAATATAGTAGACAACAAGTTTTAGATCAACAACTGCAGTGGAAATAGCAATCCATTAGAAGGGTCAAGTAGACCACCAATATTTTATTCCTTGTAACACCAATCAAGAGTTCATCTTTACACTACGGGCCAAAAATATTCGTTTGTAACACCAATCAACGGTTCATCTTTGCACTACGGGCTAAATATATTCATTTGTACACCAATGGTTATGATCATGTCAATCCACAATCCATCTTTGCACTACGGGCCAAAGAGAACTTTCACAACAAGCATTTTTCTGTAACACCAAAGGTAATGATTATACCAATATACAATTCCTGGTCATAATCATACCAATCAACGATTCAATCTTTGCACTACAGGCCAAATATAACTTTCACCACAATTTAAGTCTGAGGATTATGACAATGATATAAATGATGAATAAAAGTGAGATCAAGGATAAATATTAGAGATTTGTAATTTAATGTATTCAAGTTCAAGAATGTCCAAATTGTCAACATGATAACCAATTATGGAGTAAAATTCAAGAATGATATTTAAGATTCATATTTCAAATATAATTTGAACAAGGAAAAGTAACTAAATTTCGTCGTGAATAGTACTTTGGCATGAATAGTACCCTGGATGAATAGTACCCCGGTATGAATAGTATCCCGATATGAAAAGATTAAAATTTAATAAGAAAGTTCAAACAAATATTCCAATGAAATGATATTAGATGAAACACAAAGCTCAAGAAATTTCTAATCATTTCAGGAATTATAGAAGCAATACTTACCATAGTAAGTTTAGATTTAGGAATATGAAATGAAATAATATTACCTACATAATATGGAGTATGAAAGAAAATAATATCCCTTATGAGTATAAAAGGAAATAATATCATTTACGAGTATTGAAAGAAAATAACATCATTTACCTTAGTAGGAGACTAGATCTAATTGGTATAAAGGAGATTATCTTGAGAAAATCTTGCACTATAAGCTACACTCAAAGTATCCGTATACTCAAAAGAAATACGCACAATATTATAGAAGAAGAATTTTGTGATTCTGGTGTGTGTTTCATTGTTTAACTAAGCAATCTATTTATAGAAAAATGCTAGCTCATCACCTTTGGCAAAATATGCACACACGGTTTTGCAGCACACCCATTTTGAAAAAGGAATTCAAAACAAAGCATTTCACCTCCACCCATTTATTCACATGTTTACATATATATAATAGTTATTAAAAAGGAATCCAAATTAATTTGCTCTCTTCCACCCCATTTTATTCACATGCCATAAATTTATTATAATAATATTACTATGTAAATTATAAAATTATACTATTATATTATAACATTATACTATTATAATGTAATATTATATATTTGAATGAATATTTTATCGGAGAAGATAGTTATGGTTTCATAGAAAAATATGTCAAACTTTCAACAATTATTTATAACTCTTCAATCTTTCAATAATTATTAATATCATAGACTCACTATACTGACAACCAGATCGTTCTCAAGAAAGAGGGGGCTTTTCGGTAAGGATTTCTCCTTACTGGCGCACAATTATATAACCTAACACATTTTCTCGACAAAACTTTCTAGACATTGTCAATAATATTATTTAATAATATCATTTAAATAATATGTGTTATTGTGTCGTGACAATTATTGATTTAATAATGTGAAATACTATCCAGTTGTTACTGTAATAATTATTGAGTCAATAATATGAAATACTATACAATTATTACTGTAGCAATTATTGAATCAATAATATGAATTATTGTGCAATACCGTGTACTACTGTGAAATAACGCGTATTAACAAACTTTTATCACTGGGTTATTGCAACAGTTAACGGTAAAAGTTCTGCCGTCAATTTTTAAAAAGGTTATTTCTGTCGCTTTCTATATCTGACAGTTATTCCGTATTGGGGCCCACCAATGATTAGTTATTTCGGCGCCGTAGTACGAATATTCTCCGACAAAAAGAATATTTCCCGAAATATTTTTCGATAACTGTTTACTTCATATAATTTGCACATATCACCCATAACTATCACATTTATTAAATTAACACCTTACCATTTAGAATAATATTTAGAGAAAAATAAATCTTATTCATAAAAAGTTGGGGTCTTACAGCGGGGGTTGTCTCTTGGGTGAAATTATGCTTTTACCCTCCTTATTGGTCAATGAAAGGAAAGCGAAAATTCAGGTGTATGTATTTAATTTATTTATTTATAATGCTTTACACATATTCATCCATCATTTTTATCTTTAGTTTATACCATTCATCAATTAATATTTTATTATTTGTTTCTTGCATTATTGACTTAATATATTAATATCTTATATATTAAACCACGGGTGCATAAGTGGTGGTTTTCTAACCACAAGTAATGATTTACAAAAACATATAAACCAAGGTGATAAATTGATTTTACCTAATTTTCTATTTTTTTTTTCTTTTTCATCCCAAACTCAAAAACGTAGTGTTAAAATGGTAAGTAGAAAAAATATATACTCTATTATTTTCACCTTAAAAATTCTATCAACTAACTCTATTGTAATTATTTTTTCATAAAACTCAAACAAATAATTTTACAAATGCCTTCATTGTGTTGAAAATTAAAATTTTGGGGATATGTTTGTTATAAAAAAATAAAACTAAAAAAAAAACTGATTATAGTACATTTTTAGATACTACAAATTAAATTATTTACTTGTTTCTTTTTTTGACAATTAATAAATCTTAAATTTGACTTGGAATTTAATTGATACAGTGTTTGTGAGGGTTATAATTAAAGTAGGAAAAATGCTACCGTTATTGAATTCAATCTCTAATCACAATGCTCATGACTCGACGTGATTTATTTAGATGAGATATGGACAAAAATTAGGGACACATGGATGCCTAATTAATTCATTTATTCCAATTGTCATATCGCCTTAAAAAGAAACATGAATTTATGTTTTCTTTGTTTAAAAATACTTTTACAATTATATAATCAAACACTATTTTAACTCTCTCATAAAATTACCTTTTTAAAATTTAAATTTAAAAGTTTTTATCTTAATTCTTATCGCACACCACCACTCCGCCAAATGAACACTTATCTGGTTGATGATTATAAGTTAAAGTTGTTGAAATCCACATACATGATATAAATACATATAGAATAATAATAGGAAAAAAAAAAATAGTCTATACATATATGTTTTTTTGGCTTTATTAAGTACATAAACGTGACTAATTTCATAAAAGAATTGGCAAGTCTAGCTAGCTCCTATTGACAAGACATGTGTACGTGTGGAAACATTCAACTTTAAATTAATTTGAGTCAATTTTTTGAGCGGCTTCAAAGGAAAAAAGGATGGAAATAATTAATTCGAAATTTATTAGAATATTATGAACCACAAATTAAATACCATTAATTCTTTCGAGTCAAAAATTTAATCTGAACCTCACATGCAATAATACCATGCAAGTCTTATTTTAGTACGTACTCCTCCCCTCGAGTATAAATTCATGCACCATGCATAATAATCATTCGCATTCACCATTTTGATCTGTCGTACAATTAATTGACTCTCTCTCTCTCTCTCTCTCTTTTTTCTTCTTCTAAGAACCGATCGATCGATCGTCTGATCATGGCTCAAACTCGAGGAACAATGGCCGTCGTCGTCTTTTGCCTGAGCGTTCTTTTGCTGAGCGAAGTTGCTAATGCGACGACGTTTATCAGCTACGGGGCTATGCACAGAGATGGAAGTAGATGCCTAAAACGTGAAGGTTGTGTAGAGGCTCCTGCAAATCCGTACAATAGAGGTTGTGAACCTTCACAGCGATGCCACCCCAGGGATGAGGAAGTGGGGGATGATAAGGAAGCTATATTACGACGACCGACGGACAATTAGGTCTAAGCAGGCCATGCAACGTTAATTAAGTCATACATGGAGGTGTTAATATGGCATCTAATAATAATAATAATAATAATAATTAATACTTTTGTTTAAAGTTTATATATTAGGCTACTTAGTGACTATAAAATTGAAGCCACATCTTCTTCTTCTACTACTACTACTGTTATGTACACATGCAAAAATGTGTGAATAAAGTTTCATACCTCTATTATTCGAATTAGAATTTCAAGCAAATTTTGGAAATATAAGCAGTAATGTAGAATTTCATTACAATCTTATATAAAATTAAAATAATTATTTTCACATAATTGTAACTAAATAAATTTACAACAATTCATTCAAATATTTAGCTTAATAATTGATTAAAAGAACCTACAATATATAATTCAATCACTACTTTAACTATTTAATAGTTACAACTATGTTTTTTTGAAATCACAATTAATTTATTTTAATTATTAATATAATAAATTATTATTCATGCCGCCTTTGTTTTGCACGGGGTTGATGAACTTGTTTATATAAAAGCCCACTCCTCACTACAAGAAAAAACCTTATTTACGACGGAATATTCCCTCGAAATTACCACTATTAATCCGTCAGGAACTTCAGTCGCATATACACGCGTCGGAACTTCAGTCGTATATACACTGCGTCGAAATAAGATCCGTCGAAAAGTTCGTTGGAACACTATAATTTTCGACTGAATTATATCCGACGGATGTCCGTCGGAAATTTCTCTATTTTCGAGGGAAAACTAAACGTACGACGAAAAAAAATTCGTCGAATATAGACTAGACTTATTTCCGACGAATGTTCCCTCGAAAATAGACAAATTCCGATGGAAAATTTGGCTTTGAAAAAACTATTTAATTTCTAATGCCGACGGAATATCCGTCAGAAAAACCTTATTCCGTCGAAAATAATATATATAATTTTTTTATTAACTTCTTTGAAATTGCAATTTTCAGGTGTTTAAACCTAGTTTTGTACCTGTAACTTGTTTCATCCCAATACAGACAGTAATATATTTCACATTCATTCAACATAACGCTAAAAACCTGTATCATATCTCATCATCAACAACTAAACTAACAATTATATATATATATATATATAAGCTAAACAATTACAAATGATCTACTAACTCATCATCAATAACATCAATAAGCTAACAATTATATATATAAGCTAATTAACAATTACAAATGATCTACTAACTCATCAACAATTACTAAAATAAGCTATAATGTTTCATAAATTATATACAATATTATGATTTACAAAACCTGTACAGACACAACTAGACTACAATATGTACAAATCATCTACAATTTAATGAATAAAATGAATACAAATAAACTATAAACTAGTGGTCTGATCAGCGTCGTATATATATGAGAATTAAAGAGAGACTGTTAAGTGAAAATAAAATAACATGCAGAATACCTGAGTAGACAGGGCCTGGCGAAAAGCCTGTTATAAGAGGGTAAGCCTGTACTCTCTGCGGTGAAGAAGAGAACTGTTTGGTGTCGTACTATCTGTTGTCATCGATAAAGTTTGTCCCCAATATTCATTGAGAAGTGTAAGCTAGTTGTGGCCCACCTCTCCTGCACATTTAGTACATGCAGACCTTGAGTCAGATAAAGCTCTAAGTAAAAAATGTATTCAGTTAGCAACCCTTCACTCTATGGCAGTTGATTTTACAAAAACGGGAACACCAATTAAAAAGCCTAGGGCTTTAAAACCGAGGATGTTTTGGATTTCATGGAGAGGTGGGACAAACCAACTTTTACACTTGTGAAGGAGTACTGGGGGAAAACTTTATCGTGCTAGTTTTGAATCTATAATGCATGAGAAGTCGTAGGATAATAGATATTGAGAGGATAGATAAGATAGATATTGAGAGTGTGAAACTGTATTCACACCTAAATTGAGAATACTGTCTACAACCTCATTCAGAATTTAGTAGTGGAGCAATGGTGGTGTTTGATAAAATTGAATGTTAAGATCAGAACAGTTTAGACATCTGAATAATGTAGAGCATCTGAATATAATTGTATCTGAATGAAAAATGTTGTTTGATATATAATTAATTTTTTCAAAATGTCTTAATAACAGTATTTTACCATATTAGGCTCAGATATGTATGTAATCAGGGCAAAGAGTGTGGCACAGGCCATGGCTGCAATAACAGTTGCATTAGATGTGAAAGGGATCGATTCGCTCACATCATTATGTCATCTGATTCGCCCCGCCAAGATACGGGTACATCAACACTGCCTCAATTCGCTCAAGAATCAAATTTTATCATCACAACCTCCATGCAACTTTGTGTTTCTGAGTTTTGACTGCACAGAAAGGAAAAAGGAATGGAATGGAAAAGGTAAAGATATGCAAAATGGTTAAACCCTTTACACACAATACATACATACATACATAAATACATACATACATACATACATATATACATAGATATAAAGAGGGAAAGATAGATGGCTATGTTTGGTTGCAGGAAGAGACGTAATAAAGGTTGTTGCTTTCTCCGAGGGACTTGGTGAAATCATCAGTTCAGATTAACAGATGATCAGAGAAATCATAAGTTATGGTAGAGAGGGGCAACTATCGTTAGAAACTTCTCATCGCTCTGCCTTTGAGCCTCATTCATTAAAAACATCCCTGTTAGAATCAAAGGCACACTCATTAAGAGTTATTCAGATGTAAACAAACACAACCTAAGTCAATGCTACTTAATTTATTCAAAATTTAGTAGTGGAACTAAGTAAATACTAACATATAGTACTTATTCAGTTTATTTTCATTATGGAAAACTAAGCAAATGATACTCAGTTTATTTCAATTATTTTATTTTATGTGATTTTATTTTATTATATTAGATTTGGTTTTAAATTGTGGATTTTATTTTATTTTCTATTATATTATATTATATATTTTTAATTTTTTTAAATTAAATTAAAGTTAATTTATTACATTAATTTTATTAAAATAAATTAATTTTATTCTAATTTATTATTTATTATTTATATTTTATTTTGTATTATATTATATTATCTAATTTATTTTATTTTATTAAATTAAATCAATTTTATTTTATTAAATTTATTTTATTTTATTTTATTTTATTACATCAATTTTATTTTATTAAATTTATTTTATTTTATTTTAGTATTAGTTTTAATTTATTTTATTTGCATTATATTTATTATTTCATTTCATTTCATTTTATATTAATTATCTAATTTTATTATTTTATTAAAATTATTGTATTTATAAAATTATTTTATTTAAATTTATTTATTTTATTTCATTTTATCTTAATTATATTATGTTATTTAATTTTATTATTTTATATTATATTATCTTATATTATATTATATTATATAAATTTATTTTATGTTATTATATTATTTATTATTTTATTTTATTTAGTAGTTGTAAAACTAAGTAAATATTACTTAGTTTATTTCATTTTATTTTAGTAGTAAAAAGCTAAGTAAATACTACTTAGTTTATTTTAATATTGGAAAACTAATTAAATAATACATAAATACTTGTAGGGCCCACAAATTTTGCAATTAAAAAATTCTGACAGAAATTCCGTCGGGAATTCCGTCAAAAATATCAAATATCACATTCATAAAAAACACTCTAATAAGGAACACAAATTGAAGATTCAATACACTGACATATATATAACCCTCGATCAATATCAAATTCTGAACATATATTATAATTGCCCAAATACACTATAATAAGCCGCAATTGCATAAAGACACCCCAAAATCAATCCCAAATTCACTAATTTCTGACCTTTCAAGCCCAAATTGATCAATTTCAGACAAATTATAATCCAAAATCTCCCAATTTCAGAGCAAATTCATAGAAAATTTAAACCCTCAGGACCCAAATTAACCAATTACATATATAGCCAAATTGACCAATTTTAGACAAAATTGAAGTAATTATAGTAATATCAATCCAAAAAGTCCATAAATTCAGACTAAAATGCACAAATAATATAATACCAAATTCATACAGTGTAATACTAACCAAATTTCAGACATCAAATTTCATACCCAAATCAAATTATAATACTGAATAATCTTATGTTGCAGCTAAATGAAAATCATTGAATATACATACTATGAAAATTAGGAGTGAACGAACCGTAGAATGAAATGGAGTTGGAGGCAGCAACTGTCGACGACAATTGGGACTTAGACGGCAGGCGACGCCGACGACCGGGACTGAGACGGCAACGACAGCGACAACGACGACCGGTGGCAGCTAGACGAGGGTCAACTGAGATAGTGAGAGATGAGAGAGAGACAGTGTGAACACAAGATATATATATATATATATATATATATATATATATATATATGCGGCTGAAGGAAATGAAATTTGATTTAGGTGATTTAGGTTTTATAAGTTATTTCAAGCGGAATGTCCGTCGGAACTAATTCCCTCGGAAGGTAACCTATTTTCGACGGAATCTCCCTCGAAATAATTGTCTTTCCGTCAGAATTCAATTATTTCTGAGGGAATTATATTCGACGAAATATTTCGTCGGCACTACTCTACTTATGACGCAGTTATAATCCGTCGAGGATAATTCCGTTGAGGTTAACCTTTTTTCTTGTAGTGCCTCAAACAGGTTCTTAATATCGTCTACATAATCCATCACACTCAATGTTTAGAAAAGAGTAATGCTATCTGATATTTGTCATGATAAACTTGCGCCGAATTACAATTGCAAAACTTGAGATTTATAGGAATTATAGGAGTATTCCACTTATTACATATCTTTCTAAAAAAACTGTCACTAATACTTATATCCACGTAACTTGACGATAAAAAAGTTTACGTAAACATTCGCAAATCGCAATAGATATTATTTTCCTTTTGAATAATACAATTATACAAGCCTCATAAATGAAGAGAAAATAAATTTTCATAATAAAAGGGAAAAATAATCACACAACAACGAGAAAATAATAAAAAATGAACATGTGACCTAATGATTACAGAATCTCAATCGTAATTAATTAACACTCATGATAAAAACATCATTGAAAGCTCAAGCAAATCTTTGATTCGGATCCGGTAAGTTCAGTTTCATACTGTTGGTTATTAGATCCAAACCGCTGCGCCCATGACAGCGGTCGACCCGATGGATATAACCACATGGTTCATTGTCTAGATACAATGAACATGTGTGTTATAATCTCTATAAATATGGGAGTTACATATATAATTATATATGGGGGCTACATGGGAGTTATATATATTTATGTGTGGGAGTTACACACATTAATATATAGGAGTTATATATATATATATATATATATATATATATATATATATATATATTAATACTTGTTTAATATATATAAGTTACACTTCCTCCTCATACATATATATAGAGATAGTACTGATTTTATATATAACAATACAAGATACAAGAGGAATAAGCATAATATTATATAAGCCATTGAAAGCCTTTTGTGAAGCTTGAAAGTTGCAAAGTTACACGAACTGTGGAGGATATATTTGGTACTCGTTCTAACGTAGTCCAAATTACCGCTAAGTACATTGTTCGTTGAGTTCGTGATTCTAGCCGTTCGAGTTTGTGACATACGCTTTAAGAGGTAACTAGAAAATTAAAGTTTTTCGGTTCAAATCCGCTGCGTGTATGCTATATAATCTTACATTGGTATCAGAGCTATCTTATGCTAGAATTCGTGCTATATATATTGTCCACGATGCCATGCATGTGTTTTGTGTTTTTTGTTACAAAAAGAAAGCTTAAATAGCATGATAATGGTAGAACATGATAGAGATATTATTTGAGCATGAAATTTTAGTATGTTCAAGCTTATATGATGATCATATAGCCTGCAAAATTTCGTGCAAATTGGTTTTATTTTTTGAAAGATATTTCAACCCTAGTTGTATTATAAATATTTTTTAAAATCAAAAACTATTTTTTCTCGAAATTCGTATCAAATTTTTGACCTCATGGTTGCGTAGAATTTTTTGATACGATACCGTGGATATATTATTTGCATTTTTTGGACTTAAAACGAATAAGTTATGGTCGTTTTAAAATAAAGGTACTCCCTCCATCCCATAATAACTGTCGTTTTAGAAGAACTTTTTTTTCCCAATTTATTTGTCGTTTATAACTTTCTAGGAGAATAAATTATTTACTTTCCTATATCACCCCTACCTTCTCTCATTGTCTCAAGAAATTCTCTCTCTTGTGTTAATAGTTTTCAACTTTCCATAAAGGGGTAGTGATGGAATTTTACACAAATTTTAATTAATAAATGATAGCATTAAATGACTTTCTTAATTCAATGTGCATGAAGCTGAAACGACAGTTATTATGGGATGGAGGAAGTATCAAACTGTAATTTTTTACTTGAAACCCTAGCTGGAGGTTAGAGTGTTGACCCGCGCGCCTAGATCCGAACCAGTAACCCGGATCCTGACCCGCGGTATGACCCGTTTGGCAGTTTTTTATTTAATTTCAAAAAATGATTTATTAATTATTTTTCACATAGAAATTAATTTAAAAATAGTTATATTAATTATTAAATTCTAAAATTTTTACAGAAATTAATTATTAGTAGATAATTAATGTTTCTAGTGGAATTTTGTAATATTGATATATTTGGGTATTTTTGGTTAATTTGAAATTAATTATACAATGGTTTATTAATTGTGATAATTAGCAAATTAATTCCAAGAAAATTTCAAGTAACCTTTTTATGATGGTTATATACTGTAGTAAATTTTTCAGAAGGAATTAACTATTTTTGGTAATTTTGGTTAATTTCCAATTAATTATAGGATGGTTAATTAATTGTGATAATTATCATAAAAAATTCCAAAAAATTGTAGTAACTCTTTTGTGAGGTTAAGCTACTGTTGTAAAATTTTGTGGAAGAAATTAACAAATTTCGGTATTTTTGGTTAATTTATAGTTAATTATGTAATAATTAATTAATTGTGATAATTAACATAATTATTCAAAAAAAAATCAAAAAATTCTAGAATGTTTATAACCTGTTTATAGACTGTATAAAATTTTTGGTAGCTATACTATGTGTTTGACATGGTGTTGCATTATTTGAAATAAAATGAGTAATTATGAAAGCACAATTTATTTTTTATAAATTGTAAATTGGTCAGAAAAATATCAGAATGTCATTTATGAATAAATGATATGTTTAAAAATTTTTGGTAGCAATATAAGGTGTTTGGCTTTTTTTTGTATATTATGTGGCATAATATCATGTTTTATTTAATCCTTTTAAATATTTAGAATATTTAATATGCAATAGATTTTATCTATTTTTTTTAGTATGCGTATAAAGGATTATTTAGAATGCCATGAACACTTATATATGCTTGAAGTTAGTGGGAGGAATTTAAGAAGTTTTTTTAAAATTCTATGCATATCTTTGCACTAAATAAACAATAATAAAATGATTAAATATACGCGCGAAATGTGATTCCCAAGCTTAACAAAGTTTCCTATTTGTGTTTTTATTTGATTATTTTAGTAAGTTTATGTTATATGTCAAAGATAAGTTAAAATTGTGGTGAACTCTTAAAATTTTCTAATAACGTTCTCTCGATCGTTTAGATGGCTTCAAAACAAATTATTGCAGATCTTAATAAGGGTAATAAGTTCGATGGGGATAATTATGATGTATGACATCGTAAGGTCCGAATGGTTCTTGAGGAGTTAGAAGTGAAAAGACTCTAATTACTAAGGAAACTAAACCGACTGGTGATAATGCTGAAAATGTTGAAAAGCTAGCTGCCTTTGAAAATTGGCACAAGAAAGATAGAATTGCTCGCATAAGTCTCTTGAGCAGTATGAGCAATGAGTTCTTGTTTGAATACGAAGAGTTCTCGACTACTTATGAGATGTGGGAAGCTCTCAAAACAAAATTCGGAGGCACCTCACTGACTAAGTTGCGCGGTTTAACTATTAGGTTTGACGGTTATAAGAAGGAGGTTGATCATTCAATGAAGAAGCACCGTTTGAATAATGTCAAACATGATTATAGAGTTGAAGACTGCAGGCAATGACTTATCAGATGAGCAACAGATATCAGCTGTGGTTCGCTCACTCCCAGATAATTGAGAACATATGCGGGTTAACATGACCCATAACCCGAATATCAAAAACTTTGAAGATATTCGGCGTCACTTGGAGCTTGAGGCCAAGCGCTTAGAAGCTGCTAAGCCATCCAAGGCATATGTTGCTGAGTCTAGTTTTCACAAGGGGAAATCCAAGCAAAGTTATAATGGAAAGAAAGTTGCTGCTGCAACTCCTGCTCCTAAGCCTGAGAAGGCATTAAATGTAGGTGCCAAGAGGAAAAGAGGGAAAAGAGCTGGCAAGAAGAACAAGGCTAAGATGGCCTACTACAACTGTGGCAAAATGGGGCACTTCGCTCATGAATGCACTGAGCCGAAGAAGGTACTTTCTAATTATTATCAAACTATGTGTAATATTACTTTAAGTATTTTTGTTGCTCAATCTCTCCATTTGTGGATTGTAGATTCCAGAGCAACGATCCACATAGCCAGAGATCGAACTGGGTTCGTGGAGTATCGCTGCATTCTGGCTGGCATAAAAGTATACATGGGGAATGACTCTAGGTGTGGATGTGCTAGGAATTGGCACTTACAAACTAGAGATGCGAGGATGCTCAGCATTAATTATACATGATGTATTTTATGTGCCGGATGTCCGGCATAATTTATTTTCTATTCTTGCTATTTTAAGACAATTTTTTTTTCTTGTGGTTTTTGAGAGAGAAAAAGTTATTATCACTCATGGGACGAATGTTTGTGGATTTGGTTTTATTAAATAATGGTTTTGAATATTATTAATTCTAGTTATAATAATGATTCATATTCTTATCTTACTTATGTTGAGAGTGAACATAGTAGGTTCAATTTAATGACATACTAGATTAGGCCTATATTGGACGAGACAGGATGACCAAGTTAGCTCGAGAATATTTTTTAGGCCCACTCGCTAAGGTCAACTTGCCTATTTGTGAACACTGCTTATCAAGTAAGTCTACTAGAAAATCATTTGGTAAAGCCACAAGGGCAAATACGCCATTGCAGCTTATGTTCACAACACTTCTCATAAATATAGGAAGTTGGACCCAAGGGGTAAGAAGTGTATCTTTATAAGGTACTCTAAACACTGCAAAAGGCTACGTGTTCATAGAGTTTCTAAAAATGGATTTTTCCGAGCAGAGGTGATGTTAACAATGATAAAGACTTTTACGAGATGGAGGAAGAAAATGGCGCACATAATCAGATGGTTGAGACTAAGGAATCTAATCCTTTGGCTCCTATAGAAAGTGGGAGTGACATAGCATCAAGTCCTCTTCTGTCAAATAAAGAGTCACCTATTATTCAATTGCGAAGAAGTCAAAGAGGCAATATTCCACGTCGTCTCTTTGAGATTGAGGGAAATGCTTTTATGGCTGATACGCAAGATCACGAGGAACCTCGATCTTATCGAGAAACTATGTCATCTGCATCTAGTGAAAAGTGGAAAAAATGCAATTGATGAGAAAATGGAATCTATGAGGACTAATCAAGTCTGGGACTTGGTTGATCTTCCGAATGGGCGAGATCTTCCGAATGGGCGAAAAGCTGTTGGGAACGAATGGGTTCTCAAAGTTAAACGTAAGTTGGATGATTTCATTGAAAGATTTAAAGCTCGCCTTGTAGCCAAGGGTTACACTCAGAAAGAAGGGATTGCTTACGAGGAGACTTTCTCACCTGTGGTGAGATTTGCCTTAATCCGTCTCTTATTAGCTATGGTTACATATTTGGATCTAGAACTATACCAAATGGACGTAAAGACGGCACTTCTAAATGGAGAACTTGCCGAAGAGATATACATGGAACAACCGAAAGGTTATATTGAAAAAGGTTTTGAGCGCAAAGTTTGTAAGGTTAAACATTCCATTTATGGCTTGAAACAAGCATCGAGACAATGGTATCTTCGGTTTCATCGAGCAGTCATTGATGATGGGTTTACGATGATCGAAGAGGACCATTGCGTATATCTCAAAAGGTCTAATGGAAAGTTTCTTATCCTTTCAATGTATTTTGATGACATTCTACTTGCTGGGAATGATAAGGAGATGATAGTCGTCACTAAAAGGTGGTTGTCCTCTAACTTAGAAATGAAGGATATGGGAGAAACATCATATGTTCTTGGAGTAAAGATCTTCAGAGATCGATCAAGAAAGATTCTTGGTTTGTCCCAAGAGACTTACCTTAAGAATGTTCTTGAATTATTCTAGATGAACAACTGTAAACCCATTGACACTCCTATTGCAAAAGGTGATGCTATTGGCCCTGAGAATTGTCCTACCTTTCCCGAAGAAATTGAAAAAAAATGTCCCATGTTCTATTGGAAAATTAATGTATGCATTTCAGTGCACACAACCAGACATAACATTTGTTGTTCATGTTCTTGGTTGATATCAGTTAAACCCTAGAATTGCTCATTGGAAAGCAATTAAGAGGATCATGCAGTACTTGCGAGACATTAGAATTTATTTCATTGGATATTGTATTAGAATTATTTATCATTTAATGCAAAAGACTTGCTAATTTCCACACTGTCTTTATTGGCATATGATAAATTGAGTTCACACAGTTATTTACAATAATTACATATTATATATGTATTCTAGAATTATATGTCTAACAGGTTGATTGGCTCTCTCACACGAGCAATCACCTTTGGCGCATTGGATAGCGAGCAATTGATGTTTTAGATAAACAATCAATTGGCGCTGGAAAGCGAGCAAAGATGAGATATTTCATTTAATTTCGCTTTGGATAGCGAGTTATTGACACTTTGGATAGCAATCAATTGGCGCTTAGTAGTGAGAAAAATGATATTTTTTATATATCGCCTTGGTTAGAACCAAGATGAGGTTAAGTATATTTAACCGAATATGGTAAGTCCCACTATCCATATTAACCTGGTAAAGAACCGGATGCGAAATCTTAGAGTTGGCGCTTATAGAAGCGACCAATTTAAGAATTCGAGTTAGGCACTCGAGGAGTGACTGAACGAAGATCCGCACAGCATGACTATGAGACATATGCTCACAAGAGTGAGATTGTCTGCTGTGACATGTTATATGGACCTAAAATTTCAAAAAATGGCGTTTCGAAAAGCGAGCAATTTCAAAGTTTGAAGTTAGGCACTCGAGGAGTGACTAGACTGAAGTCCACACAACAAGACTATTTAAGTAGGACGTTGTGATATTATAACATGAGTTTAGTGACAAAATAAAGGAAGTGAGAAAATGAATCCCTACTTTCTCACTGTGTGTTGTCCTTTAAAGGATAAGATATTCCTTGTTCTTTTTTATTTAATACTCTTTGTAATCTTTGACTATGTTACAAGGAATTGAATTAATGTTGCTACTTTGGTTTCATTTCCTAAAGTCCGGCCTATGAGACTATATGGGGTGATCCTGGGAAAGCAGTTGATTCAGATTTGAGTAACATTAGGGTAAAGGGAAGACAACTTAATTTCACCATGCTCTGCACTTATTGTCGGCAACTATAACGTTTTGGAAACGATATAGCAATAAGTGAGATGCAAAACAGACATAGGCCTAAAAGGGTTAAGTACAGCTCTGAGGGATAAGAGATACTTAACCAGGTGAAAATTGAAGTTAGTCTCCCACATTGCATTTTTTGTTAAAAGGGTTGATGTCTCTATTTTGGCCCTAACGGGTTTGATTTAGAGCTCCCGCATTGCAGGTAAACTCAGTAGTCGCACGGTTCGGTGGCTAAACAAATTTTTCAGCTTACACATTTAGACTTTATTAGCTTATATGATAACAACGTCGTCCTCGCCATGGGCGAGTGGGAGATGTTGGTTATTGGATCCAAACCGGTGCGCCCATGGAGCGGTCGACCCGATGGATATAACCACATGATTCATTGTCTAGATACAATGAACATGTGTGTTATAATCTCTATAAATATGAGAGTTACATATATAATTATATATGGGGGTTACATGTGAGTTATATATATTTATGTGTGGGAGTTACACACATTAATATATAGGAGTTACATATATATATTAATACTTGTTTAATATATATAAGTTACACTTCCTCCTCATACATATATATATATAGAGAGATAGTGTTGATTTTATATATAACAATACAAGATACAAGAGGAATAAGCATAATATCATATAAGCCATTGAAAGCCTTTTGTGAAGCTTGAAAGTTGCAAAGTTACACGAACTGTGGAGGATATATTTGGTACTCGTTCTAACGTAGTCCAAATTACCGCTAAGTACATTGTTCGTTGAGTTCGTGATTCTAGTCGTTCGAGTTGTGGCATACGCTTTAAGAGGTAACTAGAAAATTAAAGTTTTTCGGTTCAAATATTCCGCTGCGTATATGCTATATAATCTTACACATACCCAATACAGTATTAACACACAGACATGAAGGTGATCTCTTTACCGGCGTGTCGGCATTATATTGGGCAAGAGGATGAAGTTCACTCTCCTTAGGTTCACTCCAATCTCCATTTAAAAATTTTTGATATTATAAAATGTTACTACTATAATTGAGCTGGAGTCTACCTTTATATTAGTAACTTGAAAAATGTGATCAAACTCGATACCCTCTTTATCTTAAAATACAAACCAATGATCATCTCGAGTGGATTTCAACCAATTAATTAACATGAGCTAACCTAACTAGCTTGCTTAATATGAGTCTATTAATCTCATTAGAAAACTAGAAGAAGAAAAAAAATCAAGTAATAGTTGTACATTGAAAATTGATATTATGAATTTACTCTTTTTCACTCTCTCTATATTACTCTTATCCTAGGAAAGACATATTAATTAGCGTGTAACAAAAAGGATATAAAAAAAACTTACTGCAAAAAATGAATTTAAAAAGAACAATCAATACAGTCCTAAAACGTGGTAATGAATTAAATTGAAGCCACCCAATTCCAGGAAAAAATTAAAATAAAAAATCAGCGTATAAAATACAATTAATCAAGACTTTATTTTGAAACAAAGAAAATCTATTGAATAATCATAAATTTCAATCAAACTGGTTACATCCAGATACATTATTCTTGTGCCGTTGGTACGTACTTATTCACACATTCATGCATGTGTACATAGTAGATATGGCTTCAATTTTATTGTCACTAAGTAGCCTAATATTAATATATAAAAAAAAGTTTAACCAGACAGGAATATAGGACATGAATATTGGATAGAGGTGTATTGGACTTTTAATTATTTATATTTTGACCCCCAATTGAGTAAAAATACAAATAGATTAAAGTTCAATCCACCTCATATCCAATATTCATGTCCCATATTCCTGTCTGTGTAGAAGAACTCAATATATAAACTTTAAACAAAAGTATTAATTATTATTATTATTATTATTGTTATATGCCATATATATTAACACCCCATATATGAATTAATTAACGTTGCATGGCCTGCTTAGACCTAATTGTCCGTCGGTCGTCGTAATATAGCTTCCTTATCATCCCCCACTTCCTCATCCCTGGGGTGGCATCGCTGTGAAGGTTCACAACCTCTATTGTACGGATTTGCAGGAGCCTCTACACAACCTTCACGTTTTAGGCATCTACTTCCATCTCTGTGCAAAGCCCCGTAGCTGATAAACGTCGTCGCAAAAGCAACTTCGCTCAGCAAAAGAACGCTCAGGCAAAAGACGACGACGGCCATTGTTCCTCGAGTTTGAGCCATGATCAGACGATCGATCGATCGGTTCTTAGAAGAAGAAAAAAGAGAGAGAGAGAGAGAGAGTCAATTAATTGTACGACAGATCAAAATTGCGAATGTGAATGATTATTATGCATGGTGCATGAATTTATACTCGAGGGGAGGAGTACGTACTAAAATAAGACTTGTATGGTATTATTGCATGTGAGGTTCAGATTAAATTTTGACTCGAAAGAATTAATGGTATTTAATTTGTGATTCATAATATTCTAATAAATTTCGAATAAATTATTTTCATCCTTTCCTTTGATGTCGCTCAAAAAATTGACTCAAATTAATTTGAAGTTGAATATTTCCACACCTACACATGTCTTGTCAATAGGAGCTAGCTAGACTTCCCAATTCTTTTATGAAATTAGTCATGTTTATGTACTCAATAAAGCCAAAAAACATATATGTATAGACTATTTTTTTTCCTATTATTATTCTATATGTATTTATATCATGTATGTGGATTTCTACAACTTTAACTTATAATCATCGACCAGAAAAATGTTCATTTGGCGGAGTGGTGGTGTGTGATAAGAATTAAGATGAAAACTTTTAAATTTAAAATTTGAAAAAGTAATTTTATGAGAGAGTTAAAATAGTTTTTGATTATATAATTGTAAAAGTATTTTAAAAAAAATATATGACAAACTTATAATCAAGTGTATGGTGAGATTAATTAATTTATTTTCATGCAATTTAAGGATACATTTGTACTTTTTACATAATTTTGCAAAGTAACTAGGGTATTGGGTGCCTACAAATGACCATATATGCATGCCGTCCATATTATAGGAGAGACTCTGACGAAACTTTTTCGTTGTTTGGTCGGGTAACTGAACAGAGGCGTAGGACTGATCATTCGGTTATAACCGAACCGAATAGACTATTCGGTTATAACCGAATACCGAAATATTCCTATTTTTAATATCCGAACTAATTACCGAATTTTGGTAATAACCGAATACCGAATTACCGAATTATAAATTCGGTATTTCGGATAATAACCGAACACTGCTATCAAAATTCAAAAATAACACCCAAAAATGAGAGAGAAGACCCAAGCAGGCGGACAGCTCTATGTTTCTCCCCACTCATTCTTCTTTTCCTCTATAATTTCCAAAACCGATCCTCTCCCCTAAAAATTCTCTCTATTTCACCAAACCAGTATAACCAATTGTAAGAGCAAAAAGAACAAGAACCAAAAGAAGAAGAAGAAGAAGAAGTAGGCATGGTGGGTGGGTTCAGCACCGTGGCTGGTGCTGCCGTGGTAGCTGCCCTAACGATTATAATAACGGTGGTGAATGGGATCCTAGCCTTGTTAACCCGTTCCATGTCACGTGACTCACGCCTATGGCTCTGTCCCTCTTATTGGCTATTGGGATTCCTCCAAAGCTGTGTGAACTCTTCAAACACTTCTCCCCATTTTTAATTCACTACTCAGTCTAATCACTTCATTTCGGTTATTCGGTTTAACCGAATAACAAAAAACCAAAACCAATCCCGAACCCGAAAAGCGGATAATAAAACGGTTATAACCGAATTACAGAAAATAACCGAATAACCGAAATAATTCGGTTAAAAAACTTCGGTTATTCGATTTTACCCGTTTTTTGCTCAGTCCTACAGAGGCGTATATTAGCGACCGAGTCCATATATGCATGCCCTCGTGCATTAGCGACCAAGTCGGTCGCTATTGTTGGTTGCTGACACATGGGCCACGTCACCTCTAAAACCTGACTCACGGTGACTCAACTTAGCAATGAAATCAGTCACTATTTGACGGTCACTGATATTTCGGTTGCTAAAAATGGTCGCTAGCGTCCACCCAGTGACCAGATTATGTGTGACCTCTATTAGCGACCGCAGTCGGTCGTTGATATCCATTGGCGACCGACTGTAGTGGCTGATGTGAGGTCGCAGAAAAGCCTTTTTCTTGTAGTGTGAATTTTACCTGGACGTGATAAGTATCTACTTACCACACTAATGGCATGTGAAATATCTGGACGAGTACAAATCATAGCGTACAAGAGGCTACCAACTGAACTAGAGTAGGGAACACATGACATATACATAACTTCCTCATCTGTCTGAGGAGATAATTCAGCTGATAACTTGAAGTGAGCAGCAAGAGGAGTACTTACTGATTTGACATTCTTCATACCAAAAAGATCTAGCACCTTCGCGATGTAGTCTTTCTGGATAAGTATAATTTCTTAAGTTTGCGATCTCGCTGAATCTCCATACCAAGAATCTTTTTAACAGCCCCTAAATATTTCATCTCAAACTCGGTGCTCAACTGTAATTTAAGTTTACCAATCTTTGAACTATATTTTACTGCAATCATCATATCATCAACATAAAGAAACAAATAGATAAATGAGCCATCCTGAAGTTTTTTGAAATACACACAACTATCATATTGATTTATGTTATATTCAATACCAACCATAAATGAATGAAATCGTTTATACCACTGCCTGAGAGATTGCTTTAAACCGTATAAATACTTTTTTAACAAGCAAATGTGGTCTTCCTTTCATTGAATCTGAAAACCCTGAGGTTGATGCATATAAATCTTTTCGTCAAGTTCACCATACAAGAAATTTGTTTTCACATCGATTTGTTCTAACTCCAAATCATGCATAGCAACCAAACCAAGTAATTCTCGAATAAGTTGTGTTTCACAACTGGTGAAAACACATCATTGAAGTCAATTCCCTCGACTTGATTGAATCTCTTTGCTATTAGTCGAGTCTTGTACCTAGCGTTTGAAAGTAATATGCCTACAAGCCAATCATGTATGATGATAAAACATATACTTTGGAGACGATCTTATTTATTTATTAATAAAAGTATTCATTTATTAAAGGCATTTAATTATCTACATGATACTATTTTATAATATGTAAATAACCCATAGTTTTAAGCAATGCTTTTAGAATCATGATGTTGATCATGCTAATGAGATCTAAATTCTTAGAAAGCTTAAAACTAAAATTGTTCTCAATCGTGGGATTACTAAAAAGGGGATGTCTCAAACAAGCATCTAAGCAGTGACATGAAAATTTTGACCAAATGATTGTTTTCAATGGATTTAAAATAAATGAATCGGATAAATGTGTTTATTCTAAGTTTAGTAAAGGTTTTGGTGTTATAATTTGTTTATATGTTGATGATATGCTTATTTTTTGTACTAGTGAAAAAAGTAGTATTAGAAACTAAAACATTCTTGTCTTTTACCTTCGATATGAAAGATATAGGGGATGCTAATGTAATTTTAGGTATTAAAATTGTGCGGTCTCAGGGTACTATTTCTTTAACTCAGTCTCATTATATTGAGAAGTTGTTAAAGAAATTTAATCACGAGAATTGCAAAATAGCCTATACCCCATATGATCATTCTTTTAAGTTATTTCCAAATAGAGGGAATAGTATATCTCAGTTAGAGTATGCAAGTGTAATTGATAGTCTAATGTATGCAATGCAGTGTACTAGACCTGGTATAAAATTTGTGGTTGAAGTATTGAGTAGGTTTACTCATAATCCATGTCACGTTCATTGGGATGCAGTATCAAGGATACTTAAATATCTTAAAGGCACAATGAACTATGCATTATGCTATACAGGATACCCAGCTGTGACAGAAGGGTACATGGATGCAAAATGGATAACGGATTCAGATGAAATAAAGTCTACAAGTGGATGGATATTCACTTTAGGAGGAGGGGCAATTTCTTAGGGTTCCAAGAAACAAAACTTGATAACACATTCAACTATGGAATCCGAGTTTGTTGCATTATCAACTACCGTAAAAGAAGCTAAATGGCTTAAGAATTTATTATTTGAGATACCACTTTGACCTAAGCCAATGACACCTATCTCACTATATTGTGACAATGAGGCATTATTATCACGGTCTTATAATAAGGTTTATAACGGGAAGTCTACACATAAGTTGAAGTCAGTTATGTAAGGGAGCAAATTAATAAAGTGATTGTTACCTTTAACTATGTCAAGTTAAAGGGAAATTTGACAGATCCTTTTACAAAAGACCTAGGCAAGGATGTAATATGTAAAATTTACAGGGAGATGGGTTTAAAACTTTTGAATGAAAGGTAACCTATAAGTGGAACTCAACTAAATACTAGAGTAACATCTAGTATATTAGTTCAATTGAAAAATACTTATAGTAATAACCAGTTATACACTAATAAGTATGAAAAAAAAATTTTTCGAAACCATCTCAAAGTTAGTATATGCTTGTATGGAGAACAAAGAGTGTAAGGTAAACCTTTAATGAATCTATGTCCGAATTGAAGGATGCAGATCATACAAGTACATTTAATTAGATTCATCTATGTAAGTGAATGAAGTGGGGCCGCTTCTGCGAGACTTAAGGCTTGTCTCTAAGTCACTTACGAAACCAAGAGGTAAACACAAAGCCATAAATGTGTTGGATTTCCTTAAACTTTAAGGGATGTAGTATATGTCTATTGAGCAAGATATCACTTTAAGATTTCTTAGTTCAAAACTAACGCTACTAAGAATTCGAATATTTTATGACATAAACTACGTAAAGGTTCAACTCGAAAGACACCTCTTACTAATGTATGTTATATCTAATAAGAGAAAGAAGAAGGCCCAAGGAAAATGATTGCAAGATTACGAAAATAGAGGATGGTTGTTGGATATTTTCAAATCTAAAAGTTTATAATAAATATATTATATGTTGTTTATATAGCCAACAAATGAATTGGTTCAGTTAGATAAAAGAAAAGAATTGTAATGTTAAGGACTTGGGTTAAGTCATGACAATAACATTACAATTTATTTTTTAATTAATTAATTAGGCCAACAGTATTACAGAGACACCAAAATTAAATGATCAACTAATTCAAAAGGGTGTTTGGAAACCTATAAATAGGTCCAAACTAACCCAAAAACTACAATATCACAACTTCAAATCAATCCTTTCTTAACTTTAAAAAATCATTCTAAATCCTTTTCAAGTTCATATAGAAAAATTATTATTCTAAATAATGTTTCTTGTTATAATTTTCTTCTCTCATTTATAGTTTACACTAGTTTTGTTTCTACACAACAAATTCTAGTACAGAGTAAAATCTTGACATGTCTTATTTTGGTAGACTAATTCGCAATAACTCTGTGTAGCAAAAGTAAGGGGCGAATATAGTTTTAAGAAAAGAGTGGTCACCATTCGATTCATACGGTAATATTATTGTTCTATATTAAACTACAAAGCGGGGTACAACATTTGTAATTATTTTTATTAAAATAAACAGCATGTATGATTTTTTGCTTTCTTTTTCTTTACCCTCGGCCTTTTGGCTGCCTCGAGAACTATGTTTGCTCTGCTCTCAATGTGTGTGGCGAATCAAATTTGTCATTGAGCAATCAGTCCTACTTGCTAGTTGTTCTGTACATAAACCTCTGAACTCTCATATTGTTTGGTTGACATAGTGCATCAAATAATTCTCGCATTTCTGTTTTATTTTTACATCTGTTATATTTTACTTTCATGGGAAAATGAACTATATTTATAATGTCCTTTTGATTACATGTGTTGTAATATGTTTACTAAATGACTTGTAATTTGTTTCAACCTTTAGCATTGAATTAGAATCCTTTCCATTTCAAATGAAACAGAGTCTCCATTTAAAGGTTCAGATTTAAAATATGTTGGAATGTGAGATGATGATGATGATAGAGAATGTGTTGAAATGGAGACTTTCCATTTCATTTGAAATGGAGAGGATCCTAATCCTTCAGCATTGGGCTTGTGTTGGCAAATTCATAAATTAAGTCTACAGCACCAAAAGCATATGGCACTTGCAAAAGAATTGGTAAATTTTGTTTAGTCTTTTTCTTCAAGACTATATTTATAAGATTATTCTCCTTTTCCCCCATGATATGATTTTACTTATATAGTTAAATTCTACTTTAATTTGGTTTAGTTTGGAATGAATTCTTTGTAATTCCACAAACATCATGTTGAATTCTTTGTAAACTCATTATTCCAAAGTGATGATTCTGATGAAATCTACACTTTTAACCGTAGGCTAATGCTTTTGTTGGGGGCTCTGTTGAACATTCTGTGTGTTGCTTTTGCTTACCTATTCTGGGTTCTGGCATTCTGCTCATCTGCTGACTGTTGTGCTGCCTAGTGTCTGTTGGTTGCTACTTGTTGCACTGCTTGAGCTTTTTACTGTTAGTTGTTACTTGTTAGCCTGTTATGTTCTTAGACTCTTATGGATTATTAATTTATTATGGACTAATTAGACTTTGTGAAATTATGGATTATGTATTGCTAATTTTAATCATGTTAAGATTTTGAATTATTATGTATTGTTAATTTTATTCATGTTTTGGTTGCTTCTGCTGTTGAGTGTTGACTGTTGTAAATTGTAATGTTGTTAATTACCGAAGCTTTCATTTTGGTTATTAACTGAATAATCGAATGGTAAATTCGGTTATTTTATAATCCGGTAAACTGTTTAATTTTTCGGTTATTACCGAATAAGTTATTCGGTTTGGTTATAACTGAATGATTATGTAAGACCTTATTTTGGGGTTGATTATGAGACGATAGCGGTAACGACGATAACGGGTATGTGAGGGCGGGAGGAGAATGGCGTAGTGTAACAAGCGCTTGACGCAGTCGATTAGCTCGAAGAGCCATTGAGGAACATTTGAATTTTGTTGTTCAATTGGTGGGGTAGAGAGATTTTGGAGTGAAAGAGAGAAACAAGGACAAGGACAAGGACGGAGAGAGAACTTAGATGGTGCCAAAATCAATATATTTACAAATGCAAATGACATATTATGTAAAAATGTATTGAAAAATTTATGAGAAAAAACTTATTGCAAAAAAAATTGTTTTAGTAAGAGACAAAAGAAGTTATCTTCTTATGATGGTAGTATAAAAAGATGATAGTATCAGATACTCCCTCCGTCCTATAATATATGATGTTTTAGGTGATTTTATTTGTCCCAAATTATTTGATGTTTTAGAAAAGTTAGGAGCATTAATTACAATCTTTCCAAAATTACCCATCATTACTCCTCTTTCAATACCCAAATGCTTTTAACTCTTTCTTTCTCCTTATCAACACAAAGGATATTATAGACAAATGATACTATATTTAATGCTATACAATCATTTTCTTAATGGTTGTGCCCAACTCTAAAACATCATATATTATGAGACGGAGGGAGTATAATATTTGGGCAAATGTGTAAAAATGCCCTTGATGTTTTTCCCGAAGTCCCACTTCCACCTTGAACCCTTTTTTTCCCCCAAAAATACATTTGGTGTTACAAATTTTGGGTCAATTGTGCCCCTCCCGTTAACGGGTCTGCCACCTTGATAAACGGAGCTGAAACCTCATCTAATTTTGCTGACGAGGCTGAAAAGAGAAATTTAGCTCTTAATTAAAACAAAGTAAACAATTATACTAACACTACTATAAATTAATTATTTTTAGTATAATTAATATTAAAAAATTAAAATACAAAAAAACTAAATAAAGAAATTAATTAAGGCTTAAATATAGAACATTTTCTAATAAAACAAAATATATCATTTAATCAAACTAAAAAGAAAAACTCTAAAATTCAAAATTTAAAAAAAAACATAATAGATTTACATTATTTAATAAAAAAAAATAACATGTTTCCATTACCACGTTTTTGTTTTTTTTTGCAAAAGCTAAAGAAATTTATTTCTAAAAAATACCCCTTATCTAAAAGGCTCAGATAAGAGACATGAGATGTACCCCTTATTTCTGAGACTTCTTCCTGATCAATGAGATTTTTTTTCGATTTAATGATTTCATGTACCTCTACTTTGAGCTGAATCACTTTCTTCTTTTTCCATCCTTAAATTTCAGCCTGACATTTACCTCACCTCTGCAATCTCTGTTCATGGAATTAACAACATCCTCGATTACACCTTTTACGGCGACAACTTCTTTCCGCCAGAATAAATAGCAATGTCACAGCGACCGCGAGCAGTGGTGCCCCCATTTTTTCTAACGGGAGGGGCACAGTTGACCCAAAATTTGTAACGTCAAATGTATTTTTAAAGAAAAAAAAAGTTCAGAGTAATAGTGAGATTCAGAAGAAAACGTCAGGGGCATTTTTACACATTTGACATATAATATTTTCAACTATCAATCTACAACTTCACTTTAATGGTAATACATTCCTTGTACGGATAAACCCTATGAACAGCACCATGCCACTTCCTAGAGACGAGAAACAACTATTGAAAATGGTTAACGATGCGGATCTCAAATTTTTTAAGTCTCAAAAGTGTATCAAATGACTTATTATTAAATACTTTAATAATACTTTCCAACATAATCCATCAAAAAAAATTATCTGAATAATATAATAATGACGCATTATTTAATATACTTAGGTTGTGTTTGATAAAACTGAGTAATTAACATCTGAATATTTAGTATATCTTAATAAATTAGATCATTTGAGTGAAATAACATCTAAACTTTAAAAAAAAAGTTGATTGGTAACTAAGAGCCTGTTTGATTACCGCTTAATAGAGCTGAATGACATAAAATCTGAATCGGTAAGTCAGTCAGCTTGTTTGTTTTGAAAAAATTATCATCTGAATTGGTCTGAACGAGCTGAGCGAATAAGATGGATTTATCTGGCTGAATCGCTAAAAGCAAAAACTGAATGACATTTTTACCCAACTACCCGCATAAATAAGACTTTCATCTTTCATCCGCATAAGTTAGACTTTCATCTTTCATTCTCACACCATATCCTTCGCCGTCCCATCTTATCCGATGATATTCTCTTGATCTTCTATGTGAATGGCTTAAGTTATCTTGATTTGTAACTCCATCTAATTATCTCTTCAATTTCACAGAAAAATGGAAAGTTACAGATCATTCAAAGCCAACGAAGGGAGAACTGTGACAGACGAAACGATGGGGGTTTACTTTGGTGAACAGGTAGGCCATCAATTGGGGACTAATGATGTGGACCTGTAGTGCCATTACAGATGAAATGAAGAAATCCAGAGAAATAGAGATAAAGAGTCTCAATGGAATTGTCTGAAAAATATCTGAAATTGTTGACTCAAATATTGAAGTGAAGTACTCACTTTCTTTTACTCCAATAATATACAGATATTATCCCATAGAAAAAGAAAAAAGTGCAAAACAAAATAGTTGCCATTATTGGAAAAGTGATACTCCCTCTTGTCCAATTTATAAGGTAATAATTAACTTTTTAAAGTTAATTTAATATATTTTTAAATTTAAAATTAATATTAACATAAATTTCTTTATGATTATTTTGGTACAAGTATTTTATGATTATTTATTTTTATATATATAAAAAGAGGCTCAAGTCCTTGAGAGAAAATGAAAATTTTTTATATATAAAAAGAGGCTCAAGTCTTTGAATTGTTTATTTTTATTTGTTGTACAATAAATATTGTATTTAATTTTTTTTAGTACGTTCAGTCAAAATTATATACTTGTTCAGCATAGTTTAGAGGGGTAAAATAGTAAAAGATTGTTATTCAGATGTTTCAGACATGTCAATTATCAAACAATTTTGTTCATTCAGATTCAGCTCATTCAGATTCAGATTCAGATTCAGCTCATTCAGATTCAGATTCAGATTTATTCAGTTTTTATCAAACACCCCCTAAAAGGTATAAAACATCTGAATGACTTTTAAATTTAAAAATATCTCAAATTAACTTTTTTTCAAAAATCAATAATAATTTTAAAATTTAGAATGAAAGGAGTACAATATTTATAGAGGTTTCATATATTTAATTTTTTCATTAAAAGACCACTCCTAATAGTTTAGATTTATATCTTCCTCTTACTGATTAACAGACAATACGTGGCAAATAAAATTTTACCAAATATCGTTATTCTCTTACCGAACTAAATGTGAAACTGTTAAGAGATATTAAGAGTTAAACAAACACCATCTTAGACTAAAAATTTAAAACTCCTAACCTTACCAATTAAAAAAAATACAAAAGTTGAAAACCAAAATAACTTGAAGCCAAATAAAAACGCAGAGATAAATAATGAACTGACACAAATGAACAACTTAATTCCTGTAATAAAAATATAAAAGCTTTTTTTTTTAGTCGGACTAATCTCCACAAACCTGGGTCAGCCTTTTTATACGAGCTTACGCCCGTGTTCCCGTAGCCCCGTGAACTATTTCTGGCCTTGACAAATTGTTGCTAGTGTATTCGATCCCAGGACGTCCGAGTCTACGGCTCGTCCCGAGGCGTCATTTGAACTACTGCGCCAACTACTAGGATTAAAATATAAAAGCTTTAAAGTCTTCTATTCCTCTGTGATTATTGTTTTGTTTTTCACAACATAATTTTAGTAAGAAGATAATAATGGAAGTAAGTTGCCACAAACTACTTTTTTCTTTTGTTATCATCTTCTTTAATAGAAATTTATGTTCTTACATTTTAATCCTAAAGAGTCTAGAGAGAACATGAGGCAGGGTTAGAGGGAAACTAAATGGAAACCTAGGAAAAATTTATCTCAATTCTCAAATCACATTGTGGACAACCAAAGGGCAGAGCAGGGTATCAACAACCATGCATTCTTATATGATTAAAAGAACAGGTTGCTGAAACAATGATGCAAATATTAACCAGCAAGCGTAAACAATTTTACAATATGAATCTCTCTAAATATCATGTCCTATCTTACCTTTGATAGCTGACAACCTAATAGTAATCTAAGATCTAAGCCACTAGAATAAACAGTAAAATACAAGAAATGTTATCTTTGAACCTGTTCAGATGCATGGTTGCTCGTGGATGACGATGCATGCTTGCCGTTATCAGCAGGAGGAGTTGCTCCCCACTTCCCTTCCGACTCTGAGGGCTCTATGACTTTTACGGACCCATCTGTCAAGCCAACTGCAAATTGATTGGGATCGTGCGGATGTGCTGCAACGACTAATGGGTACACAGCCGGACTTCTGCATGGTAGTAGTAGATCAGAGGGTGGTCAGGCTTACAACTAACGAAATACTGATAAATGATTGCAACTACCGGGTACAAAAGAATGTACAAAGCGCGTGCAGTTTGAGCATCCTCATAAATACATGTAACATTTTATTTATGGTTTTTTTACGAAGATCTTCAACCACCATCCAAATATTGTGATAGGGGAGTTGGAACTGATGAAGAAGAAAGAACCACAAGTTGAAATTATCAATATACATATGTGTGTGCGCGCAAGTGTATATATATATATCCACTACAGATATACACGATTTAAATTACTGCCTACAGTCTAATTTAGTAAATAAATTTATAATAAGCCGCAATGTAGGCCGCAAGTTGCTAAAATTTCATTCATTACATATAAAATGTGAAGTCAGGGCCATATCGCTAAATGATCATGTATAAGCCAAATAATAAATGCAGTAACTCATTTCGGTTAGGAAGTAAGATGCAATGTTTAACTTAAAAATTTACCAATAAACACGTGAGTATAGCTTAGATAATGATGGACAAATTACTATTACAATTTCTGGTATACTGTTGATGTTCTTACCCGTTCACTACTGCCTGAGACAGATATATAGAAGGACCAATACGACATCTTAGTCTCAAGCTATCTGCGTCAAAGACACCAATGTTTCCATCGCAAAAGGAAGCATAAACTAGTTGACTGTTGCATGAATATGCTGCACAAGATATAGGTGCTGAAAGGACATCCTGAGGGACCCACTGCAATGGAAGAATGCACGAAAAAGATTAGTTATTATTGCAATAGGTCTTAATGCCAGATGTTTAGGTATGGTTTCTAGTTCTACCTGTCGGATTCGATCCATCTTGGAGGCGTCATATAGTGCTAATTGTGTTTCATGGGATACCAGCAAACGGATTTGATCTGAGTGGAACTGTACTCGCGTATCACCATTAGGCGCCTTACCAGTAGGCAGTTGTATTGGAACTGATTTTCTCTTCTCCCAAATATTATTGCTCCAAACACAAAGCTGACAAGTCCGGTTGCTATATTAGTACCCCGCAAAGAAAAAACAACCTACCATGCCAGAGCATGAACTAATTATCCCATGATTTCTTGCCTTTCATATGTTCTCTATCAAGGAAAGGACAAATGAAGCAAAGGTCTGATGTAACGATCACAGACAACATGGAAACAAGAAGTTTGCGAAGATGTTTACCATCATAGGTATGGAGAATTAAAAAAAATTGGCGCTCAAGTGGAAAGCATATTATAGGTTGAGTTTTTGTCTTATATATTAACACTAGTGTAGAGACCTCATGCAACAAACAAATAGGAAAGACACTGGCAGACAATATATCTTGTTCCAAGTCATATTTAGGAAACACCCTTCAAACCCTAATTGCTAGGAAGAGAAGATAAGCAAAGCATGTGAAAGGAAGATCTGAAATTTGATCAACCTACATGTGTACTGTGTTAAAAGCTTCTATTATAATGTCGCTTTACTGTATAACTGTCCGTCTTATCATGCACCTATATTTTTACAGATTCTGTGTCCTCTGCAGTACCTGATCTATTCCAATGCAAGACAAAAAAAGTCTTTCTTCTGATCGATGCTAAACAGTATCTTGCATTAAAGAAAACTATCAAAAATGCGTGCTGCATTTTATTGCAGCCCAAATCTGTAACTTACCTGAGCATCAGCTCCTGATGAAATCAATATGTTAAGATTGGTGGAAAAAGCTAAACCAGTCACTCGCTTCTGATGACCCTTCAGTTTTGATTTCACCTATGGAACACAAAGTTACAAATATCAATTCTGCTCATGGTTAGCAAATGCAATGACAAAATTAGAAAATGTCACCTCATCAACCCTAACGTTGTATATATGGATAGTTGAATCCTCCATTCCAATGGCTAGGATGTTATTATCTTGAGGATGAAATGCTAGGAAGGTTGAAGATGGTGGAGGCGGCATGAATGTTGTCATAACCTGAGCATCGTGTAGATTATGAATATGTCAAGCCAACCATTAATCATCTTAATCTTGACAAAATGAGCAATTTAAAGAAGTACGAACATACCTTGAATGTCATCATATTAAACAATGAAACCTTTCCGCCAAAAGCCGACATTACATAAGAATCATTCTTAGAGAGGGCTATGCATGGAAATGCTTCCTCAAGGTTGACACCTGAGACGTCATTGGACATGAGAAGACCACTGTTTGGTTGCCATTGCTGTGGAACAGCATTGGCGGTGGCCTTTAAAACCCGTTGATGTCAGAAGTCTTCATAAATATTCAAGCAAAAAGTAAAATAGAATGCTAGAAAGAAATAAGGTATTTTATTTGTGTATTTCCTTTACTTTTCCACTTGGATTTTGTTCATTGCGGGTCCACTTCCACAGCTTTTGAATACCATTTGACCCAAGTGCCAAAATGCCAACGCCAGAATTTGTATATAAAAGTCGAGCAACCTGGATATAAACATCTCAGCGAAAAAACTATATGATAGATATATAATGTAACAAATGCTATAATAAGTTAGTGCGCACCTTGTTAGTCGCATCTGTGCTGTCCGGCATGGTAACCAGCCGACACTGAACAGGATCTATAATCTCAGTCAACTGCCACTGTTTGGTTTTCTCAGTTACATCATCCACATGCCTTGGCTTTTCCATGCTTCTAGCCACAGAATCAGCTCCATTCTAGGAGAGGAAATCAACAAACATTACACTCAATCATTAAAGCAAAAAGTTCATGTGGATATGGAATTACTGATGTAAGTAGTACCGTGGAATTATATTTATAGGGGTGACAGTAAGAAAGAAAGAAGGAAAGGAGGAAACTTCAGAAAGAAAAATAAGAAAAAGAAGAAGTAAGAAAGAAAGAAAGGATGACAACTGCTGAAAAAACGGGTAGCTGACTTACAAGAATGGCAGCCGGCCTTACAGGGGAGCTTCTTTCCACTTTACAATTAACTGGATTAACATTTGGAATAGCAGAAGATCCAGAAACCTGATAAATCAAGACACAAACACAAAAAAAAAATAATCATAAATCACAATTTGCGTTGTTAAATGATTTTTTTTAAGATGTGCCAGATACAGGGTTCTTTATACGCTTGACATTTGCCATTCACTTAGGTTTGAAAGAGTGAGAGATTTCAAACAAAGGAGGAACAGGCTCGGAACAGGATCCTGAACTAGTGCTAGTGGCAATGGCTGATTTATTACTTCAGTAACCTGAGTTTAGGCTGAAGAAATGGTACCTTGATTGCAGGTGGTTCCGGGGGTGCTCTTAATGCTTCAAAAGATGGTGCTTCAACTGATCTTAAGGATCTGAGACCAGCTGCATTTGCAAGTATCTTGATTCCATTCTCCGCAGTAGCAACAGCAAGAAGATTTCCTTCCTTGTTAAATCTCAAGCGAGGAAGATTCTACAAGAAAACAGTGCGATTATTTTGGTAACTGATTCATAATGTTCTTTGTTGCACGTATTCTAAGTGCAAGTGCTGTGTGTTGGGGGTTCTTTTCTTTTTAATTTTTTCTTTTGTTGGGTGGGGTGGGGGGTGGGGATGGGGTGGGGATGGGGTGGGGGGTGGGGATGGGGTGGGGATGGGGTGGGGGGTGGGGATGGCGTGGGGGTGGGGGTGGGGGTGGGGGTGGGGTTTTTATCTAGTTGGTTCTCATTAAAACTGCAAAAGACAAACTGAAACCAACCGGGAGTCCCCCATCTGCATCTATGCTTGTGAGAATGTTGATATTGTCCATATCCCAAAACTTTATCTGGTTATCTTCACCAACAGCCAAAAAGTGGTTTTGAGTTGTGTCGAACTGCACAACACCATTTGATTTCTTTCTAAAACCAGAATATGATCTCTTTATAGCTCCTTCACTTTCGTTCCATTCAACCAGAAAAGAGTCTCCATCTTTACTTGTTCCACAAGAGAACAATCTGAAAGAAAGCATCAGAAATATCAGAAATGATGAAAGTCTAAAAGAAAGTCAGCTATAATGACAAATCTGCAACAAAGTATCATAAATAATGAACAATCTGAAAGATAATACATAACCAATTTAATAACAGATCAACTTTGAGAAACCATATTCTCATTAACTGCATAGAAATAAGCAGATACATAGATTTAATAAATTTCAATAAAATTTATAAGAGGACTGCCACCACTATAATTTTATTTTTGAAATCCTAACCTACTTCCGTCGGCACTGTAAAGCATAGTAGTACACCATCGCCCAGGAGCATCATAGTCAACTCTTGATCCCATATTGTCATACAGCCAGGCCTTAATCTTCCCATCAATTGCAGTTGAAAATATAAACTGCAAATTTACAAGTATAAAAGTAAAATGAGCATACCTTAGCAAAAAATAAAAACACAGAAACACCAAGCAGGCAAACAGAATGCGGTGCCAGTCATCACAAGATAAAGTTTATTGTGGAAAGTAAAACTACTGTTTTAGGCAGTGAATGCAGATTGAAATACACCCATAGCTGTGAATGTAGATAAAATTGTTATAGAAAGAGCAAGATAATAATGGATGCTATTCTGGGACTCTTACTGTGGAAACAAAGGAGTACCAAACTCAAGTGTGCATTATATTATACTCTGACAAGCAGAAATATAGACTCAGATATGGACACAGTGTGAGATGGAGATAGAAACGCCAATACAACATATTACAGAAAAGTAGTGCAGAAATAAGGTAGGGAAATGTACAGTGTTGCATGTATGAAAAACTCAGCTATTATATAAGTACTAAGAATTATAATATATACACACACACACACACACACACACATTGACAATGGGCACAAATGTATGATTATTACTCTCCCTTTGCTATACAGGTTCTCAATAAACTTAAAGAAAGTCATTTTTACAAGGTTTATTTTCAAGCTTTGAGCCTTTGACGAGCATGCATGAATTTCCAGATACTGGACATAATTGAAAGATGCTATATTTTTAAATTATGCACGCATTGTGAAAATGTTTGACAACTTATCTGATAATATACATGAAGTATCAGTGCCCAAGAAATATAACTGATATGTACAAGTCACTGTCCAACAAGTATTTATGTTTCTAGATTATATTAAATTGGATAGCCATTCATCATAAGCCATCTTTTCCAAGAAGATATAACAGATACTGAGCATATTGATAACTAATTTGAAAACTCAGCTGTATGATATACCTGAATATTCTCTTTCTGGTGTGGACATATAGAATATACCGGTGATTCATGCCCTTCAAAGTTGAATAGCTTTCGCCCAGTCAAGTCCCACACCTGATTTATATCTTTCGGTTAGGTTTGTAGAGGGGAGGAAAGCTCAAGAAGGCGGGGTAGGAGGGGGTAATTAACTAACTAAATTCTTAAAAAATCTCCTCACCCTTATCAACTTATCATCCCCACAAGTTACTATACACAACTGTTTGTTTGGATGAGCAAAAGCCAAGTCATTTACTCCTCCAACATGTGCATCAATCTGTAATAACAAACAGATGCAAGTCAACTAGCAGGAAGAATTTTGCCCTTGTTGGAGAGGCAGCAATATTCTAGCTCACCTCTAGATGCAAGCTTAGATCATTTGGTCCAGCATAGGAATACAAATGAATTAAATGCTTAGTGAACGCAGCCCCTGCAAAATAAAATAGTAAGAAATACTCACAGGTATCTTCCAAAACCAAACTACCTGTTACTTTTATCTTTTTCTATAACTAGAGAGTAAATAACGGCACATCTTTAACGCCTATTCAATTGCTGAAGTGTACATACCCAAATAATTTCCATCAGGACTCCAGGTAACACGGCTTACAGATATTGGAGCATCCTTACTGACAGAAGCCTGTCTAATGCACTATTTGTGAGAACATTATCATTATTATTATAAAATTGATCAATTATTCAAGTTGAACGAAATCCAATGTAACTATGTATGCCAACAATTAACATAATGCTTCAAAACATCTTAGACTTTACATGTTGACACTCAGGATTTCAACAATCCCCGTGGCATGAAAGTGATTCAGGGCAGAGCTAGTTATAGTCATTGGCAATATTGAAACCATCACAAGTAACACAATTCACTAAATCTAAGGTCTTCCTACACAGTGCTTCAAATTTCATTAGAAGGGGTAGTATGAGAGAACCAAGCACCAAAGAAAGTGATATAAGAACCTGAAATGCCAATGAACAAGCTGACAAATCCCATATCTTGAATGACTTTGAAACTAACTTCTCGCTGCATCCCTACTTCCCAAAGTGTGATGTCACCATTACCAGAACCAACTGTATAAGAGATGCTCTAAGTTAGATAATAGATATAGAAGTCCTCTTAACGGATTAAATCTATTTTTTCCCACTCTACTAGACCTCGGTTTACAAATGCATCACTGAACTGAAATTTTTTTCAGTTAACTTGTTGAACTAATTTTTTTTTACAAAAAAAATCTGTGGCGCCATGTCGGATGAAATACATATTTTGGTATAATATAAATTTATCAAATATTTTTTAATTTTTCAATAGATTATAAATTTACAAAATTAAAAACATCAAGTATAATACACTAAAACTAATAAAACAAGCTAACATTCAAATAAACTATACAAAGTTAATAATAAAAAATAATAACTTAAACAATTAAACAAGTTTGCAAGTACTTGAACAAAAAACAAAAACAAAAATCTTTACCGATCTGAGATCTGAGAAGGGGAGATCATCCCCAATAAAATTTCTACTATCTCTCTTCTTTCTCTCTCTCTATATATATCTATAGATCTGAGAAGGGGAGAAAATTTTGATTGTCTATTGAAATTAAAATCTTTACCAATCTTTGGGGACGAAAAGTGGGTTCGAAGGAATTGGGTATCTCCGATCCCTAAAGGAGGTCTCAATTTAGATGGTTGTATGTGTAAATCGGAGATGGGTCTCTTATAGGTATGGTTTTGTTTGAAATTTGTTGATAGCTATGGAATTGAGTAGGTTTCCTTCTCCAACTGCAATTTGTTTTTCAATTTATCTCTTGCTCATGCTCAAATGGGAAAGTTAGCCGTGAATCACCCATTGAGTTGCCACCAGTGATTAGATATAGAGAGAGATAGTTGAACATTTTAATCCTTTGAAACACAAAGCTGAACATCTTAATCATTTCAATGACTTCTACTTTCTAATTTTTTGAACATCCGAATCAATTAAATGGTGTAGATGTAAATCGGAAAATATGGTACCAATTGTGCGCGTGTGTGACGATCTATGTTGGTCAATGTAGATGACAATGGTGGCAGACGGTTGTGAACTGTCAGATCTATTTAATTTTGGTGTTGCATATACGGGGTTGAAAATGGTTGCATGTATGTGTTCGTTTTGATCTGTGGTTGAAGATGGTTTCAAATGTTTTAATTTTCTTTTAATTAATTGTGTTTGCTATTTTTATTTTTGTCCTTTATATTTAATTAAATGGTTTAAGTTTGATTTTAAAATTCGTTTTTTGTTACACATGTGCATTGATTTGCCATGTCATATTTCTCTCTCTTTTGTGGAATCTCATGTGGCAAGTCTGTTTAAAGTCAACTTAATTTAACGGATTTTGTGACGTTTTGAAAAAAAAATCGGTTCAGTGAGTCGATTGTAAAAAAATTCAGTCCAATGATGTATTTATAAACCGAGGTCGAGTAGAGTGGAAAAAATAGATTTAACCCTCCTCTTAACTAGTATTGGCGGCTAAGGATAGGATCTCAACTACTAAAACCATCATAGATAGATAGTAACAGATTTCATACTAACATACCAAGAAGTAATGTGTGATGAGATGGATGAAAATCCATGCTTGTTACAGATGATGACCCTTGATGCATTGTGAAAACTACTGTTCTTGGCAAATCATCCAGGGACCAGGAAGTTTGTTGTCGAGCTGTTGGATATGTAACCTGAATATGATATGAAACATAAGTGAACCAGCAACAATATTGAACTTTGTAGTGAGATGATTATCTAAATTCTTCAAGTAGTTCCGAATCACAATGAAACACTAAAATAACAAATGCTGAATAGAAAACAAGAAACAACAAGCCTTTTGCAATTACCTCCTCAACAGACGGTGCAGGCCTCAAACGTTTCATTAAATGTTCGTGATCAGCACTCTGATACTCAAGCATACCCAGGGTAGCTGGAGGTGTTATTGGACGTTTCAAACTTGAAACTATACAGGAAAAAGAGGGGGAAAAACACAAAGACAAGTGAAGTACGTCAGTGCAGATTCACTAAGATACATGCAAATAAATAACAGTAAAAACTTGACAAGCAAATACAGTTCAATGATAACATTGCAATTAGTGCATAACAGAGAATAAACAAATAAAGATTCGCCGGTTAACATCATCTTCCACAGAGGTCAAGAATTTCTAAGAGTCCAAACTTGTTCACTTGCTTTGTGTTTTTTTTTTTTTTTTTTTTTTTTTGGGGGGGGGGAATATGTATACATAGAAGGTGGAGAAGAATTTCCAGAATCATAACCACCAATCCTCTTATCAACATACCCAAAAAAATAATTAAATAAAATAAAGGAGAAAAGTAAAACTTACTAAAAAAATGTATACTTATTCATACTCACACCCAAGGGCAGATGTACTAGCAGGGCAGATGTACTAGCAGGGCAGAAATATAAGTTAATAAACTCAAGGGGGCATATTAATGGAAGAGCTAAACTTGGAGGGGGCAAAAAAATAAAAAATAAAAGTTCCATTCAAATTCTAAATACAAAGGACAAAGAATACTTATTAACACTCGTTCCTGCTTGGCGGCTGCTTCTGCTTGGCTTTTGTTGCTCATTCCACTTTCTCCTTTAGAGCATACTACATCTCCGCGACGGGTACAATCGTACAGAGCATACTACATCTCCACCGCTCCGCGACTTCTCCTCTTCTCCAACTTTTTTTGAATTTGTTGTGTTTGTGAATTGTGAGTTGATTTTGAATGTTGTGGCTTAATTTTGTTTGAATATAGATAACAAATTTGGTTTGAGTCTTTGAGCATACGGTTGAAATCGTAATTGTTTGGGAATCATTCAAATTAAACTATAACCAGTATCCGAAGTAAGTTTATAAATTGTATTTAAATGTTTTTTATTTTGAAATTCTTTTTTTAGTTTGGATTATGAATATTTATTTGTTGTATATTATAGAATTCTATTTATGTTGCATACAATAATTGTTTGTTTGGTGTTGTATACTTGTATTTTGATTGATTTAGGCATTTATGACATATGGTCAAAATTCAAACCTTCCAGAAATAAATCATCAACATCATAATATATCTGAGTCGATGAGTACTCAAAATCTCTCAAATGAAACCATTATCCAAGAACCGCCTCAAAATATCAATTCTTAATCCCATGTTGAATTCAATTTAGAAGAGGAACTTGTTGCTGATCTGGAACTAAGACCATCTATAATGGAATATGATGCTAAAAGAGAGAGTATTAGCCAAGGATATTTGCTTAAGGGTCCTCATCAACCAACGTTTTCCAAATTTCCTCAGACTGTTATTTACGGAGAGAAACGTAGATTTAATCCCGTATGATACAAAAAGTATACCGATTGGTTGGAATATAGTGAAAAGGAAGATGCAATATTTTGCTTATATTGTTATCTATTCAAAACTGATATTGGTGGTCAAGAGGGTGGGAATACATTTGTCGGTAATGGATTTAATAATTAGAGGGAGACGGAATAATTATCTGAACATGTTGGAGAGTCACCTAATAGTATTCATAGACAATGCATGTTAGCTTGTCATGATTTGAGGAACCGAAAGGAACACATAAATATCAAACTGCCAATATATATGACCAGGAAAAAAGAGATTACAACCCTCATTTGCTCTCATCTATTAAGTGTGTTTGGTTGCTTTTAAGTGAGGGGTTGCATTTCGGTGGCCGTGATGAATCAGATGCTTCAAAAAGGTGAGGTTTGTTTCTTTCGATTCTAAATTTTTTATTCGAGAACAATGATGAAGTGAATAAAGTTGTGTTGAAAAATGCTCCACGGAACCACAAATTAACAGCACTTTCAATCCAAAAAGACATTTGTAGTGTCGCTGCATTTTTGACCACAACAGCAATAGTTGCAGAGATCGGGGATAATTTTCTCTCTTTGTTAATTGATGAGGCTTGTGATTCATCAATTAAAGAATAAATGGCCGTTGCTTTATGTTATGTGAACAAACATGAGTGCGTTATTGAGTGTTTTCTTGGCATTGTTCATGTTGTCAATACATGTGCTCGAACACTTAAAATCCGCCCCTGTTCACGCCAAATGATGTACCATATGTAGAAAGTGTTTGAAAGTTTATCACAAAAATCAAGTCACATTGGACAAATCTGTCATTCAAGGAATTGCAAATGCTATGATGCCAGATCTGATTAAAAGTAAGAACTCTGACCTTGATTCGGAAGAATAGGTAAAGTTGATGCAGTAACAACAGCTGTTTGAACAGATGAAGAAGCAACGACATTTGCCATCCAACTTGCTAAAGCATTAGCATTGGCCGCCGCTGCTGCAGCAGGCGGAAAGGGCTGCATATGACAATGAAAACAAAAGTTTTATCGATTGTACATTGATACGTATAACATGGAAAAGGAAAAGGAAGTACAAACAGAAAATTTCTGGGATTGAAGGTATCATACACCATGAGCTCCAAGCGGTGTAAAAGCAGTAGGCTTTGCAACTGCAGCAGCTGGAAGATTGGCAGTTGTTGGTGCAAGAGCACCGTTTGAAGGTGCACATGTATGGTCAGTGAATAAGGTCTTTATGTCTGGATTTGGCCTTGGGTTCTTACACAGCTGGTGCTGCCAGTTTAAACTGTATATAGACCATAAAATCATGCTTCAGAGGTCCAACGGGAATAATGAACACAATTGTTAATAAATCAACAGCAATATATGTGAGATATCAAGCAAAAAGACCAGCAGACAGCCGATTTCCAGAACTTATACACAACGAATTTAATATCCATATGTATATGTCTTGAAATGCTTCTCTTGTCAAGAATTACTAAGCTCATGTGGATTAAAATGAGACTATCAACAACTATAGTAATGCAGCTGGAAAATAGTGGGACATATATCAATAAAAATATCCACTCATTACTTATGAAAATAATGCAAGTCTTTCGAACAATATTAGAAAATGATACAAACAGTTCTACAACAATTAGTGGATTTTGTTAGTTGTTTCAGGGAAAGCAAACTTGAATCACAATTTTCAGCAAGAGAAACAATAAGATAAAGAAAGAGCATAAAGAAAAATAATAAGGAGCAGAGTACAACTTACTTACAGAGTGCAACTTTGAAATACCTAGATAAATATATCTTGCATATTCCTCTAATAAGCAACAACCATACCTTTGGTTAATTAGAGTCCGCAATCTTGATGACTTTAGGGTAGGAAAAACAAGCTTCTCACGGAAAAGAGGATTTGCTTCAATTAGTTTCTTAAGCTCTAGCAGCATTATGCCACGAGCTGTTTTGGTGTCACCATACTTAGATAGTTGCTCATTTTCCCTGACAGCACAGAACATAGATTACTTCAACAAATCTGACTAATCGTGACTCATAAATAAACAATGATAAGAATTACCAGGAACATAACTTAAATTGCATTTAATTAATATAACTTGTGCAACACATCAGCAAATAGAAAAATCAAGAAATAAAAGTCCATTCGGTTATTGAATATATCATTGAAAGCAAAAGGAAATTTTCTTAAATTGCACCATTTGTAAGATTTTTATAGCATATTAGTTCCCTGTTATCTCCGACAACCAATTGGCTTGAAAAGAAAATAGAAATTTCGTAATATGCAGTATCTACTAATAAATTAAAGACCTTACCACAACAGTCCATAAACATATTAAAGACAAGAACTTACCTCAACTAGACCAAAACAATGTATTAAAGATAAGTTGACTGAGTTTTAGTTTTGAAAATGTCAGATAATGACAATTTTGAGCTTCAGGATCAGTCAATGACAAATTACATCTACAGGACCAGTAAATGACAATTTACAGCTTCAGGACCAGACAACGACAATTCGAGATCCAAAGACCTTTTCTCACTTTAATTGCCATACCGACGAAAAACCAAATAATCTAATGAAGGGATTGCTTTTCACTTTTCTGACCAAGTAAAAGATAGAAGGAAAACTTGCAAATCTACTTTACAACTGCAACAATATTACTTGCCAAACAAAAAAGTATATTACCTGAAATTACCAAGCGTTAGCAACTGAGTGATTTCTTTATACAAATCTTCGTTGAATGTTGAGAACACTTTCAAATCATTCACTAGTATCTCAACAGCTTTGGCTTTGTCTTGCCTAATAATTTGAAGTACAAATCCAAATACATTTACAAAAATCAAAAAATTTGTAAACAAAAGAAATATTTATCAAAATATCAAGACAAATATATTTTTAATATACCGATCAAGAGCTTCAAGATACTTCTGTTTCCGGATTTCAAAGAATATCTTCATCGAATATCTGTTGTCATCCACTTTTGTATATCCAGAGAGGTATTTTTCAACTTCATCCCATTCACCAGCATGAACCTTTTCCTCAAAGTACTTCATATTGAAGAAAAACCCTGATTCTTGCTCGAGCCTATAAAATATATACTCCATATCAAAATCAAACATTTTCAGTAGTCAAACTCCTCAATTTGAATTTGAAACAAAACATACAACAGTAATAATGAAATCCAAACTTTCACAAAACTGAGCCAATTAACCTATTGGCTCAGCTTTTTAATTATTCAATTAGAAAACTCACAACAACATTTAAACTAACTCAATCACTTAACTTGAATTAATAAACTAATTTATTCAACTAAATTCACCTCACAAAGACACTCAAAATGTTATTAACTTCACTCATATAAATGCAAAAATAAAAAAATTAAATAAAATAGAAAATAAAATTAATAACTCATTAAATTTAAGTTTAATTAGTTACCAACTAATTTAGTATAACATCATTAACAGTTCAAATGCTACTGTAACTTTAATTATAACTATACTAAACACATTGAAATTAAAAATTAAATAAAAGGACCTCCAGTCAACTAAACCCCCAACAACTAATCAACTATTTGAGATAAGTTTTTCCTCCTTCAAATAGAATCGCCAAACAAAAAAAAAATTAAAATACTAATTTGCCCATTTTCATTTCTCTACAACTAAACAGGACACAAGAATTAGAGAAATTACCTGTGAACAGACTCTTTAAACTTCTCCTCTTCCAGAAATTGAAGTATTAGAAACACCAATTCTCTGCTTAACGATGACATAATTACCACACCGCCAAGGATTTTCGAAATCCAAACACAAAAAAACAACAAATCAAAATAGGAAAATTAGTTAATTGAAAACGAAAAAAAAACACAAATCGAGAGCGCAGAATAAAATTCTAGGGTTCCTGCTGAAGAAAGCTTGATTGCAAAGGCTGCGGGGAAGAGAGAGATATGGTAGTGGTGGGGAGGACTTGGTCTCGCTATCTTCGATGCGTTTGGCAGGAGTCTTCTCTATCTTTTTCTACTGACCTATCAGTTGATAAGTGTTACTACTTATACATATAATTGAAAAAGGATACGCAGTTTCGGTTATCATTGCTTGAAGTGACGGACAAGGGACAAAGGGCTTATTTATTTATTTAGGCTATGTTTGTTTACAAGTATTACACTTGGGATAGGATTATTAATCTCATGTGTCTTGTTTATTTTTAAATTTGAGCTTGAGACTATTAGTCTCGGGATTATAAAATAGCTTAACATGAGGGATTATTTAATACTCCCTCCGTCCCAAAATAACTGCTTAGTTTTGACTTTTTAAAGTCAAATTGACTATTTTTTAAAACTATTTTTTGTACCATTTATACAGAATATAGGTGAAGAGATTATAACAAAAAAAAAAGTATATACAATTTATTACTAATACCAATTTTTATAATGTTAAAAATATATTTATACATGGTTAATTATTAATTTTAAAAATAGTCAATTTGATTAAAAAAGGACAAAATTGAGCAGTTATTTTGGGACGGAGAGAGTACTATGTTTTACCTGGTCTACCATTTGGGATTAAAAATTCATAGACAAAATTAACCTCAATCTTTTTCTAAAATGACCATCATATCTTGCAATATCCGTTATTAATAATCGGCAACTTAAAATTTACTTGTACAAAGACAATGTTCCAGTAATCTAATACATATAATTTAATTATTTGATATGTGTAATTTAAAGCATACACTGACAACCCCCCGAACCCTCCACCCCAAAAAAATAATATTTATTGATTATGTTTACACTCCCACCCCGCACACCACCCACCCACCGCCCCACTCATCCCAAAAAAATAATATTTATTGATTATGTATACACTCCCACCCCGCGCACCCTCACTCGCCCTCCTACCCCTCAAAAAAAATAATATTTACTGATTATGTATACACCCCGCCACTCCCATCCCTCACCCCACCCTCACCTTACCCACTCCCACCCCCACCCCTCACGTCCACTCAAAAAAAAAAATTATGATTATGTATACTATGTTCTACCTAGTCTACCATTTGGGATTAAAAATTTATAGACAAAATTAACCTCAATCTTTTTATAAAATGACCATCATATCTTGCAATCTCCGTTATTAATAACCGACAACTTAAAATTTACTTGTACAAAGACTATGTACTAGTAATCTAATACATATAATTTAATTATTTGATATGTGTAATTTAAAGTATACACTGACAACCCCCCACCCCCCACCCTCCACCCTCCACCCCCAAAAAATAATATATTATTGATTATGTATACACCCCCACCCCGTACACCACCCACTCACCGCCCCACTCATTCCAAAAAAATAATATTTATTGATTATGTATATACCCCCATCCCGCGCACCCCCCACCCCTCAAAAAATAATAATATTTATTGATTATGTATATACCCCGCCACCCCCACCCTCACCCCACCCCACCCACCCACTCCCAACCCCACCACCACCCCCCACGTCCACTCAAAAAAAATAATATTTTCTAATTATGTATACACCCCCAACCCCACCCCCACCCCACCCCACCCCACGCCACGCCACGCCACGCCACCCCACCCCACTCCACTCCACTCCACTCCACTCCATTCCATCCCATCCCATCCTACCCTATCCTACCCTAACCTAACCCAACCCCCCATCCCGCCCACCCCCACGCCCACCCCACCTCACCCCACCCCACACCACACCACAAAAATTAAAAAAATAATATTTACTGATTATATATACACCCCTGTCCTACCCCGCCCCGCCCCCCCTACCTTACCCTGCCCGCCCTAGCCCCACCCCCTCCCCCTTCAAAAAAAATAATATTTACTGATTATGTATATCCCCACCCAACCCCGCCCCCACCCCACCCCACCTCACAAAAATTTAAAAATAATATTTACTGATTATGTACACACACCCACTCCGCCCCCTACCCCCACCCTCACCCCCTCTAAAAAAATAATATTTATTGAATAATATAACCACTTATTTAAAAGTTTTTAATTAATTTTTTATTATTTTTTGATGTATAAATAAGTTTAAAATATGTTATTATTGATCAGGGTATAACAGTCCAAACGATATTTTTTTATCCAATTCTTTAATTAATCTTGAAAAAAACAAACATAACATGGAATTATTTTAAGTTATCCCATGAATAATCCCATAAAAAACAAATGTGTGACTAGGATTATTTAATCCTAAGATTAATAGTCTTGTATTATAATCTCATGAATTAGATTCTCGGGATTATAATTCTTGCAAACAAACATGGCCTTATAGTTCGCGCTTTGTTAATACTACTACAAAGAATGAAATGACCATTTATAATTAGAGTAATGCTATACACGCAAACTATTCTATAAATATTTTACAAACTGTTGATGTGGCATACTTCACCTCAGCATATTGATCAACAAATTAGTTTAATGTAGTTTTCGATTCCCGTGTAATATGCTGAGGTGGAGTATGCCACATCAACAATTTGTAGAATAGTTTGTGACTGTAGCATTATTCTTATAATTATAATAGAGCAATAATTATGTTGACAAAATTATAAGTATAATTAAAAGTACTAAATACTCTCTTTGTTCATAAAATAATGCTACTATCACATAATGTTCACATACACATATATATACTGTGGGCCTCACATGTCAGGCGGAGACTCATAGTATGCATGTGTGTGTATGTGAGTATTATGTGAGACTTTTTATGTGATAGTAACATTGTGTTGTTCATATATAGACGATGTTTTAGACATATGCACAATAATTAAGGTAACTATTTAAGTAGTTAAGAGTATATTAATTGTCTAATATACCTTTGACATGATAATATGTGTAGATGTTATCTCTTTTAAACTTCCATTAAAAAAGACTGCGAGAAAGAAAAAAAAGATATTTACTTGTGGTGTAATTATACCTCCATAGTCCATTAGAATGGATGAAGAACATTAAAAAAGGAAGAAGATTTGTATTGATAGTGTTATTTCGCTATTTTAGGAATAGATAATTAAGGAATTCAAAAATAATAATGTGGGGTTAGTTTAAAAAAAGATATACATTAATTTTGTTGGAAAAGTAAAACATCATGTAAATAAGAACAAAAAATAGCTGCAAAACAACATGTAAAAAAGGACAGAGTGAGTATCATTTAAATAAATGTGAAAGGGTCACTAAATACATGTTTACAATCAACTTTTATATTATTTTCTTTAAAATATAAGTTAATAAACTATAACCATTAAAAATGTTTTAAATTTACTAATACTCCAAATTTTATGGGTTTGATAATGTATAAATAGATATGTTTTTAATTCTAATTATACAATTGATTAATTTGACAAAAAAATCAAACTGAACTAGTTTTTTGGGGACGGAGGTAGTAGATTTTGTTCACATAATATATATGGCTTAAAATTTTAAAAATAGTTTAAAATCAATATATTAATAGTGTATACATGAGTGATATTTAGGGTTGTCAATCAGGTTGTATGAGCCGAGTTTAAAATTGTCGGTCCATTTTAAAATTATCAGGTTCGAGTTCGGGTTTGGCCCATTCAAACTATAATAAATTTGTTCAAACTCGGCCCAAATAAGATCACGAGTTTCAGGTTTTTTTCGGTCAAGTTCGTATTAAAATATAAAATTATTAATATTAACTCCTATACCAAAAAAAATATAATTTAAAGTAATTCATTTAAAAAGTATGGCATGTAACATTCTTTGTACTAATAAATAAAGTTTAGATTAACATAAATAAGTTATTTTATAAGTACTCTAGTATTTATTATTTTTAATATTTTACCTCAATTTTTTTTATATTATTACTATATTTTATTATAAAAATAATACAAGTGACCACTTTAAAAAAGATACGGTACTTAATTTTCAATTGAGAATATTGTATATAAATACAAATTGAGAGAGTAAATATGTAATATATATATATATTCGTCCTATAATAGGTCGAACGAACTATTGATTAAGCTTAATTTTTTTTCCAAGCTTAGCTCAACTCACTCCTAAAATATTCTATTAAAATTTTAAAAAAATGTGTCCAACATAAATATTTCATGATATTATATAAGCTGAAAATGCATAAAATTTACTTTCTTAAAAAAAACGACTAAATGAGTTTGTGATTGTTACCACTCTTTTTTTTTTTTTTCAAGAAATAAAAATAAAAATTAATTAAAACTGATAAGTACGAAGGACTGATAAGTCATTGACGTGCTTATCATTGCGGATTTGAAATGGCGGATTGAAATCTAGTTGAATATTCGGTTTTGGTTACGTATAGACTTGAGTTACATTTTTGCGCGTACGGTGTCCCTTTCGTTCGCATTTAGTGATAAAGAGATAATTTCGTGGGATTTTGGTACTTTCTCTTTTTCGTTTTATATGTTCTCTTTTTTGTTATGACAAATTTGCGGTCAGAGTTTGAAAGAATATTTAAGTTAGAGTACACTCCACGCTCTACGCTCGTGACGTGCTGTGTCATGGGATAAAATGGGAATGGGACCGACGCTAAACTTGTCACACGTAAGCTCCAACGATAATATGTAGGAACCCCGCACAGTCCGCATCTAATAATTTATACTTCATTGGTGTCGAAATAAACGTCATAATTAGTTTAGGCACGTTGAGAGGGCGGATTAAGAATTTTTTTATAGTAGGAACGGATTTTAATTAATTTTTTTATTAAAATCAAATAAATTTTTTTTAACTAATTATAATAATATTTACAAATTATAATAAAATTTATAATTTAAACTAAAAAAAAAATTTAAATAAAAAATATTTAGATATAATTTAGAAGACATAAGTAGAATGCATTTATGTTTGTCTGTACTTGTATTTAGAATATGAATAAATTTTTTTTGTCCCCTCTAAGTTTAACTCTGCTATTAATTTGTCTCCTTAAATTTATTTACGTAGATATTCGCCACTACTTTTATACCTATAAAAAAAATCCAGCAGAGGTAGCTGTCTATGCTGCCCCCTAAATGGATCCGCCCCTGGGCACGCTGATTAATAATATATATATATATATATATACCTAATTTATTCTTTTAAATTACTTATTAATTGAAGTATTTACTTATTCTCATGTAAATTAATCCTCTAGATCATTATTTTTATTATTCTCAAATTATAAATAAGTACTAAAAGCTAGAATGAATAGAAAGAGTCTAGAGAACCATTAAATATAAGACATGTTATATTGACAATATGAGAGAGAAAATGGTTTAATAAATCATCAGTTTCCAATATAAATCTTTTTTTCATTTCTTCAATTTTCAACAAAAGTTGAGTAAAAAGATTATGAGGGTATAAATGAAAAAAGAAGATAAAAATAGGTACAAATATAGAAATATGACATTTATTGTAGAACATCCTAAAAAATAAATTATGACGTTTAATACGGGACACATGGATTATTATCTTATATGGATCACAAAATTGTTTCCCCTATTATCTCTATTAATAAAACGGGATGTGTAATTACCGTACAAATATAAGGCCTAAATATGGATTAACACCATGAATTTTTATTTTTTTCTATTTTGAGGATTGGATTCTCAATATTTTCAATTAGGAGATTAAACTTTTAACTTCTTCATTTTCACTTTGGGGATTGTTTTCTCAATTTTTTTAAATAGGGGATTAAACTTTTAATTTTTTTTTGATAACTTTCAATTGATAGTACTACATCAAAAATTAATGACATGACAGTGACACGTAGCTAAAAAAATACTTATGCATAATATTGAATCTCATTTAACATTTATTTCATTTATTTTTTATACGAAAAAGGGTAATTATAAGACCATTATTAATTTTTTAAAGTAATTCTAAGACATTATAAACTCAGATTTAAAAAATCATCAATAATTAATATAATAATAAATATTTTTAAATGTAGTATAAATATACTACTAGTTAAAATCTTGTTATTTCATAATCATCAATAATCTAATGATAATTTTACCCTTTTTGGTATAAAAAATTAAGGCCTAAATATAGATTAATATTCTGAACTTTAAGTTTATTTCATAATCATCAATAGTCAATATAATTAATTTTTTATACCAAGAAGGTAAAATTGTTATTAAATTTAATTTAAAAAAGTAATAATGGTTATTTACCCTTTTTGGCACAAAAAAATTAATTGCAAAAATGTTAAAATGATATTCAATATTATACATAAGTATTTGTTAGTCACGTATCGCTGTCATGTCATTAATTTTCTGACGTGACACTATCAATTAAACATACTCAGAAAAATCAAAAGTTTAATTCCCTAATTGAAAAAATTGAGAAAACAATCTCCAAAGTGAAAAAAAATTAAAAGTTCAAAGTATTAATCCATATTTAGGCCAAAATATAATAATAATTTTATCAATTTTTGAGATAAAATAAAAAATAAAAAATTGATATTGAAATTATAATAATATTACTTTTTTGGAATAAAAGGGAATAAAATTTGTGACATAATATAAAAATAATTAGTACTTTCTCTCATATCCCTTAATTAAAGATAATTTAGCTATATTACTGTTTTTATTTTTTTAATTTAAATCTTTTATAAGTATCTTTCTATTTAATCATTCTAAGTTTATATAATTTCTATTTTATTCTTGTATTATTTACACGAATAATGTGTGTGCTACCAATAAGGGGCGGATACTCATTTGGGCAAGTGTGGGTTGAAGCCCCCATTTTAATTTTTTCCCCGTATAGCTATATGTCATATTGGTAATATTATGTCGCTTGAGACTAAAATCTATTAAATATACTAAATTAGATACAAATCCGCGCGTTGCGACGGGATTATTCATTTTGTTAATAATAAATTTATATATTCAATTAATAAATTAAAATATAATAAGAAGATGGTAGATTGTTATGCGATGATCAAATTTTAGGTAGCATATGTTACACAGAGTTGGGTAAAAGTTGTGTGCGCAAATACATATCCAAGTATAGAATTAATTTGATCACTAAACACCAGGACATTATATAACAATTGTGTGTTATATATATATATATATATATATATATATATAAATTTATTGATAAAAATATTTATAATGTAACCAATAGGGTTAAAAATGAGTACCTCTTTTATTCTAAAGCACTAATAAATATTTAGAAAGTGTAATGCACAATGTCATCGAGTTGTTATATTGATATGATTGTTAGTGGCATATTTGAAGTCTGTTACACATTACACAAACCTCACCAAGCCTCAAATATCTGATACAGGTACTTGATGCATTTTAAGGAGTCAATGTCTCATATACGCTTACTTGCACCAGAATTCTAACATCCAAACGAAAGGGGAAACAAGGGAAGAATGTCCCAGTTTCGGTACTCAGACCTGAAAAAAAATTACATTGACAAAACATGTGGAAACTGAAAAGCAAGAGTATTAATAATTATGTTGAATCTTCATGTCAAACAAACACCATGTCCAAAAACATAGCAGTATAGCACCGTGTCATACATAACACAATGTTATAGTTAAAGAACAAATACATTGTCTCATTAGTTTTTTTATCCATTTTCGGCAATTGTAGAGGCACTCACAGTATTATCATAATGCCAAAAAAAACTATTAATGATGATGAAAATAATTTACCGGATGCTAGTACTTAACAAATCATGCAAAGTCACAATCCAGATAATAGAATGCAATAGATGAAGAAGCCATAAATATAAACACCGTGAGATATAGTCCACAAAATGAAGCCATAGCCCCTCCCATTGAATGCAGTGTTACCATAATCTGAAGGTCTTCATATAATTCATTTGCACTTTCAACAGTATTTAGAATTGTTGGGCGCAAAGGTGTGTTGTGATAAGCAGAATAAAATCCATGATGCACCTGAAATAATGCAAGAAGCATGACAACAAAATTTAACACTGATAATAACTGCATACACCAAATTCATTACCACATTACCATTGAACCATAGGTACCAAGATTATCACTATTAAGTTGTTTTCAGTTTAGGCTTCAATCCAGTTATGTTTATTGAATGTGCAATATATCCACACAAACAAAAATTAGCAATTAAAAGATCTTTTTAACAGTCGCTGCAATCTTATAAATATTTGCAACAGGAATCTGGGCAATAGTAAGATATAAGAATTTAGACATAGTTAATAGTTAATTTCAACATTGCATAAACTATCAACCAAATAAATAATTATATTTTCACAACTCTTCTCTAGGAAATAGTTTTGCCCGAGAACAAAAAAGTCTCACACTTTGCTTAAAATTCACGTGTTTGTCAGATTGAAAACTAACAGAACATAAAGGAATTTAGCTCTTATATTAAATAAAAATGAAAAGAATTAGAGTAAAACACATACGAAATGTATAATAGCTCAGTAATGATAATATCATAAAGTAGTGATTTTAGGATATAATAAACCAATTAGAAAGGATAATATTAGAACAATTGACATTACCAAACCAGTTTAGATTTGTAGTGATTTAGAGGATTATAAATTCAAAATATTAATTTAGAATTAAAAAAGTAGTGATTTTAGGAGATAATAATTAAATTAGTAATGATAATATTAGAACAGTTAACATTATCAAAACAGTTTAGAGTTGTAGTGATTTATGAGATTATAAAATCAAAATATTAATGTGGGATTAAAAAGTAGTGATTTTAGGAGATAATAATTAAGTAACGATAATATAAAAATCGTTTAGATTGAAAAAAATAGTAATTTAGGGGTTTGTATGAAGTTATTTATGTGACGCCCCCAAAATAGGTTCAATACTCCACCCATTTTGAGTCGCCAAATACACTCAATAAAATACAAATACAAACTTTATATCACACGGTCGTGTAAAATACGACCACACAACTGTGAGTGTCAATACAAATCGTATATAATACGAAATATTAATATTCAAATTCATTCTTTATTTATTACAATTATTATCCCACTATTTCGCAAAAATAGCGAGAACTACTACTGCTCTAACTCGGACCATCACTCCATTCCCCAACTAGTACCCGCGACATTCTCATTTCCTGAAGAGAACAATGGAAGAAAAGGGTGAGCTCAACTAGCCCAGTAAAGAATATTATGACTAAGATAATGAAAAATAAATTATCGTTAGCCTTCAATAAATCGGATAAAATATTATGGACAACAAGTTTTAGATCAATATTCGCAGCGGAAATAATAATTCATTAGAAGAGTTAAGTAGAGAATGATGTCTACTATCTTCTTTGATTTAAAAGTCCATCATCAATATTTTATCCCTGTAACATCAATCAATATACATCTTGAATCAAATATCCATCTTTGCACTACGGGCCAAAGATATTCATTTGTATCATCAGTTGATCATGTTCACCTCAATACCTGTCCATCTTTGCACTACGGGCTAAAGATATTCATCAGGTAATCATTCATCTTTGCACTACAGGCCAAAGATATTCATCACGTAATTTTTCATCTTTGCACTACAGGCCAAAGATATTCAGTTATATCACCCTTTAGGACAGAGGATGATGAAATACAATATAAGAAACGAATCCAGTGAGATAAAAGACAAGGATTCGGGATTCGTAATTTAGTTTATCCAAGTTCAATAATACTCCGTAATAATCAATTGTGGAGCAAAATTCAAGAATGAAGTTCAAAACTTGGATACAATCAAAAATGATTTGGAAGAAGAATTTTTTTTTTACCGTGAATAGTACCCCGTGAATAGTAACTCGTGAATAGTAACTCATGAATAGTAACTCGTGAATAGTAACTCGACATGAAAAGATAAAAATTTCACAAGAAAGTTCAGACCAATATTCCAGTGAAATAATATTAGATGAAGCGCAAAACTCAAGTAATATATGATCATTTCAGGAATTATAGAAGCAATACTTACCGTAGTAAGTTTAGAGTTAAAAATCTGAAATGAAACAATATACGAAATTTCAATTGGATTTTCACCTGTCTGGCGGTAGTCTGCTCAGGCAGATTATTTCCACAATTTAATAACAACTGAATACGAAGATTCACCCGTCTGGCGGTAGTCCGCTCAAACAGATTATTTCCACAATTTAATAACAACTGGATACGAAGATTCACCCGTCTGGCGGTAGTCCGCTCAAACAGATTTTTCCAACAGAATAATAAGGAATTGAATAACAACCTTCACGAGTATTGAAAGAAAATAACTCTCTTCATGAATACGAAAGAAATAATACCCATTACCTTAAAATTTGGAGACTGCACTAGCGTAATATCAGAATACTCCTCTTCTTTCTCTCTTACTCTCTCTCTATACTTTCTCTCTCTATAGCTTTAGTGAATTGGGAAGAAATAATGAAGAAATGAGCTTCTATTTATAGGCTCGGCAGAGTAAGGGTAAAATAGTCTTTTCGCCATAATTTATGACATCATCGTTTGCATCATCGCTCCGATGACATCCTTGCTTGCATCATCGCTCCGATGACATCATTGTTTGCATCATAAGAGTTCAAATTCAATTTGCACTCTTCCACCTCGTTTAGCTTTTATACCATGAATTTACTATAATAATGATACCATTCAAAGTATAAAAATCATACTATTATATAATCACATCATACTACTATAATGTAATATTATAATAATATATTTGAATGAATTATTTTATCAGACAAAATAAAATACCAACTTTTAACAAATATCACATGTTAAAAAAAAATTCCTCCGTCTAAATCTACATTGAATAAATATTTTCTTATCATATATATCAAAAATTAATTATTCACAAATAATATTACAGAACTATAACATTGACAACCAGGTCGTTCCCAGGAAAGAGGGAGCCTTCCGATAAGAATTTTTCCTCACTGGCGCGCAATTAATCAACCCCTTTCCTAGACAGAACTTCCTTAGACATTGCCAATAATGCTATCTAATAATATTATTCAAATAATATGAATTATTAATTTAATAATTTAAAATAATGTGCAATGACAATTATTGAATCAATAAAATATTATGCAATTATTGAAACAATAATATAAAATATTGAACAGTAATTACTGTAACAATAATTGAGTAAGTTCCTTCCTACGTAAGAATCAATAACTCGAAATACTGTGCAATACCGTGTACTACCGTGCAACACCGCGTATTACTGTATTTTAACCACCAGGTATTTCAACAGTACTAACGGTAATAGTTTTGCCATTATAATATAAAAAGGTTATTTCTGTCGCTTTCTATATCCGACATTCATTCCATTGTGGGGTCCACCAATGACTGCGCCGTCGTACGAATATTCTCCGACAAAAAGAATATTCCTCGACCAAACGAATATTCCCCAATACAACAAACATTTTATAACCACTTGCTTACTTTGTAAACTTTGCACATTTCACCCATAACTTATCACATTTATCAAATCAATACCTTACTATTTCAAAATAATATATAAAGAAAATTAAATCTTATTTATAAAATTTGGGGTCTTACAATTTATACTAAAAGTCATCTATATACGCGATGTGGGTTCTTTATTTTTTTTATTGTAATATAAAAATGTTATTTTTAAAAAAGATAAAAAATTCAAAAACAAATCGTGTTTAAAATCCTGTTTGGTCTGCTAGTTTTATTTTCTCTTCCAAAGTATATCACGCGTTGAGTTAAATTATAATCATATAATATGTTTATTACTTATTAAATTCGAATAGATTCTATTAGTTACTTATCTTAATAAAATATAAAATGTATTGATAATTTGGCAAAAATCTTATATATATACTTTCCAAAATCTTAAATATAAAATTAGAAAGGATAATATAGAGCAGTTGACATTACCAAAATAGTTTAGATTTGTAGTGATTTAGGGGATTATAAATTCAAAATATTAATTTGAGATTAAAGAAGTAGTGATTTTAGGAGATAATAATTAAATTAGTAATGGATGAGCACATTAATTAGGTAAGACATGTGTTGCAATTTGGGAATGACAAGTGTCATCCAATGGTGTTATGTACTACAATTTAGTATATTTAATAGATTAACATTTTAATATTTTTAAATATTATTATTGTTCTTTATAATTTTTTATATTATGCCCCTACTAGATAGAAATCTTGTGCTTGTCACTAGCTATCGGGTGCTAGTCTATACTATTAAAGAAGAGTAAAAAAAGTAATTATTTTTAACAAAGAATGGACTCACTAATCTATTAAATATACTAAATTGCAGTACATAACACCATTGCATGACATCTGTCATTCTCAAATTGCAACATCTGTCCTACCTAATTAATTAATGTGCCCATCCATTACTCTAGTTTTCACCTGTCCTACATAACTACACCGATTTTTGAATTTTACAATATTATACCATACATATATATAAGTTTCAACATTACTGACCGTGACAACCCAATAAATTCATTTTTTAAAATTTTACAATATTATATACCATTTATAATCTTATACCATACATTATATCATACATATATATAATCCCACACTAATATGTTTATTTTTTAGACTGTTACTAATTTAATTGTGTTAAAACATAATTATTATATCCTAAAATCACTACTTTTCTAATATTATACCATTCATAATTATACCATACATTATATCATACATGTATGGTATAATATTATAATACACGTATATAACAAAATCACTACCTATCTAAACTGTGCGAATATTATCATTACTAATTTAATTATATTACAACATAATATTATTCCATTTATAATTATATTACAATATAATATTATACAGTTTAAAACATTTAAAACAAAATTAAAATAACAAATAATATCAATCATAACTTACTATGTTAATTTTATAAACCCCTAAATCACTACTTTTTCAATCTAAACGGTTTTTATATTATCGTTACTTAGTTATTATCTCCCAAAATCAATACTTTTTAATCCCACATTAATATTTTGATTTTATAATCCCCTAAATCACTATAAATCTAAAATGTTCTGATAATGTTAACTGTTCTAATATTATCATTACTAATTTAATTAGTATCTCCTAAAATCACTACTTTTTTAATCCCAAATTAATATTTTGAATTTATAATCTCCTAAATCACTACAAATTTAAACTGTTTTGGTAATGTCAACTGTTCTGATATTATCCTTTCTAATTTAATTATTATCTCTTAAAATCATTACTTTATAATATTATTATTACTGAGAATTTTCTAATTGGATATTGAAGGTTGGAGATGGCATAATTGGCGGAGCTAATGATGGTGAAGCAGATGTATAAATTCCTGATGATATTCTTATCAAAGATTCGATCAATCCCCTTGCAGCAGTTGTTGATAGCACCATATATCCTAATTTATTGGAAAAATTTGACGATAGCTTTTATTTCCAAGACCGAGCCATCCTTGCTCTTACACTTGATGCTGGAAATAAGGTGAACGAAAATGTGATGTCTTTATGGCCGGGTGATGAAGTAACATATCTAAACTCGGACAGTGTATGTAAGGTTGATGAAAACTCAAACAGCTATGAAAGTGTTTACACCCCAGAATTTTTGAATAGCATTACATTTTCTGGAATGCCAAACCACAAGCTAACGTTGAAGATTGGGGTTCCTGTAATGTTGCTCCGAATTATAGATCAGTGTTCTGGTTTGTGCAATAGCATGAGATTAATAGTAACTTAATTGGAAAAACATGTGATAGAAGCAAAAGTAATTTCAGTTGGCAATTTTGGACACAGAGTTTTCACCTCGCTTGGTCTTAACACCGTCAGACATTTAGATTACCTTATAAATTTCAACGAAGACAATTTCCTTTGGTTGTGTGCTTTTCCATGACAATTAATAAGAACCAGAGGCAATCACTCTCACACGTTGGACTATCTTTGTCACGTCCAGTTTTTAAACATCACCAATTGTATGTAGCAGTATCAAGAGTTACAAACAAGATTGGATTGAAAATACTAATTTGTGACAAGGATAGACAAACATACAATACTACAAAGAATGTAGTTTTCAAGGAAGTTTTTCACAATTTAATGTAGAAAGGTTTAATTGTTTAAACATAAAATACCATCTTCTTATTATATTTTAATATATTAATTGCATGTACAAATTTATTATTAACAAAATGAACAATCCCGCTGCAACGCGCGGGTTTGTATCTAGTTTCGCTCTCTAAAACAAAGATGGAAGGAAGTATCGTGATTGAATCTAAATTAAGGCTTCGATTTTGTGAAAAGACAATCAGACCAGGCAGAGAATGGAGGAAGACAAGAAAGACAAAGTATTTTTTGGTAACTAACATTTCTACATTAAAAAATTGATATTTCCATATGATGTCTCTCGCATGAATAATGAATGAGTCTCATCTCCATGTGAGAGAAACTCATGTGAAAATATCAATTATTTATTTTTTTTTCTAATATTAACAGTCTCATTTCATGGGACGTATCTAACTTATAGTTCTTTTTTTTCTTTTTTAATTCTTTTTAAAAATTATAATTTGTTTTCCTATTAATTAAACATACATAATATATGCTACAAAAACTAATAAAAATAGAACAACATGATTCTCACAAGTTATTTTGATACAGTAAAATCTCGATAAATGAATATTCGATAAAGTAATAATTTCGCTTAGATAATAATTTCTTTTGGTCCTAACTTGGGCATGTGCACTAAAGTAATAACCTCGCTAAATGCATTAAGTAATATTTTTTTTTGAATCCTTAAAGGCCCAACAAAAATATAATTTAATAATTACTAAATTCCATACACAAATTTATATATATAATCCACATATTCTTGAATTTTTTGTAATAACATCCATACAATAGACCTAATTTTTTTTTTGTAACTTGTTGAAATATATCTTTTACACATCTACCTTGTACTGTACTACTATAGCTAAAGACTTGAATCTTTTCATTTGCCAAGTACATTAACTTAAAAACATTTTGTTTTCCAACACATTATAAGTTTCACCAATTCTTTTTGCCTTCTATAGACTCAAATTAATACATTAATTGTTATATCTTGATTTTTCTGACCACATACATAAATTGAAAAACTCACTCTAAAATAGTAATAATCTTGCTAAAATAATATTTTTTTCGGTCCCAAGGGTATGCATTTTTCGAGGTTTTACTGTATGTGAATAATGTTATGCTAATATTTATATGATAGAATAAATATATACTTATTAATTTTTTATACTTGTCTTAACAATAATTTAAATTTTTAGCGATAAATTTTTAAAAATATTCTAATAATATAATTATTACTTTGTCATTATCGACGACCTTATTTTATCTCAATTATGCAGTATTTTATGTGAGTCAAAATTTAAAGATTAAAATTGAATATTAATAAAAAAAAGTATTAAAAAATTATATATAATATGTTTTATAATTAATATTTGGGAAAAAGTTAATAACAAGAATATAACTATTAGAGTAAAATACAGTGACATCCCCTCTAGATAATCATAATAACACTCACATCCCTTTTAATTTTTTAAGTAACAGTTAGTACCCCTCCAAGTTTTTAGGGTTAACTAAATAGATAAAGCTACATATTTACATGTTATCAAATTTTAATTCATGAATAATATATATATATATATATATATATATATATATGTTTAATTATTCTTTTTTAATAAAATATATTTTAATTATAGTTTTATTTGTAATTAAGACTATTTCATTCAAATTGTTGGTAACTTATAAAAAAACTAATTTAGTTTAATTAACACATTTTTGGATAAGTGATACAAAAATTAAATTATTAATGGAGTTGTTCTAGTTAGAGTGATCGAGTATGTTGATAGTTTAATTTTTAGTGTTTAACAATAAAAATTATTATTTGAACTCTTAGTTTCATATTATGATTTTTTATGTTCAATTTTCTTCAGTATATGTCAAATTAAATTTTTGATGTTTATGATTTTGATTACATTTTTTAGTATACAGTTGATGTTATTTTTGTACAATGTTGAATAAAAGAAAATATAATAATATTTATTACTAGCTCTATCTTGTAAAAAGATTTTTCTTTTAGTATTTATTTATTTTTTGAGTAACTACATTTGTCATTTTTAATGTAAATAATTATGCCTAAGTGTGACTTTTGTTTAGTTTAATATTTGAAAAAAATAATAAGTTTGTTTTACGTAGATTTTAATATTTGGGAAAAGTGATTAAACATTTTTTTGCATTAATTTGTACTTTTTATGGGTATTAAAATTTTACTTTTTAATTACAAAGTAAAAAATGCATGACTTTATTTTCCTAATAAAATTAATATTTTTTATTTTTTGATATTTATGTTATTTATTGCACAAGTTCATAATTTAATTAATTAGATCAAATTAAGTAAAAATTATAATATACAAATTTATATTTAGTGAATATATTAAATATTATAACTAGAAGTGTGTATTAGACATTATATTAAAAATATTTTTTGGATATTAATTGGTCAACCACACTAGGGTAGTGAATATTATATATTATAGATTAGAAGGATATTGACTGTTACTTGAAAAATTAAAAGAATAGTAAATGTTATTATGATACTCTAACTATTATTATCAAACAAGTGTATAATATTGGGTCCTCTTAACATATGTCATAAGGGCACATGCTAAACACACAGTTTAAGAGAATATTTTCTTGAACTGTGTGTATATTTTCTTAATTTCTTTATTTGTACCAAGTTCAAGTGAATATAAAAATAATTTAAAAAAATATTCTCTTAAACTGTATGTTTAATATGTGTCTTAAAAATACATGTTAAGAAATTCCTATAATATTATTGGATACAAATTTTTTCTTACGTAGTCCTTGTATCCCCTAATTACATCCACAAGATTATGGAGGCGAGTAGTATTATCCCTGGCCAGGGAGGCTGGATCGTTACGTTTCTTTTGCCTTTTTCCTTTTTGTACGATATGTCGCGTTAAATTGGCAGAACGGCTAAAAGTAAAACAAAACAAGACAGAGAGTGGCCAAGTGTCAGTGTCAAGTCGAAGTGGGGCCCATAGTTTTCCCATCCCAGCTGTATCTCTTTAGTTTATGGCCACCCGCCACGGGACAGCGTGGAAGCAACTATAGCCTTTTCGTCACGAACGAAGAGATAAAGTAACGTATGGTCGCACGTTGCCGGTGGATGCAACAACAGCATGACTACAAGAAGATGATTTATAGTAGTATATTACAATAAGACCGGAAAATTGGACATTTTTAAATTTTTTATTTTTTTTGCTTGTGATTTTCAAAAAATATATAGTATTTATTTCAATTGAAATTTTTACATAATATTGTGTTTTAGGTATAATTTGGATACATATATAAGATAAGAATAAGATTGAGCAGGCTGTACAACCCTGTTCGTGTATATGTATCCAAATTACATATAAAACACAATATTCTATAAAATTTCTAGTTGGAATAAATACTATACATTTTTTTAGAGTCACAAGCAATTTTTTTTTTTGAAAATGTCCAATTTTCCGGTCCAATTAAAAATGTCCCCATAGAAGGACTCAGTATTATACGAAGCACAGGGTTTACTATTTAAATAGCATAATTTTAATTATTAATTTATATAACGATTATAAAATAATTTTTAAAATTTTACTAATTAATTTACTATTGCTATTAGAATATTTACAAAGGCAAATTAGTATGATTAATGAGCTAAATGAATCTTATAAGGAATAAATTCTTCTAGAATAATAAAAAATTATTATTATGATAAAATTGAAAACTAAAGTTTAATCATATATTAATTTATTTTGATATAGTAATAGAGTAAACTGCACTTTGCATTCCCAAATTTACCCTATTTTATACATTAATTAAAAATGTTGCATTTTGCATCTCAACATTTAGAAAAGTCAGCTCATAATACTTCCGACCCAAAAACTCGTCGCCGTCGCTAACCCTTCACTTTTAGCGACAGATTTTGGGTCGGGGTGTTATGTGCTGATTTTTCTAAAGGTTGGGATGTAAAAAACTATATAAACCTTGATTAGAGGATGAAGGTATCTCCCTCCTACAATTTGTGAGAATGGAAGCAAGTGAGAATACAATTTGTGAGAATGCTAGAGATTAACCTCATTGTTGTTGTAAATACTTGAAAAAATGTTTTTCGATTTGAAAATATTGTCATACTGATTGATATCTGACCTTTTCTGTTCTGAAAAAAACACTTGCAGAATAGTTAACAATGAAGATTTGAAGATGAACTTGGTAAGTTCATAAACGGGAAAAAGCACCTTTATTCATTATGGTCGTCGTGTTTTAAGCAATTGACCACTGAACTTTAAAAATATGCAATTGAACCACTGTGCTTTTTAAAAATAAAAATCCAGGCCATTCCGTCCAATTTCTTGGACGGACGTCAAATATTTTCAGACGTGGCATTGAAAAAAAAATCAAAAAATTATTATTTTCTTATGTGGCAACACAAAAAAAAAATAAAAAAAAAATCATTAATTATGTGGCAAAAAATAATTAAAATAATAATAAAATTAAAATAAATATTTTAATTCATTTTTTATATAAAAAAATTCCTTTATCTCTTTTCCTTTATTTTAATTATTATTTTTATTTTAAAAATTAATATTAACATTAATACAATAAAATTATTAAATTTAGGCTTAAATATAAAAAAACATACTATTAAAAATATTAAAATGTATCAATAAATAAACATAAAAATAAAAAACAAAACAAAACAAAATAAAAAACACAACCAAATCAAAATCAAAACAAGAGTGAAGATCAGTCGCGTGCTTCTTTTTCCTCTTAAAATTCCCAAATCAAAAACCCTATTGCTAAGCAAACTCCTCGATCGACTCCCTCCTCTCCGATCCCAACAAAACCCTAGCCTCGATCGACTTCCTCCACCTCTGACATTGATATTCAAATCGTAGGTGTTGTATGAGACAAGGTGTATGTTGCACAATTTCAAGATCCGAACTTTGCCTTTGATCCGGATGTAAGTGGTGAGGGGCAACGTTCTGGAGATGACATCGGAATAGACATTGGAGTCTGAGAGCAATCGATCGGCCATCACCGTCAGCGTGAGATTCAGAGGAGTGGTCCCGTCAGACTTGATCTTACCAACGGGAATGGGTGTCTATCCGATGACTTGATCGGCCTTGTATTTAAGGAGGGCAGAGTTGTTGGTGTAACTGAAACTGGCAAAAAACACCTTTACCTCCCTTTTGTTGGTTACAGTTTATATATACATATATATATATATATGCGTATGCTTGTGGATTTATTGGGTTTATATTCTGTTAAATTTTAGTTATTTGGGATTTAGAAATTTGAGCTGAAGATGAAAATGGAATGTTTGATTGTAGTGTTCTGGACAATTTGGGTTTGATGAAGATGAAGAATGGTTTTGATGAAGAAGAAAAAGAAACCCAGATGAAGAATGGTTTTGATGAAGGGCAAGCTCGTGTCCAAGACTGCAGAGAAGAAGATCAAGGAAGCCGTGGTGCCGTTGTTCTTACTGCTTAGGTTCTAAGCTTTTGATTATTCCATTTATGTATTAGGGTTTATAAGATTTGCTTATTAATAATGTCTATACGTGTAACAGGAGTGAGAAGGATGCTCTTGCTTTCAAATGGCAATTTTAATTTTAAGCCACGTAGGAAATGACTTGTTTTGTTTTTTTTTCTTCAAAAGCCACGTAGGAAAATTGGTCCAATTTCTTAACGTCCGTGAGTAAAATTGGACAGAATGACCAGAATTTTCATTTTTAAAAAGCACAGTGGTCCAATTGATTTTTTTAAAAGTACAACGGCTAATTGCTTAAAACACGACGACCATAATGGAGTAAATGTGTTTTTTCCCGTTCATAAACTACCAAAGCTAGCTAGCTCTATGTTAAGTCCCACATTGGTTGCCCGCAGAACCGAAGCACAGGGTCAAGTGAAAATTCTATAAACATGGATATAATATCAGCACTAAAACATACTTACCTGGAGGGGTCCAATGAGTGATCAAGAAAGCCCATAGCCTCGGGTAGTGACCTCCATTGCACTCAGCAGGGGCGCTCGCCTAAGGTCTACCCAAGTGGTGGAGCTACATCATAATTTGTAACTGAGGGGGATTGCGTTAGCGCAGCCGCCATCCAAATCTTCATTCTTCAAATTTGTTTACAGTCGTGATTTTCGTGTAATAAGCAATAGATGATTATATGGTGCCAAAATCATTATGAGCACGTAACTCAGGAAAGTTCAAGGTGGGCAAGCAAGGCTGCAAATGTGTGCAAACCACCGCATTAATCTTTTATATGAACCAAATATAGAAGACATATATTACTCCCTTTGTTCTACATGATAGTGAAATTGTATTGTTAAAAATGACAACATTACGACATTTTATACTATTGTCCATAAAAAATATGACTCTTTTGTAAAACCGATTACATCGAGATGGAGGTTTTGGTTTAGCAAGCCTAATTAATTTGTTCGTAATTAGGCTTGTTGGCCTCCAATGTGCCAAGAGGAGGAAGAAAAGAATTGGTTAGTAATGCTATTTTTAGCTTCTAGAACATAGTCCCACATTTACTGAAATACTAACAATTCCGGACTTTATATCACAATACAGAACCCACTTACATTAGTTCCCTCGGGACATCCTAATAAAATTGGAACGATATAGGGAAGGATTAGCAATGGCCCCTGTGCAAGGATGACACGCACAAATTGAGAAATGGTCCAATTTTTTTTGCATTTTCTGCGACAAATGTTTTATTTATAAAAGGCAGAAAATCAACGAAAATAGTACAAGTCATGGTCTGCAACTTGTTATTTTAAAATAAAAAGCAAGTAAGTTATGGCCTTAAACTACAATCGAGCAATTGCATTAGTTAAGGTATGCTGTCTACAGGGGACTGCCTATTGCTGCCTGCGTAAAGAAGATATAGGATGATCAGCTTGGCAAGGTCTATGTTGTGAAGAATTCATACGTTGAGTCCCACATCAACTGCCCAAAAACGAAAACGCCCGGACAAGTGACAAGTCTATAAATATGCATGTACTGTCAACGTTAAAAATTACTTACCTGGATGGGGTCAATGGCTGATCAAGAAGGACCATGGCCTAGGGTAGTGATTTCCATTGCACTTTGGAGGGGTGCTCGCCTAAGGTCTACCCAAGTGGTGGAGCTTACATCATAATTTGTGATAGTGGGGGTTTGCGTTCGCGCAGCCCCTGCCCAAAGCTAAAAACTAATGTTTAAGTTGACTCTCTATCCTTTAAATTAGAATTTTAGGAAGAGAAGTGGAGATGAAAAAATACTTTCTTGGATGGGGTCAATGGTTGATCAAGTAGGCCCATGGCCTAGGGTAGTGACTTTGATTGCACTTTAGAGGGTGCTCGCCTAAGATCTACTTAAGTGATGGAGCCTACATCATAATTTGTGATAGTGGATCAAAATTTGTGGTAGTGGGGCTTGCGTTCGCGCAGCTCCTGCCCAAAACTAATTCTTAAATTTTGAGTTTTGTTACTTTAGAAAACACATGTATTAAAGACGTGGATTATGGTTATGATATAAAAATAAGTCAGAAAGGTTAAAAAATAAAGGTTGATCAGAATGGTAAAAAAAAAAAAAACGAATAGAAATTGAAAATGTTAATTGATTAATCTATAAATATGTACAATGATTCAATACATTTTACTATATCTCAATCAACTACTTCAACCTTTAGCAATTATAAGTATTTTGTTAATAATAGTTTGTATTTTTATTATATTTAATTTTTATTTTTTTATTGCTAATACGTCTTTAATTTATTTTTTAGATGAAAAATCATGGTCCTCTGATATATTATTCTTCGTTATTATTTGAAAATTTCTCACTTGATAATCCAAATTTGTTGGATGAATTTCCAATACAAACTGATGTACCAATTCAAAATCCCAAAAATGAGTCCAATAAAAGAACAGGGCGAAAGAAAAATTACACAATTGATGAAGATGTCCTTGTTTTTGGATGGCTTAATATAATCATGGATCCAATTCAAGGAAACGATCAGAAACAAGAAAAATATTGGGAAAGAGTTCACGAATACTTTCATGAATACAAAAATTTTGAGTCTGAACGCAATTCTACTGTTTTGGCGAAACGTTGTTCAACAATTCAACTCGTTGTGAACTTTGTGGATATTATGCTTCAATTGAAAGAATGCAACAAAGAGGTGTAGGTGAACAAGATAAGGTATTTCAATTTTTACATGTAAAAATTCATTATAGTTTATACTTAATACTTGTAAATAATTTTAAACATAGATATGTCAAGCATTAGAGATGTTCAAAAGTATCCAAAACCAACCATTTGGATTTATGCATTGTTGGAGAATATTAAAGGATACACCGAAATGGAGAACAGATAATAATGGAAAAAAGAGAGAAGAGTACTAGAAAGTCAAGTCCAGCAGCATCTTCTCCATCAACTGTAGAAGAAGTAAGTTTGGGTGAAGATGATGGTATTGAAGATACAATCTTTGCAGGATTAGAGAGGACAATGAGATGAAAGGCTTCGAAAGCATTATTTAAAAAGGGCAAAGCAACCGGTGATACTAATACACCTATGGAATTGAGGTTTGAGAAGTTTGAGCATCAAATGAAATTGTACTAACAAAAGAGACAAGAAAACATGGACAAAATATATTTTCAAGAGCAAGATAAGTTGAATATAATGAAAGCACAAGAGGATGAAAGGATCATGATGATTGACACCGCTAACATGGAGCCTGAAGTGGTAGAATATTACAAACAATGCAAGAAAAAAATCACGAAAAGTGTTACATCTAGTAGTTGACTTGCTTTATTATTAGTGAATCATGATTTACTTATTGTAATAGAATGTAATGGATTACGCTCCGCCTTGTAGTGACCACAAGTGTTGAATAATATCTTCTTAAAGTTGAGAATGAACTTGTTTATCCCTTATGCGATGATTGGCTTCAATGAATTCAAGTAATTGTGGGGTACGCTCATAAAACACTTCTACAGTTGGAATCTCGTCATGTGTATCATAGGTTGTTGGTTCTTGATTTTCATGTTGTTCATATTCAACGATCATATTATGTAGTATTATGCATGTAGTCATAATTTCTTTTAGTGTTATTTGATTCCAAAATCGTGCAGGACCACGAATGATTGCAAAACGTGCTTGGAATACCCTAAATGCTCGCTCAACACCCTTTCTAAGCACCCACATTTACTAAAATATTAAGAATTCTGGACTTTATATCACAATACAGAGCCTGTTTAGATTTGTCTCCTCGGGGACATCCGATAAAATTGGAACAATACAGAGAAGATTAGCATGGCCCCTGCGCAATGATGACACGCACAAATCGAGAAATGGTCCAAATTTTTTAGCATTTTTTGGGAGAAATGTTTTATTTATAAAAGACAGAAAATCAAAGAAAATAGTACAAGTCATGGTCTGCAGCTTGTTAGTTTAAAATAAAACGCAAGTAAGTTATGGTCTTAAACTACAATCGAGCAATTGCATTAGTTAAGGTATGCTGTCTACAGGGGACTGCCTATTGCTGCCTGCGTAAAGAAGATATAGGATGATCAGCTTGCCAAGGTCTATATTGTGATGAATTCATACGTTGAGTCCCACATCGACTGCCCAAAAACGAAAACGCCCGGACAAGTGACAAGTCTATAAATATACATGTACTGTCCACCTTGCAAAATACTTACCTGGATGGGGTCAATGGCTGATCATGAAGGCCCATGGCCTAGGGTAGTGACCTCCATTGCACTCTGGAGGGGTGCTCGCCTAAGGTCTACCTAAGTGGTGGAGCCTACATCATAATTTGTGATAGTGGGGGCTTGCGTTCGCGCAGCCCCTGCCCAAAACTAATGCTTAAAATTTGCGTTCAAACTTGTTACTATAGACAGCAAGCACATGTAGTAAAGACGTGGACTATAGTTATGATACAAGTTGACTCTCAATCCTTTATAATTACCTAAAGGTTTTAGAGACGATTATGGACGTATAATTTTCATGTTTGAGAATTTTACTATACAAGTTGACTCTCAATCCTTTATATTACCTAGATTTTGGACTTATAATTTTCATGTTTGAGACTTTAGGAAGGAAGAAGTGATGAGATTTTAATTATATTTTTTTGAGTTTTGGAGGGAAAGAAAAAAAAAATATTTTTATTTTTAAATTACACTATTATTATATTATCCTTGCATATTAATGTAATAAATGACGTGATTTATATTGAAAGGTTAATTTTAAGTAAATATAAAATATATAACTTTTTCATCATTTGTCATCCCTCCAAATCTTACATTTGGGGGAAAGTTTTGAGCCAAAAATAAAACCTTTATCTACAAATCCCTTCCTTTCCTCCCTAAAAAAACTCGCAAACATGAGATTTGAAGAGATTTTAATTATTTTCCCCCCTTCCTTTGCTATTCTCTTATAAAAAACTTACAAACATTGTATACGTCTCTACATCACAACGAAACTCAACAACTAGAAGTCAAATTTTGAATTCAATTAGAGACATTTTTCAGATTCAAAATTGATATTGATTTCTTATCAATTTTGAGTTTAAAATGTCTTAATTAACTTTTAAAAGTCAATAATGATATACTAATTTAGAACAAGAGATAGTAGTAATGCTTTACTTATCATAGAGATGGAGATTTTAGTTCAGTCCACCTTCCCCCTTGAAATTCTTTCCTCCCTCACAAATAATCTTAGAAACACAAAAGAAATAGCTCACGAGATTGTCATCTCAAAATTAATTCAAAGCACTTTAAAGTATTAAAGTAGTATAAATAAGTATTGAAACAAACGCGTCCTTCGTTGCTTGCTGAAGACTAGCAACTCGATTGATTATAAATGTTGTAGTAAGCATTTGCTAATGTTAACGTTCCTCTTCATCAATCTGACTTCGGACATGCACAAGGAAACAAACTGGTTGCCCGACGTTGCCGTTGAGAGGTGCTCTTCAGCATGAGAGTGAGTAAATGGAGGTCCTTAAGAGTTAAGGGGGGAGGGGGCTGAAAAATGACTTACTTCATACTTGGTACATGGGGAAGCTTTTATAGGGAGGTTTTGGCATCAAAGGTCGGCGCCTAGGGTTCTTTGGCGCTCAAAGACCCTTGACATCGTCACATGCGCCCTGCCACATGTTGGTTTGCAATTCCGTGTGATAGCTGTCACCAAACTTTGACGTGATAAACACAATCATTTGTGTCCAGGGCCGGCCAGAGGGGGTGCAGAAAGGACGACCGTACAGGGCCCCCAAATTTGGAGGGCCCCCAAATTTTTTTGTGTATATGTAGAAAATTGATTATGGAAGTTTGATTGATGATTTTGCAGCAAAAAATGCAAGAATGATGCTAACGATCGTGTGAAATTTATTGTCCATTTAAGTTTTAGCTACCTTTTCTTTTTAATTGATAATTTATTGAATTTTTAGCTATATTTTCTTTCTAATTGATAATTTTGTTACTTGACGTTGACATTTATTATTTTAATTAATTATGAATTTTGATATAAATTATGCTTTATATATTGGTGTTGATAAAAAAATTAGTATTTTTATATGCGAGAGAGCCCTTATTTTTTTCTCGCACAAGACCTCCAAATTCTTAGGACCGGCCCTGTCTGTGTCTGCCATGTATTAAATGCATGACAGGCGTTGGTCGGTCAATGCTTGCACGGTCTTTGGATGTGATCGATGGCTAAGGACCGGAGGGTTTTGGTCGTTCGGTAGTCGTCGAAGTTTGAAAATATTATACAGTAGAATATCTATAAATTAATATTGTTGGGACTGATTTTTTTATTAATTTAGAGAGTTATTATTTAATCGATAAATTAATAATTTATTAATTTAAAGAGTGTTTTTCTATTCGGTGAACATAAATTTTATTGCATTAAAATTATTGCATTTTATTGATGTTTATATCATACTTTTTTTGATGCAATGTATCATACTTATTAAATTAATGTAATAATATAATTCATTGTAAGTGATATTAATTATTTTTAATAATTAAATAATGTTCATTGTATCCACTTTTCAAATTACATTCACATTTTATTTCAAAAAAAAATTATATTCAATTAGATTTGAATTTCAAGACAAAACATTATTTTGATGGGACCATATATTAAGGATAAAATTCAATTAGATTTGAATTTCAAGACAAAACAAACGAGAGAAGAATCATATTTTACAAGATTACCCTAGATATATTTGTAATTTAAAAGAATTATTAATTTATGATTTTAATGGAACTATATATTTATATATGGGTCTTTTTAAAAATATTATTTTATCAAAATTGTTAATTTATCCCATTAGCTCAAGTCGGGATTGGGAAAAAATATTGTTTTAGAGAGATTATTAATTTATCGAGTATTAATTTATAGAGGTTCTACTGTATCCTAAGTTCCTAACAGTACAAGAGTCCCACATTAATGAAGTAGTAATAAATTCTCCTATTCTCAATGCGGCCACTAAATTACATGCCCCTTCGGCGGATGTCCAATAAAATACGGAGAAGATTAACATGCCCATGCGCAACTTTTCCACTCTTTTGCCTACTATTTCAACCTTAATTTCTGAATATTCTAAGTTCAAATCTGGATACCTCCTCTCAAAAGTAAGAAAAATATCTAGAACGGATTGGTAATTTTCTTAAGGTTTACTAGCTAGTCAGCCTGAAAGTAGAACCTGCCTATCTTTAAATTATAGGTTATGTGGCACACGCAATGATAATTTATTAAAAACACATTCAAACTGAATTTACATAAGCAAAAAGTTGATGCAACTTCTTTTTTCAAATTTAGGAATTTTTTTTTGACATGTGAAAAAAAAACCTAGTTAGTAAATATAAGTTGCAGGTACAAATTGATCCTCCAAATCCAAATAAAGCATAGAAAATGAATTGGCTGAGTCAGTACTTGTCTATTTTGAGCAGATTCAAGAAGGAAAATAATGATTTCCAATTCTTGTATGGCATTGAATGCCCTTGGAAAAATTATGTTCACCCTTATTAGTCAATTCAATAAAATGCCAAAAAGGGCTATGAGATTTTTAGCTGCTAAAATAAATTCATAAATCTCTTGGGTATGATCTTTTTGGGCAACACAAATATTTTACAGGTCTTACCATCTTGGCCAAATGGTGCGAATAATTTATGTTCCACATCGACTGCCCAGAAAAGAGAAGCGACGGGACAAGTGACAAGTCTATAAATAAGGATATTTTATTAGTCCTCTTAACATGTGCTCTTAGGTCACATGCTAAACACATAATTTAATAGAATATTTTTTTGAAGTGTGTGCATATTCTGCATTTACATAATTTAAGAGAATATTCTCATAATTTAAGAAAATATTCTCTTGAATTGTGTGTTTAGCATGTGTTTTAAGGACATATGTTAAGAAATTCCAAATACTGTTAACACCAAAACATACTTACCTAGATGGGGAAGGCCCATGGTTTGGGTTAGTGACCTCCATAGCCTATATGTTCCAACTTTGTTCATAACTGCTGCTCTAGTGTGAGTTCAAGAGGTTGTGGTCAACACAATTTCTCACCTATAACATGAATCAAACCACTTAATTGGTGTGCATAATGAGACTTAATATTAGAAAGGATTAAAAAAAAAGTATTTGTAATGAAAAAGCTAGCCTTTCATATTGTGGAGGACGGTGGATCATAATTGTGACACTGTTACTTATCAAATTTGATCCTATCTCAAATTGCGAAAAATCAATAAATCCACACTTTCAACATAATCTAATAGATTTGTGCAAGAAATAAACTTGTATGAAACCATATAACTAAAGAGTTGGCAAGGATCAAGCTTAATGTGGTTCAAGGTGGCCTTGGAATGAGCCGTAAACTCGGATATCTTAGGATCGACTCCCATTATCAACTAGTGTGAAGGCATTTATATCTTCAGGAGTCATGGACCGCCAGCGCAAGCTGGTTCGAAAGGCAAAATGATTGGGTCCGGCCTGGGGGATTAGTCCGACTGCGATTGGAAAACCCCACATTATCAAAAAAAAAAGGATAAAGCTTAATGCACCTCAAAAGATGTTCTTAAATATTAAGCAATGAAGTGAATGTCACCACTTATGTTAAACATGCAAGGCTTATGATAGACTCGACGACACGCATTTTTAGCAAAGTTGTATGGTGAATTGCTTGCAACTCTTTAACCCCTTGCCTATATGTAGATGGTAATCATGGTACAATTGCTCGCGTTCAGAAATCTGCGGCTAATGGACACCAACGACACCTTGACCCCTCGCTTATATTGAAGTGATAATCTCGGTACAATCGACGTTAATGCGGTAGAAGATGCCACATACAACTATGAATTGTTGTATGATAAGTCAAACTGAATCTCAAACAAAAACTAAGAAAATAACTTAGAAATTCTTCAAATAACCAAAATAGAAAATAATTCTTACAAGAATTGATAATCTAAATATTATTGAATGTTAATTACATCAATAAGCCTTTAATAGTATTAATTGAAACCCAAGAATCCCAATAATGAATTAAGTGTTTTGGAATCAAATATCTAAGCTAGAAGTATTCTATTCATATTAGGAATCAAAAACATGTTGAAATAAGTAATTTAGGAAATAAAATCCGCGTCTAATCTGTTAAAAATGCGTAAAAGCAACTAACTGAAAATCGACGAATTCGCCGGAGCGAATTCAAATGAACTGAGGGAATTTACCGAGGCGAATAGAGTGCCAAGACGGATTTAAAATGCCTGGCGAATTCGCCGGGGCGAATACAAACAAAGATCAATTCGCTGGGGCAGATTCAGAAGCAGCCAAGGCGAATCAAAATAGAGGCCAATTCGCCAGGGCGAATTTAACAAGCTAAACGAATCTGCCAGGGCGAATTCACAGTTTTTCCAAATTTTCTTTCCTTGCTTTCTTGGCTTGTCACAGTGCTTGCATTGTGATCCTTGCCTTGGTCCATCACTCTTATCATAGTCACAAACTTAGACTCCACCTCCATAGCTCTCGAACTTGTTCCTTTCTCATCCCAAGCTTGAATAAGAGCAAGTAATCCCTCCTTGAATCGCTTAGCCCTACCTCGAGTCACTGGTCCAACTGGAACTTGCACCGGATCTGATCCACGACCTCCATTTGAATCCAAACAAGTCATGTCTTCATCAGTTGATGTACCAGAAAATTCAGTTGTTGATGAGCAAAAAGCATGCATCCGAAAATATGTGTACTTCCTGGACATCTCAACAATATAGTAATGATAATAATTAATCAATAACTACGCACAAAACTCTTAGCAAAGTTAGAGATTTCATCTAGTGTAATATAGATTAATAGCAGACAAAAAAAGATTTCACAGCTACATAAGAAAAGAAGCCCAGTTTCAGTTAAAGACTTCCCAGATTGGCAGATAGGTAATCTTAGAAAAACCAAACTTACTTCAATAATCTGTATACGACCAACTCAAGGTGAACCATTCATGAATATCATTAGATAAGGAAAGCAAAACATAAGAAGATATATTCAGTACGATGACTACAGCTATTACTACTTCGAGTGCCAGAAGATAACATGAAGAGCGTAGAACATACCTTCTACTTCTTATCAACAAACCAAATATGATTATCTGCTTCAAGATGAAAGTGAGGAGTAATTCGTGCTGATAACGTATTATGTAATTTTATAAGCATACGATAATACATCATTCTCTTGACAATACTTCTATTTATAGGCACATGTACATAAATACTTGTAAGCTCAAAGGTCATAAGAATGTGTAGATTCAAACGAACTTGGAGAGATTCAAATGAACTTGAGAACGATGAATGAACATAATAATGAAGAGGTGTAGAAATGTATCTAGACAATCAGAGACCAAGTATAATTTTAACAATGTTTACCTTCTTTAACCTTTAAAAAATTGGATTATTATAGTTTTTCATTACTTTTGATTGGTTTAAGAGTTCAGAGAATAACTCACTCTTCTGGTACGCAAGGAGTAGGGATGACCATTGGGTCGAGACCTTTTTCTAAGGGATAAACTCAAACATCCGTCCTTATGGTTTACTATTAGGCTATCGTCTTTGATCTGTGCTTGTATTAATTAAAATCAACTTAACTCACATATATTAGATTACTAAATCTCTTCATTATTTTTATTTTTGTTCTTTTTAATGTGATTTGTGTTTTCCCCTTGTATAGGAGTTTATTTTATTTTTCTTGATTTGAGTGACTTATTTCTCAATTAATACAAAAGAATCTATTTCTCCTCTTTTTTGAAATCTTGTTTTCCCAATTATGTATATAACTACGCCAATTGATTTGGTTTGGTTGAGAAAACTATACAGAAAACACAATATCTATCCAACATGCTGCATTTTAACTCGCAGTAGGAAGTATAATTAAGTGCACAAACAACAGAAGAATAGATGTGTCACAATATTTAGTAGTGACATCGGCGTAATTTCATTTAATTGTGAGGTTTATGTTCAACTAGGAAATGTGGGTTGTTAGAATGTTATCCTATATTATCTTTGTAATCTGGAGAGGGGGATTATCGAATGAAATGAACTTGTTATTCCTTTGTTAATTTTCTTTCTTTGCAAGCTAGTCTAGTTTTCTTTCTGCACTTTACTGTTCGTAGTAAGTTCGTGACAAGTGGTATCAGAGCAGTCACTGGGTCGAGATTATGGCAGAATCCACCACCAAAATCAGCTTACAAAAGCATGAAGAAGATCTGAGGACCATTGAAGGTCGGATAGGGCAAATTCAGAATCAGGTGAACAGGAATTTTGAGCAGACCAAGGACCAATTTGGTTCAGTAGAAGAACAAATCTCCAATTTAAATAAGAAGATGCAGTCCTCTAAGGAAGAGCTGGTCAAGAGAATCACTGAGCTACTTCTGGATCCAAAAAAACTCGACCCATGGAAGTAAGTACTCATCATGCTAGTATTGTTACTACTCAGAGTTTCAATAACCCAAACATCGCACGATCACCCACACTGATTCAAAACCTTACACCTATAAACTCTTCAACAACTGAACCTTATACTCGACCAATTAGTTCCCCTGCTATGATCAATTCAAGGTATCCACCTAGTAGTGTTACACCCTTTTCATGGCTTTCTTATACTGAAATTCCCCAAACCCTGGGACCAACCTTTCCCATTTATGGGAGCCATCTTTCCTGCGACCGATCGAGTGAAGTTCTAGCAATGCAAGATTACAGTGTTCCTTTCTCCGGCAATGATCCTTATGGATTTATTCATGGCTATGAAGAATTTTTCAAAGTGAATCCTATGACTGAAGTAGATATGATTCAATATGTAATGCAGGATTTTGAGGGAGAAGCACTGGAATGGTATTATGAGTATGTTGAAGAAAAGTTTCTGGATACATGGACCCCAGACTGTTGGGAAGACTTTGTTGCAGAGATATATAGAAGGTTTCAAGGTCTTAAGGTTGAGCATGGAGTGTTAGTTGAAAGACCTGAAACAAAAAGTTTAGAAAATAGTGATTCTAAAGTTGTGCACAACTTGTTTGCTAGAATGCCTAAACCAGTCAGAAATATAGAACAACAAAACCTTCGAGAGAAATTTGTGGAGGATGAGGGGGTCCTTTCAAAAATCAACTGCGAATTCAACTTTACAACAATAGTGTAGTATGTTAATCTTCAACATGCTTTGAGGTTTTGATCTTTGGAATTATAAGCCAAGTAATGGTTTAAACTTTTGATTTGACCCTGGAGTTCTGCTTAAATGGGTTAAATTTTTATGGTCCAATCCTCATATTCTAATCAATATTTTTCAATATGGCTTCGACAATAGTAAGTGCAGCGTGAGATCTTGTGGGATAAAATTTCTAGATTACTATTGTTTATGTGGATTCAACACTATAGAAACTGATGTTGCAATTGGTATTGATCAAGGCTTGCCAGTTCAAGGCCATGTGAACGAGTATGTATTGGGGTATAAAGTATACATACATAATACTCTAGTTATTTCCATATTCACTGTGGGATCTTTGAAAATGTGCCTAAATTGCTTGATAAAGTATCCGAAAGAAATGTTAATTCAGCAAATGTGAAATGGCCCCTATATATGGAAATGAGTTTAATGGAATTAATAAGACATGAGCAGAACTTCAAAACTATTTTGCAGGTCATGAAAGAGGCATTTTTCAAACATGGTGAGAAGGCTACTCTCAGATCTTGTGTAAAGGCTATCAACTTTTGTTTTGCTCAAAGTCGAGGAGAGCTAAAAGATTTTTCCCAAAATAAATTGAAGGAACTTGAGGATGAGCTGATTGCTCAGCTTAAATATGCAATAAAAGAAGTTTCGGACGGTGATGATGAGTACTCGCTTCATGTTAATCTGAAAATATTGTATGAGCTTCAGTTGTCGAATCCTATACCAATTAAAAGTGTATATGAAGACATTGTAAATATTCTTCAAAATTTCAGAAACATGGACGATGAGGTTGTCAGTTTTTTGCTTCTCAATATGTATTTGCATGTTGCATGGTGTCTGCACTCAATTATAAACAATGTGACCATCCCTGAGGCATCTATCTCTTCCCTTTTGGATAAACGAAATACCTTGTTTGTGCAACTCAAGCACTATCTGCAACCCTCATCTGGCGTTCAGGAAGAGGGTAATTGTAGAAATCTTCTAATATGTCGAGTATGTACTATACTTGCAGAATCATGGTGTTTGTTCAGGAAGACAAACCTTAATTGAGAGTCTAGTATATTGTCTTGATGTTTTTGTTCTTCAAAGATTTTGGGGACTATGCAAGAAACATCTTAATATTTCAGATGAGAATGAAGACGAAGGTGCTAACAAAGAGTATGTTGAGGAGGCAAATCGGGATGCGGTCATTATTGCTGCTGCTAAATTGGCTGCTATTGATGCAGTTCCTAAGGAGTATCTTGGTCCAGAAATTATTTCTCACTTTATGATGCATGGAACAAGGGTGACCGAGATTGTTAAGTATTTGATAGTTGTTCTAAAGAAAAAGGATGACGATGTCTGTTATATATTTCTAGAAGCATTGAAAAGGGCCTATCGGCGACATTTGGTGGTACTCTCCAATAGTAATTATGAAGAAGACTTGTCAGTCAAAACATTTCAAGAGTGCAAAGATCTGGCTGCTTAGCTTTTGGAACTTTTGTTGGTGCTGCTTGAAGCAAACATAAAGCAGACATTTTGAAAATTGTGAAGGATGGTTTTAAGTTTGCCTTTTTGGATTTTCCAAAACAGTTGTCGTTCTTAGATGGTGTTGTTCTTCACTTTGTATCCAAACTTCCTACAATTGATATACTAGACATTCTGATGGATGTCCAAAAATGAACAGGAAATGTGGACACAGATGAAGATCCCAGTGGCTGCACCTACTACAGATTTGTAGATAGCCTGAATGAAAAGTATTTCAAAAATGAAGGTGTACAAAATGAAAAACCAGTGGCTTCTGTTAAACTGTTGTGGTCGTCCTCGCAAGAAGGACAATATACAAGGAAATAAACTTTTTGATGAGCACGGTTCAAGTGAAGAAGATGATTCTATTAGCACGTCTAACCATGATGCTCAAGATGAAAATGACCATCAAGTAAAGGAGGAGGAGGCTCCTTTAATACATTCAATTAGAGCGTTATCAAAGCTCAAGTCACTGAGAGTTTCAAGAGAGGAAAACAAAGGACAGACAAGCATGGGACATTCTGGGCAAGCTACAGAGAACTGGGCTGCTTCTAGAACAAATGGGTATCGAGCTAGAGATGGCAAATCTTCAAATTTTTGCCGGTATGGGGAAGGTTGTATTGTCACTAAAGTGAAGCAGCCTAAGATCTTGAACTTTAACCCATGGAACATCCGCTATGATGCTCACATTTTAGTTTTTAAGGTTAAACTCAAGAAGAAACTGGAAGATGTTCAGGTGCTGGTTGTATATATCCTACATTACTGTAATCTTACATGCTAGCAAGCTAGGTGATGGTTCTGAAGATCAACCTTGAGGACAAGGCTCTCTTTAAGGGATGGGGAATGTCACAATAGTTAGTAGTGGCAGGGGCGTAATTTTCTTCAATTGTAAGGTTTATGTTCAACTAGGAAATGTGGGTTATTAGAATGTTATCCTATATATATCTTTGTAATCTGGAGAGGGGGATTATCGAATGAAATGAACTTTTTATTCCTTTGTTAATTTTCTTTCGTTGCAAGCTAGTCTAATTTTCTTTATGCACTTTCCTGTTCGTAGCAAGTTCGTGACAAGATGATAATCTTGAAAATTATGATGAAGTGGGGGCTGCAGCCGCCCCCACTCGATGTTTTTTTTTCTTCCATTCCTTTCCTTTATTGGTATACCGTATATGTACATTTTTATTCTTAAGCCCCCACTAGGTTTATATATTATTTAATAAAGAATCAGTTGTATACGGATTGCCTGTTAACTAATATTTTCACACCCTTCAACTCCTACAAATTTGTATTTTTAGAGAAAATCATATAGTTTTTATTTATTTTTTTAACAGATTATGCAATATTACTTACTATGGTAAAAAAAAATTATTATTTTTACACTACCAAAACTTTTTGATTTTTCTCTCAAAATGTGAAGTTTGGCACTAGATTTCAGGCAATCCTTACAAAGAATTTTCTCTATGCCATATTACCCTAATTATGAGAATAAATTTACCCACTTCATATAAACTATGATAAAGTTGTTTCTCTTTTGTGGTTAATGAATTCATGGTAAAAATAAGAAAAAAAATATTCTTATATATAGTGATTAAATTTATATTTTTTATTAAATATATTGTATCAAAGCCCGTCCCCGCTAGACCTAAATCTTGGGTCCGTCTCTGACCTATATAGAACAACAAGGCTAATATTTATTGTTCAACCAAAAACTCCAGCAGTTTACTTTAGTTTGAACCAAAACAAGAACTATCAATTTTTTTTGTGGCAGGTGGTACAGGTCCTTGAACCCTAGACCTAGCACTTAATAGAATTAAACTTAGGCCCTTAAGCCATCAAAACCTTAGGCCTTAATATATAATTCACTAAACAAAGAAAGGTTATATATGCACAATATGCCTCATTCAAGGGCGTCAAGCCAACTGAAACAATATAGAAATAATAGCCTAATCAATTAATACGCAAAGACACCCTCCAAGTTCATATGAAATATTAAGTTATAATTATCAACCCCACCCCCCCTGGCGGTCCCACCTCCAAAATTCCTCACTAGTAAATTAAGTCAAGAGTAATGCTACTATCACATAATCAGGTCACATAAAGGTCACATAAAAGTCGGGTGGCACTTCCTTATTTGTTGTTGACTCAAGTGGGCCATAGTCAACAACAAATCAGGGAGTGTCACCCGAGTTTATGTAAAGTTTATGTGAGCTTGATTATGTGATAGTAGCATTATTTTTAAGTCAAATGCCGCAGTTGCATATGAATGATCAGAAACCTCACTAGGTAACCAATGAAGTTAAAGTGATCCGTCCACCCACCAAAACCATAAGGGGAATTTTTAACCGTCCAAATATTTCTTTTTAGCTACACCAAGTGTCTCTGTAGAAAAATTATTACGGTCACATTACTATCTATATTCTGTTTCAAATAAATTTTGTGGCTTTTGTTACTCGAGTTAGTAACCCTTTAGGGGTGTTTTTATATTTAGTGTCCTAAAGCCAATTGGTTTGGGAGTCATTGGTCCAACGGTCGTTACATGAGCAACTCTGAAAAGCCTAAGAAAATGAGACATTGCATAAGTCAAGAATTTTTTTAAAAAAAAAATGGAAAAAAGAAGGAAAAAAAGAGAAGAAAAATTGAGTTTGCTTGATTTTCATGGTAAAAATTCATACTAAGAGTTACATCATATACACATGGATGCAGCATATGGAATTAATTTAATGAATGATGGTTTCTAAAATGAAGATTGAATATTTTTGATAAGGTGAAAATGTGATTTTAAATTTAATCTTGCTTACGTATAATGCCCATGGATATTTAGAAGTTTTCTTTCAATTTCATAATTTCTTAAATCCAAACTGCAAACCCTCACGAGACACAACTCGTCAACTTGGGGTAACCTTGGGGTTTAAAAGCTTGTTGCACATGCTAAGTGCAATCGTGTTTCCTACGAAAATGGGGTAGTATTTCTTTTCTTTTCTTTTTCTTTTTCTTTTTTATTTTACCCAAAGACGAGCAAAAGCTAGGTATGAGGGTATTTGATAGACACATAATTCATATATTTTATTATCACTAATTTTGTCATTTTAATTATATTATTTTATTTAATTAATATATTTTATTTTATTTTGTAGGATTTAATATTTTGTTACAATAAAGTCAAAATCTTAGTAATCAAGCGATATTTATTGCTCTAATTCATGAAAGGAAATATCCAAGAAGAATCCTACAAGGAGAAGGAAAGAAGTGGAACAATCTTGGTGTGCAAGTCAAATCCAACAAGAGAAAGGAAAGTCTATCTAGAAGATCTCTTTATCTAGAAGATCTTTTTGAGAAGTTGATTGTCATTAGGAAGTTGAGACCTACATGTATAGAGACTTTTGTTTTCCCTATAAATAGGTCTTTTGTTTTAGAGGAGGGATTAGATTAGTTTAGGTTAGGAGTAGGAGTAGATTAAATTACTTTTTCATTATGCGTTCAGTTGGATGATCGTTAATTAAAGGGAGTTTTCTTATTTATTTTTAATCTTATTCTTCTTCTTTATTTTAGTTAGTTATTTTATTTTTCATGTCTAGTTAATTTTTTGTATCTAGGAAGTAGATGAAATTAAATAGTTATTCATGACAATATTTTTCATCTCTTTTATTAACTATGCTTTTATGTTTAATTGGTTTCGCCTTCATATTTCTGTATTGAAATACATTCGTGTTATAATTCTTATGTGATTTTAAATGGCTGATTGACACTTCTGTTCCTCCAAGTTGTCACCCACTTTCAAAGTCGTCCCTAAAGTTTAATTTTCATCAGTTAGATCCTTAAAGTGGCAGTTTTGTTGGCGTTTTCGTTTCTTCAACCCAATTTGACATAAATCCGACTCATTTTAATCCAACCCGACCCAGTTTGACCCAACTCAAAATTTTAATATTTTAAAATATAATATTATTTTTAAAATACTAATTATATTTAATATTTTAAAAAAACAATATTTAATATTTTGAAATAAATTATTATTTTTAAAATAATAATTATTTTAATATTTAAAAATAAAATAATTATTTTAAAAATAGTTATTTTTAATATTTAAAAATAAAATATTAGTTTTTTTTAAAAAATTATTATTATATTTAATATTCTAAAATAATTATTATATAAATAAAATAATTGTTATTTTTAAAAAATAAAATAATAATAATTATTTTTTAAAAAAATAATTAAAATAATAATTATTTTTTATATTTTAAAAATAATAATTATTTTTATATTTTAAAAATAATAATAATTTTTTATATTTTAAAAATAAATATTATTTTTAAAAATAAAATTTACAAAAATAATATTTACTTTTAAAATATTAAAAATAATAATTCTTTAAAAAAATATTTATTTTAGAATATTAAAAATAATTATTATTTTAAATTTTTTAAAAAAACTAATATTTTATTTTTAAATATTAAGAACAACTATTTTTAAAATAATTATTATTTTTAAAAATAATAATTTATTTTAAAATATTAAATATTATTTTTTTAAAATGTTAAATATAATTATTATTTTAAACTTATTTTAAAAAAAATATTATATTTTAAAATATTAAAAATTTGGATTGGATCAAACTGGGTCGGGTTGGGTTAAAATGTGTCGTATTTATGTCAAATTGGGTTGAAGGAACAGAAACGTCAACAAAATGCCACTTTAAGGACTTAACTGACGAAAATTGAACTTTAGGGACGACTTTGAAAGTGGGTGGCAACTTGGAGGGATATAAGTGCTAATCAGCCGATTTTAAATTAATTAAGAGGTTTTGATAGATTATTGTTAAAATATGAGTTTTTTCATAATCCATGCTTGCTCGAAGAAATTTTGATGGATTATAGGTTAATCCTTAAATTTGCATACTCTATTCTTGCTCACGTTAATTGTAAAATTACTAAATTAAAGGGAAGAGAGATCAAAATCATAGTTAAGTAGTAAAAATAGAATATATTGAATTATATGTTATATTTATTATTTAATGGATTCAGATTTCTAGATTGTTTCCTTGATTATTAGTTTTCATATTCTAGTTAATCAATTCTCAATCTTTATTTCTAATTCGCCTAAAATAGATATTAAGGACACATTAAAATTAATCTAGTCTCTGTGGGTTCGACCTATACTTGTCAGTTCTTCAATTTGATAATGTGCACTTACAGTTACATATTTTTATCACATCAAGTTTTGACGCCATTGCTGTAGACTAAAATTAATTTTATTTATTCCTTAATTTTTATTTATTCGAATTAGTTTTTTTTTCTAATTTTTTCTTTTCATTTTTCAGGATTAACGAAGCAGATCAACGGTGCGGAAAGACAAGATTATTGTTGCGCTATTCGTGGTATTTTGTATGTTAACAAAAAAAAATAGTAGCTTAGTTTTCTTTCTTTTCCCCCTATTTTTTAGTTTTTATTGTTAGTTAGAAAATTAATTGTAGCATTCATACATTCACTCACATATAGAGGACATCCTGTTTAGGTTTTTTTTTTTTTTTTAATAATTTTTTTCAAATATAAACTGTTGTGATTGCTGGAGGATTGAGATACGCCAAATTTCTCATTCTTTCATAATTCACATTAGTTTTAGGACATTTTATTTGTTTATAGTTTTTTTTGTGCATTTTCATATTTTTAACATTAAGAGCACAACTTGTAACAAGATAAAGTGAAAATTTCATCACCCTTCCTTAACCCACAAACCACCAATTCATTTTGCATAACAGTGCCTTAATAAAATCAAGTAGACGTTGGCCCCTAGGAATTTTGAGCTCAATTAGGACAAAAGACTCCAAGAGGAGGCTAAATTTTAAATTAATCAAACTACTGGTGTATAGGCAAGTATTTCAAAAGTTAAACGCCTAAAGAACGTGTGGTTATTCAATTAGTCACCGTACCCACGGAGAGACTCCCACCTTTCTTTCATTTATCCTGGCTAGTGGTGTGATTAATTTCGAATTTTGTGGACCTTAAGGTGTAACTTGGAACTATTAGGAGCTGTCTAGATTTTATTTAGGTTAACCGTAGAATTAGGATTCTTATTTTATTTTATTATATTACTTTTGTGGTTAGTTTTTTTGTGATTTGTTGAAAAATGTACTCTTATTATAGATGGAATAATAATTTTGCTTGGAATCAAGAAACTTATGGAAATTTTAATGCACATTAAGTAACTCAATTTTTTTTCAGCTTATGAAAATTCTTATCTGAGTTCATATCTGTATCCATATTCATATCCATATTCGGATTCAGAATCTCAATATCCACAAGAATTATCAAATGAAGAAGAGAAAAGACTTTGTGCCTTAGAAAAAACTATAGAAGCTTTTATGCAATCTCATAATAATTTCATGCAAAGCACGAACCAAGCCTTCTCTCGTTTAGAAATTCAAATGAGTCGATTAGCCACCATAATAAATGAACAAGAGATGAGTGAATTTTCTAGTAACTTTGAGGTTAATTTTGAAAATCTTGATGGTTGTGGAAATGATGAGGAAAATAAAAATTTTGTATTCAATTCTACACATTTTGAGTCAAGCGAATTTGAAGAGTCTAAAAATTATGAATCTATACCTAAAATTGATCATGTTGCACTTGATGAGTCTGTTGAAAAAGTCTATAAGCCTAAAGCTCTATACCCTCAAAGACTTATTCCAAAAAACCACCTATTGAATTTTTGGACCAACCCATTAAAGTAAACATGATCCAAGAGTTGTCCATGACCCAAGAAATAATAAAAAATAAACTGTTGATTGAAAAAGATCCAAATGATTTTTTCTTAAATCACTTTGACCAAAATTGGGATGAATCTGAATAATTAGATACGGCCAATGAGATGTTAAGAGCCACTACACATATGTCACCTAAACTAGAATATGCATTTGAACTAATTCTTCCATCCTTTGAATATGTTAGTGAAAGTTTTATTGAGGTAAATTTTAAGAATAATTCGGATGAAAATTCTGACTATTTTCAATTTCATAGACCTCCTGAAAATCATGACAAGACCACACTCACTTACCCATTTGTATCATTCATTTTTAGTCACATACATTTTAGGATATACGAAATTAGTAGGTATGTACATTTGTTTTCCTTCTCACCACATTTTCTTGCAGAAAAAATGCCCCGCTTACAAGATACAATTCTTTCATTTCGTTGTTCTCTATTTTTCATTTTTATACATTGAGGACAATGCATGTTTTAGGTATGGGGGGAGTTTATTTGTTTTATTGCATTAGATTTTTTTAGGAAAATATTGTAAAAAAATACAAAAAAAAAAGAGAAAAAAATTGAAAATTTTGTTTGACTTTTTATGAGTTGGATTAATTCTAACAAGTATCTGTGGAGCAAAACTCATGAGTGAGATTGAAAGATTTAGAACTCTTGAATCTTTGATTAGATACGAAATCATAGTTTGAAATACCATTTCAAATAAAGTTGATTTCATAAATATTTTTGGACTTCAAGTTTGCACTAACTCTTAGTTGTAGATATAAACTATGATTCGAGCAATTTCAAAAAAAAAAAAAGAAGTTGAAAAAAGTAAAAAAAAAAGATGAAAAAAAGAAATAAATGACTGCTTCAATTTCCATTGAATGAAATAAATGGGTATCCAAGTCTCAGGAAACATCGATATTCACGCTGAAAAGTGATGGAAAAAAGCAGTTTTACTAGTCTAATTTTGTGACTTTTGTTACTCGATTTAGTAAGCCCTTAGGGGTGTCTTTACACCTAGTGCCCTAAAACTAACTGGTTTGAGAGTCATTAGTCCAACGCTCGCAACATGAGTAACTCTAAAAAGCCTAAGAAAATGAGACATTGCACAAACCAAGAAAAAAAATGAAAAAAAGAAGGAAAAAAGAGAGGAGAAAGAATGAGTCTGCTTGATTTTTATGATAAAAATCCATTCTAAGAGTTACATCATATACACATGCATGCAGCACATGGAATTAATTTAATGAAGGATAATTTTTATTTTTATTTTTTATTTTACTCAAGGACGAGCAAAAACTAGGTATGGGGGTATTTGATAGACATATAATTCATACATTTTATTATCCCTAATTTTATCCTTTTAATTATATTATATTATTTAATTAATATATTTTATTTTGTTTTATAGGATTTAATATTTTTTTGCTATAAAGTCAAAATCTTGGTGATCAAGCGATATTTAATGCTCTAATTCATGTAAGGAAATATCCAAGAAGAATCCTACAAGGAGAAGGAAAGAGGTGGAACAATCTTGGTGTGTAAGTCAAATCCAGTATGAGAAAGGAAAGTCTATCTAGAAGATCTCTTTATCTAGAAGATCTATTTGAGGAGTTGATTGTCACTAGGAAGTTGAAACATACATGGAAAGAGACTTTTGTTTTCCCTATAAATAGGTCTTTTGTTTTAGTGGAGGAATTAGATTAGTTTAGGTTAGGAGTAGGAGTAGATTAAATTACTTTTTAATTACCGTTCGTTGGATGATCGTTAATTAAAGGGAGTTTTCTTATTTATTTTTAATCTTATTCTTCTTCTTTATTTTCGTTAGTTATATTTTTTTCATGTTTAGTTAATTTTTTATATCTAAGATAAAGATGAAATTAAATAATTATTCATGATAATATTTTCATCTCTTTTATTAATTATGCTTTTATGTTTAATTGATTTCGTCTTCATGTTTCTTTATTAAAATACCTTCGTTTTATAGTTTTTATGTGATTTTAAATTAATTAAGAGGTTTTGATAGATTATGGTTAAGATATGAGTTTTTCATAATCCATGTTTAGCTCGAAAAAGTTTTGATGGGTTATAGTTAATCCTTAAATTTTCATAGTCATTGCTTGTCCACGTTAATTGTAAAATTACTAAATTAACGGGAAGAGAGATCAAAATCATAGTTAATTTATAAAAATAGAAGAGATTGAATTATATGTTATGTTTATTATTTAATGGATTCGAATTCCTAGATTGTTTCCAAGATTATTAGTTTTCATATTCTTGTTAATTAATTATCAATCTTTATTTCTAATTCGCCTAAAATAGATATTAAGAATACATTAAAATTATTCTAGTCTCTGTGGGTTCGAAACTGTACTTGTCAGTTCTTCAATTTGACACTATGCACTTGCAGTAACATATTTTTATCACATCAAGTTTTGGCGCAGTTGTCGGGGACTAGAATTAATTTTATTTATTCATTAATTTTTATTTATTCGAATTTGTTTTTTTTCCTATTTTTCTTTTCATTTTTCAGGATTAACGAAGCAGATCAACGGTGCGAAAAGACAAGATTATTGCTGTGCTATTTCTGGTATTTTGTAACTTAACTCAAAAAAAAATAGTAGCTTAGTTTTCTTTCTTCCTTTTTCTTCTATTTTTTAGTTTTTATTGTTAGTTAGAAAACTAATTGTCGCATTTATACATTCATTCACATAGAGCACATCCTGCTTAGGTTTTTATTTTTTATTTTTATTTTTGTATTTTTGTATTTTTTTTTCAAATATAAAATGTGATAATTGCTGGAGGATTGAGGTACGTCAACTTTCTCATTCTTTCGTAATTCACATGATTTTAGGACATTTTATTTGTTTATAATTTTTTTGGGTGTATTTTCATATTTAATCTAACATTAAGGGCACAACTTGTAACAAGATAAGGTGGGGATTTCATCACCCTTCCTTAGCTCTCAAACCATCTATTTATTTTGCATAACGATGCCTTAATAAAATCAAGTAGACGTTGGCTCCTTGGAATTTCGAGCTCAATTAGGACAAGGGACTCCAAGAGGAGGCTAAATTTTAAATTAATCAAACTACTAGTGTCTAGGCAAGTGGTTCAAAAGGTAAACACCTAAAGAACGTATGGTTATTCAATTAGTCACCGTACCCACAGAGATACTCCCACCTTTCTTACAATTACCTGACTAGTGGTATGATTAATTTTAAATTTTGTGAACCTTAATTTGTAACTTGGAACAGTGTCTAGATTTTATTTAGGTTAACTGTAGAATTAGGATTCTTATTTTATTTTATTTTATTTTAATTTATTTTTTTACTTTCGTGGTTAGTTGTTTTGTGATTTGTGGAAAGATAGACTCTTATTATCGTTGGAATAATAATTTTTCTTGGACTCAAGAACCTTATGTAAATTTTAATGCACACCAAGAAAATAAATTTTTTCCAGCTTATGAAAATTCTTATCTGAGTTAATATCCATATTAATATTCATATCTATATTCGGATCCAGAACCTCAATATCCATAAGAATTATCAAATGAAGAAGAGGAAAGACTTTGTGCCTTATAAAAAATTATGGAAGCTTTTATGGAATCTCATAATAATTTCATGCAAAGCACTAATCAAGTCTTCTCTCGTTCAGAAATTCAAATGAGTCGATTAGGCACCATAATAAATGAACAAGAGGTGGGTGAATTTTCTAGTAACTTTGAGGTTAATTTTGAAAATCTTGATGGTTGTGGAAATGATGAGGATAATGAAAATTTTGTATTCAATTCTACACAGTTTGAGTCAAGCGAATTTGAAGAGTTTAAAAATTATGAATCTATGCTTAAAATTAATCATGTTGCACTTGATAAGTCTGTTGAAAAAGTCTATAAGCCTAAAGCTCCATACCCTCAAAGACTTATTCCAAAAAGCCACCTATTAAATTTTTGGGCCAACCCATTAAAGTAAACATGATCCAAGAGTTGTCTATGACCCAAGAAATAATAAAAAATAAACTCTTGATTGAAAAAGATCCAAATGATTTTTTCTTAAATCACTTTGACCAAAATTGTGATGAATCTGAATACTTAGATAAGGCCAATGAGATGTTAAGAGCCACTACACATAAGTTAACTAAACTAGAATATGTATTTGAATCAATTCTTCCATCCTTTGAACATGTTAATAAAAGTTTTCTTTAGGTAAAGTTTAAGCATAATTCGGATGAAAATTCTGACTATTTTTAATTTCTTAGACCTCCTGAAAATCATGACAAGACCACACTCACTTACCCATTTGTATCATTCATTTTTAGTCACATACATTTTAGGATATACGAAATTCGTAGGTATGTATATTTGTTTTATTTTTCACCACATTTTCTTGAAGAACAAATGCCCCGCATACAAGGTATAATTCTTTCATTTCGTTGTTCTCTATTTTTCATTTGTATACATTGAGGACAACGAATGATTTATGTATGAGGGGGAGTTTGTTTGTATTATTGCATTATATTTTTTTAGGAAAATATAGTAAAAAAATTGAAAATCTTGTTTGGCTTTTTATGAGTTGGATTAATTCTAATAAATGTCTATAAAGCAAAACTCATGAGTGAGATTGAAAGATTTAGAACTCTTGAATCTTTGATTAGATACAAAATTTTAGTTTGAAATACCATCTGAAATAAAATTGATTTCATAAACATTTTTGCACTTCAAATTTGCACTAACTCTTAGTTGTGGATATAAACTATGATTCGAGCAATTTCAAGAAAAAAAGAAAGAAGCTGACAAAAGTGAAAAAAGATGCAAAAAAGAAATAAATAACTACTTCAATTTTCATTGAACGAAATAAATGGTTATCCAAGCCTCAGGAAGCATCGATATTCACGCTGAAAAGTGATGGATAAAAGCAGTTTGACTAGTCTAATTTTATAACTTTTGTTACTCGAGTTAGTAAGCCATTAGGGGTGTTTTTACACCTAGTGCCCTAAAGTCAACTGATTTGGGAGTCATTGGTCCAACGCTCGTTACATGAGTAACTCTGAAAAGCCTAAGAAAATGAGAAACATTGCACAAGTCAAGAAAGAAAAAAAAATGGAAAAAAGAAGGAAAAAAAAGAAGAGAAAAAATGAGTTTGCTTGATTTTCATGGTAAAAATCCATACAAAGAGTTACATCATATATACATGCATGCAACACACGAAATTAATTTAATGAAGGATGGTTTCTAAAATGAATATTCAATATTTTTGATAAGGTGAAAGTGTGATTTTGAATTTAATCTTGCTTATGTATAAGGCCCATGGATATTTAGAAGTTTTCTTTCAATTTCATAATTTGTTGAATCCAAAAATATTTTTGAATTTTGTGGGTATATTCACTGCAAACCCTCACGAGACACAACTCTTCCACTTGAGGTAACCTTGGGGTTTAAAGGCTTGTTGCACATGCTAAGTGAAATCGTGTTTCCTACGAAAATGGGGTAGTATTTCTTTTATTTTTATTTTTATTTTTTATTTTACTCAAGGACGAGCAAAAACTAGGTATGGGAGTATTTGATAGACATATAATTCATACATTTTATTATCCCTAATTTTGTCTTTTTAATTATATTATTTTATTTAATTAATATATTTTATTTTATTTTATAGGATTTAATATTTTGTTGCAATAAAGTCGAAATCTTGGTGATCAAGCGATATTTAATACTCTAAGTCATGTAAGAAAATATCTAAGAAGAATCCTACAAGGAGAAGAAAAGAGGTGGAACAATCTTGGTGTTCAAGTCAAATTCAGCAAGAGAAAGTGAAGTCTATCTAGAAGATCTCTTTATCTAGAAGATCTTTTTGAGAAGTTGATTGTCACTAGGAAGTTGAAACCTACATGAAAAGAGACTTTTGTTTTCCCTATAAATAGGACTTTTGTTTTAGAGGAGGTATTAGATTCGTTTAGGTTAGGAGTAGGAGTAGATTAAATTAGTTTTTCATTGTGCGTTCATTGGATGATCGTTAATTAAATGGAGTTTTCTTATTTATTTTTAATCTTATTCTTCTTCTTTATTTTATTTTTCATGTCTAGTTAATTTTTTGTATCTAGGAAGTAGATGAAATTAAATAGTTATTCATGACAATATTTTTCATCTCTTTTATTAACTATGCTTTTATGTTTAATTGGTTTCGCCTTCGTGTTTCTTTATTGAAATACATTCGTTTTATAGTTCTTATGTGATTTTAAATTAATTAAGAGGTTTTGATATATTATTGTTAAGATATGAGTTTTTCATAATCCATGATTGCTCGAAGATGTTTTGATGAGTTATAGTTAATCCTTAAATTTTCATAGTATATGCTTGCCAACGTTAATTGTAAAATTACTAAATTAAACGAAGGGAGATCAAAATCATAGTTAAGTTATAAAAATAGAAGAGATTGAATTATATGTTATATTTATTATTTAATGGATTCAGATTCCTAGATTGTTTCCTAGATTATTAGTTTTCATATTCTTGTTAATCAATTCTCAATCTTTATTTCTAATTCGCCTAAAATAGATAGGATACATTAAAATTAATCTAGTCTCTGTGAAATCGACCTGTACTTGTCAGTTCTTCAATTTGATATTGTGCACTTGCAGTTACATATTTTTACCACATAAAGTCCCTTTCTGCCAAAGCCAAAAACTACATCGTTTTTGGTTTTTGGCTAAACGTATCTTTTTAAGTGGTTGTGTCTCATCTGATGGGTCACTAATACCTCCTATAAATATACTAGGGGGTTGCCATACAACTTATCCAAGCATTAAGCATTGGAGGGTTTGAATTATTTTGATACTTATTCTCTTGTTACAAATATATCCTCAATTAGATGTTAATAGTCATTGCAGCTATATATAAATTAGAGATACATCAAATGGATGTGAAAATAACTTTCTTAAATGGAGATTTAGAAGAAGAAATTTACATGAACAACCAGAAGGGTTTATTGTTTCAGGACAAGTAAAGAAAGTTTGTCGGCTTGTGAAGACCCTTTATGGATTAAAACAAGCATTTAAACAATAACATGAAAAATTTGACAGTGCAATGTGTTCAAATGATTTCTAGATAAATGAGTGTGACAAATGTATGTAAAGGATTTTAAGAAAGAATTTGTCATTATTTGTCTTTATGTAGATGATATGCTCATCATGGGTAATAATAATGAAATCATTAAAACTACCAAGAGAATGTTAAATAATATGTTTGACATGAAAGACATGGGTGTTGCCGATCTAATATTAGGAATTAAAATTTCTAAAACATCAGATAGGTTAGTATTATCACAATCACACTATATTGAGAAAATACTCAGAAAATTCAATCAATACGATTGCAGTTCTGTGGTAACACCAGTAGATATAAATCTACACTTGTCTAAAAATAAAGAAGAGAGTATATCACAACCTGAGTATGCACAAATAATTGAAAGTCTTATGTGCGTAATGAATTGTACACGTCCTGACATAATATATGCTATCAATAAATTGAGTAGATTTACAAGTAATCCAGGACAAGATAATTGGAAAGCGATTGTAAGAGTTTTAAGGTATTTAAAATACACTCAAAATTTTAGATTACACTACTCAAGATATCCAGCAGTACTTGAAGGATAATGTGATGCGGACTGGATATCGAATACAAAATACTCTAAATCCACAAGTGGTTTTGTGTTTACACTAGGTGCAGGAGCATGAAAATCTTCTAAACAAACACACATTGCTCGATCAACGATGGAATCTGAGTTTGTTGCATTGCATAAGGCTGGAGAAGAAGCTGAGTGGCTTCGTCACTTTTAAAAAATATTCTTATGTGGCATAAACCTGTGTCGACTATTTGTATCCATTGTGATAGTCAATCAGCAATTGGAAGGGCATAGAATCACATGTATAATGGTAAGTCTAGACATATTCGTCGTAGACACAATACCATAAAATAATTGCTCTCTAATGATATTATGTCTATTAAAAACATAAAGTCGAAAGAGAATATAGCGGATCTATTAACTAAATATTTGACTAGAGAGAAGTGAAAATAATATCAAGGGGAGTAGGCTTAAAGCCTATAAATAAGAATCGTTACGATGGAAACCCAACTTAGTTGACTGGAGATCTCAAGATCTAGGTTCAAAGGGATAACTAAATTAGTGAACGATTCAACCAAATCAATTAATTTCTTCTACCCATTCCTATAATACGAGATAGTGATACTGCAGCAGTTTTAGTATAAGTAAGGCCTTTAATTATTATTAAATCTTGATAAACAAGTGGGGTATAATAGGATACTCTTATTAAGAATCACCTATGTGAGTGTAAACTGGATTAATTCTATGAGAATGATAAGGCTATACTTCTCTAAAACACTCATAAATACGGGATTGTTCGGGACTGAAATGAACAAAATCATAAGAACCAAATAATGTCTGAAAGATTCTGTGTGAATTTCTATTGTTTCGGATTACACAAACGGTTGGACAATTAAAGACACCACGTTCACTGGACAACCAATAAACCCGATAGTTTTTCACAAGAAAAATTTCAAAGCCAAAAGTCACCTCTCTCTATACAGATGATTTCCAATTATGTCTCTCTCAGAGTCTGCATAACACTTACATAAGGCTAGCAGTCAATTTCATTATTCATGTGGGCGATTGTTAGAATTTGAGCATAATTTAAAGTGGGTTTCATTAATCATTTGAAATGAATTCATATATCAATGTGTTCTACTCCATGAGTAGATTAAATCAAGTATCTAGAAGCTCATATCCATGGGATAATGAATGAGAAATTAACTCTTAAAGATCATCCTTAGAAATGATAATAAATATTTATGAAAGCTAAGTCACACATCGATTAAGAACTAAAGTATTAATGAGTTTAGATACAATAAAGTTGCTCTTGAGTTTGGGCTCGGGGTCGAGGGTCTGGGTTACAATAAAGTTTCAAACAATAAAGTATAAGTTGGGCTCGGGGTCTAGGGTCTGGGTCATTGTATATATTTTTTGGACAAAATTTATTTATATTTTGTTTTATTTTAGTTATATTATCAAAATTGTGTCGTTTTGAAAAATATTATTTATTATAAAAACTGTGTCGTTTTAGGAAGCATTATCTACCCGAACGGATGCGTCAATACTGCGTTGTTTTGGAAAGCGTTATCTGCCCGAACGGACGCCCCAAAACTACGTCGTTTTTACTTGAAAGGACGCGCCCTTTCTTTCAAACCTAAAACTGCGTCATTTTTTGTCTGAACGGACGCACCTTTTCAGCCAAAGCCAAAACTACGTCGTTTGTGGCTAAACGTATCTTTTCAAGGGGTTATATCCCATCTGATGAACACTAATCAAGGACGGAACCAGAATTTGATCTTGGGGGGCCAAGAATTTTTTTAATAACATAATGTATATTCAGAAAAAGGGTATTCGGGAAGAATGCATTGATATGGACCGTAATTGATATAAGTTCGTCGAACTTAATCACACCACGACATTTTCATATTTCGATACGTTTTTCAGGATCACGCCCCAAATAATTAATATCTCATTCTTTACCTTCAATTCTTGATGATTTTAGAGAACGTTGTTCTTGTTCAGGGGTAGACAGAGATGTTTAAACATTAGACTCGGGGGTAAGCAGAGATGTGTAACATGAATTGATTATTTTTTCTTGAAAAATGAATCAATAGTATGTGATTTTCCCATGATTCTAAAATAAAAAATAAAAAAATTCAATTAATTACACTACAAGAATGAGTTAATCAATATTATTGGATCACTCATTGAACTTTTTAATAATAAAATTTTCATAAATTTGTAATCAAATAAGTAAGAATTTTAGTTGGTTACCGAAAAACAAATTGAATATGCAATTTGAATTAACATATACAATATTATGATCACTTATTAAAATTTTAAAAATTAAAATATCAAGTTTCATAAAATTAACAAAGAATAAAAAAAAAGGGTTTTAGTTGGTTACCTGGATTAAGCATTAATCATTCTAAGTTTTCAAGTCTTCATCATTTTATAAGTAGTTCTTAGTTTATTTTGAGAGAGAGTGAAGCACTTGACAAGTGCTGCTAACTCTAAGCACCAATAAGGAGAGCATAATTGTGTGTAAAGATATTGTACCATATACTAACCTTCACAAATTTACTTCTGCAATTTGACTTACTTTAAATAAGTTTATATATATATATATATATATATATATATATAGGGTCAGTCTCTCCAACGAACCATAAATAGCGAACTAAAAACGAACTGGCTATAGCGACGGTTTTTTCCGTCGCTATAACATAGAAAACCGGTTTTTTATGTTATAGCGACAAAAAAAACCATCGCTATAGCCGGTTCGTCATTAGTTCGCTCCCTATGGTTCGCTAGAGAGACGGACCCTATATATATATATATATATATATATATATATATATATATATATATATATATATATATATATATATATAGCTCTTGTCCATTCAGTTTTCCTAACAATAACGTTGTGCCATTTGTCTGGGTATTCAAAATTGAGCTTTGTTCCAAACCCAGAAAGATATCCACTGTTATTATTGAATTCGACGGCGTAAAGGGTGCCAAAAAATTTGGAATCCAACTCCTCGTAAATGCAATCAGGAATTTCATTCATGGAAATGAGGAGTAGTTTTTGGTCGAGGTGAGTTTTTTTGTTGAGATGAGTTCGGATGAATTGAGGGTCGGAGATAAGAGAACCCCATAGCTTGGCTACGCACTTGCAGCGGCCGACAGATTTGGCGGAGAGGAGAGAGTATTTCAGTGAGGATCTACAATGGAGCTAAACCAAATAAATAGTGGGTAAAAGGCATTTCTAATGAACCTAAGATACTTATCCAAGTCACTTTTAATATGATATAATTTCATTGTCAACTTAATAATTAATCTAATTATACGGATATAAAAAATATATAAAAATATAAAATTTATTTAATTTAAGGTATTGGAATGTTATTTTTTTTTAATTAGTTCTGCTATGTATTGGGAGATTTTTCTGTCGAATTACGATTGCGACATATATCAATACATGCGATTGGGTAGAATTATAAAATTAATACACTATATCAAATAAATCGTTAAAATATAACCAATTATAATTATGCGCGTAACTCGCACCTAAAAAGTCAACATATAAAGTCGCAAAATATATCATTATTTTTTTTTTAATAGTGTAAACAATATGTATATAAGCATATTTCGACAACTTAGGTTTTAGCAACTTTGATTGTTATAAAGTTCCTGATGCATAACCTAAAATGAAATAAATTTTTACAAATTCTCATATTTTTAAATTCTCTTTTTGTACAATTAAATTATTAGGCTAAGATCATATGATGTTGTATTAAAATTGACCTAAGATAGCTTATTTTAAATGATCTAAAATACATTTTATCTATAAATAAATAGAGGTTAAAATATCACTCCCTCCGTCCCATAAACGAGACTCATTTATAAAATCTATAATGAATTAATTTTTCTTTCATATTTGTTTTTATATATAATGAATAATTAATTTAATAATAATAACGTAATAATAAATTTAATTTATTATGTATGAAGATAGTATATCATTTTATATTATCTTTACTTTAAAAAAACTCTCTTTTGTGAAATAATTTTTTAAATATATTTTATTCCATGATTATCACTAACTTTTATTGACTATTTAGTTCAATAGTAATAACAAGATAATAAATTTATAATTATAAACTTGAAATATTTTTGTTATTTTATACTATTATTAATATAAATAAGATTTAGTTTTTAAATGAATTTCAAAAATATGACTCTTTTTATATTGGAGGACGGGTAGTAAATTAATCATTGTCGATTTGGTTAGATTCAAGTTTCATGTTAATAAAAATAAATAAAAATTAATTGATTTAATATTGTGGAATATTTTATAATCAAGTAAAATAAATTTCATTGAACAATTCAAATTTATTTATTTTTCGTTAATTAGAGTCGATAAAATCACATCAGCAAATTAAATGGAAATTTATATGCTCTCATATTTACTCGAGTGTTTCCTGCATTTATAAAGGTTGGATTTTTCTATTTTCAATGTTGCCAAATATCTCATGTTAGATGAGCACGTAAAGGGTAGTCTTCCTTGTACAAAAAGGGTTCTTATTTGTACATACGAGAATTGATATTTTCACATCACTTTTTGATATTTTCACATGTAATGTAAGGACCCACCGCCCACATATTAATTAATAAAAATTCAACACATCAGCTAATATGTGAACGGTGGGCCCTACATGTTAAAATATCGAAAAGTGAATCACGTGGACAGTAGGCCCAACATGTGAAAATATCAAAAAATGACGGATGGTAGAAAATTTTGCTTGATTCCTCGTACTACTCTTTGCATGAATCATGTGGTCAGTCTATTATAGACCACCCAACCACAGATGAAACTTGCTGGGAGAAAAGACACAATAGAGAAGGGAGAAATCTAAATAAAACAAGGATCAAGTGCTTGCTCCTTTTATATTACTAGTACAGTTTTGGGGTAGCAACAGGGTGAATTTGATGTGATATTTGAGAAGTGTGAAAGAAGAGACAAATAGCTGAAATATCATCCATAGCGATGCCTCGCCTCTTCCGTTTCCACGCACGAACAGCACACTCAACCAAACGTTTCGCAGACTTTGCCCTGTCCGGTGTTGATGATACAATTGCAACTGCTTCTTGATTGGAAACGACATCCCAAACCTACACATTTTCACACAATTTCGTATTTAGTTGTTCCTCAAAAATAACGTATAGAATAATGCTACAGACACAAACTATTCTACAAACATTTTACAAACTGCTGATGTGGCATACTCCACCTCAGCTTTTTATGTGGGGCCGAAGACTACATTGAAGCAACTTGTTGATCAATATGCTAAGGTGGAGTATGCCACATCAACAGTTTGTAAAATGTTTGTAGAATAGTTTGTGTCTGTAACATTACTCATAACGCATAATGATCCAAAAAAAAAAAAGTTCCTCAAAATAATGTATGATTTAACAACAAACATAGTGATACAACACGACTATATATGTAGTCATGCCTTAGCCCATGGGACAATCAAGCAACTATCACGAACACGTTAAGATTAAATTTCTATAAGCTATTATTTACTGGATAAGAAATGTTATTATGAGAACATTAGTGTTTTTCGCTAAAAGTGAGTGGGGTTGTTACTCGGTTGTATTTTTTTTCAAATTATATAAGAACTCGTCTTTTTTAGGAATAAAGGCAACCTCACTAGATTTGGTGCGCATGCACATGCTATTAGGAACTACCCAATATTTAATCAACAGCCAATAGAAATAATGCATGCCACTCGGTTTTTTACTTGTTTTTTTTTCCTTAATTTTTTTTAAAATAAATGAAATATAAATGCAAAGAAGCATGCACACATATTTGCCCTTGAATTATAACCCAACATGCTCTCGAGTTTTGGAGTAAATTCTTTGACAGTGAAACAGAGAAGCATTATAAGGACAATACATACCCCATCAGTTGCGAGCACAATGAACTGGTCTCTCGCTGTTATTTGTCTTTGTGTCACTTCAGGAACAGAGATGAGTCCAAAATCCTTTACGCAGTAGTCACCAAAGGCTCTAGACATGGCCAGCCCAGGTGATTCTTCATTGGGCAGCCAGACCCTATGAACCCCGGGCTCATCATCTAAACAGAAAACTCGCCCTTTGCACTGAGCTATCCGCTCTGCCTCCTCTGTCAACGATGGCAAAAAGGATTAGTACAATAATATATCTAAAGTATACTCCGTGAAAAAAAGAGACGAAAAATATGCTCACGGGGTATATTGGGCTTGAAATCAAGCGTAAGCTGAACTGGTATTAAACTGCCATCATCAGAAGTGGTGCCCAATACAGCACGGGAGTCACCAACATTTGCTACAACTATAAGTTCGCCCTACAAGAGAATTAATTCAACAAGATAAGAAGAAAGCAATGGTGTGTATAACCTTGTAAGATTAGTTGATAACGATCAACAATCTCCATTCCATATATTTATACAAACAGCTGAGATCCTTTTCATTGATAATTTATTTTAGGAGCTTCCAATAGTGAAAACTATTCCGTATGAGGTACAATTATGTCACAAAGTATGACTTAGATATAGGCTTTTGTACTGGCTTGAACAATTGGCTAATTAGTACACTTAGAGTTTGTTGATAGCAATTAAGTGCAAAATCTTGCATCCATCCACCAATCTATACCAAAATTTGAACTTTTGACTATCGCAATTACTTAAGAATGACCACTAACACACTAACTAGTACCGAGAAACGATAAACAAACTACTAGCAACTTAAGCTTCAATTATAAATGGCTTTAGCTGTTGAACTAGATACCAACTAATTTCTGAAGAATCTGACCTTTACTTGAACCAGCTTCAGAGCTACTGATATTTTCAGAACATAATTTCTAACTACACTACAACTCCTTCCTAGAAGCTGAAAAGATTGACAATAGGCCATCATTTTTATCGAGAATTTAGAAGAGCTTGATGTCCGTTATCCACTAGTTACGAGCATAATCAATAGTAATAACTCATTTATGTAAGCCCTCTTCTTAGAGAAATACTAGCAAAGGTATTTTCTCATCAACATTTTGACAACCGCTTCCAACACATAAATGCTAGCCTGGTTGAAAATTCATAAGATGCCAGGCCTCTAACCAAACATGTGGGGCTGAAACTGTAGTTTACCACTTCAAGTACTAAAAGAGCAAGATTTAGAAATAGCATGATGGAACCTTATATTGAGGACATTGTTCACCCTTTTATACAGCATATACCTAAATGATGTTACAAACTTGTTAACAAACAAAAGGTCTGTAATCGTTTCAATGCTTCATTTTCGTTTTATAACTCAAACCAAGTTCAATGCTGTCCTCTGATTCCTTAATGGCATTCTATTATGTACCATTTTAAACCTTGCATCAAAATTATTCTCCTTTTATTTGTATACATTCATCTATTTCCTGAAATATGGGGCTTATTTTGAATTTGCAAAACTCAGGTCTGTGTTAGCTTTCAACTTCTTAAAGAAAAACGATAAATATTCAGCCTATTCAACCCAGCTCAATCATTTCGATCATCTTGACTCACATATAGTCTAGTAAACCATTATTTTGTAGTTTAAAGGAATTACTAGTTGTCATCTTTTGGAATTCTATCAGCAAGAAGAAGGGACATGTATTTGACTTATTCACAAACAAGTGATAAGATGCATACCCAATCTGAATTCACACTTCGGCAAGACGATTAAACAGGCATAAAAAAATTATAAATCATCATTGCAATTTCCATGTTACAATACGGAAGGACTTTAATCACCTGTCTAACAACTGTCAGAGCGGTGGTTCCACTATGGAAGGAATCGATTCTACGATGCTGCTCCAGCTCTCTATCAACGGAAGCACAAGCCTTTAAGTACGAATTCTTCCATAGATTAAATATCTGAAGTCTTTTATCTGACTCCAAATCAATATCCGGTTCAAGTGAGGCTTCAACAAGCGCCGCCTGCCAATTACAGAGCAAAGACAACGGCAATGATTCTCTTACCGTCTTGGCAACAAAATGCCCCCACAGACCATGTCCATCAAATATACCACAAAACATCATGTCATCCTGGCATCCAAATTCCTACCATTCACAAAAACAAAAGAGACATCTGTCAACTCAAAACCGAAATCGAAAGGCAACGTTTCTTATTCCCAACATACAGATGAATTAAACAAGTGGTCTAGATTTAATTTGGAAATATATAGATCGAAAAGAAATGGATTCCCGACAGTTTCTTATCTTGTTTAGGGGAAGAAGAAAGTAACGAGATAAAACAACTGCAATCTTTTTGTTTTCCTAACGAGGCTTGAATTTTTTTTTTCTAGGAATGTTTAATATTAAATTTCATGCAAATTGGAAAGAATACAAGGGACAATTCCTTTCATCTTGACTTTCCTCTCACCAAATCAGTAACCAAAAGGAGCCTAAGAAAACAAAGAAAAAAAAAACTTCCTAAACAAATAAAATAATGTTTGTATGTGGTGAAATGGAGCACTATAAGATCACAAAATTGAAAACTGTAATGAGCATATATACCTCCCACACAATGCAACAATCTTGGTTTACACCTTTATTGCCTCGTTTGGAGAAAACCGAGGCAAAATTGTTTGATCCATCGACATTAACTGTGCCAGAAGACCTTAATATAAGTTCATTCTTCTTTGCTTCCTTTGCCATCGCTTCTACTGCCTCTCTACCACCACACCTCCCAGAATTCCTCCCTTTCTTGATCGATAACGACTTAGCGAGTCCACTAAACATGGTCGAAAAATGCCCCATAACACAGCCCCCTCTGTAATTAAATTGCTAACAAGATAAGGTATTGGGCATTGTTGATTAAATATCCAACACATGGTATATATAATCACATAAAGCATATTCTGGGTATGTTACACTTAGCTCAGTGAAATATGTGATCTGACTCATAAAGTTACTAATCTAACATCATAAAATAAAAAAAGTACAAACAAAATCAATGAATTTGAAAAGGGTAAAAGACCTTTAAAGTACAGGAAAAGTAGATAATATTCAATCTTACATGGAATTCCAATATAACTCAGTTTGGATTATCAGAAATTGTCCGAAATGAACATGAACCAAACCATTGAATCTTGTATATATTATGTTGTTCCAACCCACTAAGCCTACACAACTACAGTAGAACCAAAATTTATTTTCCTCCCATATTCTCAGCAACCAAACAAAGACTAAATTATAAAAGGAAACTATCAAACAAACCCACATGAGTAATTAAACAAAACCCATAATTTTTTAATAGAAATTATAAGAGAAACCTTGATTTCCCGGCTAATATGGTCGGAGAATTGGGTGAGGACTATGCCGGAAACTGAGAAACTGGCCGGGAACTTGACGCCGATGGCCGGAATTTTGCTAAATTTTGAAGGGTGAAGCTGAGATATGGAGATATTGAAGTTAGAGATGGATCATTATCCATAGTTTGGTTATTTGTTTGATGTTTTTATGTAGAGGAGAAGAAAACTAAGAGGAACACTTTTGTATCATACAAAGACATGCACTGTGTATAACGTGTCTTTGGGAGTATGCAGCTTCAAGATTCAACTTTATGCAACTGATGTGATGTGCTCGTGTGCATCTGGTAATCCATTAACCATTTTAATTACTCCTTCTGTTACAAAACAAAATTGGAGATAAAAATAATTTTATATTTTTAAATATAATCTTAATATTAATTATGAATTAAATTGGGATAGTTTAATATCAAAAATGAGAGTAAAAAAATAATAACAAATTAAAAACATCATGTCATTTTATAATTCTAAAATAAAAATATATATCTAATTTTAAAATGAACTAAAAATAAAAAAATAAATATCTAATTTTGGAACAAAAATATCTAATTTTAAAATAAACCCCCATTTCTCTACTTTGTGAGATTTTTTTCTGTACACGGATTTTTTAGATATCATGTCAGTTTGTTATTTTGTTAGTGATGTTGAAGGACTGCTCAAATTTACATATTGTATTATTATTTTTAAAATATATTTATTTTCAGGAATATATGCAATGTTTATTAATTTTTGTTACAATTGACCTTATTCTTTGAAAATATTATTATTTTAATTTTTTTTATTGTAATCTTTTCAGCTTTTATTGCGTACTATATAATTTTAATATATTTTAATTATTTAGATTTTTTTATAAAAATTAAAAACAGCATAGCACCAATGACAATTACAATCTAGTGTTGGAGTAAATGAATTATGTGCATGATGGTGTGTGTATATGCTGGCATGCCATAAAAGTAAGAAATTTCTAGTTAGGTGGCTTAGTCAACAGATTTAAGAAAATTCTGATATTTTCACAATAGAGAATAATATTTTCATATAAAAAAGTGTCGTTATAGATTTTATAATGACGGTTTTACAAATCGTCAGCTATACATCAATAACGACACTTTTTATATAAAAATATTAAAATGTATTGTGGAAATATCAATTTTTCATATTTAATACTAGTATTAAACAAGCTCCAACAAGTATATTCAAAAACAGTTCCTTTAAATAATAAAAATGTACAATTAATTTAATACTCTTTCCGTTCTTTAATATATGTCGTTTTAGATGTTTTATTTTTTCTTAATTATTTGTCGTTTTATATAATATAGGAGAAATAACTATAATTTTTTTAAAATTACCCTTCATAAGAAAATGTTACAAATATGAGAGAGTATACGATACGTATGGTAATTATGATAATTTAAGGGTATTATAAAGAAATGATATTATATTTAATATTATATAATTATTTCCTTAATTCTTATACACAACTCTAAAACGACATATATTAAGGGACGAAAGAAGTAATATATATAATGAAACAAACAACTATTGAGATGTTTTAATTAGCAATCGTGTTATAAAGTGGTTAAGACCAAAAATAGCTAATTATGTGTGGTTAGGAATTGAAGATGAGATTTATAAATACTAATTTATAACTTAAAAGTTAAAAGTCATTTTTGAAGGCTGAAAATATTAGAGGTCACACCCAGAACTTAATTATCATATGATCAAGGTGATTACGATGCTAATTATCATACTAATTTATAACTTAAAAGTCATTTGATATTTTTTTAAAATAATATATATATATATATTAATGACAAGTTGGTTGGTCCAACAATTATGAACCGTATAAATTTTTAAGAAATTCAATTAAAAGTGTTTATTTATAAATCTTTCATTTAAAATAGATGATTATGTCAGGAATCTCCAGCATTAATTTAATTATGCGATAATATAAACATATATAAACCAAGATCAAGTCAAACTCATTAAACATATATAATTATCTTATTAGTGGTATATAACAATATTTATTCCAAAAATATCAAACCACATGAGACATATATTAAAATACAACAATACAAGTACCGAGTCGTTTTCGTTGGTTTTGAGTTAACTCAGTAGTCTAAGGAAGGGTTTTTTTGGTGACTCGGCGGCCTAAATTATTTTATTTTATTTTTCTGTTTTTGTGTCATATATTCATTTACAATGACTTCTCAAATTCATTAACTTATAATTACTTTTCAAATTCATAAACAAAATATATTGTAGCATTTTTCCCCTTATTCCTCTTAAAATGACATGTAATGACATCATCTAAATTAAATAAATTTTTTTATTATAAATATTGTCAATCAAATATATCATATTTAAAATTTTTCCGATAAATAATTCGGGATATTAAGCTTAGAGTAATGCTAGAGACACAACTTATTCTACAACTATTTTATAATTTGCTGATGTGACATACTCTACCTCAATATATTGATAAACAAATTGTTTCGATATAGTTTTCGGCCCCACATAAAAGTTGAGATGAAATATACCACATCAACAAATTATAAAATAATTATAAAATAAATTATATCTCTAGCATTATTCTTAAGCTTGTACTAAAAAAAATTACTCGAGTAGGATTAGAGTCATGGTTTATTCAATGTAACATGGTCCCTCAAGACCAAAACTACTCTATTTATTGTATTAAGATTTAGAAACCAACTTGGTGACTAGGTGAGGAGAAGAAGGGTGTGGCATAATTGTCCTAGAATAGGAATATTAAGGAGCTACAATAAGTGCACCATAAATTCAAGAGGACCTCTGACAATTAGTGGGACAAAATAATAATAGGATAAATCTTAGGGAAACAAACAAAAATTTCAAAAAAAAGCCCTAATAAAACATTTTTTTGATAGAAATTAAAAATTAGAAATAAGTTGCATGTTGGGCACGTACGAAAAATATTTTTTTTTTCTTTTTATGTAATTTTTTCGATACGAAACCTATAAAAGCAAGTTATATTTGAGACTTTTTGTGAGACCCTAGTTTTATTGACGACAATAAATGCATTTTACAAAAATATCCCCCCTTTTTTTTCACCCACTTTAGTAATGTATTTTATGATATTTTAGGACGCCTCTTTTAATGAAAAATCATACATATTATTTTGTTAATTTATGGTAATGTCATTTTTATCTGTGGTATCAACCGGGAAGGATTGAGTTAATTAACTTGATGCATGTCGATGAGCTCTAAGTCTAGTAGTTAAGATTGAGATGATGTGACCTTTACGTCTCAGGTTCGATTCTCACCACGGGTAGGTTTATTTATTAGGTCCAAGAGAAAATTCTCTTGAACTGTGTGCATATTCTCTTGATTTCTGCATTTGCACCAATGTGCTTAGCATGTGCCCATGTTAAAAAATTCATTTATTCAATTATGAGAAGTTTATTTGATTGGTTCTTAAAATAATAATAATAATAATGTACTTGATTATAAAATTATACTGTATTTCTCAAAAAGTGGGGTTTTCAAAAAAAAAGTAAGTTGATGCAAAATTTTATAGATTGCAATATTACATAACAATAATAAAACTTAATTATTGTAGTTTCCAATTTGGGAGTTGAGGTGAATTACCTATGATTAAAAATAAGGCCCACAATAGAGATGTATTTTGAGTATATATAAGACCTTACCTAAACCCACTAGTTTTTAAGTATAAAAATACAAATATATTGTATTTTAAGTTAAATTATTTACACAAAACAAAAATACTTTGTATATTATGTATTATCCCTGTCACGAATGTAGTCTTTCTCTTTTCTCTACTTCACCAACTTTTTTCTATTCTTGAGTTTTTTTATTGGTTGTTTTTTACAAGAATCTTGCAATGTATTGCGAGATTTTTTTACCCAATTACGATTGCGACGTATATTAATTTATGAGATTGAGGAGGATTATAAAATTTGTCTATCATATTATATACTAAAAAGTCAACATATAAAGTTCCAAGATATATCATTATCCTTTGTACAATCATTTCATTATGCTTTTTAATTTTTGAAATTGACTTTAATATTCAAAAATTTGAGAAGCAACATAAATTCAGAACATAAATAAAAATGGAGAATAAATGAGAGATCTCTGCATGACCGACCACTGATGTAGATATTGATAGTGGTGGCAGCACCAGGCACCAGCTAAACTTTGCCTGCAGACTTTTGAGGACTAGGGTCAATCTGAAAGGGGACCCAAAGCCATAAAGACAATATATGATCGGTGGTAGTGTCAATATCATGAGTGAGGTTAAACTTTTCGGATCCTCAAATCTTTCATCACTTCTTGTTCAAGCACCGAAATAGAGTCATGCTACTATCACATAAAATAATTACATAATACTAATATACTAGTGACGTGATAGTATATGATTTTTATTGACATGACTCATTTAATTCAACAATAAATTATATACTGCCATCTCGCAATATGTGAGCATTATATTACTTATTTTATGTGATAGTAGTATTATTCAGCGAAATAATGGTTAAATTAACATTTTGTACAACGGTAATGATTATAGTTGAAAACATTATAAAATAATGCTATTATCACATAATTTTGGATCACATAATGCTCACATACACACATATGCATACTGTGGGCCCTGCGTGACATGTTGGACCCGTAAATATGTATGTGTGTGTATGTGATCCAAATTATGTGATAATAGTATTGCTCAAAATTATAATAATGCGTACGTACAAAGTGTTGTAATTCAAAATACTATTGTTAGTAATTTTATTTCTTATTTACAGAATTTTTTTTTAATATCTTTTAATATGGGACTAGGATTTTACAATAACCTAATATTGTAAACCTTTTTTAAACAAGAAGATCATTCCAAACTCATTAAATAACTATATCTTGTCTTAAGATTTGTGATTTAGAAAGAGAAACAATAAATAATTATTATTAATATGATTATCGTATGAATTTTGTTATATATCACGACAATTTTATGTTGATATTAAAAACTGACGACTGTGGATACATGTTACTATTCTTTTTATCACTCTCCTATTCAAATCTAAAGAAGTACTTTAACTTACTTCTGCTTGCATCATATTATTTGGTTTACGTACCGAAAATAATAACATTAATCTTTCCTCTAAATAAAGCCCCCCGATATCCACATTAATCTTCCCTCTAAATAGAGCTCCCGATGCCTAGGTTCGTCTTTCGATTTGATGTTAACCGCAATCTACATTCGACATAAAAATAGCAGTGGTCATAAAATTATTTTTCCTTTCGGTATTACTCCAATTAATAAACCTATATTTATCCAACCATATCAAGCCACACACACACACACACACATATATATATATATATATATATATATATATATATATATATATATATTTTGATGGCCCCAAATATATATGATCATAGATAGGCTCAACGGTCGGTAGTGTCAATATCATGTACTGATAAGTGAGTGCTGCCGGGCCCCGGGCCGGTGGTGTGTAAGTGCAATGTACTTGAGAACTAGGGCATCTGATGGTCTTTGCACGTCTCTTTTATATATAAGAGGAAATAAAATGAAATTGACATTTCCGTAATACTTTTTGATATTTTTATATGAAAAGTGTCGCTATAGATGTATAATTTTTAACGTCACTATATAATCTATAACAATGATTTTTATGTAAAAATATCTTTTTCTGTTGTAGATTTATCAATTTCTAAACAAAATATATATAGGAAATTGATATTTTCGCAAGCCTTTTCTCAATTGAATAGTGAGTAGGTCGCACCTTCATGTGAGTGAGATCTTGTGAAAGTATCATTTTTTTTCTTGTGAAAATAGTAACTCTCTATATATATTCTCTTCGAAATTGTTTATTTACACATAATTTTAATAGTTATTATTTTTTAAAGTGAAAACCCAATTTTCAATTTGTTGAGATGTTGAATACAACGACTTCTTTTAAATAATATAAAAGCTGAGTACAACAACTCCAAAGACGAATAAGAAAGCTACCCAAGGGTTACTTCTTCACCACTAGTAGATTATTTTGATAAAAAGAACTTTCATAGTAGAAGTTTATGTTGTTTTTTTTGGAGGCCCTTTTTTTAGAAGTATAATATATTCTCATAATCAACTACATCATTCATTATTATAATGAAATTTCTTAACATGTGCCCTTAGGACACATGTTAAGCACACAGTTCAAGAAAATATTCTTTTGAATTATGTGTATATTCTCTTGAACTTGATGCAAATGCAGAAATCAAGAAAATATACACACAGCTCAAAGAAATATTGTCTTAAATTGTGTGCTTAACATGTGTCTTAAGAGAACCCTATTATAATATTAAACTTGAGATCTAAATGTCATATCAGTACTTTATTATTAACCACTAGACAAATAACTCATCGTAAGTTTATGTTATTGAACAAAATTTTAGAGTTTTTCTATTTTGATAAATTTTAATATACTTATTTAAAGAAAATGATATATTTTGTAATTTAATATATTAATTGGTAAAAATGTATATACACAGCTGTGTAGTACACAGTCGACTATGATGACGATTTTTTGAAACTATGGCGTCGGTACTACCGTCACCATAGCTATTTCTAGTCTATGGTGACGGCACTACCGTCGCTATAGTTCAAAAAATTCGTCGTCATAGTCCGACTGTATACTACACAACTGTGTGTATACATATAGCCATATTAATTTTTATGTTATCAATTACGTAAGTAATTATTAGTAGCAATTATTTTAACTAAATACGTAGGCCATCTTATTATGCCACGACCCTTGTTGGGCATGAGCCATGCGGTATGTTGTACATATGCGGACTCACCACAACATCCCATGCGGAGGACGGTGGTAAATGGACTAGTGGGACCCAGTTAAGGTAGGAATTATCCAACCAAAATATGACAATTATCAGACTAAATTACAAATCTAATCCTCTATTTGTCATGTTTTTTCAATAGTGTTCCCTAAATTTATTTTTAGCACAAGTCTCCCTTATAAATACATTAGTCATGCAAAATTATTTCTCCGTCCTTTTCCGTTGACAATAAAGCAATTTTTGTTAATTGAATTTGACAAAAAAATACTAACGTATTATTCTGTGTCATAAATTAAGGTTATTATAGTGTTAACAAACGTGTTATCATATTTTCAAGGTGACAATCAAATTATACGCTCCATTTGCAATACTAATTTAAATCTTAACGACTACTTGTAACTTTAATTTCACAAAATACTTGGTTGAGATGAATTTTAGCCCTAATTTAAAACGGGATAATTGACTTTTTAGTCACTGTACTAGGGTTCGATTTTCATTGTGGTTATCCAAATTTTTTTGTTACAATCGTGTAACTATACTCTCAAAAATTACGAAATGGACATTACTTTTGATTTCGTCTAAAAAAACGGACAGAATGCTGACTATGCATATTGACCCTTTTTTTTACTGATGTGGATCACAGAAATGCAAGGAGAGAGATTAGGATCAAATTTTGAAATTATAATTTGCACAGCTCACTGTGCAAATTTTATAATAATAATAATAAAAACATTAATTTTTAAATAATAATAATATTAAAAATAACAAAAATAATAATAATTTCAAATTAAAAATAATAATAATTTTTAAATAATAAAAAATATTAATAATAATAATATTAATAATTACAAAATAATAATAATAATAATAGTAATAATAATAATAAAAATATTAAGAGTAATAATAATAATCATAAAGACTATATATGGCACTCATTTACGATATGCTTCTGTAGTATATAATAATTTAAAAATAATAATAATAAATTTTTTAAAATAATATTAATAAAAAAATTAATAATATTAATATCAATAATTTCAAAATAATAATAATACTAATAATAAAAATATTAAGAATAATAATAATAATTATTTCAAAATAATAATAATATTACTTTTTAAATAATAATAATAATAATTACAAAATAATAATAATAATAATAATAATAATATTTTCTAAATAATAATAAAATAATTGATAAAAATATTAAAAATTTTAAAATTTTGAAATTATTATTATTATTATTTTAAAACTATTATTACTATTATTATTATTATTATTTAAAGATAAAAAAATTTACCAATCAATATTAATAATAAATTATTAATGAATTTTACCAATGAATATTATTAATATTATTCTGAAATTATTATTATTATTATTATCGTCCTATTAAAATTAACCCCCAATTATGCTCAAATCGTAAAATCCTCACCACGGTTTGCAGTGATTGTGGGGGTACAGGTGATGCTAACCCACAACTATCTATTATTAATAATTTCAAAATAATAATAATAATAATAATAATAATAATAATAATAATAATAATAATATTCATTGGTAAAATTCATTAATAATTTATTATTAATATTCATTGGTAAATTTTTTTATCTTTAAATAATAATACTAATACTAATAATAATAATAATAATAATAATAATAATAATAGTAATAATAATTTTAAAATAATAATAATAACTTTTAAAAATGTTAAATTTTAATTTTTTCATCAATTATTTTATTATTATTTAGAAAATATTATTATTATTATTTTGTAATTATTATTATTATTATTTAAAAAGTAATGTTATTATTTTTTAAAAATTATTATTATTATTGTTATTATTATTAATATTTTGAAAGTATTTAAAAATTATTATTATTATTTTGAAATAATAATTATTATTATTCTTAATATTTTTATTATTATTATTTAAAAATTATTATTATTATTATTTTAAAATTATTATTATTATTATTAAATTATTATATACTCCTGAAGCATATCGTAAATGAGTGCAATATATAGTCTTTATGATGATTATTATTATTCTTAATATGTTTTTTTTTATTATTACTATTATTATTATTTTGAAATAATTAATATTTTTTTTTATTATTATTCTTATTATTTTTAATATTATTATTATGTAAAAATTAATGTTTTTATTATTATTATAAAATTTGCACAGTCAGCTGTTCAAATTATAATTTCAAAATTTGGTCATAATCTCTCTCTTTGCATTTCTGTGCTCTACATCAGCAAAAAAAAGGGGTCAATATGTACAGTCAGCATTCCGTCCGTTTTTATGACAGAAATCAAAAGTAATGACCATTTCGTAATTTTTGAGAGTATAGTTACTCGATTGTAATAAAAAAAGTTTCGGTAATTACAATGAAAATTGGACCCTAGTACAGTGACTAAAAAGTCAATTATCCCAATTTAAAACTGATAGTATGATTAAGATAAATTCCAACCCTAATTTAAGACCTCTTAGCTCACATTAGTCCCTTCTCGATCGCAAATGCAATTTTTGTTGGTCACAAATATATCTCAAATAGGTCTCATACTGACTATAATAACTTTACTTCAGGCATGAATAATATATGTTAACACTTTTTGTCAAATTTAATTTTTAAAAATTTAGTTTTTTTATTAATAAAAGGGGTTAGAGGAATAATTTTACACAACTAATGAATCTATGAGAGAGGTTAGTGTTAAGAAAAAAAATTTAAGGAACAATTTTGCAAAAATATAATAAATAGGAGGAATAGATTTACCATTTAGTCCACGTGGGGCGGTGCAGCAGAAAAGGACATCTCATTCTTCCGGAATGTTCAATAACTCCATGCCGGTGAAAAATAATTTGGAACAATTGCCATATAAACGGATCCATAGGATGTATGTGGGGGATTTAAAATGGAATAAAATCAATGAATGAGAATAAATTGGGATCTAGTTATCATCAAGTTAATTTTATGATAAATTGGTCAATTGACCAATACAGTATTGATATACAGAGAGAGATCATCTTCCGGTCTGCATGTCGACAATGTATTAGTCAATTAAACAAAGTCTACTAATTCTCTTTTAACTTTTTCATTTTGAAGAGATGCCAAGAAATTTTGACATATTACTAATATTTTATAAATAAATTCACAATTAGTATATAATAACTACATACTTTATTACTTCTTTCGTCCCGTAATATATGATGTTTTAGATAATTTTATTTTTTTCAAATTATTTGACGTTTTATATAATCCAGGAGAATTAGCCACAATTTTTACAAAATTACCCCTTATGAGAAAATGTTATAAATGAAAAAGAGAGTATGAGATAAGTATATAGTAAATGATATTATAGATAATTAATACTATATTTAATGTAATACAATTATTTTTTTAAATCTTGTGCACAACTCTAAAACGTCATATATTATCGAACGAATGGAGTATATAAGAGGTGGATTACACAACTATCATCTTAAATGAACTCTAATTATTATGGTCGTTAGTACGTATGCCAAGATTTACTCGAGAAATATCACAAAAGTATAATAAATTACATATTTAATCTTAAGACTATCTAATACAATAAAGAAAAATGAAAAAAAATTCATGGTTGTGAGACAGATAAAGTACTCCCTCCGTCTCATAGTTATAGGCTGATTTCTTTTGGCACATAATTTAAGAAAATCATTTAAGTTAGTTTAAGTGGCAATTTTTAAAAGAAATTTTCCATATATATCCCTTAATATGGAATTAATGAATAAGTTAATTACTCTTTACTTATCACACTGGAACTTTCAACTTAATTGATTAACGTGTACTGACCATTAAAGTCCTTAACCATAGAACTTTAACCAAAGATGGAGTTTTTAATCTACATAAACTTTAACCAATCACAAAATATGTTAAACTAGTAAAGCCTAAAAAGTTGAATTCTTTTATTGAGAATACAACAACATTAAATGTGGTGATAAAAATAATGATGTTGAATGTTGTTTCTTCAAAAAAAAAGTAATGGTTGAATATTTATTATAAGGGCATAAAAGTAAAACAATGAACCAACTAAATTTTATAAATAGTAAGTAGCCTATATATTGGGACATTCCAAAATAGAAAATCAGTCTATAACTATAAGACGGAAGGAGTAATTTATTTTATTTTCTAATTACCTTGATAGTGGCTTTATTATTGTACTTAAAACCTACTAAAAGAATTATGTCAACGAAGATTCTTTATTGTTATGTCTAGTTTGAACACCTGTCAATTATGCGCTAGTTTGTCTACTAGTGTTGGGAGCGTTTAGTTACAAGCAGTTTATTTCAAACACAGTTAAGAATCTTGTTTGTTTACAAACAGCTTATTTCAAACACAGTTTATTCAATTCACAAACGCTGCACAAACGCTGCGTTTGGGGTTCAAACGCTACGTCATATAAATTGACCCAACTAAAATTTTATAAATTTTCTATTAACGGGGTCAAATTAAGATTTTATAATTTTGTCAATCAAATTTTAACCACATGACTCATATCCTCTCAATATATGTATATCTTTCTATAATATTTTAAACTAAATAATAATCTAATTTATATTATTTTTAAAAATAATTAATGAATTACTTATAAATAGTTGTGATTAAAAAAGTCTATTATGAGTCAATATAGTGTATATATACCATATATTATTATTTATTATATTTTTATTGTAATATATATATATATATATATATATATATATATATATATGACCCGAAAGTATAAAGTATTAAAAAAAATTGGACCGGGGGCGCTGCCCTCGACACCCCGCCAAATTATTTATAGCTTAGTAATAATTTCAACCTCACTGACAAAAATTTCTGGTTTCGTCACTAATTCTAGTCTCCATTCCATTCTCTTCTCTATCATAGTTCTTCACCTATTCTTTTCATTTAATCCAAACGTTGCATAAGTGTTAAAAGGACATACAACGATAATACGTGTATTTTAAGCCTCCATGTCTCGTTCATGATAATACATGTATTTTAAGCCTACATATCTTAGGGCCCAACACAATATAGACCAGTTCAGTGTTTATCATGAATTGAATGAAAAATATGCTTTAAAACTGAATGAATTATTGATTTATAAACAAATAAAAATTCTAGGGCTATAGGGAATTATGGACCGATCTAGCGACCGGTAACATATTGCACTTGATGTTACCGGTAACACTACTATTGTAATATGTTAAGTGCAATAATAGTAGTGTTACCGGTAACATTAAGTGCAATATGTTACCGGTCGCTAGACCGGTCCCTCATTTCCTGTCGCCCCAGAAAAGTTCATAAACAAATGAACTATGGGGTATGAAAGTGAGAGAGAGAGAACGAGAGAACGATGAGGATTCAATAATTATGTAGGTTGTGCAAATGTTTGTAGGGAAGAAAATAGAGTGGCTCATGGCTTTTTGGAGTTGGCCCAAGTTTTTAATTTTTATGTTCCTATGTTTTGGACTTTTGGTTAAAAAAACTCATTATAGCATTCTTTATTTAGTTGTTTATGTTATTTTGGAGCAATAAAATTTTCAGTCGTTGGACTATTTCAAAAAAATATTGAAGAGGGGACGATGAAATATATAGATGGGTGGATGTGACGCCCTCAAATTCGGATATCTTCAAACCCTAGATATGGTGCTCACATCATTACACAATCAATACATCTATCTAATAATATCAATAAGACTTGAAGATAATTACAATATCCTTACAATAATTTTTAGTCTGGTTCCAGGTTCTTAGATCTTTACAAATACATGATCTAAAATCCTTCACAATATTATATCAGTACTAATATTACAATTAATACATAAAATTTTCTAATCATTAACTTTTCCTTTCCCTTTGACTTTACCGGATCCTACGGTTCGCTCTGGTTTAGCTGAAAATATTTATTTTAAGTAAGAGTGAGCAGCTAATTACTCAGCAATTAAGTAATAAAGCAGTTGAATAAACAACATCTCATGAATAGAATAATCTTCCGCTGAAACCTTTAACAATTGAACAATAATTGATAAGAAACTCAAATAAATTAGATTCCTTTCATTTAATATCTTTAACATCACACTGAGAGGTCATTAGGAGCTTAAACTTTTTATTATTCTCAAAAAGCTTAAACAATTATTTCCAACTGTAAATCGATAAAATATTTAACATCAGAGCAATTATCTTTTTCATAATTACTGAGAAGTCGTTAGGATCTTGAACTCGTTCCATAAAAGTTTATAATCATACAGATTGAAAACTTACTTAACATCATCTTACACGCTAAAAGTGACTTGCTCACTAAAAACGTTTAAGTTAGCACTATATGGCTTGACATTTTCGTACATGATCCCCTATATCATAGGGTTGTTCAACCTCAATTTTAATCTTAGAATCCGCACCAACAAAATTTGGTTTGAAGTAACTTTACTTAGCATAAAAGAATTGATACAATTCAACATCTCACATTAACGTTTGTCTAGCCGAAACAAATAGCATAAACATACTTTTTAACATGATTAGTGAATAAATAGAAGTTAAAAAATATCAACAGTTCAATAATAGAATATTTCTTCTTAATTACACATAAGTGCGGATATTTGCAAAAAGCACGTTATTGTACATAACAATTAACAAACACTTAATTGCACGGAGTACAACATAACAAAATTTGCTCACTTAAAACACGTTATTGCACGGAGTGCAATTGATACTAATTCTTGCTCAAAATAATTTGTTTTGGCATAATCAACTTATCACAATTAAAGAATTATCACAAATAATATCTCAACAATATTTATTCTGACTGGAATAGCTCAACAATCGAGTTAAGCCGAATCAAATGACAAATAACACCTTTTCATAAATCATTTCACATAATACAATAAACTTCATATAACAAATAAAATTCATCAATTTAAACGCACGTCGTTGCACGGACTGCAAAAGAATAGAACACTTGCCACTTGCATTCAATACATACATCGAATGAAAGTAGAAACTTGCACAGAATAATAATCTTGCATAAGGTTAGGAAACTTGAACGGAGTGAATATGAGTAGAGAACTTACATTCAATAAGTAAATTGAATGAGAGTTAGAAAACTTGCCTAATATGTTCCGCACTGCTAACGATAATATTTTGTTCTCCGAATAACCTGCATAATTAATTAAGGTCGACATACCAATTAGCCACTGATAGGTACATAATATTTGATTATTTTGATTCCTTTATGTTTTGATTAATTGCATGTTTTCTGTTATACGAGTTGATTTAAGGTGTTTATCGATCTTATGAAGAATTTGATATGATTTTGTAAATATGGAGTTTAATGCCGATTTTTAGCTGTTTTGCAGAATTACTCTACGATCGTTAAGTGAGAGATCTACGTTCGTAGTGTTGGAGTGCAGTTTGGCAGCTCTACGATCGTAAGAAGGCTAAGGCATAGTTACTCGACGATTCCCAGCTTCACATTACGATTGTCGAGATTCACTCTACGACCAGGCTTTATTGTGACGCCCCCAAAATAGGTCCACAAAACCGATTTTGAGTCGCCAAATACATACTACAAAATTCAAATAAAACTTTCCTACTTAATACTATTAACTTGTTGTGCAAAATACGACCACACATAAACTGTAAGTTTCTATACAAATATTGTGTCGTAAATAATACGACAATATTCACACTCAAATTAAGTCCTCATTACAATTATTGTCACACTATTTTATAGAATAATGAGGACTACTATAGCAATTATCTCAGACCATTACTCCATTCTCCGACTAGTCTCAGCTACATTCTCATTTTCTGATAAGAATAATGGAACAAAAAGGGAAAAGATGAACTCAACTAGCCAGTAAAGAATATTATGACTAAGATAATGAAGATTAAATTATCCATAGTCTTCAACAATGATAAATCAGAGATTTAAAGACAATATAAGTTTTCAACGATAACTGCAGCGGAACAAGCATTCTATTAGAAGAGTCAAGTAGAGCATGATGTCTACTATCTTCTATGATTTAAAAATTCATCATCAATATTTTATCCATGTAACACCAATCAACAGTTCTTGTTCATAATTATGGCAGATCAATATTTTATCTTTGCACTACGGGCCAAAGATATTCATTTGTATCACTAGTGGTTATGATTATGTCAAACACCGATATCTTTGCACTACGGGACAAAGAGAACTTTCACCACAAACATTTATTTGTAACATCAAAGGTCATGATTACACCAATACACAGTTCCTGGTCATAACCATACCAATCAATAGTCCATCTTTGCACTACGGGCCAAAGATAACTTTCCACCACAAATTTAAGCATGAAGATGATGACAACGATATAAAGGATGAATAAAAGTGAGATCAAGGATAAATATTAGAGATTTATAATTTAATTTATCCAGAGTTCAAGAATGTCCAAATTATCAACATGATATCCAATTGTGGAGTAAAAGTCATGATTCATGTTTCCAATATAATTTGGACAAGAAAAGAAAACTAAATTTCGTCGTGAATAGTACTCTGGCGTGAATTGTATCCTGGCGTAAATAGTACCCTGACGTGAATAGTACTCCGGCATTTAGAATTTAATAAGAAAGTTCAGGAAATAATTTATTCAAGTGAAATGATATTAGATGAAACGCAAACCTCAAGAACTTTATAATCATTTCAGGAATTATAGAAGCAATACTTACCATAGTAAGTTTAGATTTAGGAGTATGAAATAAAATAATATCAGTTACATAATATGAAGTATGAAGGAAAATGATATACCTTACGAGTATTGAAAGAAAATAATATCATTTACCTTAGTAGAAAATTAGATCTGACTGGTATAACGGATATTATCTTGAGAAAATCTTACACTATAAGCTACACCCAAAGTATTCTTATACTCAAAAGATATATTCACAATATTGTAGTAGAAACACTTGTGTTTTTTTTTGTGTCTCTAGGATGAAGGGTTACCTCCCATTTTATAGTGTAACACGGAGAAAAAAAATAAATAAACCTGCCTAATTTTCATGCCTAACTTTCTGTCTAACTCTCATATTTTCTTATTAGTTGAGGGCCCACATTTTTAGAAAAATGCATTGCAGAAGAAGGTTTTTCCACCCACCAATTTGGAAAAAGAAAAAGACTATGCAAGAGAATTATTTAGCCAGCCAATTTGGAAAAGGAGAAGTGAACGAAATGTTATTTTTTTTGAAAAACTTAACTTGACAAAGTTAATATAATATTATAATATTATATCATTATAATATTATATAACAAATTATTATAAAATTATACTATTATAATATATATTATAATAATATATTTGAATGAATATTAATGTCGAAGAAGATAATTATGGTTCCATAGAAAAATATACTAAATTTTTAACAAATGTCTCATGCTAAACCCCCCATTTAAAAATTGGACAAATATCCACCACACAATAATTATTTACAATTAATATTTTAGAGTCACAATATTGACAACCAGGTTGTTTCTAAAAAAGAGGGGGTCTTCCGTAAAAACGGCGCGCAATTAACTAACTCTTTTCCTTGACAGAACTTCTAGATATTGTCAATAATGTTTAACTGGTTTAATAATATCATATCAAATAATATGAGTTACTATTTTGTATCAATTATTGATTTAATAACATAAAATATATGTTACTGTAACAATTATTGAATCAATAATATGTGATACTATGCAGTAACTACTGTGACAATTATTGAATAAAATAATGAGTGACTTCTACTGTATCAATTATTGAATGAGTGATTTCTTGCGTAAGAATCAATAATCAGAGATACTGTGCAATATTTTGTGTTACTGTGAAATACCGCGTATTACTTTACTTTTATCACTGGGTATTTCAACAGTTAACGATAAAAGTTCTGCCGTTAAATTTGTTAAAAATTATTTTTGTCGTTTTCTATATCTGACAGTTATTTCGTTGTGAGGCCCACCAATTATTAGTTATTTCTGCGCCATCATACAAATATTTCCCGACAAAATAAATATTTTCCGACAATTATTTACTTTGTATAATTTGTACATATCATCCATAACTATAACATTTATCAAATCAACACTTTACTATTTAAAATAATATTTAGAGAAAATTAAATCTTATTCATAAAAAGTTGGGGTCTTACATTTCTGGTTGACGATTTGCTTGCTTTGCGACATTGGACTCTACGATTGGCAAGACTACTCTACGTTTTCAGCTCAACAACTAAGACACTCTACGATTCCGAAAGAAGAGTTTTACTCTATGATTTGCCACTCTACGTTTGTCTGCTGATCAGAGGCTCTGTTTTACTGTCAAATGGGTTGACTTGCGAGTTGACTTTTGGATTCCAAGTTAAAGTAGGATTTTTGGCATTGAAATTAATAATTAGATTCCTAACATGATTTGGAGATAGAGACACACATCAAAGAGGAAGCTGAAGCTAATTAGTAGAATCCAAGATGGAATTAAAGTCAAAGTCTGATAAGGCAAGTGAATAAGAGTTGAATCCAAACTGGAAAAGGAAAAGGAGAAAGATGAAGACCTCGCTTTATAAGAAATAAAATCCCAATGTAATAAGGAAGCTGTTTTGATCAGATGGAAACAAAATCTACCATATATGCAGAGTGAAGACTTCCGAATTAGAATAAGATTAGAATTCTTTTATGGTTTCTATTGTAACTATAAATACTCGTCCTTGTAATTAGTTTGGGACATCCATCATCCTAATACATATCTTTTATTTTATTCTGTGTTTTGTTATCAGCATGCTAGTTTAGTTTATTTCTTTCAGTTCTAAGAGGATGTGGAACCATATTTACAGTTAATATAATAATCGAGCTTCATTATTGATTCCTTCTTACATGAGATTTATTATGATAATCTGTTTAAACGGTTTATGTGTTATTAGATTAACTAATTTGTTTTCTGCATAATTAAATTGGTTAACTAATATCATATGTACTTTAGATTAAGATATGATATTAAGCAAACGATGTTGTATCTGATCACATGTAGTACTTAGTAATACATGATTATTGACAAGCTTTTGGGTATTACTAAGATTATCAAAAGGCAAGTTATGCCCCGTGAAGAAAACAGGTTAGAGACTAACCTCCCAGGGGCTTCCTTTTGTCTGAAACCTAGGAATAACTTAAATCTTTAATTCTTAATTCATCTGTTATATTAAATATAGACTGATAGTTCTGTGTTATATAATAGTTAGGGTCTATTGGGGGCGATTTTGACATTAAATTTAAAATCTAAGGAAAATTTTGGATAATTGAGCGATTGCAGTTATTTAGCGTTGTTAATTTCATTGAAGGAAGAAATAATGTTAACTTGATTACTCTATTGCTGTAAATTGGTGAAACTGAACTGAAGAACTGAAGGTTAACTTATTTGGTTATCTTCACTAATTCAATTATGTTTTCTTTAGTTAATTACAATTGATTTAAACCCCCTAATCTTTATTTATTATTTATAGTTAGAAACATTAGAATAGATTTACAACAATATCATGCTCTATGGGTTCGACACTTGCTTGCTACTATATTGTGCTTAATTTTATGTCCGTAGAGTGAAAGTAAGGTTTTATTTTTGGAGTCACTAGTACATAAATAGCTTTTTGATACAGTTTTAAACCGTGACTATTCGCTTTTAAATACAGGTTTTCGTTTCACATGTTGCGAGTCTATAGGCTGCGTGACAAATTTTGGTCACGGTGATTTCACCGTTTCGATTTCATTTTTTAAATCGTATCTAATTTCACCCCGTGACTAAAATGATGACCTATAAAAAATATATTTAGGTATTGAACACAGTGGTAGTCATAACACTGTGACCAATATCTACGTTTATAATTGGTTTGTAATGCGAATATTATAAAAAACGTATTTAATTTTTTTTTTGTAGGCCATTGGTCACGGTTTGAATCAAACCGTGACCAATATTAATGTACGATTTTTTTTCGTCACATGGGGTTTATAAACCGTATCTAAATTACAAAAATGGTCACGACAATGAATTAAAATGCGTGTCTAATAGTTGGTAACCAATTTTCAACCGTGATGAAACAAACATTGATTTCAGTTTTTCACCGTGTCTAAAATATTCCATTTTTTTTAAAATAAAATAATTTTTGTGGCACAATGCCAATCATCAATAATAACCTACAAATGAACATGAATCCAAAAGCGAACAATATATATATAAACCTGGAGACACCTTAACTCAAATCTTTCATACATTATTCATTCATATTTATTAAAATATTTGTATATAACATCTTTAATCAAAAGTCAAAATTCATAATAAAATATATATGTGCATGTAGAATGTGACAACCCGAATTTTTAAAAATTATTAAAATAAATAAATTTTTTATTATGAGATGTTTTGAGTTTGAGAATATATAAATATATATATGGGGAATGATCCATAGCATCTAGTTGCTATGGATCAAAAACTGGCATCGCAGCGTCCGCTAGTTATACTAGCGGACTGTATAAAAATCATTTTTGGACAATTATGTCCCCACTAAGCCAACAAAAAAGCATCACGTCTGCTAGAATAACTAGAGGGGACGGATTAATTACTCAACAGCAAGTGCACAGCAACAGCTTCCTACCGTGCAACATCAACAGCAACAACACAACAAACAGCTTCCCATGGCAAGTCAAATCCATGTCAAGTATTTGGTAAGGATGGTTACAGCAAGTTTAAATCAAGTCAATGTGTCAAGAAAAAGAGAGAGATTTTCATGTCACGTCAAATCGTTGTATGTGTTGATGATGAATTCATGAAATTGTTGTTAATTGGGAGCCAAATTACATGCTTTTCATGCCTCCTCACTTAAATGTTTCCTCCCAATATGTACTTCCTATGCTACTCTGGAATTGCATCACCATTACATCAATACCACCCCCCAACCCCTTCTTTCTCTCTCTTCTCTGTGAGTAATATTTTGATGGGGAGACCTCCATGTTGTGACAAGTCCAATGTGAAGAAAGGTTATTGACAACAGCTTCCTAGCACAAGTCAAATACATGTCAAGTCATCTCTCTCTCTCTCTCTCATGTGCTAGGGGAGGCTCCAAGTGCATTAGTCTATAAAGAAAGGTTAATTCATATTGGGTGAATTAATTTGTTAAAGCTTGAATTTACTAACAGCCTCTACTCTAGAAGCATGAAAAAACATTCACAACTGTATAATCTTCACTGAAAACTAACTCAGCATGACATAATCATGTAGGTTTAATTTAACATTTACATATTTATTTTATCCTACTTGTTTGCTTCTCTAGTCTTTATCACAATTCAAGCGCACTACAAAAACTGATTCCTTTTTCACTTGCTCTTTTAACCTACTAGGCTAATGAACATACCACAACGTAATATACAACATCACAGTATAATATAGACCACTTTTCACCTTCAATCACAGGGCAGGGCAGCTCCCATGGTAGCTAGAGAGGTCAGCAGTTGCATTAAAATGAAGACTGACTGAAAAATAACAATGCGTCATATGCTTGCATAGGATACGAATTATCCTGTATATAAACAGAAACTCGAGTCTGTAAACTAATTAAAGTTTCATTGAACAACAACTTAGTGACAGTTCAAATATTAATTTCTTTAAATTTCCCCTTTTTTTCTTTTTTTTCTTTGCAGAGCACAATGTATTATATGTAACATGAAAGTCCTACCTCTTGCTTGCTATGTAAACCGAATGACCCGAAAAAAAAAACAAAGGATTTCCATCTATTAAGAGCAAGCATTACAGCTCTTTCTACAAGCTCCAATTTCATCCTTAGAGCCCACCATGTACAGAGGATTAAAATAACATTCACCATCCTCGGCCCACAGAGGACAGTCCTCCTCATCAATGTACTCTTCGCCAGTTGCCTGCTCTGGTTCCTCAAAAGGCCTCCCATGAATCCACTTGGTTGCAGACCACTTTTCACCTTCAATTACAGGGCAGCTCCTATGGTAGCTCGAGAGGTCAACGCTTGCATTGGGATGAAGACTATAAAATAGCAATGCATCGCCCTTCTTAGGTTTCACTGCAATCATAAATTCATAACATATTCTTTCACTAAATTAAAGGACCAACATTTCACTCTATCTCAAATTGCATAATGACATTGAAAAACAAAAGCACACAACATCTATCAAAATCTGATGAGGCCTCAACCTAACATTGAAATATCTAATATCTAGATCCTAATCATGTGTAGCAAACTACAATATTGAATAAATTGTTGCAGAAACAATCATATAACGATTTTGAAGAAACAAATTTAACATGCAAGTCCATGTCAGGTTCAAATAATTATATCACCAAGAACTATTGAACTTAACCACCTAGTTCAATTCATAGCAAAGTTCCAGCAATATTCTAACTATCCTTCGTCATTTTGTTATCCTCTCATCCTCTCCACTTATCTGCAGCTTTCAGATTCTAATCGTACATGGTACGAGCTAGTACTTCATATTCCATAAAATGGAGGGAGGAAAAAAGAAGAATCCCCTTGAATTATTCCTTCAATTTTTGTACAGAATCACATGGAAAGCCTATATAACATGACAAACCCAAATAAACAATGGACACTATTTACCTGCATAACCCGTTTTAGCACAATCAGACCAGTTATCATCCTTTGGTTGAAAGTCTGCCTAGGCAATGTTGATTCTGATGTTATCATCCATGGGAAGCTGTTTGCTGTGCTGTTGCTGTTGATGTTGCACCGGTAGGAAGCTGTTGCTAAGCAGTTGCTGTTGAGTAATTAATTCGTCCTCTCTAGTTATTCTAGCAGGCGTGATGCTTTTTTGTTGGCTTAGTGGGGACATAAATGTCCAAAAATGATTTTTATCCAGTCCGCTAGTATAACTAGCGGACGCTGCGATGTATTATTTAATTTGGGCCTTTGATTATTGGTATAGATGGTTTACATGTTATATGCCACTTTTTGATCCATAGTAACTAGATGCTATGGATCATTCTCCTATATATATATATATATATATATATATATATTTGTTATATATTTTGAAATATGTGATTTGGTGTGAAGAGATTAAGTGTGAGTATATAAGAGAAATATATATTCATATATTGGGAAAATGAGATTTAATAGTTAATTTAACTATTGAAGAACGTAAATGAAATTGCTACGAAAAGAAAATTAACTAAATAATATTAGTTAATTTAATTAAGTTAAAAAATATATTATAAAATAATATAATTTGATTATTATGCCTTATTGGTAGTGAAATTATTATGTATTAAATTTCATAAATATTGTGAGCAATTCAATTAATTAAAATAGTGAATATATTTGTTTTAATAAAGTGAGAGAGTAATATATTACATATAAATGTAATACGTTAAAGAAATAGGATTGTGAATTTCATAAATAGTTAAAATATTTATTGAATAAAATAAATATTTTAGTTGGAATATTTAATGGAAATTATTATGGAATAATTTATTTAAGTATAATAATATTGATTAAATTTATGTTAAATAATTTTATAATCGGTGCGTATTTTAATACGCTAATGGAATGGAACTATTCTAATTTAATTAAATAATCAAATTAGAGGATTAATGGTTTGTTAAATAAAATTATAATTATATTGGTTAAGTAAATATTGTGTTGGCTAAATATAAATTACGATTTAATTAAGTTTGGTGTGACAAAAGGGTATCATATGATAAGTGGTTTATTAAAATAAATAAAAAGAAGTTTTTGGGTAAGGCAAACAAGGCCTTTCGACCTTTGGTTTTTACAAGTGTTGAGACCTTTGGTTTTGGTAACTTAAATTTATGTAAAACAAATTGTCAGGTTATGTTGTGCTTAATAGTATAGTATAGAAGAGAGAAATAGAGAGAGTTTGAGAGAGAATTCTGAGAAATCAAAAAAGGAAGAAGAAGAGTAATCAATCAATTTCTATCATCTAACTAGTCCAAGAAGGAATTAAAAGGTAATAATCTAACCTTAAGATTTAGTTTGGGTTTTCTTGAGTTTTTGTAAGTTTTTTATGAATGTTAAGTTGGGAAATTTGATCGTGATGGTTATATATGTTAATGGATATATATAATCTGTTATATGTAATATATAATTGATTTTTGGGTTATCAAAATCATGAAAACATATTAAAGATGAGGAATTAGGGTTTTGTTGAAATATATATGATTTGGTCTATTTTGAGACCAAAATTAGCTATGAATTCATGTCTAAAATTTGAAATTAATGGTGGATTGTGCTAGTGTTATGAAAAAAGAAAGCATTGCTACTTGAATGAATCGAAATGGTTAAAAATTGAATTCGTGGTGAACGATCTCGCTAAGTGTGTTAAAACATAAAAATTTAGTATAAACTCTGAAATTGGGTCATTAGAATGGTTTGTTAGTGTTTTTGGAAGATGTTGATTTTCTGGTATGTTGTAGTTTTAAGAGTCAGGAGTCCATAGAATCAAAAACGGACTTAATCGGATGTTCAATGATCGATATATGAAGATTGGAAGGAAAAAGGGTCGAAAACACAAAGTTGCAGAATCTGGTTCTGCGAACGGGCACCGTAGTGCCGTTCATTAGGCTAATTCTGGCACCGCCACGCCGGTCTTCTTGATCAACTTGAATTCGATACCAGCGCCGCAGCGCTGGTCCCTGGCCACGCTTAGAAAGGAAGGTTTATAAGTGAGGATAAGGGAAATTGATTATGTTCATTTTAAAGAAATATTGTTCACATAGAGTGATGTAATGTAAAACTTTAAAGGACTTAACTAAATGTTAAATGAAGATTAAAAGATGTAATTTAGAAGCGTGATATGAAGGTTCCTGATTAAATTTAAGTGAACCTAATACACATCTTATGTGATGTAAATACAAACTCTAATAACTTAACTGAGTGTTAAGAAACGATTATAGAGAAACGTAAAGGGACCGAATACAAAGGTTAAAAGTTTACTTAATCAACCTTAACTAAGTTTATTGAACGTTAGACTCATAATATGGAGTCATGACAAACCTTAAACACTCGATTGAGCATCGAGTGATGATTAGAAGTAATGTGTTGACGTGAAAGATGAAGGTTGGCGTAATTAAATCGAATGACAAAGAGATGTCTTAGCAAAACCTAAACACTTAAATGAACTTCGAGTATCACCTGAGAAGAAATGTAATAAGACATAAAGTGAAATTTAACACAATCAAATTGAACATTGTATATCAATTAAAAAGAAGGATTATGGAATGTAAAATAGAGTTACTTAAACGATTATCAAGCGTTGTTATATGGCTAATAGTTGTTGTGCATGATCATATGTTGTGTATGATTCGTGAAGTGCAGATAATTATAAGTTGTTATTCTGTTGTTGGTAATCAACAATCAAAGCAAGTCTTTCAGTTCCTATTTACTTTGTGAATTTGGTAACTGATTGTTTAGACTGTTATTTGCATGTGGAACTACATATGATGCTCAATATATTGTGAAAGTTAATTTATGACTAAGCTGATTGAGTTATGGAACTCAATCTTTAATTGAGATGTGAAATACATCATGTATGATATGTTTTGTTAAATGATTATGATGTATAATCTGAGCATGATATTATGTGTTACGTGATGCATGAAAACTATTAGATTTGTTGAGCTGTTGAGCTTAATCTTGCGAAAATAACCTTTTTTGCAGGTTAAAGATTCAAGGTAATACTACATGCTATTTGAATGATAAGAATCAGAAGTAAGGGAGAGGGCAATTTACTTTGGTTGAAAGTATTGTTTGAACCATATTTAAGGTTCTAAAAGATGTACTTAATAGTTTATTTTCATATTGAGTTGTAAAGTTTGAATTATTCGTTACGTAAAGGATATCGATTTGGGTTGTAAGATTTTATATATATTAACTCTGATGAAGTGAATCATAAAATAAATATGATTCAAAGACTTGTAAATGATAAAGCTTGTGATTCAGAGAAATAAATGAAGAAAACAGAAACATATTAGTTATTCCGCAAATTTTATTGATTTTATCATCGACTAATGATGTAAAGATAGAAGATAATTGTATTGTTAACGAGCAAAGTCGGGGGTGGAATTGTCCAGATTTTGGGGCCATTACAGTTGGTATCAAAGTTGTAGGTTATAAACCTTAGGTAATAGTACCTTAGGCTATAACCTTAGAAAAAAAAGGTGGAGATGATAAAGAATAAACTCAGATAGAATTTGAACAATAAGAAGGGAAAATAGGAAATGTATATAAATAAAAAATATAAGATATATATGAGAAGATTTAAAGAAGAAACTCGAAGGGTCATAAAGGATATGAATATGGGGTTACCTGACTCCAGTAATGAAGATGAAAAATGATAATAAATAGACGACGTCTATTAGATGAAGATGATAAAAAAAAATAAGAATAAACTCAAATAGAGTTTAATTGATGATAAATTCAGAGAAGGCATATGAAACAAGTTAAGGTAATATGACTAGGTTCAAAGAAGAACCTAAAGAGCCAAAAGATCATGGAACACCTGAGATGAATAATCATAAGACAACATGATTAGGGAAGAAAGAAAGAAGATCGTAAAAATAAAACGATCATAAAAATAGGAAAAGAATCATAAGAGGAGATGAATGTAGAATAAGATCACGACGTGATCTGTTTAAGTCGTAAAGGACAGATGGTCTGCAATGATTGAATAGTTATAACTTGGCGCTATAAAGAGAATGTACTATGAAATCGTACGAGGTAAACTCACGAGGAGTTATAAATGATGATATACAGAAAATTCATATTGAGTTTAAGAGCAAGATAGAGTTAGGTGGGATTTCAATTGAGAACTCATGTGATAGCTGAGTGGTACAAACATTCGTATGTGCAGGGGTTTAAACAATGTGTAGAGATTATTTGGGATCTAATTGGTGTGCTATTATGATTATATCATGTAGAGCATATAAAGGCTGAATTAAATTAAAAGCTAGAAGACGCTTAAAGCAAGTTTTCTAACTCTTGTCTATACTCTATGTTAGGCAAGTTGTTGATTCATTTGATTTTGTTCATATGAAGATGTATGATGTGATAAAGTAAGTATACACAATTCTTCCTTGAATGTGTGTATTCTAAACTTGTACAAATCTTTTAGTATTTGTATAAGTGTTCAAGCATGCTATGCCATGAAACATTAAGAAAATGTTGATGTCGTTTGATTCAGCTAGACGGATGTTAAAATGTTTTGTTGATTTATTTATAACTCTTTCAAAATATTATTGTTGCTATTTTAAGCCAATTGCTTTGGTACAGATTCAAAGGTAAGTCTAAGAAAAAATAAATAAAATGTATTTAGTCGTATATCGACTGACGCGAAAGGTGTCAAAATTAGACGTAAATACATTTAACGGAGAAGCAGAGAAGTGCTGATCAACATAGGGTACTATTATGTCATCTGGAAATGTTTTAAAGGAAAGAAAATTGTTATTTTATTATTCATAATACTTCATAACTATTTGTTCGGTTATTGAAGATAAATCATATGATTCTTGATTTTGTTGTTGTAGAATTGTTAAACTTACTGGTGCAATTTAATGCTCATACCTTGCTTAAATTATATGATTTCAGCTACGGCCGAGCGGATTGAAGGATTCGGAAAAGATAAAGGAAAGACAAAGATGGATAAATAGATTATCCTGTAATAGCATAGTATTATTTTTGTAATAATTAATATTATGACAAACAAAGAATGTAATGGTTATAGAAACCTGGGATGATGTTGGAATATGATGTAATAATTAGTAATTACATTCATGTTGTTAAGATATATAGTTGAATATATATGTATGTTGTAGCACCGTGTAGCACCATATCTAGGGTTTGAGGGTATCCGGATTTGGGGGCGTCACATATTGGGCTTCAATTTAACATACTCTTGGGCTTCTTAACTCCTCTTTTGGACTCTCCCAATTGGCTTAACACTAGAGCTTGCATAATTAGGTTAATTTTTTAGTTGTTAATAAATATATAACACACCTATATTTATTAATAATTTCCACTAAATAATTTCCACAAAAACTTCATTTCATTAATTAATATTCATAAACCTAATTACAAGATTACAAAATTTTCTCGGTTATTACAATGGATGGTTGACTGATTTGCAATTGTTAATCTTATTAAATAAATAAATTGTGAATATAATAACAAAAACTTGATAATTACTGTGAAAAAAATTATGTTCAAATATTTCTACAACAACTTTTATTAATCTTACTAAATATCCATTACGCAATGAATTGAAATGGTTGTCCTCTATTCAATTATTAATCCTACAAAAAAGATAACTAAACTATAAAATTCATAGGAAATTGGCATCAGTAAAATAGCCATATATATTCTTTATTTCACAACAAGATGATTAGATTGAGATGAAATCATAACAGGCTTAAGAGGCAAGCTCATACAAAAATAGATTACCAAATAATTAATCTTCTTTTTTAAAACATGATCTTACCAGATTTGATTTTAATTGTTTTCTGTTGTGGATTTAACAATTTCCTAAAAATATTGTTTTGTTACACGTTTCTCCAATCCAAGTCTGGCAAAATATGATTGATTGGCACTTCTGTCCCTCCAAGTTGCCACTCACTTTCAAAATAGTCTCTAAAGTTCAATTTTCGTCAGTTAGGTCCTTAAAGTGATATTTTGTTGACGTTTCCGTTCCTCCAACCCATTTTGACCTCAATCCTACCCATTTGGACCAATTTTAACCCAACCCGACCCAGTTTGACCAAACCCAAATTTTAAATATTTTAAAATACAATATTATTTTAAAATAATAATTATATTTAATATTTTAAAAAATAATATTTAATATTTTAAAATAAATTATTATTTTTAAAATAATAATTATTCAGGTATTTTAAAATAAAATATTTATTATAAAAATATTTATTATTAATATCTAAAAATAATTATTATTTTAAAAAAATTAAAAAAATAATTAGAATTAATATTCTAAAATAATTAATATTTTAAATAATTTCAAAATAATTGTTATTTTTAATATTTTAAAAGTAAATATAATTTTTAAAATAATAATTATATTTAATATTTTAATATAAAATAAAATTTTGTAAATAATTTGAAAATAATAATTATATTTAATATTTAAAAAAATACTATTTTTTAAAATTTATAAAAATAATGATTATTCTAAGGAAAAAAATATTAGAAACTTTATTTTTTTTCAAAAATGAGTAAAGTTTCATAAAATATAGATTCAAAAAAATTACATAAGAAAAAAAAACTTTATTCTTTAAAAAATAAATTAGATTTTTTCATTTTTTATGTAAAACTTTATTTCCAGAAAAAAACAGTTTATATCTTTACCATTAATATATGTATTCTCAATATTAGAATTTTTAAAAACAAAAACTAAAAATAGAAATTAAAATACAAAAACAGTAAAAGATAAATAAATAAAAACTAATTCAATTTTTTTTGAAAAAATATATAAATAATTTTGTTTAAAAATAATTATTATTTTCATGAATTTTTTTATAAATAATTAAGATTGAATCCCTAAAGTTCTAAATATTTTATAATTTTTTTTCCTGAAAATAATAATAATTTTTAAAAAAAAATTATTTATTTATTTCTATAAAAAATATTGAATCATTTTTTTTATCTTTTACTTTTTTTGTATTTTAATATTTATTTTTAGTTTTTGTTTTTAAAAATTCAAATATTAAGAATACATATAAAATAAAAAAAGAGATATTAACTTTTTTTTCTGAAAATAATTTTTTACATAAAAATTGAAAAAAATAACTTTATTTTTTAAAAAATAAAATTTATTTTCTTCTGTAATTTTTTTTAATCTATATTTTATGAAACTTTACTCATTTTTGAAAAAAAAATAAAAGTTTCTAATATTTTTTCCTTAGAATAATAATTATCTTTATAACTTTTTAAAAATAATATTTTATTTTAAATAAAAAAATATATTATTTAAAAATATTAAATATAATTATTATTTTAAAAACAATATTTTCTTTTAAAATTTTAAAAATAATAATTATTTAAAAAATATTTATTTTTTTAAAATATTAAATATAATTATTATTTAATTTCTTAAAAAAATTAAAAATTTTAAATATTAAAAATAATAATTTATTTTAAAATAGTAAATATTTTTTTTAAAATATTAAATATAATTATTATTTTAAACGTATTTTAAAAATAATATTATATTTTAAAATATTAAAATTTTGGATTAGGTCAAATTGGGTCGGGTTGGGTTAAAATTGGTCAAAATGGGTCAGGGTTGAGGTCAAAATGGGTTGGAGGAATGGAAGCGCCAACAAAATGTCACTTTAAGGACCTAACTGATAAAAATTGAACTTTAGGGACGACTTTGAAAGTGGGTGACAACTTTAATAGACAGAAGTGCCAATCAGTCGGCAAAGTATGGTTATGGGTTTGTTTTTATTTACAAAATTTGGTTATGGTTTCATTTAAGAACTAAAATCACATTACCTATTTTTAATATGAGTTGTGTGGGTTGGAACTAGGGATGTAAGTGGTAACCGAAAAATTCGTATTCGTCCGCATCCGTATTCGAAAAAAGGTGAATATTATTCGTATTCGAAAAAAAACGGATATATCCGTATTTGGTTTAAAGGTATCCGCAAATAAACGGATACGAATATGGATATAGGCATATTCGCATTCGTTTAACATCCGAACGTAAATATATCCGGCGGGTATCTAAATAACTTATATATTATATAATAAGCAAAATAATTTTTTTAAAGTGACATTCCTTATATAATAATTAGTTTTCACTATCATACGAAAATTATTTTAAAAATATATCATTTCACTTCTAAAAAGTAAGAAATAACACTTTTATTTTAATATTAATAAACTGAAATAAATTGATTTAAATACAGTTAATAGATTTTTACTATTATAAAGTTAAAATATTTAAAATGTATCATTTACCAAGAAAATTATTTACTAGAAGAACAAATTTATAGTTATTAGCTTGTTATAAATTTTTTACTTTCAAAACTTACTTGCAATGTTGGGAGACGGGAACAATGAAAAATATAATTTTATTGTTAAAATGTGTTAAGTCCGAATTAATTTAGAATTAATCTAGAAGGGGGTTGAATAATTAATTCACGTTTATGAAATTTCGGGTGTAGGGAGTATTTATCACTTTCATTTGCCCAATTATTTAAAAATTAGAAGTCCAAAGTAAATTTTGGATGAAGTTGGATTAACTAGTTGTCAGTTGTCACATATACATTATAACTCATAGTCTCCATAAATATAATAAAATAAAATAAACTTTTTATAACTATGTAAATTGTAATCTATGTATTGAGGATAAATTATAAATAAAAGTTCCCATACATATATTATTAAAATTTTAATCAAGTATTTGAGAAAAAATAATTAAATATTTAATGTAAACTTTTGAATCTAATTATAAATTATAAATTATAAATATTCATACACACTACAATATTGGACATCTAAACATTAATAAGTAGTATTAAAATTTAGGATTTCAAAAATGATGAAAACTTATTTGAATTGTAATTAAGAACATTGATTATTTTATTTAAATATTTATTAAAAATAAATAAATTAACATTCATTCATTAATAAACTATATTTTAAAACTCATTATTTTTTTTATTCTAGTTATAGTTAGGACTATAAATGGTAACTGAAAAATCCATATTCGTCCGCATCCGTATTCGAAAAAAAGCGAATATTATTCGTATTCGGAAAAAAGCGGATATTATCCGTATTCGGTTTAAAGGTATCCGCAAATAAACGGATACGGATACTACTGTATCCGAATCCGTATATATCCGTTTACACCCCTAGTTGGAACAATATAGTTATGGGTCAAATATAGGTCAATCCATATTTCAAATTTCAAGCTTACCATTATTATGGTTCAATTAAATAAATTATTAAATTAAAATTATTAATAGATATATCCTGTTAATAAACATATGACATCCGGTTAATTTTGTTGTAGTAGTATATATATTCAGTAATTGAGAAATGAAGTTGTGATCGTCACAATTAAATTAATTAAGTAATAATATGATAAAAAAATTATTAATATAAATGATAAAATGCTAAAAAAAAATTTATTAGTCTTAAATTGAAATTATTAATACCCTTCCATATTTAAATAATTTCTCTCCCTCTTAATTGTTTCAATTGAAAGTGAGAATTAATTGTTTCAGCATATATAAATGCTAAAAATAATTATATTAATACAATCCCTCTCAAATTTTAAATAATTTCTCTCCCTCTTAAATTTTTATACACCATGACTCATAAAATAGTTTTTGTTTTCTATAGCGTACAAGTTTTTATTAATTTTAGAGCTATTTATTAAGTTATGATTTTTAAGAAGCTTATTCGTTATGGTTGTAACAAAACCAGGTTCAACGCCGACTTCATCTACGAATTGAAGCTCAAGGAAAGAAACTTTCGATTTGGATTTGGAATGAAATATAGGTCGAAAGATGGTTAATCGTTTTGGGCCTATATTTCTTTTTATAAATATGTGTCCAAACTTTAACCAACTTAAATAAATAAAAACAGGTAACCAACCTAAATGGTTCCAATTAATATGAATTGACCCAACAGTTAACTAACTAAGGGGGTGTTTGATAAAAACTGAATGAATTTGAATCTGAATCTGAATGAACTGAATTTGAATCTGAATCTGAATGAGCTGAATCTGAATAAAAAAAACTGTTTGATAATTAATATGTCTGAAACATCTGAATAACAGTCTTTTACTATTTTACCCCTCTTAAAATAGTAAGGGAGGGATGGAATTGGAGAGAATGTCTATTTGCGTAAAAAAACCTTATTCAGCCCATTCAGGCCAAATTTTTTAAAGGAATCGCTCAGTCCTATTCAGCCCAATTCAGATTTTCAAACTCGTAAACAAACACTCTTACTAGCTGATTCGCTCAGTTTTTTTTCCATTCAGACCCATTAAGCTGCTATCAAACAGCCCCTTACGTCTAGGGGTGTAAACGAATCGAATCTCAACGAACACCCTAATGCTCAGATTCGGCTCGACTCGAAAAAATTGAGCTCGAATTCGACTCGGATTCGATAAAGAATTTCTAATTTTGCGCCAGATTCGACTCGGATCATTACTCGGACCTACTCGGCTCGTAAGTACTCGACTCGTTTACAAAACGAGTTATTCATGAGCCTTCAAATCGAGTTTCGAATATGAATCATTTCACTTAATATTGAACCACTACATACTAAATTGATTATTGAACTACTATTTATATATAAAAGTTTTTTACTTTTATTTATGTAAAAAAATTATAAAAAATTTAATACAAATTGACAATCAATTCATTGATTTATTCAAGTACAAGTTTACACAATTTAATACTACACTTTATAAATTATAAAGATTGATACAAATATCACATATTTAGCTTGTTAGTATGGATCACACCAGTATTCGAATATGATCCATTGAACAGGTATCGAGTATGGTTCGAGAAAAAATGAAATACTCAAACATTAATCTGAGCGAATACTAGTATACTCGAATTCGACTCGTGTATCATTAAACAGAAAACGAGTATGGATCAGATTCGACTCGAATCAACTTCGAATTCGAGTTTTGGATCATATTTTTGAACCGATCTAGAGTCGAGTACCGAGCTACTCTGCTCGGCTTACACGCCTACTTGTGTCCTTGAACCGATAATGATCTTTCGGTTAACTTAGCCTCCTCTGTGTCCCTCGTATGTAAAATACCACATTGGAACCTAACTAAATGAGAAGTATATAAAAGAGTTATAAAAAGGGATGCATGAGGAATTAAATGAATTAACTCGTCCTGTCAGGGTGAGAGGCCACTCGTCAATGATCGTATTGAGAAGGCGGGCCGTGCCGAAAGCTAACATGATCGAACACACCTTTTTAAGGCGAGCGAGTCCGCCCCTACTTTAGGTGGCCTTGCCCGTCAATTTTTGGAAAGCCTGCATATTCTTGTCGGCTCATGAACCCAAATACTAGAGTTTTTTTTATAAAATATTTAGACGGTTAATACGGAGATGAACAGGGCCATAATAATAACCAAAAATCATAACAAACCACATTATTTTGTACTAGAGTATTAATGATTGCTGGATAACAAGAGGTGAGAACCAAAAAAAATACTATTGAGCAAAGATGTAATGACATTTGTAATATAAAAAAATTACAAAAAGAGTCCTTCAATATTTTCCTTATTATATGCCCAAATCCTCATAAATGGTGACCTGTTCCCCAATCAAAATTCCGGCATTGTGAGCTGGTGTAAACCTGTCTGCGGTTGACTAAAATGTAATGTAGATGAAGCTGTGTTCTCATCAGAAAGTAAATTGGGTTTTGGCATGGTTCTTCGCAACTCTGAGAGGACGATGATAGCAGCTCGGTGTGGTTCAATTTCAGGTCCCGTTGATTCTGGTTTGGCCGAGGCAGTCAGCTTTAGGGAGGCTTTAAGTTGGCTTAAAAGACTTGGTGCTTCACAGGTAATTGTTGAGTCCGACTCTTCCATGTTAATACAAGCTATTCAGGCTTCATCTTCCTCTCCGAATTATGTTGGTTTGGTGGTGAATGAATGTAAAGATTTGGTTGATTCTATAGTCGATTGTCGCATCTATTTTGTTAGGAGGTCAGCGAATTCTGTTGCACATCTCTTAGCTCGTGCTTCGGATTCTATGTCTGATGTCCAGGAATGGGGCTCTATTCCCCCTCCTTTTATTTGTAATGCTTTAAGCTTTGATCTCCAGTATTGAAATTCAATTTTTCCTCAATTATATATATATATATATATATATATATATATATATATATATATATATATAGTGAAGGATTAGCAGCAATAGACATGACAAAAAGTGGATATGATTATAGTTTCATTAAGAACTAAAATAAAATAACCTACTTTTAATATGGGACATGTGGGTTAAAATCAAATGGTTATGGACAATGTTTTCATATCTGGACTGGTCGTCGAACTGAAAAAGTTATCGAGTGGATAAGTCACTGGTTCAAGTTGAACCGTTACTAAACCGGTGACATCATAAATATATGAAAATATATATTATTAGTAATTAATAAAATTTTAAAAAAATCTCATTTTTTATGAACTAAAACATAATAAAGTTAAGTTACAATATTACTAAAAGTGGTTAATTTTAATATTAAAAAATTTTGATACAAAATATTTGAAAATAATTAAAAACTGGTTCACTGGGTCAACCTAACCGATTTTATCGATTGAACCATCGGTTCGACCAGTGGTCAACCGGTTCAATTCGGGTTTTGACCTAAACTGGATAATTGGTTTAATCCGGACCGGAGTGTCGACCGGTTCCGGTTTTAACCGGTTCAACCACCGGTCCGGTTCGGATTGCACAACCTTGGTTATGGGTCCAATATAGGTATATATTAAATTAAAAGAAGATTTAGTGCCTCAAATTATTTGTTATTTGTTTATTTTCTATGTTCTTTAAACTTCCTCTCTCTTAAATTTGATTACACTTTTGCTCTCTAAAATCAGATACGTTGTGTCTGTCTCTCTCAAATTTGTATACATTTTCTCGTTCTAAAATTTGTATTCACCACCTCGTACATTTTTCTACATAATTTCTGTATAAACTTTCTCTAATATTTGTGAAGGATTCTGAATTTGAAAAGTCAAATCTGAATTTGAGAAGTCACCAACCCCACAATTCTTAGTAATGAGACTTAAGATATGAATTGTGGCAGTTATGAGTTATGATATTTTAATTGAACCGATGTAAAATTACCAATGGAAGTACAATAATTGAACATACATAAATATACTATTACCTCCGTACTTTAAAGAGTGCAGTTTTAACAAAAAGCACATAAATCAATAAGTGGGATAAAATGACAAAACTAGCCTTTATTTTCTTTTAGTGCATTAACTTCCCCATTTAGTGCATTAATTAAAACAAGGGTATATTTGAAAAAAGAAGGCTTTGGGTTCCTAAAACTGCATTCTTTAATGAACAATTTTTTTTTGCTAAAACTGCACTCTTTAAGGAACGGAGGTAGTATCTTGGTTGTAAAATTAAAGATACATTTTGATTTTTTAGAGTCAATTAGTAAAATTTTAAAATATGAAATTATTTAGTTTTAGTACAAACAAAATATAACAGTCGTAAACTAATTATAAAGTGCTATTATTTATCATATTTGTTTTTCCAAAACTTGAACGAAATTATGTTAATTTTGAGTTATAAGATTTTACAAATTGACTCTAAAAAGTCAAAATATATGTCTAATTTTGGAACGGAGATGGTATATATGATCCAAATTTCTATTAAGGAAACAATTATGGAACACAATAAATCTACTATATCGGGACAAAACAGAAGAAATACCCAGAAATGGGTCTCTTTCAATTTGAAAAATTAGAATGAACATAAAAATGGGTTAAAATATGGTTATCCAGCTTGAACTGGTTTTCATTTCAAAAATATAGTTCAAACTTTAACCAACACAACTCTAATGTGATTGTTTGCACACATTTGCAGCCTTGCTTGCCCCAGCACAAGGTTGGCACTAAATTATGTAAGCAATGCAGAGCTTGTTTGCTCTCTCCTAGCTCCATAGTTCTGTACAAGTAATGCTGCAAGTGTATTAACTATTCCCTCCATCGTCTCATTGCCAATTTTTGAAACTCTCAAACCCAAAAAAACCAAGTAATAACATAACCCACTATTGTAATTGAGAACAATGTACTGCATGGAGGACTGGAGGAGTACTGAACTTGATTTGCCAAATGATGTACTCCCTCCGTCCCATAATATATGACATTTTAGATGATTTTATTTTTCTCAAATTATTTGTCGTTTTATATAATCTAAGAGAGGATTAACTACAATCTTTCCAAAATTACCCTCATTGAAAAATGTTACAGATGAGATAGAGAGAATTAGATAAGTATGATAATTATGAGAATTTAAGGTATTATAGATAATTGATATTATATTTAGGAAAAAATGTATGTACACAGCTGTGTAATGGCGACTGTTTTTTGGGCTATAGTGACGGTTTTACCCGTCGTCATAGCTATTCTGGGTTACGGCGACAGGTGAACCGTCGCCATAGCACAAAAAACCCGTCGCCATATCCCGACTATGTAATACACAGCTGTGTATAAACATATAGCCCTTATATTTAATGTTATATAATTATTTTATTAATTCTTGTGCACTCTAAAACGTCATATATTATGTGACGAAGAGAGCATTTTTTTGTGGAAACAACTGTGCTAATGCGAAAGTAAGTCACAAGCCCCCCTAAGGGAGAGTGAAAAACTAGTGGTTTGGAAGGGGTTTTATCCATAACAAAAAGCCAAATATTACCTTGAACCTTATGGAGTTGCATCCTTGTAATTATTTTGGAACAACCACCATTTTAATCTATACCTGATTTTGGCACCATAATTATTTAGCTTATTACAAGAAAATCACGACTGTAAACAAATTTTAACAAACAATATTTGGGCAGGGGCTGCGCGAACGCAAGCCCCCTCTATCACAAATTATGATGTAGGCTCCACCACTTGGGTAGACCTTAGGCGAGTGCCCCTCCAGAGTGCAATGGAGGTCACTACCCCTAGGCCATGGGCCTTCTTGATCACCCATTGACCCCATCCAGGTAAGTATGTTTTCATGCTGGTAGTATACCCTTATTTATGACTTGTCACTTGTCCGGTCTCTTCTATTTTCTGGGCAGTCAATGTGGAACATAACGCATGAAATTATTCGCACCATATGGCCAAGATGCCGAGACCTGGAAAATATTTGTGTTGCCCAAAAAGATCATACCCAAGAGAGTTTCTGGGAAGTTTAGATGCTGAAAGTAATGGAAATCATTATTTTCCTTCTTGAATCTGCTCAAAATAGACAAGTTACTCAGCCAAATCATTTTCTTTGCTTTATTTGGATTTGGAGGATCAATTTGTACTTGCAGCTTATATTTACTAACTAGGTTTTTTTGCACGTCAAAAAAAAAATACTAAATAGTGTTTGTGATTTTCTGCTAGGATAAAATTGAAAAAAGAAGTTGCATCAACTTTTTGCTTCTGTAAATTCTGTTTGAATGTATTTTTAATAAATTATCATTGTGTGTACCACAGAACCTATAATTTAAAGCTAGGCATGTTCTACTTTCAGGCTGACTGGTAAACCTAAAGAAAATTACCAATTTGTTCTAGATATTTTTCTTACTTTTGAGAGGAGGTATCCAGATTTGAACTTATATTTCCAATAAAATGGAAATAGAATATTCAGAAATTAAGGTTGAAATAGTTGCTAAAGAGTGGAAAAGTTTCTTCTTGAAGGCGAGATCGAGACTCGATGAAACTGCTAAAAAAAAAATTGGACCATTTTTCAATTTGGGGATCGAATGTCCCCAAATGAACATACAATTTAGTGGCTGCATTGATATATAATTAGGAGAATTTATTACTACTTCATTGATGTGGGACTCTTTTACTGTTAGGATATAATATTTTCGGACTTCGATGACTACCGAAGGCCCAAAACCCTTCGGTCCTCATCCATCGGTCACATCCAAAGACCGTGCAACGATTGACCGACCAACGCCTGCCATGCATTAAATACATGGCAGACACAGAGAATTGTGTTTATCTCGTCAAAGTTTGATGACAACTATCACACCAACCACCAATTGCAAACCATTATGTGGCAGGGTGCATGTGATGTCAAGGATCTCTGGGCCCCAAAGAACCTTAGGCGCCAAAACCTCCCTATAAAAGCTTCCCCTTGTACCAAATATGAAGTCAGTCATTTTTCAGCCCCCCTCCCCCCTTAACTTTAAGAGCATCTCCAGCAGATGGAATATCACGTGAACTATATTTAGTCTATATGATATCAACAGATATTCTTTAGTCTTCAATCATTTCAACAGATAGACTATCCTGTGGACTATAATATAAAAATATTAAAATAATCAATGAATTTAAAAAAACTCTAACGACCATATTTCAACGGTCATATTCCAACGGCTATATTTTAAAGAACAAACAACATCTATAAATATAAGACACATCTAGTCTCTCATATTCACTCATCTCCACTTCAATCTTCCAGTCAAATACGTTATTTTAAATATGTATCATCAATTCGAATTAGCTATGTTGAACATAGATGAAGAATCATATGGACAATTTTTAGGCATGGTGACTATTGAAGAAGAACAACAAAATGTCAATAGGCATACATCACGTCATCGTGGTTCTGTGCAATGTCATACTACCTGGTAGACATGAAGGTCATAATTGACTTTTTCATGATTATTTTGCTGAACATCCTACATACGGTATCTATTTCAGAGAAGGTTTAGAATGCGGCGCCTGCTTTTCCTCCTAATTCAAAGAGTAGTTGAAGTGTATGATTCATACTTCGTCGAAAAAATGAATGCTGCAGGACAACTCGGTTTATATTCTCTACAAAAAATAACTGTCTCAATGCGGATGCTTGTATATGGTGTTTCAGCGGATTCCGTTGATTATGTGTGGATCGGTGAAAGCACAGCTATATTGAGTCTTAAAAAATTTGTAAAAACAGTCATTTCAATTTTTGGTGACGAATATTTGAGATCCCCCAATAGTGATGACATCGTTAGATTGCTATCAAAAATTGAAGAGCATGGTTTTCTGGGAATGTTGGGGAGCATCCACTGCATGCATTGAAAATTGAAGAATTGTCCGGTTGCGTGGCATGATATGTATCCTGGACATGTGTATGAGCCAACAATTATTTTAGAAGCGGTGGCTTCATACGATCTTTAGATATGGCATGCATTTTTTTGGATTACCAGGCTCTCATAATGATATTAACTTTTTGGAGAGATCATCTATCTTCGCTGCTCTTACTGAAGGTCGTGCTCCAGCTGTAAACTACTCAATTAATGGAAATGAGTACACAATGGGATATTACCTTGCTGATGGTTGTATATATCCCCCATGGGCAACATTTGTTAAAACCATTTCGGCACCTCGTGGAAATAAAAGAAAATTATTTGCTAAGACGGTGCTTAGAAAGGATGTTGAGTGAGCATTTGGGGTACTCTAAGCACGTTTTGCAATCGTTCGTGGTCCTGCACGATTTTGGGATCAAACAACACTAAAAGAAATTATGACTGCATGCATAATACTACATAATATGATCGTTGAAGATGAACGAGATGAAAATCAAGAACCAACAACTTATGATACACATGACGAGATTCCAACTACAGAAGTGTCTCATGAGCGTACCCCACAATTACTTGAATTCATTGAAGCCAATCATCGCATAAGGGATAAACAAGTTCATTCTCAACTTCAAGAAGGTATTATTCAACACTTGTGGTCACTACATGGCAGAGCGTAATCCATTACATTCTACTACAATAATAAGCAAATCATGATTCAGTAATAATAAGCAAGTCAACTACTAGATGTAACACTTTTCATGATTTCTTTCTTGCGTTGTTTGTAATATTTAGCTACTTCAGACTCCATGTTAGCGGTGTCAATCATCATGATACTAGATGTTGCTTTCATTAAAGCTAGGTAGGTTCTACTTTCAGGCTGATTAGTAATGCTGAAGAAAATTACCAATCTGTTCTAGATATTTTTCTTACTTTTGCGAGGAGGTATCCAGATTTGAACTTATATTTCTAAAAAAATGGAAATAGAATATTCAGAAATTAAGGTTGAAATAGTTGCAAAAGAGTGGAAAAGTTGCTTCTTGAAGGCGAGATCAAAACTCGATGAAACTGTAAAAATGATTTTGGACCATTTATGGATTTGTGCGTGTCATCCTTGCTCAAGGCCATGCTAATCTTTTCTAAATTGTTCCAATTTTATCGAATATCCCCAAAGGCACATATAATTTAGTGGCTACATTGATATATAATTAGGAGAATTTATTACTACTTAATTGATGTGGGACTTTTTTACTGTTAGGATATAATATTTTCTGACTTCGACGACTACTGAAGGCCCAAAACCCTTCGGTCCTCATCCATCGGTCACATCCAAAGATTGTGCAAGGATTGATCGACCAACGCCTGCCATACATTAAATACATGGCAGACACAGAGGATTGTGTTTATCATGTCAAAGTTTGGTGACAACTATCACACCAACCACCAATTATAAACCAACATGTGGCAGAGTGCATGTGACAATGTCAAGGGTATCTGGGCGCCAAAGAACCCTAGGCTCCAAAACCTCCCTATAAAAGCTTCCCCTTGTACCAAATATGAAGTAAGTCATTTTTCAGCCCCCCTCCCCCCTTAACTCTAAGAGTATCTCCAGCAGATGGACTATTCCGTGAACTATATTTAGTCCATATAACATCAACAGATGTTCTTTAGTCTTCAATCCTTTCAGCAGATGGACTACCCCGTGGACTATAATATAAAAAGATTAAAATAATCAATGAATTCAAAAAAACTCCAACGATCATATTCCAACGGCTATATTTTAAAGAGCAAACAACATCTATAAATATAAGACACATCTAGTCTCTCATATTCACTCATCTCCACTTCAGTCTTCTAGTCAAATACGTTATTTTAAATATGTCTCGTCAATTCGAATTAGCTATGTTGCACATGGATGAAGAAGCAAATAAATAATTTTTAGGCATGGTGGCTATTGAAGAAGAACAACAAAATGTCAATAGGCATACATCACGTCATCGTGGTTCTGTGCAAGGTCGTATTACCATTGATCGTGGTAGACATGAAGGTCATAATTGACTTTTTCGTGATTATTTTGCTGAACATCCTACATACCCCCGTATATATTTCGGAGAAGGTTTAGAATGCGGCGCCTGCTTTTCCTCCTTTAATTCAAAGAGTAGTTGAAGCGTATGATTCATACTTCGTCCCAAAAATGAATGCTACAGGACAACTCAATTTATATTCTCTACAAAAGATAACTGTCTCAATGCGGATGCATGCATATGGTGTTTCAGCGGATTCCGTTGATGATTATGTGCTTATCGATGAAAGCACAGCTATATTGAGTCTTAAAAGGTTTGTAAAAGCAGTCATTTCAATTTTTGGTGACGAATATCTGAGATCCCCCAATAGTGATGACATCGTTTGATTGCTATCAAAAGCTGAATAGCGTGGTTTTCCTAGGATGTTGGGGAGCATCGACTACATGCATTGGAAATGGAAGAATTGTCCGGTTGCGTGGCATGATATGTATTCTCAACATGTGCATGAGCCAACAATTATTTTAGAAGCGGTGGCTTCATACGATCTTTAGATATGGCATGCATTTTTTGGATTACCAGGCTCTCATAATGATATTAACGTTTTGGAGAGATCATTTATCTTCTCTTCTCTTACTGAAGATCGTGCTCCAGTTGTAAACTCCTCAATTAATAGAAATGAGTACACGATGGGATATTACCTTGCTGATGGTCGTATATATTCCCCATTGGCAGCATTTGTTAAAACCATTTCGGCACTTCGGGGAAATAAAAGAAAACTATTTGCTAAGACGGCGCTTAGAAAGGATGTTGAGCAAGCATTTAGGGTACTCCAAACACGTTTTGCGATCGTTCGTGGTCCTGCACGATTTTGGGATCAAACAACACTAAAAGAAATTATGACTACATGCATAATACTACATAATATGATCGTTGAAGATGAACGAGATGAAAATCAAGAACCAACAACCTATAATACACATGATGAGATTCCAACTGTAGAAGTGTCTCATGAGCGTACCCCACAATTATTTGAATTCATTGATGTCAATCATCGCATAAGGGATAAACAAGTTAATTCTCAACTTCAAGAAGATATTATTCAACACTTGTGGTCACTACATGGCGGAGCGTAATCCATTACATTCTACTACAATAATAAGCAAATCATGATTCAGTAATAATAAGCAAGTCAACTACTAGATGTAACACTTTTCATGATTTCTTTCTTGCGTTGTTTGTAATATTTAGCTACTTCAGACTCCATGTTAGCGGTGTCAATCATCATGATCCTTTCATTCTCTTTTGCTTTCATTATATTCAACTTCTCTTGCTCTTGAAAATATATTTTGTCCATGTTCTCTTGTCTCTTTTGTTGGTTCAATTTCATTTGATGCTCGAACTTCTCAAACCTCAATTCCATAGATGTACTAATATCACCGATTCATTTGCCCTTTTTAAATAATGCTTTCGAAGCCTTTCTTCTCATTGGCCTCTTTAATCCTGCAGAGATTGTATCTTCAATACTATCGTCTTCACCCAAACTTACTTCTTATACGGTTGATGGAGAAGATGCTGCTGGACTTGACTTGACTCTCTAGTATTTTTATGTTTTTTTCCACTATTATCTGTTCTCCATTTCGGTGTATCCTTTAATATTCGCCAACAATGCATAAATTCAAATGGTTCGTTTTGGATACTTTTGAACATCTCTAATGCTTGACATATCTATGTTTAAAATTATTTACAAGTATTAAGTATAAACTATAATGAAATTTTACATGTAAAAATTAAAATACCTTATCTTGTTCACCTACACTTCTTTGTTGCATTCTTTCAATTGAAGCATAATATCCACAAAATTTGTTCACAGCGAGTTGAATTGTTGACCAATGTTTCGCCAAAACAGTAGAATTGCGTCCAAACTCAAAATTTTTGTATTCATGAAAGTATTCGTGAACTCTTTCCCAATATCTTCCATGTTTCTGATCATTTCCTTGAATTAGATTCATGATTACATTAAGCCATCCAGAAACAAGGACATCTTCATCAATTGTGTAATTTTCCTTTCGCCCTGTTCTTTTATTGGACTCATTTTCGAAATTTTGAATTGGTACATCAGTTTGAATTGGAAATTCATCCAACAAATTTGGATCATCAAGTGAGAAATCTTCAGATAATAATGAAGAATACTACATCGGAGGACCGTGATTTTTCATCTAAAAAATAAATTGAAGACATTATCAATAAAAAAATAAAAATCAAATATAATAAAAATACAAACTATTATTAAAAAAATACTTACAATTGCTAAAGGTTGAAATAGTTGATTGAGAGATGGTAAAATGTATTGAATCATTGTACATATTTATAGATTTTCCAATTAACATTTTTAATTTCTATTCGTTGCTTTTTTATTATTGTTCTGATCAACCTATTTATTTACGGTTCTGACTTTTTTTTATATCCGTTGGAGACACAGCCCTGCCCCTCCTCATCTTCTTCTTCTTCAGCAGCTTCATCTCTTTCTTCAGCATCTCCCTTTTCCTTCTTCAGCATCTCCCTTCTCCTTCTTCTTCATCAACATCTCTCCCATTTAAATATATTAAAATTTATAGTTCAAATTATAGTCCACCAAATTTTGTTCCTTGATATAGTCGTTTTGCTTCGTCGAAAAATTCGATCAACTATATTAAATCCGTCTGCTGGAGCGAGATTTGTATCCTAAATTAAATATAGTCTAGGATTTGTTCAACGCCGATCTGTTGGTGATGCTCCAAGTACCTCCATTTACTCACTCTCATGCTGAAGAGCACCTCCCAACAGCAACGTCGGGTCACCAATTTGTTTCCTTGTGCATGTCCGAAGTCAGATTGACGAAGAGGAACGTTAACATTAGCAAATGCTTACTACAACATTTATAATCTATCGAGTTGCTAGTCTTCAGCAAGCAACGAAGGACGAGATATCATTATTGACTTTTAAAAGTTAATTAGAATATTTTCAAACTCAAAATTAATAAGAAATTAATATCAATTTTGAATCTGAAAAATGTCTCTAATTGAATTCAAAATTTGACTTCTAGTTTCACATGTGGTTGTTGAGTTTCGTAGTGATGCAAAGACATATACCGTGTTTGTAAGTTTTATTTTAGGGGAAAGCAAAGGAATGGGGAAAATAATTAAAATCACTTCAAATATCATGTTTGCGAGTTTTTTTAGGAAGGAAAGGAAGAGATTTGTAGATAAAGATTTTATTTTTGGCTCAAAACTTTCCCTCAAAAGTAAGTAGATTTGGAGGGATGAGAAATGATGGAAAAGTTAGATATGTTATATTACTTAAAAGTAACTTTTCAAAATAAATCATGTCATTTATTACATTAATATATAAAAGTAATATAATAATAGTATAGTTTAAAAATAAAAATATTTTCTTTTTCTTTCCCTCCTTTTAAACTCTAAGAAAATATAATCAAAATCTCATCATTTCTCTTCCTTACTAAGGTAAATATAAAGGATTGAGACAAACGTGTTTACTACATGTGTTGTCTAAAGTAACAAGTTGATCACAAATTTTAAGCATTAGTTTTGGGCAGGGGCTGCGCGAACGCAAGCCCCCACTATCACAAATTATGATGTAGGCTCCACCACTTGGGTAGACCTTAGGCGAGCAGCCCTCCAGAGTGCAATGGAGGTCACTACCCTAGGCCATGGGCCTTCATGATCAGCCATTGACCCCATCCAGGTAAGTATTTTGCAAGGTGGACAGTACATGTATATTTATAGACTTGTCACTTGTCCGGGCGTTTTCGTTTTTGGCAGTCGATGTGGGACTCAACGTATGAATTCTTCACAACATAGAGCTAGCTAGCATATGGTTAATGGTACTGTCTGAATTCTTCTTTACGCAGGCAGCAATAGGCAGTCCCATGACAGCATACCTTAACTAATGCAATTGCTTTTTTCGCTTGAGAACTTAAATGATTTTCCGTCTTTTCAAGGTGAGCTATTTTTTCACTTGAGAACTTAAGGTTGAATAAATAAATAAAATATTTATTGCAGAAAGTACAAAAAAATTTGAACCATTTCTCAATTTGTGCGTGTCATCCTTGCGCAGGGGCCATGCTAATCTTCTCTGTATCGTTCCAATTTTATCGGATGTCCCCGAAGGGACAAATCTAAACCTGCCCTGAATTGCAATATAAGGCCCGGAATTCTTAGTGTTTTAGTAAATGTGGGACTCTGTTCCAAAAGTTCAAAATAGTACTACTAACAAAAGAGTCATATTTTTATGGACAATAATGTTTTCAATTTTAACAATACAATTTCACTATCATGTAGAACAAAGGGAGTAATATAAGTCCATAAAAGATTAATGTAGTTTGCACAATTTCAGCCTTGCTTGCCACCTTGATTTTTCAGAAAATTTTGAGAAACGAGATTTGGGCAGGGGCTGCGCGAACGCAAGCCCCCTCTATCACAAATTATGATATAGGCTCCACCACTTGGGTAGACCTTAGGCGAGTGCCCCTCCAAGGTGCAATGGAGGTCACTACCCCTAAGCCATGGGCCTTCTTGATTACCCATTGACCCCATCCAGGTAAGTATGTTTTAGCGCTGATATTATATCCATATTTATAGAATTTTCACTTGCCCGGGAATGTGGGACTTAACATAGAGCTAGCTTTGGTAGTTTATGAACTCACCAAGTTCATCTTCAAATCTTCATTGTTAACTATTCTGCGCGTTTAGCAAGTAAAGAGTATTGAATTAAATAACAATAAAAGAGTTCATCACTTTATATTTTGTAGTTACGATCAACAATTTGTAAATTTCTGGGGTGTGGGTGTGCTAATGCATTTGATTTCTGGATGTTGGTGATTTTTAGGGAGTCAATTTTTGGTATTTTCAATTGATAGGTATGTTGGTACTTTCTATTACTAGGGTTTTATCTATTGGGTTTGATTGAAGAATTAGGGGCGGTGATGCTAGTAGTACAATGGGGGTGGGGGTGGGGGTGCGAGGGGGGTTGGGGTGGGGGTGGGGGTGGGGTTGCAAGTGATCGATGATGGTGGTACAAGGTTGGCGATAGTGTAGTTAGTGGAGAATATTACAAGGCCGTTGATGATAGCGTTCGGTAAGAAGAAGATGAACAGTAACTACAAATGTTTAGTTTAAATTGTTTAATTTGTTTTAACTTTTAGTTTTTTTTAAGAATATTTCTATTTTTAATAGATTTTTAACCCACAACAAAATTTTAATGATTTAATATTAAAAAAATCATTTATCCATGGATTCTATTTTCTCTCTTTACTCTAGCTAATTTAAATGTTAAAAACTAATTTTTTTAAAAATCACCACACAAATTCATTAATTTTCCAAGTAAGAATGCATATATATAAAGTCAATAAGAATTTATAAATATGTATGTATATAAAGTTAATAAGAATTTATTGTGATTTTTTTAAATTTCAACATATTTCCTAATTAATTATATTTGCTATTAATTACTTAAAAATCATTTTCTATTAATTATAAAAATAAATAAATAAAAATTCCCATTTTTTATTTTTTATTTTACTTTATTTTTAAAAAATTTCTTTCATTTTTCTCTTAATTTTCTTTCATTTCTACTCAAGAGTGGCTACATCATACATGAAGAGTTCCATGTCAGTTTTCTCTCTCTTATGTGGAATCAGATGTGGTAAACTGTTTAAATTCAACCTTATTTAACATATTTTTTGACGTTTTGTAAGTGAATTAAAGTTTAATTAGTTAATTCTAAAAAAATATAGTTATACATTTGTAAATTGAAGTGCGAAGTAAAAAACATTTAATGTGTAGATAGATAATTTGAGAGTGGAGGGAGTAAAATTTAGAGTACTACTAAGTAGACATTTTTTTTTAATTTGGCGGGCAAAACTCAAGGAGTATATAAAGTTCAAGGTATAAAGCGTTTTTTAGTTTGAAAATTAATCATCCAGCCACTGTATTTGCTCTCTCAAGTTTTAATGTCAACTTCGAATTGGGTCAACCCTGTTCTTCCCCAAGAGATCCTCACTGAAATACTCTCTCTCCTCCCAGCCAAATCTCTTGGCCGCTACAAGTGCGTATCCAAGCCACAGTGGCGGAGCCAGGATCACCCAAAGGGGGGGGGGGGATGTAAGAACCGTGAATTTCATGAATATTTTTTTTTTATTATTATTATATTATTTATTTTGATATAATAAGAAAACGAATACGTATTGGAACCTAAATGTGTACGAGTTATGAGATAAGTAATTCGATTATATTAAATTGAATTTATAAATATAGAGAATTGAGACGAACTCGTGGAATGCTTTGTGTGGCATGAGAATGGAAATGATGATGATTTAATTAATTAAATGATGAAGGAATTAATAAGTGAAGGATTAATTAATATTACATTATTAATTAATCGTCGTAATTAGTAATAGCATATTAATGAGTAATTGTTAATAATATGTTATTATAAATAACAAAATATTTACGAGTAAGTAATTGATGAATATGATAAGAGTTATATTTAATTGATTATTTGTTGAGTGCAATACATGTGATAGTTAATCATACAATAATGTCATTAAGGGTTATTATGAATAATAATCGGTTAAAGAGTAAATGAATTATTAAGTGAATAATTAATCTATATTAATTGTTAATTGTTATTATGAGAAATATAATAATAATCTATTGATTTAGTATTTTTGCAAGTAATGAGTGGATACTAAGAAAATGGTTTATAAATATAATAGGATTTATATTGTTGAGGAATGTGATTATTTATCGTGTAATAATAATCGAAAGGGTAAGTAATGAAAGAATTACTACGTGAATAATTAATTGATATTAATTGTTATTTACTTTCTATTATGAGAAAATGGAATATTAATGATGATTAATTGATAATGTGTTGATTATTATTATTGCGAATAATATAATGATAATAAGCAACTTGTTTATAAATATAATAAGATTTATATTTATTCAACGTGATAATTAATCATATAAATGTTAGTTAATTACTATGGAAATTAATAACTTCATTAATTTATGGAGAATAAATTGATTAATATTTTATTAATTGATTAATTACCATTATGAATAATAAAAATAAGTAAGTTATTAATATAATGAGATTATATTAATTATTATGTGCAAGCATGCAAAGTAAATGTATAATATATAATAGCTACATATATGTTATATGAAGTGTAATGCAATGTGACTATACAATTGTATATAAACTACAATGTGACTATACATATAGGACTATATATTATGACTAATTAATTAAGTTATATGAATATATCATGAGGTTATGTGACATTGTTAAAATAGTACATCACAAATATATTATAAACAATTATTGATTAATAAAATCTAATAATAAAGGAGACAATGTTATATGATAAAATGTACATGGATTATATATGTACGAATTACATTTACTACATTGAAATGTTACTTATTCATTGAAATACATTGTGACATTACATTATAACCTAGGTATACATTATATAACCTAAGTAGACTTATATATGTAACCTTAGTATGTGAGATTTGCAAAATGCTGAAGATATATTGCTTTGTCCCAATATGGGAGTCATAATTTTTCCTCACGTGAAATACTCATAGTCTAAGCCTACTCTTTCTTCTCAATTTCAACAAACTCTCATAGCTTCATAGCTCATGATGGGCAAGGGAGTGGGATTCATGATTTCCTTCACCAACCATCTACCAACTCCTTCTTAACCACCATGTAATCTAACATTGCCATTGGTTTAATTTGAAGAACAAATACATTGTCTGTGTAATTGAAATTCTATAAATGTAGCCTCTTCTCCTTCAATTTGATTTGCTGAGAATTTTCCTAAGTGTAGAAGTGAGAGCAAATTATATATTAGTAATAAGCATTCTGAGAATCGAAGGAATTGTTAGCATCAGAGGTATAATCATATACTATTGTTCTTCATTTTCATTCTCTGTCAAAACTTCCTATTCTTGAATTTTAATTATGCCAAATTGGATTATAATTGGGTTGTAGAACTCTTATATAGTTGTTATATGAACTTATATGCATGTTGGGATTGCAATATGGCTGCTTAAAACTATTGTTGTGAAGGAATTTTGAGGTTTGGCCTGAAACCTGCCGAAGCAGGAAAAATTCTGGCTTGAACTGCTTATGGCGCAGCTGCGCCGGTACCCTGCACCAACTTTTGATTTTTGTTTCTTAATCTGATCAATTCTAGCATACTGATATAATTTGAACATGCATGGGAATAAGTTCAACAAGACTTTTTAGGTTCCTTGGCATAGCATGAATGAGTTAGTTGGTGTTAGTATGCATGAAAATAGGCTTGAATGAAACTAATGAACTTAAGTTCTAATTTTTGTAAACATGTGTACATAGGATAGCATACACATGATTTCTGAAAATAAATAAGCATGAGTTGTAGTCCTTTATTCATGACCAAGTGGTTAAACATTGAGCTAGCGAACTCTTTCAAAGAAAAGAAACTTGACGATATCAAAGCTAATATGTATGAATATTACACGATATATGCTCTAACCTTGTAAGCGTGTTTGGGTGGTCTAGATATGCATGAAGATCATGATAACATGTGTATATATGTGTCATGAAGTAGCATGAGTATGTTTGGTTATGTTAGTATATAATTACTAAAGAAAGTATACGTTTAAAAAAAACAGACTTTGACATATAAGTATGATATTCATATTTTAACCATATGAGCATGATAATATTCTTATATGACTAATTATGACCATAAGCTAGCATGATTAGTAATACATAGTTTCCTTGCTCGTGTCCAATTGTTTAAACTTAAACTAAATGGTTTTTCAAAGGAAACTTGATATATTTGAAACTAATATCTATGAATACCATATTAGAGATGTTCTAACCTTGTGAGCATGTAAATTTGACTTAACTACCTATGCAATGTGAATATAAGGTGTTGAGTTTACGCTAGCATACATGATTAAGTCGTAACGATTTCAAAAGCAAAGTTCGGACTTTTTGCAAACTAAGTTGTATGATCATAGTGTAATAACATCGCTAATATATCATGTATGTACACATACTTGTTAAAAACAATGCGAGTTAATCGAGTATGAGGTTGATTAAGTTTTTAAAAACCAATAACGGTGCTAGTTATATATATGTGATGTGAATACTCGTGAGCATGCCTAGCTTGGGTTATATGACTACCGTATATGTCTAAATAGCAAGCATGATAACTTATGTGAATGTTGCATTCATGACCGGACAAAAACCACAAGGCAACAGCTCAGCCTTGGCTTGGCCAGAGGGCTGCGCAGCTGCGCCGGCCCTAGGCTTAGCCATGGCGCAGCTGCGCCAGACTGAAATCAGGATTGAGTCAGTTTGTTGATCTGATTTTGACAGTTAGCTTATATGATTACTTTAACTTGTAGTATATGACCAGTATGCTAAGTAATGTGTTAAGAGGCATGCTAAGTGATAGAATTGAACGTTTGATTATAAACTTCCCAATGATAAGTCTAAAAGGTGTTTGTGAACTATAAAGCAACGATTAGAAACTATGTTGATGACTTCATGATGTCTTATAATCTGATGTCGTGCTACGTGTGTACAAGTACGTAATGACATACTATGAAGATGTTTAAACTTAAGAGAGGAAATTTTATGGAGAATAATAACATAATCGGTTAAGCGTTATGATTTAATACAATGCTATATGTGGTATACCTATGTAGCAAGGATAAGACTTATGTAAGCATTGCTTATATGAGGTAGTATATGTTGATTAACTGTGTAACTAATGGATATAATTATAATTATGTTACTTGATTCTGTAATGTCTTATAAACTAATTATGTGTTAAGTGTATGTGTAACTTACATATCGAGCTTGCGTACCGAATGTATTTAGCTAATGAATATTCTATACATGTAAATATGTTATAATAGGATTCGAAAAGTGTTGATAAGCTTTACGTTGTTAAACTACGCATAAGGCAAGTTCTCTAACTTACGCTCTTTTAAAGTGCAAGTTTCCTGACTTACACTCATTTATAGTGCAAGTATCTGAACCCTACTTTTATTGTGTTGCAAGTATCCTATCCTTGTGGTTACTTATTCGAGGAACATCGTAAGCAAGTTCCCTAACTTATACTCTTTCATTGTGCAAGCTTCCTTGAAACCGTTCTTGTATATTAATTGCAAGTATCTGACTACTCTTTTATTGAGCAAGTATTTGATTCATACTCTTTATTGAACACATATTCGAGCTTATATTAACTTTGGTCGTACGAGTAAATAGGTGCTAGAATAATTCTTGCCTTACAAACTTATGTTTCATAGATTGATTTAAATCACGATTATATTCTTCAAATTATTGTTGCGAGTATTGAACTCATAAATTGTTCTTATATACATTGTTGAAATTGTCTACGCCATTTAATTCGGCTAGACCAATATCATGAATTGGAAAACGATCCACACCAATTGCCTTGGTGCGGACTCTTAGAAATTGACTGAGTTGAACAACCCTTGTAAAAAGGGGAACTATATAGTCGGAGTGCCGACAGTGGTGTTGTAGGTTATGCATAACTCCAAGTACGATAGGCTGATCCCCTAATTGTACTTGGTTGGGTTACCAGAAATATTTTTGGTGATTCTAGTAGAAGTTTGTGGTTCTTAGCGACCACTCAGTATCCAGTATTTATTTACTTGAAACTTTGAATTCTTTGGATTCTTTTATAAATCCTTGGTCCACAGCGACACTTAGTGATATCTATTCATTCACTTGAAATTGTTGAAACTTTTGAATCCTTTAATAACTTCTCGACCCGTAGTAGTCCTTATTTAACTTCATAGAATAGATTTGGAAGTCATTGCTATTTATTTTGTTCACAAAATTCTTATTTGAAATCCTGAGCGATTAATTATCGTTTTACCCTTGAGATTTAGAACTGTATATATTCTTGTTCACATTTATTGGCATATTAGTTGCTGAGCAAATTTGTTGCTCACTCTTGCTTCCCATAAACATTTCAGTTAGGGCAGGGCAAGGTGGAACCCCAAGACAGGACAAGTGCGAAGGCAAGGCTATGGAGTAGCTGTGCTTTTCTATATTAGGATGTTTCTGTTATGTTATATTAAGACTTATTTAATGTTATGTATTAAGAAATGTTTGGTTTAAGTTATGAAGTGTATTAGTAATAGTTTCGAGACTTGGGACGAGAATATTTATGTTATATCAATGTAAATTATTCTGTTATTCCATTGTTTGGGATTTTAGTTGTTATTAGAATTAGTACGTGATGAACCAAATTCGAGATCAGTGACGGTCTGAATTTGGGGGCGTCACAGGTTGGTATCAAAGCTGTAGGTTATAAACCTTAGGAGCGAGTTCTTAGACTATAACCTTAGAAGAATTTATAGAATAGAAGGAGATAAAACTCATGTAGATTTTTCTTAGAAAGCTAGTAGTGTTATGAAATATATTTTCATTCCATACAATGAAATTATATTTTATTCGGAGATAATAATAAGTTTATTAGTTTTGTGATTATGGATATCAGAGATAGGTAAACCTGGTTGGGTCATGGAGGAGGAACCATGTGATATACATGTGATGTCCGCAACACCCCTTGAAGTTAAGCCTTTTACAGCAGTAACCTTAACTTAGGAGGAGATGGAATCGAAATATAACCGTAAATCCACGATGGAAGTTTTCTTTTAGGATTGAGACGTGTTTAAGTTTCTTTAAGATGAAAAATAAGATACAATAGTGGGAGGCGAAGTTCCAGACCTTCAGATTAGTAACTAATAGATACAGACATGGTGTGAGTGAAGGTAGTTAGATAAATAAGTGTCGCGAATGATACGATAAATATTTATAGATGCGAAACAGTGTTATAGATCCCAATTTTAAGGATAATGTGGGAAGTATCTTTCTAACTCCAACTTTAGTGGTACCCAAGAGGGGTATGTATTAAAACTAGCAGAATGCTTTACGATGTGATATGTTTTCTTGTGGCATGTTTTTATTAAACGTGCGTGTAGTAACCAGATTATGTTATATAATAACAAGGGAGAATAGACATAAAACTTATACATCTTAAGAAGTATTAGATGTTTAACAAAGAGATGATAATACCATTTTATTTCTACGCAGAGAAATGTCAATACCTCAAGGAGGAGAGACTCGTTAAGCAACGGAGAATGGAGATAGGGAACTGAATCAAGAACCCTTACAACAATTAGTAGACCTTATAGTAAATGCTTTTGAAGAAGGAATCAATGATTATAAGAAGAGGTAGACGAAAACTTCTGAGGTAGGAAAAGATACTAATTTGACTAAAGAAAGAAAGGTTAATAATTCAAAGAAAGTGAACGAAGGTAGGATGGAAGAGAGTAGTAGTGGTAGCAGTAAGAATTTCAAGAGGAAGTGGAATGAGAATAAGTATGTACGAGGAGAAGGACAACTATGGAAGAAGAAGATAGAAGCCTGTAAGGAATGTGGAAAGAACCACATGGGAGCGTGTTTGAAAGGAAAACATGTATGTTATAAGTGCGGTGTGAAGGGTCATATTTCTCCTAACTGTCCTAGGGAGGAGAAAACCATAAATTGTTTTGCGTATGGATCTGAAAAACGTCAAATACGTTATCGGCAGAAGGAGACGAACGAGAAGGGAAACGGAAACAAAAGAAGACGGGACAACAACAACATCAAAAACAATCCGAGGGGAAGTCACCAAGAAGGACTCAAGAAAAAGAAAAAGGTTTTCCCAAAATGTGGAAATAGTCATCAAGGAGAGTGCTGGAAGGGACGAGGCGTTTGCTATAACTGCGGCCAGGAAGGGCATATTTCCCCGAATTGCCCAAACCCGAAGAAGATCAGAGGATGCTTTGTTTGTAAGTCAACAGATCATCAGGTTAAGAACTGCCCAAAGAAAGGAAGGAAGGAAGAAGATAGCAACAAAGGAAGCCATAGCGGGAAGCCGGCAATAATCGAACTAGCTCAATCGAGTGAACCAATGCCAAGTACGACTAACGTTATGATATATGATGCAGTGGCGTTCCAAGTCGTGATGTCAGGTGCTGTCTTAATCTATAATATAAATGCGTATATATTATCTAATCCGAATGCTATCTTTCCCTTTTACATCTAAAGAACTGTGAGACGACTAAGTTACCCCAAGAACGATTAGAAGATCCTTTAAACGTAGAAGTTGCGAATAAGGAAGTGGTTTCTGTAGAAATTCGTTTGTCGATATTATTGCGCATAAATTAGGGAACGTAAGCTAAGCATAGACTGGATTCCGATAAAATTTGGAAAGTGTGATGGGACACTAAAAATGGACTAATTATATAACCATACTACGATAATTGACTGTTAGAAGAAAAATGTGAACCTTTAGACTCCAAACCGGTCTAAGGAAGTGTTTTATGGTAGCTCGTCATTTAGGCAATTGTGTTGCCTTACGATGATGCAGGCCAAGATATTGTTAAGAAAAGTCGGTGTAGATTGTTTTACTTTTATTATAGATACTAAGAGAACGGAAGTAGAAATAAATAATGTATTAGTAGAACCAGAATTTCAAAATGCATTCCCAGAAGATCTGCCCGGCCTTCCGCTAGACAGAGAAAACAGGTCGTAATAGATTTAGTACCGGAGACTGCACTGATTTCGAAAGCACCTATCTTATGGCACCGGTAGAAATGAAGAATTGATAATGCAATTGCAAGAAATGTTAGATTAAGGATATATTCAATCGAGTGTGTTTTCCCTTGGGGAGCACCAGTGTTGTGTGTCAAGGAGAAGGTTACTTTTAGGGCACATCAGATCCGACAGAGATGAAGGCGGTAAGTAAATAGGGGAGCAGTCGAAGACTACGACGACGAAATTCTCTATCATCTGGAAAAGGCAAACGTAGTAGCCGATATGCTAAGTAGGAAAAAGGAATGGAGAAATTATTCAGGTTGATAACTCGAGAGGAACTAATCAGGAAGATGAAGAGATTGGAAATAGAAGTGAAAGGACCCAGAGAGTCCAAAGGGAAGTTTATAACAGAGGTTTGTCCAGCGTTGTTGGATAGAGTGAAGGGATAACAAGATAAAGACAAAAAGTGTGAGAAGATAAAGAGGAAAAGTTCAGAAGAAATAATGGTATCTTGAGAATTGTAGATCGAGCGTAAGAGTCAACCGTACCTAAACTACAAGATAAGAATTTTCATAAGGCATGTAATTTGGCATAATTTTGTTCACCCAGGAAGCACGAAAACATACCGGGATCTTCGAAGACACTATTAGTGGTCAATATGAGACGAGAAGTTGTAGAATGTATCGACCGATTAAAGAAGACAACGCGCTTTCTACCAATAGATATTCGATTCAATTTAAATCAGTTAGCAAAATTATGCGTAAAGGAAATCGTTTAGCGACACGAAATATCAGTGTTAATAATTTTCGATCGAGACCTGCGCTCCACTTCAAAGTTTTGGGAAGAGCTTGCGTAATGGATTTCAAAGGTAACTTGGAATATCACTTACCCTTAGTAGAATTCGCTTATAGTAATAATTATTATACAAATATCGGTAAGCCATCGTACGAAGCTCTCCACGGAAGAAAATATAGAACACCGCTACATTGGGATGAGGTCAGAGAACGACGACTTCAATTAAGACCGGATTTAGTACGACGAATGGCAGACATTGTAAAGACAAAAAGAGCTATATTAGTAGCAACTCAAGATCAACATGAGAAAAACGCAGATTGGCGTCGTTATAATCAAGATTTTGAAGACGATAGTTTTGTATTTCTTAAATGTTTCCCTATGAAGGGAAGATAAGGTTGGAAAGAAGAATTGAGTCTAAGGTTCGTGAAACTTTTTGAAATATTGCAGAGAGCAGAAAAAGTGGCGTACAAGGTAGCCTTACCTAGTGAACTGGAACATATCTACAGTGTGTTTCATGTTTCTGTCTTACGATCATATAAGCCTAATTATAAGCGTGTGATACCCTATGAGCCAATCAAGTAGGGAAGAATCTGACATATGAGGAATTCCTGTCCAAATACTAGACAGGAAAGAACATATATTAAGAAATAAAATTATATCTTCTGTGATAGTGCTTTGGCGAGCTACGATGTCAAGGAAGCCACGTGGGAATTAGAAGATAGGATGATGAGGATCTATCCCCATCTATTCGTGTAATTTGTACCAATTCTGAGGACGGAATTTTTATAAGGGGGGGGGGGGAGGATGTAAGAAACGTGAATTTCATGAATATTTATTTATTTATTTATTATTATTATATTATTTATTTTGATATTATAAGAAAACGAATACGTATTGGAACCTAAATGTGTACGAGTTATGAGATAAGTAATTCGATTATATTAAATTGAATTTATAAATATGGAGAATTGCGACGAACTCGTGGAATGCCTTGTGTGGCATGAGAATGGAAATGATGATGATTTAATTAATTAAATGATGAAGGAATTAATAAGTGAAGGATTAATTAATATTACATTATTAATTAATCGTCGTAATTAATAATAGCATATTAATGAGTAATTGTTAATAATATGTTATTATAAATAACAAAATATTTACGAGTAAGTAATTGATGAATATGATAAGAGTTATATTTAATTGATTATTTGTTGAGTGCAATACATGTGATAGTTAATCATACAATAATGTCATTAAGGGTTATTATGAATAATAATCGGTTAAAGAGTAAATGAATTATTAAGTGAATAATTAATCTATATTAATTATTAATTGTTATTATGAGAAATATAATAATAATCTATTGATTTAGTATTTTTGCAAGTAATGAGTGGATACTAAGAAAATGGTTTATAAATATAATAGGATTTATATTGTTGAGGAATGTGATTATTTATCGTGTAATAATAATCGATAAGGGTAAGTATTGAAGGAATTACTACGTGAATAATTAATTGATATTAATTGTTATTTACTTTCTATTATGAGAAAATGGAATATTAATGATGATTAATTGATAATGTGTTGATTATTATTATTGCGAATAATATAATGATAATAAGCAACTTGTTTATAAATATAATAAGATTTATATTTATTCAACGTGATAATTAATCATATAAATGTTAGTTAATTACTATGAAAATTAATAACTTCATTAATTTATGGAGAATAAATTGATTAATATTTTATTAATTGATTAATTGCCATTATGAATAATAAAAATAAGTAAGTTATTAATATAATGAGATTATATTAATTATTATGTGCAAGCATGCAAAGTAAATGTATAATATATAATAGCTACATATATGTTATATGAAGTGTAATGCAATGTGACTATACAATTGTATATAAACTACAATGTGACTATACATATAGGACTATATATTATGACTAATTAATTAAGTTATATGAATATATCATGAGGTTATGTGACATTGTTAAAATAGTACATCACAAATATATTATAAACAATTGTTGATTAATAAAATCTAATAATAAAGGAGACAATGTTATATGATAAAATGTACATGGATTATATATGTACGAATTACATTTGCTACATTGAAATGTTACTTATTCATTGAAATACATTGTGACATTACATTATAACCTAGGTATACATTATATAACCTAAGTAGACTTATATATGTAACCTTAGTATGTGAGATTTGCAAAATGCTGAAGATATGTTGCTTTGTCCCAATATGGGAGTCATAATTTTTCCTCACGTGAAATATTCATAGTCTAAGCCTACTCTTTCTTCTCAATTTCAACAAACTCTCATAGCTTCATAGCTCATGATGGGCAAGGGAGTGGGATTCATGATTTCCTTCACCAACCATCTACCAACTCCTTCTTAACCACCATGTAATCTAACATTGCCATTGGTTTAATTTGAAGAACAAATACATTGTCTGTGTAATTGAAATTCTATAAATGTAGCCTCTTCTCCTTCAATTTGATTTGCTGAGAATTTTCCTAAGTGTAGAAGTGAGAGCAAATTATATATTAGTAATAAGCATTCTGAGAATCGAAGGAATTGTTAGCATCAGAGGTATAATCATATACTATTGTTCTTCATTTTCATTCTCTGTCAAAACTTCCTATTCTTGAATTTTAATTATGCCAAATTGGATTATAATTGGGTTGTAGAACTCTTATATAGTTGTTATATGAACTTATATGCATGTTGGGATTGCAATATGGCTGCTTAAAACTATTGTTGTGAAGGAATTTTGAGGTTTGGCCTGAAACCTGCCGAAGCAGGAAAAATTCTGGCTTGAACTGCTTATGGCGCAGCTGCGCCGGTACCCTGCACCAACTTTTGATTTTTATTTCTTAATCTGATCAATTCTAGCATACTGATATAATTTGAACATGCATGGGAATAAGTTTAACAAGACTATTTAGGTTCCTTGGCATAGCATGAATGAGTTAGTTGGTGTTAGTATGCATGAAAATAGGCTTGAATGAAACTAATGAACTTAAGTTCTAATTTTTGTAAACATGTGTACATAGGATAGCATACGCATGATTTCTGAAAATAAATAAGCATGAGTTGTAGTCCTTTATTCATGACCAAGTGGTTAAACATTGAGCTAGCGAACTCTTTCAAAGAAAAGAAACTTGACGATATCAAAGCTAATATGTATGAATATTACACGATATATGCTCTAACCTTGTAAGCGTGTTTGGGTGGTCTAGATATGCATGAAGATCATGATAACATGTGTATATATGTGTCATGAAGTAGCATGAGTATGTTTGGTTATGTTAGTATATAATTACTAAAGAAAGTATACGTTTAAAAAAAACAGACTTTGACATATAAGTATGATATTCATATTTTAAACCATATGAGCATGATAATATACTTATATGACTAATTATGACCATAAGCTAGCATGATTAGTAATACATAGTTTCCTTGCTCGTGTCCAATTGTTTAAACTTAAACTAAATGGTTTTTCAAAGGAAACTTGATATATTTGAAACTAATATCTATGAATACCATATTAGAGATGTTCTAACCTTGTGAGCATGTAAATTTGACTTAACTACCTATGCAATGTGAATATAAGGTGTTGAGTTTACGCTAGCATACATGATTAAGTCGTAACGATTTTAAAAGCAAAGTTCGGACTTTTTGCAAACTAAGTTGCATGATCATAGTGTAATAACATCACTAATATATCATGTATGTACACATACTTGTTAAAAACAATGCGAGTTAATCGAGTATGAGGTTGATTAAGTTATTAAAAACCAATAACGGTGCTAGTTATATATATGTGATGTGAATACTCGTGAGCATACCTAGCTTGGGTTATATGACTACCGTATATGTCTAAATAGCAAGCATGATAACTCATGTGAATGTTGCATTCATGACCGGACAAAAACCACAAGGCAACAGCTCAGCCTTGGCTTGGCCAGAGGGCTGCGCAGCTGCGCCGGCCCTAGGCTTAGCCATGGCGCAGCTGCGCCAGACTGAAATCAGGATTGAGTCAGTTTGTTGATCTGATTTTGACAGTTAGCTTATATGATTACTTTAACTTGTAGTATATGACCAGTATGCTAAGTAATGTGTTAAGAGGCATGCTAAGTGATAGAATTGAACGTTTGATTATAAACTTCCCAATGATAAGTCTAAAAGGTGTTTGTGAACTATAAAGCAACGATTAAAAACTATGTTGATGACTTCATGATGTCTTATAATCTGATGTCGTGCTACGTGTGTACAAGTACGTAATGACATACTATGAAGATGTTTAAACTTAAGAGAGGAAATTTCATGGAGAATAATAACATAATCGGTTAAGCATTATGATTTAATACAATGCTATATGTGGTATACCTATGTAGCAAGGATAAGACTTATGTAAGCATTGCTTATATGAGGTAGTATATGTTGATTAACTGTGTAACTAATGGATATAATTATAATTATATTACTTGATTCTGTAATGTCTTATAAACTAATTATGTGTTAAGTGTATGTGTAACTTACATATCGAGCTTGCGTACCGAATGTATTTAGCTAATGAATATTCTATACATGTAAATATGTTATAATAGGATTCGAAAAGTGTTGATAAGCTTTACGTTGTTAAACTACACATAAGGCAAGTTCTCTAACTTACGCTCTTTTAAAGTGCAAGTTTCCTGACTTACACTCATTTATAGTGCAAGTATCTGAACCCTACTTTTATTGTGTTGCAAGTATCCTATCCTTGTGGTTACTTATTCGAGGAACGTCGTAAGCAAGTTCCCTAACTTATACTCTTTCATTGTGCAAGCTTCCTTGAAACCGTTCTTGTATATTAATTGCAAGTATCTGACTTATTGAGCAAGTATTTGATTCATACTCTTTATTGAACACATATTCGAGCTTGTACTAACTTTGGTCGTACGAATAAATAGGTGCTAGAATAATTCTTGTCTTACAAACTTATGTTTCATAGATTGATTTAAATCACGATTATATTCTTCACATTATTGTTGCGAGTATTGAACTCATAAATTGTTCTTATATACATTGTTGAAATTGTCTACGCCATTTAATTCGGCTAGACCAATATCATGAATTGGAAAATGATCCACACCAATTGCCTTGGTGCGGACTCTTAGAAATTGACTGAGTTGAACAACCCTTGTAAAAAGGGGAACTATATAGTCGGAGTGCCGACAGTGGTGTGGTAGGTTATGCATAACTCCAAGTACGATAGGCTGATCCCCTAATTGTACTTGGTTGGGTTACCAGAAATATTTTTGGTGCTTCTAGTAGAAGTTCGTGGTTCTTAGCGACCACTCAGTATCCAATATTTATTTACTTGAAACTTTGAATTCTTTGGATTCTTTTATAAATCCTTGGTCCACAGCGACACTTAGTGATATCTATTCATTCACTTGAAATTGTTGAAACTTTTGAATCCTTTAATAACTTCTCGACCCGTAGTAGTCCTTATTTAACTTCATAGAATAGATTTGGAAGTCATTGTTATTTATTTTGTTCACAACATTCTTATTTGAAATCCTGAGCGATTAATTATCGTTTTACCCTTGAGATTTAGAACTGTATATATTCTTGTTCACATTTATTGGCATATTAGTTGCTGAGCAAATTTGTTGCTCACTCTTGCTTCCCATAAACATTTCAGTTAGGGCAGGGCAAGGTGGAACCCCAAGACAGGACAAGTGCGAAGGCAAGGCTATGGAGTAGCTGTGCTTTTCTATATTAGGATGTTTCTGTTATGTTATATTAATATTTATTTAATGTTATGTATTAAGAAATGTTTGGTTTAAGTTATGAAGTGTATTAGTAATAATTTCGAGACTTGGGACGAGAATATTTATGTTATATCAATGTAAATTATTCTGTTATTCTATTGTTTGGGATTTTAGTTGTTATTAGAATTAGTACGTGATGAACCAAATTCGAGATCAGTGACGGTCTGAATTTGGGGGCGTCACAGGGGCGGTGGGAATGGTGTGGGGAAGGAGGTGGTATATACACTTAAATTTTTCGGCGAAGGGGGGGAAGGGGGGCGACCGCCACCCCGTGCCCCCTGGCTCTGCCACTGCCAAGCCATGGTGTTCTCTAATTTCCGATCCTCAATTCATCCAAACTCATCTCAGCAAAAAAACCGACCTCCACCAAAAACTCCTCATTTCTGATGATTCGAATTCCGACTCCAGTGCCCTTTACGCCGTCGAATTCGATAATAACAAATGATCTTTCTAGGTCTGCAACAAAGCTCAATTTAGATTACCCAGATGATTGGTCCGAGGTTTTGGGGTCTTGTAATGGCTTAATTTTAGTTGTCGATGAAGAATGGACAACATTCCTGCTCAATCCCACAACTTTGGAAGCTAAGAAATTACAGGTTTCGCCTTTTGCCCTCGATCCTCGTGCTTGTAATATCATGTATGGACAACATTCCTACTCAATCCTCGTTCCTTCTTGAATCTGCTCAAAATAGACAAGTTACTCAGCCAAATCATTTTCTTTGCTTTATTTGGATTTGGAGTATCAATTTAAATTTGCAGCTTATATTTACTAACTAGGGTTTTTTTCACATGTCAAAAAAAATACTAAATATTGTTTGTGATTTTCTGCTAGGATAAAATTAAAAAAAGAAGTTGCATCAACTTTTTGCTTCTGTAAATTTAGTTTGAATGTATTTTTAATAAATTATCATTGTGTGTACCACAGAACCTATAATTTAAAGCTAGGTAGGTTCTACTTTCAGGCTGATTAGTAATGCTGAAGAAAATTACCAATCTGTTCTAGATATTTTTCTTACTTTTGCGAGGAGGTATCCAGATTTGAACTTATATTTCTAAAAAAATGGAAATAGAATATTCAGAAATTAAGGTTGAAATAGTTGCAAAAGAGTGGAAAAGTTGCTTCTTGAAGGCGAGATCAAAACTCGATGAAACTGTAAAAATGATTTTGGACCATTTATGGATTTGTGCGTGTCATCCTTGCTCAAGGCCATGCTAATCTTTTCTAAATTGTTCCAATTTTATCGAATATCCCCAAAGGCACATATAATTTAGTGGCTACATTGATATATAATTAGGAGAATTTATTACTACTTAATTGATGTGGGACTTTTTTACTGTTAGGATATAATATTTTCTGACTTCGACGACTACTGAAGGCCCAAAACCCTTCGGTCCTCATCCATCGGTCACATCCAAAGATTGTGCAAGGATTGATCGACCAACGCCTGCCATACATTAAATACATGGCAGACACAGAGGATTGTGTTTATCATGTCAAAGTTTGGTGACAACTATCACACCAACCACCAATTATAAACCAACATGTGGCAGAGTGCATGTGACAATGTCAAGGGTATCTGGGCGCCAAAGAACCCTAGGCTCCAAAACCTCCCTATAAAAGCTTCCCCTTGTACCAAATATGAAGTAAGTCATTTTTCAGCCCCCCTCCCCCCTTAACTCTAAGAGTATCTCCAGCAGATGGACTATTCCGTGAACTATATTTAGTCCATATAACATCAACAGATGTTCTTTAGTCTTCAATCCTTTCAGCAGATGGACTACCCCGTGGACTATAATATAAAAAGATTAAAATAATCAATGAATTCAAAAAAACTCCAACGATCATATTCCAACGGCTATATTTTAAAGAGCAAACAACATCTATAAATATAAGACACATCTAGTCTCTCATATTCACTCATCTCCACTTCAGTCTTCTAGTCAAATACGTTATTTTAAATATGTCTCGTCAATTCGAATTAGCTATGTTGCACATGGATGAAGAAGCAAATAAATAATTTTTAGGCATGGTGGCTATTGAAGAAGAACAACAAAATGTCAATAGGCATACATCACGTCATCGTGGTTCTGTGCAAGGTCGTATTACCATTGATCGTGGTAGACATGAAGGTCATAATTGACTTTTTCGTGATTATTTTGCTGAACATCCTACATACCCCCGTATATATTTCGGAGAAGGTTTAGAATGCGGCGCCTGCTTTTCCTCCTTTAATTCAAAGAGTAGTTGAAGCGTATGATTCATACTTCGTCCCAAAAATGAATGCTACAGGACAACTCAATTTATATTCTCTACAAAAGATAACTGTCTCAATGCGGATGCATGCATATGGTGTTTCAGCGGATTCCGTTGATGATTATGTGCTTATCGATGAAAGCACAGCTATATTGAGTCTTAAAAGGTTTGTAAAAGCAGTCATTTCAATTTTTGGTGACGAATATCTGAGATCCCCCAATAGTGATGACATCGTTTGATTGCTATCAAAAGCTGAATAGCGTGGTTTTCCTAGGATGTTGGGGAGCATCGACTACATGCATTGGAAATGGAAGAATTGTCCGGTTGCGTGGCATGATATGTATTCTCAACATGTGCATGAGCCAACAATTATTTTAGAAGCGGTGGCTTCATACGATCTTTAGATATGGCATGCATTTTTTGGATTACCAGGCTCTCATAATGATATTAACGTTTTGGAGAGATCATTTATCTTCTCTTCTCTTACTGAAGATCGTGCTCCAGTTGTAAACTCCTCAATTAATAGAAATGAGTACACGATGGGATATTACCTTGCTGATGGTCGTATATATTCCCCATTGGCAGCATTTGTTAAAACCATTTCGGCACTTCGGGGAAATAAAAGAAAACTATTTGCTAAGACGGCGCTTAGAAAGGATGTTGAGCAAGCATTTAGGGTACTCCAAACACGTTTTGCGATCGTTCGTGGTCCTGCACAATTTTGGGATCAAACAACACTAAAAGAAATTATGACTACATGCATAATACTACATAATATGATCGTTGAAGATGAACGAGATGAAAATCAAGAACCAACAACCTATAATACACATGATGAGATTCCAACTGTAGAAGTGTCTCATGAGCGTACCCCACAATTATTTGAATTCATTGATGTCAATCATCGCATAAGGGATAAACAAGTTAATTCTCAACTTCAAGAAGATATTATTCAACACTTGTGGTCACTACATGGCGGAGCGTAATCCATTACATTCTACTACAATAATAAGCAAATCATGATTCAGTAATAATAAGCAAGTCAACTACTAGATGTAACACTTTTCATGATTTCTTTCTTGCGTTGTTTGTAATATTTAGCTACTTCAGACTCCATGTTAGCGGTGTCAATCATCATGATCCTTTCATTCTCTTTTGCTTTCATTATATTCAACTTCTCTTGCTCTTGAAAATATATTTTGTCCATGTTCTCTTGTCTCTTTTGTTGGTTCAATTTCATTTGATGCTCGAACTTCTCAAACCTCAATTCCATAGATGTACTAATATCACCGATTCATTTGCCCTTTTTAAATAATGCTTTCGAAGCCTTTCTTCTCATTGGCCTCTTTAATCCTGCAGAGATTGTATCTTCAATACTATCGTCTTCACCCAAACTTACTTCTTATACGGTTGATGGAGAAGATGCTGCTGGACTTGACTTGACTCTCTAGTATTTTTATGTTTTTTTCCACTATTATCTGTTCTCCATTTCGGTGTATCCTTTAATATTCGCCAACAATGCATAAATTCAAATGGTTCGTTTTGGATACTTTTGAACATCTCTAATGCTTGACATATCTATGTTTAAAATTATTTACAAGTATTAAGTATAAACTATAATGAAATTTTACATGTAAAAATTAAAATACCTTATCTTGTTCACCTACACTTCTTTGTTGCATTCTTTCAATTGAAGCATAATATCCACAAAATTTGTTCACAGCGAGTTGAATTGTTGACCAATGTTTCGCCAAAACAGTAGAATTGCGTCCAAACTCAAAATTTTTGTATTCATGAAAGTATTCGTGAACTCTTTCCCAATATCTTCCATGTTTCTGATCATTTCCTTGAATTAGATTCATGATTACATTAAGCCATCCAGAAACAAGGACATCTTCATCAATTGTGTAATTTTCCTTTCGCCCTGTTCTTTTATTGGACTCATTTTCGAAATTTTGAATTGGTACATCAGTTTGAATTGGAAATTCATCCAACAAATTTGGATCATCAAGTGAGAAATCTTCAGATAATAATGAAGAATACTACATCGGAGGACCGTGATTTTTCATCTAAAAAATAAATTGAAGACATTATCAATAAAAAAATAAAAATCAAATATAATAAAAATACAAACTATTATTAAAAAAATACTTACAATTGCTAAAGGTTGAAATAGTTGATTGAGAGATGGTAAAATGTATTGAATCATTGTACATATTTATAGATTTTCCAATTAACATTTTTAATTTCTATTCGTTGCTTTTTTATTATTGTTCTGATCAACCTATTTATTTACGGTTCTGACTTTTTTTTATATCCGTTGGAGACACAGCCCTGCCCCTCCTCATCTTCTTCTTCTTCAGCAGCTTCATCTCTTTCTTCAGCATCTCCCTTTTCCTTCTTCAGCATCTCCCTTCTCCTTCTTCTTCATCAACATCTCTCCCATTTAAATATATTAAAATTTATAGTTCAAATTATAGTCCACCAAATTTTGTTCCTTGATATAGTCGTTTTGCTTCGTCGAAAAATTCGATCAACTATATTAAATCCGTCTGCTGGAGCGAGATTTGTATCCTAAATTAAATATAGTCTAGGATTTGTTCAACGCCGATCTGTTGGTGATGCTCCAAGTACCTCCATTTACTCACTCTCATGCTGAAGAGCACCTCCCAACAGCAACGTCGGGTCACCAATTTGTTTCCTTGTGCATGTCCGAAGTCAGATTGACGAAGAGGAACGTTAACATTAGCAAATGCTTACTACAACATTTATAATCTATCGAGTTGCTAGTCTTCAGCAAGCAACGAAGGACGAGATATCATTATTGACTTTTAAAAGTTAATTAGAATATTTTCAAACTCAAAATTAATAAGAAATTAATATCAATTTTGAATCTGAAAAATGTCTCTAATTGAATTCAAAATTTGACTTCTAGTTTCACATGTGGTTGTTGAGTTTCGTAGTGATGCAAAGACATATACCGTGTTTGTAAGTTTTATTTTAGGGGAAAGCAAAGGAATGGGGAAAATAATTAAAATCACTTCAAATATCATGTTTGCGAGTTTTTTTAGGAAGGAAAGGAAGAGATTTGTAGATAAAGATTTTATTTTTGGCTCAAAACTTTCCCTCAAAAGTAAGTAGATTTGGAGGGATGAGAAATGATGGAAAAGTTAGATATGTTATATTACTTAAAAGTAACTTTTCAAAATAAATCATGTCATTTATTACATTAATATATAAAAGTAATATAATAATAGTATAGTTTAAAAATAAAAATATTTTCTTTTTCTTTCCCTCCTTTTAAACTCTAAGAAAATATAATCAAAATCTCATTATTTCTCTTCCTTCCTAAGGTAAATATAAAGGATTGAGACAAACGTGTTTACTACATGTGTTGTCTAAAGTAACAAGTTGATCACAAATTTTAAGCATTAGTTTTGGGCAGGGGCTGCTCGAACGCAAGCCCCCACTATCACAAATTATGATGTAGGCTCCACCACTTGGGTAGACCTTAGGCGAGCAGCCCTCCAGAGTGCAATGGAGGTCACTACCCTAGGCCATGGGCCTTCATGATCAGCCATTGACCCCATCCAGGTAAGTATTTTGCAAGGTGGACAGTACATGTATATTTATAGACTTGTCACTTGTCCGGGCGTTTTCGTTTTTGGCAGTCGATGTGGGACTCAACGTATGAATTCTTCACAACATAGAGCTAGCTAGCATATGGTTAATGGTACTGTCTGAATTCTTCTTTACGCAGGCAGCAATAGGCAGTCCCATGACAGCATACCTTAACTAATGCAATTGCTTTTTTCGCTTGAGAACTTAAATGATTTTCCGTCTTTTCAAGGTGAGCTATTTTTTCACTTGAGAACTTAAGGTTGAATAAATAAATAAAATATTTATTGCAGAAAGTACAAAAAAATTTGGACCATTTCTCGATTTGTGCGTGTCATCCTTGCGCAGGGGCCATGCTAATCTTCTCTGTATCGTTCCAATTTTATCGGATGTCCCCGAAGGGACAAATCTAAACCTGCCCTGAATTGCAATATAAAGCCCGGAATTCTTAGTGTTTTAGTAAATGTGGGACTCTGTTCCAAAAGTTCAAAATAGTACTACTAACAAAAGAGTCATATTTTTATGGACAATAATGTTTTCAATTTTAACAATACAATTTCACTATCATGTAGAACAAAGGGAGTAATATAAGTCCATAAAAGATTAATGTAGTTTGCACAATTTCAGCCTTGCTTGCCACCTTGATTTTTCAGAAAATTTTGAGAAACGAGATTTGGGCAGGGGCTGCGCGAACGCAAGCCCCCTCTATCACAAATTATGATATAGGCTCCACCACTTGGGTAGACCTTAGGCGAGTGCCCCTCCAAGGTGCAATGGAGGTCACTACCCCTAAGCCATAGGCCTTCTTGATTACCCATTGACCCCATCCAGGTAAGTATGTTTTAGCGCTGATATTATATCCATATTTATAGAATTTTCACTTGCCCGGGAATGTGGGACTTAACATAGAGCTAGCTTTGGTAGTTTATGAACTCACCAAGTTCATCTTCAAATCTTCATTGTTAACTATTCTGCTCGTTTAGCAAGTAAAGAGTATTGAATTAAATAACAATAAAAGAGTTCATCACTTAAAAAGGTAAAACTCTATTCTGATTTTGGCTTCTAGATATTGTGGGTATCATATAGACAATAGAATTAGTTCAAGTAAAAAACCTGCATGTGAATTAGTTCAAGTAAAAAACCTGCATGTGGGATTCTAAATGAATATGTTATAATCAAATATTATATGCCTATATATATGAACGGTCCGGATATTAAGTTTACCATTTATCCAACATACCTTGCTTACTCTCCTTTAGCGACGAACCGAATCGTCGTCTATATGTTGTCCGTCGCTAAAAGCTAAGACGACGGTTGTATATATAGCAACGAACCGAACCATCGCTCGGTCTGTCGTCAAAGAGGAGTAAGCAAAGTATGTTGGATAAAGGGTAAACTTAAGATCCGGACCGTATATATGAATGTGTGTAAACATTTTGTCAAGCATGTATCATGTTGCAAAGTCAGGCGGTGGGTGTATTTAGTATGTATATGGAATTATAAAGTATATATAATAATAATAATAATAATAATAATAATAATAATAATAATAATAATAATAATAATAATAATAATAATAATAATAATAATGATAATAGTAATAATAATATGAGTCTTAGAACAAAAGAAAATGATTAATTAGAAATTTAACTTAGGATTTATTGATATATTTTATTAATTTGTGTAATTAGTTCGGACGGAAGGAGTGTAACGAATACATTTGGAATATAACTTCGGATATTACATTACTTAATCCAGGTACGGATTTCGTACTCTTTCAGTGAAACTCTTTTTATTTTAATTTGTTCGTTTGCTACTCGTTTCGAAATTTAGTATTGTCTCTCATGATTATTCCTTGCCAAATTTATTATGATAGTTCATTTTGGCGTCGATATTTGGAACTCCTATTTGTATTCTTTAGACTAGTGCATCATGCCTATAAATTATTTTGTTATTTGTAGAAATGTACATGTAATATATTTTGGAGACTTGTGTTGATGATTTGTTTCGATTTAATATGTATATATTAGAATCCTAATGTGTTGATATTGTGTCGCATGTGTTGTGACATGATATTTTTGTTAGAAAATACCGTAGGGTATACCTGAGTTATAACCACCTGTGGGGGTACCACAAACATGTCCTCTTGGCACCGAGGCATGACACCTTCAGTGGCGGTGTGAACAGTCCACGACGTCTCCGTTTTGTGCTCCGATGGGAGTTGACCATTTGATGATTTGTTGTGGGAGGCGTATGGGTTGACCCAAGTTTTCTGTTCTGTTCTGCGGATTAGTGATGTTTGTGTCAAACACGCCTTCCAATTTTACATGCATTTGGATTCGCGGTCCAATGTGTGTGAATTTCTTGTGTGACATTATTTGACTTGTCTGTGTGACAATATATGTTTCTGTTTTGTTCTGAGCTCGGTATGAAATAACACGCATCCATTTGATTCAGCCTATTATTTCGTTGTGTTAGTTTGTTCATTTCAGTTCAGTTCATTTAATTAAGTTAGTTATTTCGTTTCATTATTCTTGTACTCTATATCCGTACTGAGCATTTGTCTCATGCTGTGTTTTTCTTTCGGCAGGTAATCAGAGGGGTGAATGACAGGTGTGGCGAGAGCTCCCTTTTATTCAAATGGGTTAGATATTTTGTTTAGCTTGTGATCCTATGATTTATTTGGAGTTGCAATAAATACTTTGGATTGTGGGTTGAGCCAGTTTGGTATTTGTTATGGTTTGACTTGCAGGGGCGGATCCAGGAATTTTATCCAGCGAGTGCGGAATTTTAACCGCTTTTTTTGTTAAAGTTAAACAAAGAAAATTTGAACTAATCATAATATTAACTAATCATAATAATGTTTACAAATTACAATGCTATCCTCATAGACCCAATAGCTTGAAAATGTTCTAAGATAGCTTCATTATCAATAGTTTCTAAGATAGCTTTAATTTGAGATTGAGAATTGGTGTGTTGAGATGATTCTTGGATAGGAATTTGATTTGACAGATTATGAGTAGTTTCATCAACTTGGATGGATTGTGATGCCGATGATTCGGTTGTTTTGGAACGTTTGAATTTTGCAAACATATCGTGAATGCCTAAATTTTGCAAACATATCGTGAATGCCTAAATCATAATTCATAATTCGTTCTAATAAAAAAAATCAGAATAAAAACATTAGTTAGGAGTCGAAATAATTTAGAAACTTACTTGCCATAGTTCAATTTGAGAAATAACCTTTCCGATGATGTTCTCTTTCCAGCCTAACAAATTGACTTCCTGCAATTACACCACAAATGCACCAGTCAAATAAATGGCAACAATTGACTAGTTACTAAACTAAGCCCATGTGTTACTAAACTAAGCCCCAGATTCCACTCACATATTTATAAAAGAAGTAATTGATTGGGCATTATAGATATTAATTTATTTAGTTGTATTTTTTACAAATTTGCCAATTAATAATTTAACCTCCAACTACAAATGGTGGCATACTGGCATCCAGATTCCATTTAACAACAGGTGACAACAATAGTTGGGCACTGGGCAGTGCAAGTGCATTATGCATACAACTCTCCAATAGAAACTTAGAAATAGTGTGCAACAAAACCCTAATTTAAAAACCCCCCAATTTCAAGTGAGATGAAAAATTGAAAATTAAATCCATCAATTAGTGACCAAAATAGATCAGATTATAAGTAGATTTAAACCCCTAAAATCCACAAATTTTATCACTAACATTAGAACTTAGAAGTATTAACTATTAACTATTAAGTATAGCATATTAACATTAATCTTAGAGAATAAAGTATCATACATTCATACTCACCGGCGGCACTGTGGCAGGAGAGAGAAAGATTTATGAAGCTTGTTCACTTGAGAGATTTATGAAGTCTGTAGAGAGATCATAGACGCAGAGTGAGAGACAGAGACTTGTTCACTTTTGGCTGTAGGTTGTGGGCCTTGCGGCTGGCTATTTGAAGCTTTTAAGTTTTAAATTTAGTTTTTTTTATATATTCTGCCCCCAAATTTATGAAATTCTATTTTTGCCCCTATAGCTATATAAGGAAAAAAATTAAAAAATTCCAGCAGAGGCAGGTGCCTCCCCTGCCCCCAACATACCTCCGCCCCTGTTGACTGGTGGTATTTATTAGATATTGAGACTATTCTTTTGTGGCTTAGAGCCTTATTATAATTTTATCAATTTTATTGTGTTTTGTGTAACCTCTCTTTATATTTCGGAAAGGGGGTGTTACAGTAGACCCATAACCCACCAACTACCCATAACCCACCCATTAACAAGAAAATATTGAATTTATTTTCCAAATCTAAAACTTATTAGAGAAGAAGAAAAACCAAGACAAAGAAAGAGAGTGATGCAAAGGTTCGATCTATTTCAAGGTATAGATGTAAATTTAAAAGCTTATTACTTACCCGAGATTTGTTAATACAATATGTTACCAATCTCTAAAGTGAGTGAAAGGCCTCGTTGGGTAAAATGCAAATGTGGCTACTAAACTTTAAGTGTTTTTGGGTGTTGAACCCCTTTCTTTTGGTCAACAAAAATCGAGCTCTTTTTATTCAAAAATTTGGATATTGAGTCCCTAGGCGCCACATGTGCGTTGACATACCTACGTGGCACACGTGGCATCGCTAACGTGGACATTTTTGCCACGTGGAACCGCTTACGCGTGCATTTTCTAATTAATTGTCAAAATTAAACACGGTCCACCCTAGAATAGAACCCAAGACCTCAAATTTGAAATCTTAATCATGAGACCACCTGAGCTACATAAGATTAGTTGTTACTTTAGCAAAAGTTTTAAGATTTATACCAACTCAATTCATTTCCCAGATCAAAATATTAAAGGGATTAAGTTTTATACCAAATCAATTCTGTTAGTTCCCAAATGCACAATAGTTATCTAGAAGGGGGGTTGAACAGATATTTTAAACTTTTTCTTTGTTTCAAAATACTTGTCAGTATTGAATATACTGACAGCAGCGGAATATATGTTTGTTCCCTTTAAAGATAATGCAATAATAGTTTGATAAGCAGTTATAACAGATATAGCAGTTAATGAGACGCAGAGGTTTTAAGTGGTTCAAAGCACTCAATGCTCCTAGTCCACTCTTCTACTCCACGAGTAGGAAATCCACTAAGGATGTCTTTACACTTTGAATCACTTAGATTCCTTCAAGGCCAGCAGCCTTGGAACTTCTCTAGTTCACTAAGAACTCTTCAAGATCAACAATCTTGGAACTTCTTTAGTTCACTTAGAACTCTTCAAGTCCTTCTGACTTGGTACACTTTGGATTGAGAGTTGCATTTTGGGGTGTGCTACTCAGTTACAATTAAGCATCAGTTCTGAATAAACTGAGCAGCGAAGCAAGCTTTCCTTCTTTTCAGGATCGTAGAGTTTATCGTTGAGTGTTCTTGAGCGTTTTTGCTTTCTTTCTTTTTCTCTTGCTTTTGCTTGCTTGATCTGAATCCTTGTCTGATTTACTTATCAAGGAGCCCTTGAAATCTAGCCGTTGAAGTCATCCGTTATAGCATTAAATGCTTCAGACAGTTCTGTGCACTGATGTTGACTTCCTACTTTTCTGCTGCTTAGCCATCTGGCCCACTGACACAGCAGAGTACTATCTCACCTAACACCTAAAAAGATATTTTCAGCAGGCTTTTAGTCCTTTTCTTAGCTTCTTTAATACAGTTCTTCGATATATACTAAAGATGAATGTAGCATCATTGGGACTATCAAATTGTCAACGTCTATAAGCCTTTCCTCATTTGATGATCTTCCTCCTTCATCAGATAGACGAACTTTGATGCTGACAGGAGGGTCGCCACGATCGTGGTCTTTGTACCATGATTCGTTGTGTGTTAGCTTGCACAGGCTGGACTCAGTCTAAATCGTAGAGAACACTACGATTTCTCTTAAGCTCTTTGATAGACTGCGATTCCTTCTTACTTGTCTTGCAGACTCCTCGCTTCCGAGAGCACACTACGATTCTTGAATTAGCTCGGCATGTGCTCGAAGCATCTCCACGATTCTGAGTGTGGTTTCCAGGGCAGACTACGGTTCTGGACATCTTCATTAAAGCTCCACGATTTTGCCTTGGCTTCTGCAGACTGCCTTTAACAGACTACGATTCTGTCAAGGCTTAACAATTACATCTCAAAATAGATCAACCTAACAGCTTTGATCTTTCTTCTATACATTCATTTACAGAATGATAAACATTAAAGCACAGATCAACCTAACAATTTTGATCTATCATCTAAGTCCTTGTACATATGTTCTTTGAAGGACTTTACACTTGAGCATTTATATTTACTTTTAACATCAAATTTGAATATGCAATTCCCAACAATCTCCCCCTATTTGGTGTTGACATAACCAAGGAGATTTGTATCATTTCATCATTTTCTAAATGTAGAGTGCTAGAAAGCAAATATGGCTTAGTGTTTTAATGAGCAGCTGAAATTTCTAGAGAATAAGCATGAATTTATTGATGTTTGAAAAGATATTACAATCTAGCATAGAAATATCAATACAACATTAATTTTGACTTATCTCTATCTTCTTTGCCTTTTGTTCTTCGGAGGGTTGGCATGCTCTTCAGCTCTCCTTCTTCTGCTGACTTCATCTCTCCATGCAATGTCAGCTAGCTCTTTTGGGCTCAGCATTTCTGAATGATAATGTATGTTCATGAAGTTAGGATCTCCAACAGGCATGCTGAGTCCAGTAGAGGATACTCCTTGTGAGCCAGAAGCTTGACCTTGACCCCTTTGATAGGGTTCAGCTATGAAAGGGAGCTGCTGCTCTTTATCAGATCGTGGAGGCTGATAAATTGGACTCCTGCGGTTGCCACCCGATGATTGACCAATGTGTGTTTGCCTTCCCTGCTGTCTTCTGCCTCCTCTGCTTCCTCTGCCTCTGCTTCTATCTCCTTGCTCATTATTCTCCCCCTTTATGTCAGCATCAAGGGTTCGAATATCTTCAGAGAGGCGTTGGACACCTTGCACCAGCTCATGCATCTGAGAGCGGTTGAATGCAATGTCACTACGATTTTCCTCGACTAAAGCCTCAATATTTCTTCTTTGTTGCTGAAGTTGTTCCATGGCTTGTGTAGTTTGTTGAACTTGAGTCATGCCATAGGTTTGGAATTCGTGTAGTGTGAGGCGCAGCTCTTGAATCTGTTTGATCATTAGATCATTTTGCGTTTGTTGAGTTTTTTGCATGATCTTTATAGATTCCTTATACTTTTTCATTGTAGCAAAATGAATAGCATCCCTTTGGCTGAGACTGTCATCCATGTCTTTGACAATCTCCCTCAGCTTCTTGGACAGTTCAGTTGCCAAGTTCCCTGGTAGAGTCTTGACAGAGTCAATTATATGATCGAATCTTTTATGAAGCGCCAGAGAGTTAGCTTCAAGAACCTCCTCAGACTCTAAAGTCATATGGCTTGTCAGATCAGCTAGCTCTTCCTTTGTTGGCATTAGAGACAATCGATCAAGAATTCGCTGAGTCTCAAGAGGAGGAGGGGCAGTAGTGTATTCACCTCTCCTTGACATGCTCGTGAGAGCAAGTGTCATGTTAAAATATTCATTGTTTGAGGACGAGGGAATATCTGATTGGGTTATAGGGGCATGTGTTTGGTGTATGGGCGAAGTGTTTGGTTCAGGGGTTTGTGTATGTGGTTCGTTGAGCTGTTCTGGGGACTCTACGATTTCCATGTCAAGTTGATTAATAGGCACGAATCGTAGTTCGTCGTCCAGAGTTGGTGTCTCAATGGTTGAGCTTGCAAGCATTTGTTCAACTACTCTTGTGATATGCTCGATAACCATTGGGTAACTTACAGTTTGCTCTACGAGGACAAGTTGGTTATTTGGTTCATCAGGTATAGAGTTTTGGGACTCTGTAACTGGAAACTGATTGAGTGGGTGCAATACCACTTCCAACCACTTTGGCAATTCGTAGAATTGATTGAATTGTGATGATGGAGAGTGGTTGATACTAAAAGAGATGGGAGTAGTGTATACCTCTGGCTCAGCTTCTGAAGTTCAACTATTTGTGATCAGCTTCTAAGAAAAGTTGAGGTTCCTTGGGAAACCGTAGGCTAGTACTGAAATTGCTGGATAAGCCTTGAAAGTCCAAAATATATGATCCTAGGAGTTGAGAATCATGGCTCTATGATAGGGCATCATAGGCAAGTAGTTGAACAGCTGATTGTAGTTAGATGTTCTTTCTCCATTTTGGCCCACATACAGAATCTCAAGTTCATCATCCTCTTCTTTATCACCATCTTCATTATCTTCATCAAGAACTTTCACCACATTTGACATCACATCATCCTCAATGTCCACTATTCCTGCAGCAGTAGACTCTACGAGCTCTTCATGAATTGGGGGGATTTCATAATTTTCCATTGGTAGCTCCCCCTCAGCTTCTTTATTCTCTGGTTCTTGTGCTTCTAACTGTGACGCCCCCCAGAATAGGTCCAGTCAACCCAACCCATTCTGAGTCGCCAAATACATGGTACATAATTCAAATACAAACTTTATATCATACGGTCGTGCAAAATACGACCACACAACTGTGAGTGTCAATACAAATATGTAAAAAATATTAATATTCAAACTAAGTCCTCATTACAATTATTATCACACTATTTATCAGAAATAGTGAGGACTACTACTGCTCTAACTCGGACCATCACTCTGTCCCCCGACCAGTCCCTGCGACATTCTCATTTCCTGAAGAGGACAACAGATGAAAAGGGTGAGCTCAACTAGCTCAGTAAAGAATATTATGACTAAGATAATGGAAAATAAATTATCGTTAGCCTTCAATAAATCAGATAAAATATAATGGACAACCAATCTTAGATCAATATTCGCAGCGGAAATAACAATTCATTAGAAGAGTTAAGTAGAGAATGAAGTCTACTATCTTCTATGATTTAAAATTCCATCATCAATATTTTATCCCTGTAACATCAATCAATATACATCTCGAATCAATATTCATCTTTGCACTACAGGCCAAAGATATTCATTTGTATCATCAGTGGTCATGTTCATCTCAACACCTGTCATCTTTGCACTACGGCCAAAGATATTCATCAGGTAATCATTCATCTTTGCTCTACAGGCCAAAGATATTCAGTTATATCACCACTTAGAACTGAGGATGATGAAAAACCATATAAATAACGAATCCAGTGAAATAAAGGAATATTAAGGATTCGTATTTTAATTTATCAAAGTTCAAGAATATTCCATAATAATACTTTGTGGAGCAAAATTCAAGAATAAAGCTCAAAACTTAGATCCAATCAAAGATAAGAACTTTAACAAGTAATTTGGACATATAGAAGAAAATTTAATTTTTTCGTGAATAGTGTCGTATACATGAATAGTGCCGTATACGTGAATAGTAACTCCGACGGAAAAAGTAAGAATTTCATAACAAAATCCATGACAATATTTTGGTATAATGATATTGAAAAGAATAACATCATTTACGAAAGAAATAACATCCCTTACCTCAAAAGAATAACACTTCTGGCTGGAATATCGGATATAATACCAAAGGAAACTTGCACTGAATAGTAACACTCAAAGTATCTAAATACTCACAAGAATACGCTCGATATTATAGAGAGAGAAAACTTCTGATTCTGGTGTGATTTTCAATTCTAACCTAAGCACCCTATTTATAGGAAAAGCTTAGGATGCCAAAGGAGACTAAAATAATAAAATATTATTATTTTTAAAAAAATTCCGCCGCCTGGCGGCTTTTCAAAAATTTGAATTTTCAACAAAAGTGGGGCCCACCCATAAAATAAATATTTATTTTCCGAAACTTCAATAATTCATAATAAATAGCCCCTTTATCAGAAAAATACAAATTCTATTTCCTTCTATAGAAAATTTAATTCTCTACAACTTTGTAGAAGGAAGTTTTTCCAAATTCCAAACATAAATTATCCGAAATCCATAAACGGATGATTTTTCACACCAAAATACTGATAAAAACATATCAGCGCTAATTCCTTCTTTTATATCCACAAAATAAATATTTCCTTATCATATAAATTAATAATTAATTATTCACAAATAATATTACAGAACTACAATATTGACAACCAGGTCGTTCCTAGGAAAGAGAAGGCCTTCCGATAAGGACTTCTCTTTACTGGCGCGCAATTAAATAACCCCTCCTAGACAGAAATTCCTTAGACATTGTCAATAATGCTATCTAATAATATTATTCAAATAATATGAATTATTGAGTTGATAATGTGAAATACTGTGCAGTGACAATTATTGAATCAATAATACCAAAATATCAACTGTAGTCATTATTGAATCAATCATATAAAATGGCAACGTAACAATTATTGAGTCAATAATATAAAATATCAACGTAGCAATTATTGAGTCAATAATATAAAATATTGAACAGTAATTACTGTAACAATTATTGAGTAATGGCTTCTCACGTAAGAATCAATAATTAGAATTACTGTGCAATACCGTGTGCTACTGTGCAACACCGTGTATCACTGTATTTTAACCACCGGGTATTTCAACAGTACTAATGATAATAACCACGCCGTTATTTTGTAAAAAAGTTATTTCTGTCGCTTTCTATATTCGACAGTTATTCCGTTGTGGGGGGCTGCGCCGTCGTACGAATATTCTCCGACAACAAGAATATTCCACGACCAAACGAATATTTCCCGACAACAAGAATATTTTATAACCACTTGCTCATTTTAAAAATATTTGTACATTTCACCCATAACTTTCATATTTATCAAAACAACACTTTACCGTTTCGAAATAATATATAAAGAAAATTAAATCTTTATTCATAAAAGTTGGGGTCTTACACTAACAGCTCCCCCTCAGCTGTAGCACTCCCTTGAATAGGAACTTCCAGAGACTTTTATAACACATCATTGTCAGGGTTTATTTCAAGAGTTTCTGGCACTTCTTCTTCAGATTGAGTCACATCTTCTACCAGAACCTCCTCTGATTGACCAATAACTTCAGGCTGTACTTTCTCAGCAGCAGCACTTGGTTCGGGCATTTCCTCTTCAAGATTATCAGGGGATATCACAATTGTTTCTGGCACAATCCTTTCAGAGTTAACCATTTCTTCTTCCTAAACTTTATCAACATGAGCACCAGCTTCAGACATCTCCTCCTCATCTTGATTCTCAGCCTGATCAGGTGCAGCAGTTTTGTTTGCATTACTGATGTAGGCTACCACAGCTTCAACGGCTCTGGTCTCTTCCAGGGTTGGACCAGATGCTTGAGGCTCAGTGGTCTGTTCAGCCTTCTCAGTAGCAATTCTTCTGTCATTTTCCTTTAATATTTCCTCATTGGTAAGAACATACTTCTTGACCAATGTCTTCACCCTCTTCTTTGGCTTGGACACAGCTTTTGTACTTCCTTCAGCCTCAGTCCTTCGAGTTTGTTCAGGTTGAGAGGCTGTTGCAGCCTCTCCTTCTACAGTGGCAGCCAGTCTGAACTCTACGATTGGTGATGACTCCACAATAGTAGTGAGTGAAGACTTCTTTGTTCTTTGGCTGCGTTTCTTCTTTTTTTGAGGCTCAAAACTACCTTTAGCCCTGTCCTCACTAGTATCCCTCTTCTTCTTCTTCTCCTTCTCCTTCACAGCATCAGCTGGTGATTCGGTTGTCTTAAGGGTAATTTCCCTTTCAGCCGAATCCCAATGCCAGAGCCTGAACCCCCTTGGGGTGCATCAGTGGTTGAGCCTTGGGGCTCCTTAACTACTTGAACACCTTCATTCACTTTCTTCTTCCCTTTGCTCTTTTTGACCAAAGCCACAGGTTCTTCTTGGTTGACCTCTTCATCCTCTTCAGCTTCCTTTACAGCAGATGAAGTTGCAGACATCATTTTTACATTTTCTGCTGGATTCCTCTTCCAATTTTGGAACAGCTGCTGGGTCATCTTCCTGTTAGGATTGATGGAGACGCCTTCCTTATCCTCAATCTTGTCGCCCAGAGCAGTCTCTAGAATTATGCTGATAAACCTCCCATAGAGAATTTTAGCAGTGATCTTGGTCTTCTTAGGGCTTTGCATCCATTTCCCGAACCAATCCATAAGCAAAGCTCCATAGTTGAGTTTAATTTTGAAGCGGATGGCTGTCATGAGCTTCGGTTGCTTCTCGTTGACAGAATTGTGACCAGAGCCCTTGCAGCATATGCATTTCCCAACAATGTCAGCAAGAAACTCATATTCTTAGGGAAATTCTTTCTTCTTGTAGCCACTCTTTCCTTCAATTTTTGTGTAGTGCATCTTCTTTAAGCCTTTATGGAAATCAATAACTTCCATGGATGAAAGACCTTTAGATTTAAAACCTAGGGCTAGGTTTATGCTTTCAGCGTTGAGTCGCATCTGCACTCTATTGACCTTTATGATGATGAAGTCTCCTTCAATGACTCCATTGCTGTAGAACTCCTTCACCAGCTTTGGATAAATCAGTGTGCTGGTGCTCAGAGCTTCTTCGAGGCCAGCTCTCTTCAGGAGTGACAGAATCTTGTGAAACTTGGGGTCAGCATCGTTGAACTCTTCAAAGCATAGCTGGTAACCAGAAACAACATTGGAAGCAGCAATTTGATTTTTATTGAGTATCCTGTCACGAACAGATTTGCCTTAGCTTTCTGAAACTTAGGGTTTTGTTTGAGATATATATATATATATATATATATATATATATAAACTTTTGAAATTCAAAGGTAAACTGACAAATGACAGTTCAAAATAAGTTTATTACTTCCCTCCATATATTTTGCATAGTGGGACACGTGTCGAGTTCTGCAGGACTCCACGATTTTAAGTAGTGTGGAAAGTTCGGTTCTGCCCTTAGCTCCCCCTGAGCTAGTGAGTCCTTATGAGAGGACTACGATTGCCGAGAACCACTCCACGATTGTTGAGTTCCATCCTCAGCTTGCTCCTTGATCGTTGACTCTACGATTTTCTGTGATGCATTCTGAAATGACATCCTTTCTAGGTTAAGGTTTCTCAGGAAGGGACCTCTTAGTTTGACACTAAGGATCAGGTTTGTCCCTGAGGCGCTTATAAGAAAGAGTGCTTTGCATTATAATGCTGCTACCACAGTGAGCTTTTCTGCCTTGTTGGGATCATTCCACGATCATGGTTTCTCTTAGTCATCTCTACGATTTTGACTTAGCCTTTGTATCTGCATGGTTAGCACTAACTAGAGCATAGAATTTATGGTTGCAAATTTAACATAACTAACTCACTTATTAGTTTATTAAATCCAGATTCATTTTAGGATTTTGTAAACACATCATCACATTAATTTTCAGTAAGGATGTATTGCAAAGATATAGTTCCATTTTGAACATGATCCCTAATAAAGTGATATCTTATCTCTATAAGCTTAGTCCTAGAATGCATGACAGGATTATGTGTTATTGCTTTCACTTGTGTTATCACAGTGAAGATGTATAGATTTGAAATCAAACCCATAGTCTGCTAGCTGGTTCTTCATCCATAAGATTTGAGCACAACAGCTGCCTACAGCAATATATTCAGCTTCTGCTGTTGAAGTTGACACTGAGTTTTGCTTTTTCCTGAACCAGGTCTATTTCCTAGCAGTTGACAAGTGCCACTGGCACTCTTTCTATCTATTTTGCATCCTGCAAAGTCAGCATCTGAATATCCTATCAGTTCAAAAGAGGACTCCTTGGAATACCATAGTCCTAAGTAGGGTGTACCTTTAAGATACCTGAAAATCCTTTTTACAGCAGTTAAGTGTGATTTCTTAGGATTAACTTGAAATCTAGCACATATACAAGTTGCAAACATTATATCTGGTCTACTGGAAGTTAAGTAGAGAAAGGATCCTATCATACCTCTGTATTGAGTAATGTAAATACATTTACCTTTCTTATCTTTGTCAAGCTTGGTAGTTGGAGCAATTAGTGTTTTTATGGGAGAGGCTGATTCCATGCCATACTTCTTAAGTTGGTCTTTAATATACTTGGCTTGGTTGATGGAGATACTTTCATCAGTCTACTTCACTTGTAGTCCAAGGAAGAAGTTCAGCTCACCCATCATGCTCATTTCGAACTTGCTCTGCATAAGCTTGGCAAATCTCTTGCACATATTTTCATCAGTAGAACCAAAGATAATATCATCTACATATATTTGAACTAGTAAAACTTTATCTTTGTGCTTTCTAAGAAATAATGTAGTGTCTACTCTACCTCTAGTGAATCATTTTCAATAAAAAAGTTAGTTAGTGTTTCATACCATGCTCTAGGTGCTTGTTTAAGTCCATATAAGGTTTTATCTAATCTTTAGACATAATTAGAGAGGGTTAGATTAATGAAACCTGGAGGTTGTTCCACATATACTTCTTCTTGAAGTTCACCATTCAGGAATGCACTCTTGACATCCATCTGGAATACTTTGAACCTCATGTGGGCAGCAAATGCAAGGAATATTCTAATTGCTTCAAGTCTGGCAACAGGTGCAAAGGTCTCATCATAGTCAATGCCTTCTTCTTGAGAATAACCTTTGGTCACTAGTCTTGCCTTGTTCCTTGTGATCACCCCATCTTCATCCATTTTGTTTCTGAAGACCCATTTGGTGCTAATAATTGGGTGATTCTATGGTCTTGGAACTAATCTCCAGACTTTACTTCTTTCAAACTGATTTAGCTCCTCTTGCATGGCTTCTATCCATCTTGCATCTTTCATTGCATCTTCTATCTTTTTGGGTTCTATTTGAGACAGAAAACTCAAATAAAAATATTCATTCTATGTTGTAGATCTTGTCCTGATCCTGGCAGTTGGATCTCCAATGATCAGGTCTTGAGTGTGGTCTCTTGCCCATCTGTTCCCTGTTGGAACATCTGTTCTGGTGCCTTCTTGTCTGAACTCTTCAAGATTGACTTTTGGTTCTTGTTTATCAGAATCGTCGTCTGGTGCAGCTCTCTCTACGATTTCTTCTTCAGACTCTACGATTCCACCTTCTGGAACTACGGTTATAGTGTTGGGCTCGACAACCTCATTCGTAGTGTCTGAATCATTGATCGTAGTGCCTTGTGGTGCATACTTGTCTGATTCTATTTCATCAAAGATAATGTGGATCAAGACTTCAACACTTAGTGTCTTCTTGTTGAACACTCTATAAGCTTTGCTTTCTGTGGTATATCCAAGAAAGATTCCTTCGTCTGACTTGTGTTGGAACTTAGTCAGATATTTCTTCCCATTGTTGAGAATGTAGCATGCACAGCCAAACACATGAAAGTAACTGACATTTGGCTTTCTTCCTTTCCACAGTTCGTAGGGAGTCTTATTTAACGTAGAGTGTACAAGAGACAAGTTCTGAGTGCAGCACGCAGTGTTGATGGCTTCTACCCAGAAGTATTTAGACAGATGAGCTGCTGCTAGTAGAGTTCTTCCAGCTTCAATCAGCGTTCTGTTCTTTCTTTCAGCTACTCCATTTTGTTGTGGAGTTCATGGTGCTGTGAAGTTGTGGCTGATCCCATTGTCTGCACAGAACTGATCCATTTATGAGAAATCAAACTCTCTACCATGATCACTCCTTATGGCCTTGATAGTCTCTCCTTTTTTATTCATCACCAGCTTGAACATCTTGATCAGTTGGGAGCTTGTTTCATCTTTAGAGGTGAGAAAGAACACCCATATGAATCTGGTGTAGTCATCCACTACGACCAATGAGTATCTCTTTCCTCCTAGGCTCACAGTTGGAATTGGCCCAAAGAGATCCATATGAAGTAAGTGTAGGGGCCTGTCAATTGAGTTGACTGCTTTGCCATTGAATGAGCTCCTTGTTTGCTTTCCATGCTTGCAGGTGTTGCATGGTCTTTCTTTGACGAAGCTGAACTTGGGCAAACCTGCCACAAGATCTTTGGAGGACAGTTTTGACATGTTCTTGAAGTTGAGATGGGATAACCTTTTATGCCAAAGCCAGCCTATTTCTTCAGATGCTTTAGCAAGAAAGTATACTGTCTCATCAGAACTTAGTTGAGCAAGGTTGACAGTGTAGACATTTCCTTCTCTTGTTCCGGTCAGCTTGATAGAGGATGTCTCCAGATCTCTGACTAGACACTGGTTGTTGAGAAAGATGACTTGATGTCCTTTATCGCGGAGTTGGTTGATGCTAAGAAGGTTGTGCTTTAGTCCATTTACATAAGCCACTTTGCTGAAGGACACTGCACCATTCCCAGCTAAGCCATATCCTTTCGTCTTGCCAGAGCTGTTATCTCCAAAGATAACTGTTGGTCCCTCATTCTCTGTGTAGTTGGACAGGAGGGCTTTGTTCCCTGCCATATGCCTTGAGCAACCACTATCCAGATACCATGTTGTAATTGTGGTGCTCATTTCCTGCAGACAGTTTAAGCTTTCACGTTGGTACCCAGACTTGCATAGGTCCTACAATGTTAGTACCCTTGGGAACCCAAATCTCCTTGACTTTGGGCCTTCCATGCACAGTGTTATAATAACATAATGCAGCTTTATGACCATTTCTTCCACATGCAAAGCATCTAATATAATGCATGCTTGTGTGTATGTGTGGATTCTTTCTCCAATTGGACTTTTATGGATACTGAGCGGCTTTACCCTTATACTGCTTTTTCTTTTTCCATACAGCCTTGTGATTCACGTTTTGTGCTGAGTGAACCTCAACACCACGATTCCTTCCAGGTTGATTCATAGAGTCAGTTTTGCTTGACTCTACGATCTTTCGAGGTTGGACAGTGGTGACTGAGTTACTCTTCTCTTTTCTGAACCCCAGGCCAGCATGGGATCAGTTATGTCTTGGGACATGACTTGGATCAGAAGAGCAGGGTTGCACTGGTTCTACCTTCTGTGTGGATTTCACAAATACAATTCTTCTATTTAGATTAGAAACACTGCCACTGTTTGTATCCTTTATCTTTTCCACACTTGGTTCTGGGGTAGACTCCCCAAAACCTAAACTTGTTCTGTTAGATGCATTTCTCTAACTGGAGATCAGGGAGTCCATGGATGAGGAAGACCTATTCCACATAGAGATAGTCTTTTCTAGCTCCTCAATCTTAGAGGTTAGTTTTGACTCTCTTTCTGCGCTCAGTTCATTGGTCTGTCTTAAGATTTTATTCTCAGGTTCAATCTGAGAGAGAGAGAGACAAAACTAAGTATAGCTGTTTCCAGTTCTTTCTGAACTTTCTCTTTCTCTCTTTGAAGACCAGAATAATCTTTGGACAGAACTCAAAACCACCTCATATATTGATATAGATCAGATGTTATGTCATGAAGAGCAGTTCTTAAATCATCCATATCTTCATCAGGAGTGTTGAAGTCAAATACCTCATCTATGCTTACCTCAAGATGGTCGGTGCTTTTCTTGTTGTTTACATCCTTGGCCATCAGACATAGGTTGGCTTTTTGAGGTTCTTCATCATCTTCAGACTCAACATTGGTGTCGTTGTCTGAGTCACTCCATGAACTTCCAGCTACAAGACCTTTGTCTTTCTTCTGATGCTTCTTGTAGCCTTTGAGCTCCTTCTTTGGATTTGTCTTTCTTTTCAGCTCTTCTCTGATAGGTTTGTTGCAGTTTGCAATGAAGTGGCCAGGCTTCTTGCAGTTGTAGCATAAGTCATTGATCTGCTCCTGACTGCTGTTGTTGAATCTCTTAGGTCTGCCGCTTCTTCCTTTGTGCATGAACCTTCTGAGTCTTCTCGCCAGCATTGTAAATTTATCATCATCATCTTCCTCAGATGTAGATTCATCTTCATAGTGAGCTTTGGAGATCTCTTCTGTTACCTTGAGAGCCACTCCTTTCTCCTTCTTTCTCCCTTCAGATAGAGTTTCTGCTCATTGAGTCAGCTCTAGTTCGTAGGTAAGAAGGTTGCTATAGAGTTGTTAAACAGTCATTTCATGTAGGTTTTTTGATTCTTTGATTGCAGTGGTTTTGGCATCCCACTTGCTTGGTAAGGACCTCATGAACTTGATGATAAGATCTTTGTTGGGATAGACCTTTCCATAGGCTCGAAGAGAGTTGAGCAGCTAGGTGAATCTTTCTTAAGTGGAAGTGACGTTTTCTCCTGGAACATAGGTAAACATCTCATACTGTTGAGTCAGTAGAGATTGCTTGTTTTCTCTGACTTCTTCAGTTCCTTCATGCATGATGAGCAATGCTTCCCAAACTTCCTTGGCAATTTTGCAGTTGACCACGTTCTCAAACAGATTGTCTTCTAAAGACTGGAACAAAATGTTCTTAGCCTTTTTGTCTAGCTGGACATCTTTCTTCTCTGTGTCAGTCCATTCAGCTTTGACCTTGACCACCACTCTGTTTGGATCTTCTGGAGTTGGTGCAAGCCTTATTGGAATATAAAGCCCATTCAGAACGGTTTCAAATAAATCATCATCTATTGAATCCATATATGCTTGCATTCGAACTTTCCAGTTGGCAAACTTGTCTCTATTGCTCATAAGTGGCTTGTTGCCTCCACCTGTTTTGGTCTCGCTTATCAGCTATGCCATTGGATCTACTCAAGCTTTGTATGCTAGTTGAGAGAACCTGCTTTGATACCAATTGTTAGTTCACAAAGGCACAATAGTTATCTAGAAGGGGGGTTGAATAGATATTTTAAACTTTTTCTTTGTTTCAAAATACTTGTCAGTATTGAATATACTGACAGCAGCGGAATATATGTTTGTTCCCTTTAAAGATAATGCAATAATAGTTTGATAAGCAGTTATAACAGATATAGCAGTTAATGAGACGCAGAGGTTTTAAATGGTTCAAAGCACTCAATGCTCCTAGTCCACTCTTCTACTCCACGAGTAGGAAATCCACTAAGGATGTCTTTACACTTTGAATCACTTAGATTCCTTCAAGGCCAGCAGCCTTGGAACTTCTCTAGTTCACTAAGAACTCTTCAAGATCAACAATCTTGGAACTTCTTTAGTTCACTTAGAACTCTTCAAGTCCTTCTGACTTGGTACACTATGGATTAAGAGTTGTATTTTGGGGTGTGCTACTCAGTTGCAATTAAGCATCAGTTCTGAATAAACTAAGTAGCAAAGCAAGCTTTCCTCTTTTCAGGATCGTAGAGTTTATCGTTGAGTGTTCTTGAGCATTTTTGCTTTCTTTCTTTTTCTCTTGCTTTTGCTTGCTTGATCTGAATTATTGTCTGATTTACTTATCAAGGAGCCCTTGAAATCTAGCCGTTGAAGTCATCCGTTGTAGCATTAAATGCTTCAGACAGTTCTGTGCACTAATGTTGACTTCCTGCTTTTCTGCTGCTTAATCGTCTGGCCCACTGACACAGCAGACTGCTATCTCACCTAACACCTAGAAAGATGTTTTTAGCAGGCTTTTAGTCCTTTCCTTAGCTTTTTCAATACGCTTCTTTGATATATACTAAGGATGAATGTAGAATCAATGGGACTATCAATTTGTCAACGTCTATAAGCCTTTCCTCATTTGATGATCTTCCTCCTTCATTAGATAGACGAACTTTGATGCTGACAGGAGGGTCACCACGATCGTGGTCTTTGTGCCATGATTCGTTGTGTGTTGGCTTGCACAGGCTGGACTTAGTCTAGATCGTAGAGAACACAACGATTTCTCTTAAGCTCTTTGATAGACTGTGATTCCTTCTTGCTTGTCTTGTAGACTCCTCGCTTCCGAGAGCACACTACGATTCTTGACTTAGCTCGGCAGGTGCTCAGAGCATATCCACGATTCTGAGTGTGGCTTCTAGGGCAGACTACGATTATGGACATCTTCATTAAAGCTCCACGATTCTGCATTGGCTTCTGCAGACTGCCTTTGACAGACTACGATTCTGTCAAGGCTTAACAATTACATCTCAAAATAGATCAACCTAACAGCTTTGATCTTTCTTCTATACATTCATTTACAGAATGATAAACATTAAAGCACAGATCAACCTAACAATTTTGATCTATCATCTAAATCCTTGTACATATGTTCTTTGAAGGACTTTACACTTAAGCATTTATATTTACTTTCAACATCAAATTTGAATATACAATTCCCAACAAATTCATTATTATTATTATTATTATTATTATTATTATTATTATTATTATTATTATTATTATTATTATTGTTATTATTATTATTATTATTATTATTATTATTATTATTATTATTATTATTATTATTATTAAATGTGGAACAAATTTGAAACACCAAACCTAATTCCAGAAAAGCAAACAACAAGAATGATGAATCGATTGGGATACAAATCAGATATGAACATTTAATAATAATAATAATTTATTATTTTTTCTTGTAAAGTCCTTGCATAAACCGTAAATCAATCGACCTTGCATATAAGTGGAAAATATTAAACTTTCTTGTAAAATATATAGTAAAATTTTAAGAATTGGTACAAAAATTAATTACCATTAAATTTGTCATAGTACCTTGCTGGTGCTGAAACAATAATTAATTAATCACTTTACAGGAGATAAACTGGTTAATGTTCAGTACTGACAATGTGAAGTGAATGTTTCGTCGTCTATCAATAATTTCCAACAAATTCTCTAATCTAATTACAAGAATAACCAGCAATGGACACAATAGAACCATCAAAAATGTCCAAATCCAAATTTAGAATACATAAACAATAAAGCATAAAACCCATAACGGAAGCACATAAACATCACCGGGAAAAACACCGGATAAACAACCCAGATCTGAAATGGAACCCTCTTCCAAAACACCAACCCCAACAAAATACTAAGATCTGAAACCCCAAATTCAAACAGCACCGAAATATCCATCGCTCCAGATCATAACTTCAAGACCTGAAACACACTCGGATCAAAAACCCCTACTAACCTACACAGAGAAGCACCCACGATCTAAAAGCCCCAGATTTTGCTTATCATCTCCATCATCTACATTTTGGTCTCAATTTATCGAACCCTAACTTTTGGAGATCTGAAATTGCTGAGCTTTAGATGGGAGAGAGACAACAATGTAGATGATGGTGTATCTTAAATTAATGGGTATCTTTGTCTTCTAATAATCTGGGGGAAAAGAATTATTTTGTTATAAAACTTAATCTTTGAGTAAATTTAACAGCAAGGCTTGTGGTGCATGGGTGATTTTATGACCAAGATTTCAAATTGGGGTTTTTAGTTCGAATCTTGGGTTGGACAAGATTTTTGGCAATTAATTCAAAAATGTCCACGTCAACGGTGCCACGTAGGCAGGTCAACCCACATGTGGCACGTGGCACCTGGTGGCTCAATATCTAAATTTTTGAACAAAAAGGGGCTCAATTTGCGTTGATCAAAAGAAAAGTGCTCAATACCCAAAACACCTAAAGTTCAGAGGCCACATTTGTATTTTACCCGACTTATTTGAATTTCTCTTGCACAAACTATATGAACACTGTTCATCTACTTCCCAATCCATCTTCACATAATTTTTTTTTGATTTTGTAGTTATGATCAACAATTTGTAAATTTTTGGGGTGTGGGTGTGCTAATGCATTTGATTTCTGGATGTTGGTGGTTTTTAGGGAGTCAATTTTTGGTACTTTCAATTGATAGGTTTGTTGGTACTTTCTATTTCTAGGGTTTTATCTAATGGGTTTGATTAAAGAATTAGGGGCGCGGTGATGCTAGTAGTACAATGGGGTGGTGGTGCAAGTGATCGATGGTGGTGATACAAGGTTGGCGATGGTGTAGTTAGTTGAGAATATTACAAGGTTGTTGATGATAGTGTTTGGTAAGAAGAAGATGAACAATAACTATAATTGTTTAATTTGTTTAGATGATCTAATTTGTTTTAACTTTTAGTTATTTTAAGAATATTTCTATTTTTAATAGATTTTTAACCCACAACAAAATTTTAATTATTTAATATTAAAAAAAATCATTTATCCATGGATTTTATTTTCTCTCTTTAATCTAGCTAATTTAAATGTTAAAATCTAATTTTTTTTAAAATCATTTTTACCACACAAATTCATTAATTTTCCAAGTACAAATGCATGTATATAAAGTCAATAAGAATTTATAAATATGTATGTATATAAAGTTAATAAGAATTTATTATGATTTTTTTTTAATTTTAACATATTTCCTAATTAATTATATTTGCTATCAATTACTTTAAAATCATTTTCTATTAATTACAAAAATAAATAATTTTTTTTTGTTATTTTACTTTATTTAAAAAAAATTCTTTCATTTTCCCCTTAATTTTCTATCATTTCCACTCAAGAGTGGCTACATCATACATGAGAGTTTCATATCGGCTTTCTCTCTCTTATGTGGAATCAAATGTGGTAAACTGTTTAAAGTCAACCTTATTTAACGGATTTTTTTGACATTTTGTAAGTAAATTAAAGTTTAGTTAGTTGACTCTAAAAAAATATAGTTAGACATTTGTAAATTGAAGTACATCGAAGTAAAAAACATTTAATGTGTAGATAGAGAATTTGAGAGTGGAGGGAGTAAAATTTAGTGTACTACTAAGTATACATTTTTTTTTAAATTTGGGGGGCAAAGCTCAAGGAGTATATAAAGTTCAAGGTATAAAGCGATTTTTAGTCTGAATATTAATTATTCAGCCACTGTATTTGCTCTCTCAAGTTTCAATGTCAACTTCGAATTGGGTCAACCCTCTTCTTCCCTAAGAGATCCTCACTGAAATACTCTCTCTCCTCCCAGCCTAATCATTCGGCTGCTGCAAGTGCGTATCCAAGCCATGACGCTATCTAATTTCAGATCCTCAAGTTCATCCAAATTGATCTCAACAAAAAAATCGACCTCCACCAAAAACTCCTTATTTCAGATGATTTGAATTCCGACTTCGGCGCCCTTTACGCCATCGAATTTGATAATAACAATGGAGATCTTTCTAGGTCTGCAACAAAGCTCAATTTAGATTACCCAGATAATTGGTTTGAGGTTTTGAGGTCTTGTAATGGCTTAATTTTAGTTGTCGATGAAGAATGGACAACATTCCTGCTCAATCCCACAACTTTGGAAGATATGAAATTACAAGTTTCGCCTTTTGCCCTCGATCCTCGTGCTTGTTATTGTAATTTTGTGTATGTGCACACCTTGAGGGGGGTGAATAGGTGTCTAAACTAAAACGTAACTAACAATGGCCAACTTTTGTTTTCCTGTTTCTGAACAAAACCAGACAGTATGAACTAGTAATTTATAGTGTTTGCTTTTGAGAAAACTTTATTTTTCTTACAATGCAGATATAATAAAGCAATGACAGATAATGTCTGGATAAGATCAAAATATATTTTAGTTATAATGCAGACAGATTAAACGTGTGTGAATTAGTGTCTGGATTAATATATTTTACTCTATCAACATATTACTTTTATGTGGATGTATTTAGATGCAAAGCGAGACTCAAACAATCAAACCACAAAATTAACAAATCACAGACACAAGAATTTTTACGTGGTTCTGCCCTTAACCTGTGAGAACCCAAATTTTTAAGAATAATTAATATTAAGAATTTAATAAATAAAATTCTTAAGGCATGTATTGGGTTCGAATATATATATATATATATATATATATATATATATATATATATATACACATATATATATATATATGTGTGTGTGTGTGTGTGTGTGTGTGTTATGAGGTAGGAAGTATTATGTTACATAGGGTAATATGAACTATGTGATTTTGTGATTAATAAATATATTATTAATATATATTTATTATTTATTGTGGAGACAATTTAATTGAGGTAAAGGAGGTGGATAAAATTATCTATCGATATTAAATAATTTATAGAATTATTTTATCATAGTAAGTTGGTGACATTAAATATCTTTAATGAATAATCACATTTTTCTTAAATATATATACTAGTGACTAGTATGATGTAATATGAGTTATAATTAGTGCTTAAGCTATCCATGGATGGAGTGAGATAGTAAAACATGAATTAGTTAGTTAAGAGAATTAACTAATAAGTATAAATATTGGATAGTTTAAATTAAGGTAAAAGTTATATTATGGAATAATATAATATTTAAAACCTAAATCAACTATGGTGATTTAGTAAAGGGGATTAATTCACTTAAGTAAAGGGTTAATTAATATAAGTGTCGAGTATGTGATTATAGTAAGTACCTTTATATATATTACTTGGCATGGTATTATGTGAATGTGCGAACGACGTTAATAAAATATTTACATATACGTTGTTAAACCAAGATATCTTTAAATAAATATTGATTAGAGAATTAATTAATATTTGAGATATGGTTAAATGTATAGATTAAAGAAATTATTTTGGGGACAGTTTTTAGAAAGGAGAGAGAAATAATTATTATATATTTCTACTAAAGGATATTAAAATAATTTTTAATATTGAATTATTTTAATAAAAGGAAGGATGTTATTTTAAATAATAATACCTTATATGTCTTTGTATGAGATAAAATGTATAATTAGTTATCATGGTAAATATATTAAAACATGTTTGTTATATGTAATATATTGATGGAAACATTTATCATAATAAAAAATAAATTTATTATCTATTTTCTATAATACGTGTACATGTGTCGTACATGCAATTATTTTAGTGAGACGTGAATACTATATTAAAGTAATACCTTGAGAAAATGAGTAAATCATAATTAATGCCTATATTGGGAGAGAACATGGTAAAAATATTTTATGTCATGTTACATAATTTTTAATGTATTTCCAAGAGAGTTAATTAATAAAAGAAAGCTAAGTTATTTTAATGTACTAAATAACTTAAGTTATTATTTTACTGTGGATTCTATTATTTAAATAATTAATAGAGTAAATATTAATTATTTTAAGCGTAAAGATTATACATACTATAAGTGTATGATTATTTGAGGTGGCTTAGCATTAAAGTGCATGTGTCACACAAACCTTATATTAAATGACTATTAAGTGTGGTGGAAGTAATAATGAGCTTAATATAAGCTCGTGGAATAGGCCTAGTGTGGCTAAGTGGTGGAAAAGAGAAATTCATTAAATAAATTAATGAAGGAATGAGTAAACAGAACTAATTTATTGTTGTGTGCAAGAGGTATGATAATTAATCATATAATATATAGTACCTACATTCTATTAACAAGAAAGTGTAGTGTGACATTTCAATATGGCCTTATAATATATAAGAACCATATAATGAATAATGTAAGTTACATAATTAATGCTTATGTGACAGTATGTGGGTTTGAGGACATTAAATGTGTACATAAGGGGATGTGACAATATGTGTGAGGGAACATTAAATAAGTACCTCATGAATATTATAATAATTAAACAATTGTTAATTGATAATGATTTCAATAATTTAATATAATTGAAATGATAGAGATGAGATAATGTAATATGATAATACCCGATTAAAATATATTCGGTATTGTCAAATGTACATGGATTATATGTTGTATAATATAAGTTGATGGATACATGTATACATACATGTATAGGTATATATGTATATGGGTGTATAAGAGAGGTATTTAAATACATATATGTGTATAAAGACTTGTATGCTAGCTTTGTGTGCAAGGTGAGAATTAAAAATGTGACATAGTGCAATAGACCACTCCCATGACCAAAAGAATGCTGATTTTTATAGCTAAAAGAGGCTCACAAGTTAGCCATGTGATGGCAATGATGATATAGCTCATTGGCTAGGTGTACCTTGAATAGTGTTAGTTGGTGGAGTTAGCCACCAACTCTTCCTTGACCCTTGGGTATTGTCCATAGGAGAGTAATAGATTAACTATAATTAGAGAACATGTAAATAAGAAGTGTAATGATATTACATTATGAGCATATTATAAGATGTGATAATAAGAATAATATTAATTATGAGATTATAGTATTGTAAACTTGAGGTCTATTATATACTAAGCTTACATAATTGTGCCTTGTGTGGCATAGGTGGTAAAGTTAAATCAATTAGAGGTTTAACTATAATTGTTAAAAGAAAATAAATGGTAAGTTAATATATATTTATTAATTATCATTATAATAATTGGGTATATTTGAGATAATAAATATTATGAAAAATGATGGATTGAGAATACCCAACTATTTTATAATTAGCTTAATTAAGATATTAATGGGTTAAACCAATGTACATGAGGTACATGATATTATATATTGATGTATATTTAAATTATGAGTACACTTGTTTATATGTGGGTATACATGTATGTAGATTTATGTATATATGCCCATGACTTAAATTAATGAGGCATTATTAAGTTAGTAAGGTGTGACTTGCATAGTCCAATAAGGAAATAAAACCTTAGTATGCTAGCAACAATTTTTACAAATGCTGAGTTATAAGCTCTTGTCCTATTTTGTGAGTCTCATTTCCTTCCTCACGTGAGTATACCAATAGCCTAGCTTCCTACTTTGCTGTAAATGAGAATGGCGATGATGGCTAGAATGAGTGCAATGATGGTGGGGGAGTGGCTTGAATAGTGACCTTCCACCAAATCCTTCTTGCCCAAAATTTTCTTCCTTCTCCCATTGGTTTGATTCAATGTGCAAGAACCAAATTTGGTCCATGGTTCCTCTATAAATTGAAGCTTCATATTCACAAATTGAAGTTGCTAAATAATTGCTAAGTTTCTATAGAAAGTTTGAGGAAGAAATCTGATTGTGAGAGGAAGCTTTGTCCATTCAAGCTTCAATGAGGTATAACTCTTAATTGTGTTCTTGAGTCTCAAGTTGGAAAATTCCTAGAAAGTTATTGAATTCTTGATTTTAAGTTATTATAGAAGTAATAATAGAGTTATATACATGTTATAATAGTAATGTGAGTTGATTTTAAGCATGATTCATGAGGAATTGTGGGTTGGTTTTGAGCTCTGCTGTTGCAGAAGTTAATTCTGGTCTGGAACCGGAGTGGCGCGGCCACGCCACTCTTCAGTACAAAAGCAGCATGGCCGCGCAGTTCTGTAGAAATGGAAAATGACTATTGTGTTTTCTAATTTGTTGAGCATGCTAGTTAGACTCTAAAAAGTACATAAATGAGTCTGACATGTGGCCTAAGGTTACCTTGCATATAACGAGTGGTGTTAGCTTGGTACTAATGATTTTCTAAGAGAAAAACTTAAAGTTTTGAAAAATGAAACTTGACGAACCTAGTGTCCTTTAAAGTTTCGAACATGTGTATGTGACCTAATCATGTGCGAGAATGGATTAGGAATGTGGTTTCAATATATATTGCATATAGAAGGTTGTTAAGCATGATATAACCTATCCAAGCATATTTTGAAGTAAGTTTTCAAAAGAAAGATTATACTAACTATATATTGATTAGTTGTTGCACATGATCATGAGTATTAAAAGCTTGTTAGTACCAATACAAGGTTTAAAAGTTTATAAACATGGAACCTTTGTTAAAGGTAGTTGTTAAGTTACCTTGCGTATACTAGGTCGATATAGCTTGGTTTAAAATGTTTTGAAAGAAAACTCGGAAGTTTTGAGAACTAATAGTTTCAAACATTGTGTAAAGTATACTCTGACCTTTCAAGCATGTATACTAGGATACATTATGCCTCTAGACGTGTCGAGTGTGTTCACCATGTAGCTAAGCATGAATTAGACCTTTCAAACATGGTTTAAAATAAGTTTTCAAATAATGAACTATGCTATGTCTATGTAAATAAGATAGATACATGTTAGCATGCGTATTAAAGGCTAATTAGTAGCAATATATGGTTTAAAGACTTATGTCAAATGGCCCTTTGTTAAAAGAAGATGTTGAGCCTTGTTGGTTTAAGTAATTCAATGTAGAGCTATGTAATTCAAAACTAAATGGTTTGAAATATAAACTCGAAGAAATAACAGAACATACTTGATGTATGTTTATAGTATGTATCAGAATGCATAATATGTTAGGACTAGACTGAGCAATGAAAAGCTCAAGTCTGGTTTTGGCAGGGAGTAGCGCGGCCGCGCCACTCCCAAGCTTATATGCAGCGCGTCCGCTCCGTTCTGCAGAGCTGCCAAGGGCAGTTTGTTACCTGCATGGTCTTAAGTTATGTTGTCCTTAAGGACTACAAGTTATGAAACAAGATTGTTTAGATAAATATGAATGTAGAATGAGTTAGTCTCATGGTTATCCTAAGTTAAAGTAATACGAAACCAAGTTAGGAGACAATGAAGTATTTATTACTATATTGAGAACGTATGGATGTGTATAACTGATGGATATAAATTCATGATTATATAACTGTGTAGGAATACACGAAGCGCAGATAGCTTTAAGCAGTTAAGTCGTAGTTGATAAACTACGAATCAGGCAAGTCTTTCAGTTTCTATTTGTTATATGATTTCGATAACTATTAGTTAAATTATATTATTCTATGAGAATGTTGATATGAAATGCATATGGAATATGTATGATATTTGAAAGTTGATCTTTGATGATATATTTATGAAGTTAATCTCTATGCCTGTTATGTGAAAAGTAATATGCGTAGTATATTTAAATGATTATGAATGCATGAAATGAACATGATATTATATGCTATGTGTTGTATGAAAACTGTTAGAATTGCTGAGCTGTCGAGCTCACTCTTGCAAATAATCATTTTTGCAGGTTAAGGACTCATGGTAAAGATTATGTGCTTCTTGATTGATAAAATTAAATAGTATCGCAACGAAGATTACTATTTAGATTATTTGCTTGAACCATGTTTAGGTTCTAGGAGATGTACTTGATAGTTGTTTACGATGTTTAACACTAGTCGGGTCTTCTTAACCTTAACTTAAACTTACCTTTACTATTACAGAAGGTTTACATAAATAATTACATCAAATTAGATAATAATTAAACATCTTTAACAACTGTTAAACCTTGCCCTTGCCTTTATCTTTCTTATTTGATGCCTCTGGCTTAGCTGAAATAAACGTCATGATATAGCAAGAGTAAGCAACTAATTTGCTAAGCAAGTTTAAATACAAGGGAGATATATCATGATTATAAAAAAATTTAACGTTCAATGTTCAACAATAGAATTCGATTGTGAAAGAACATGAATTAAGTCTCAATAATTGAATAATAGATGCTGAGTGGTTTGAAATAACCATGAACATATACTAAGGTTGTCAGTATTTAAACTGGTTCTTTTAGTAAGTTTTGGTAGTCAAGGGGATCAGCCTTTCATACCCGATGAATTATGCATAAATACTTAATAGTCGAGCAACAATTATTTTTCAATATAATGCTTTAATAAAATTGTTTTTTCCTCAGTCTCGAGTCCTTACCAAATCAATTGGTTAAGAACAGCTTTTAAAACCTATTTGATTTATCAAATTTAAAACATATTCGATCTAGCTGACACAACTAGCATAGATCTATCTCATAAACAGTTCACGAATGAAAGAACTTTAATTGATTCACAGTTCAATAATTATAGAATAGGAATTCAGTTGCACAAAGTGCGATTAACAATAATCATTAATTAAGGAATGTGGAATAATCAATAATAATTATCCACTAACATGCTTTGAAATAATAACTCGAGTTTGAGTTAGGGAACTTGCCTTGTCTGCGGACTACTGTTACGCAATTCTATAATCCGCTTAATGAATTTAAATTATCCTCTTTAGAAAGACCTATCATGGATCCTTCAATTAGTATAACATATAATTATTCATAACATTATTATTCTCATATATTATCTAACATTAATCACATAATTAAATATTAGATATCACATTAACTCCTTAATAATATTATCGTCCCTTGATAATATTATTATTAAGTAAGCATCTTAACGCTTGAATAATATTATTAACCTTGTAATAATATTCTATTCACTTTCTAATATTATTAATTATTTAATAATATTTTAGTCTCTCTCTAATATTATTAATCTTTTAATAATATTTTAAGAATCTATTATTATTGGTCCTCTAATAATATTTTAACTATCTAATATTATTAATTATTTAATAATATTTTAATTATCTAATATTATTAACCTTATTAGTCTTTAATTATTATTTAACACTAATTAAATAATAATAATTAATATTTGTCTTTATTTATTATTTAATATTAATTAAATAATAAATAATTAATGTATTAACTTTATAAATCCTTAATTAAATAATAATTAATTAATATTTGTCTTAATTTATTATTTAATATTAATTAAATAATAAATAATTAATAATTAATGTATTAACTTTATATCTTTAATTATTATTTAATCTTGATTAAATAATAATTAATTAATATTTATCCTTATTTATTATTTAATATTTACTAAATAATAAATAAATAATTATTTATTTATCCTTGAATATTAAATAATTAATTTACTTCATAAGTCTTTAATTATTCTTTCTTATTAATCTAAGAATAATTAATTATTATTGTTATTATTTATCATTTAATATTAATTAAATAATAAATAATTATTTTATAAATTTTATGTCAATGTAAGTAAGTAATTACATTATTATTACATAATCTTACTTAAATATTCTTTAATCATTATTTAATATTAGTTAAACAATAATTAATCAATGGTTTAACTCTATTTATTATTTAATCTTAATTAAATAATCAATAGTTAGTTTATTATCACTAATTCTACTTAATTATCACATTAATATCTTTAAATAATAATTAAATAATTAATTATATTTAAATTATATGTAATTAGTTTAATAATCATTTAGTGGCATTAATGATTATTAATTAGTAAGTTTTAAATGCATTTAAATCATTAATTACTCAATAATTACGTAACTGTTCAGAAAAATTCTAAATTAAATATTTTAATATTCTAAACAATTTGAGAAAATTGTGAGTCCCGGACTCACCACCAGAACCGGTCAGAAAGTAGGTGAACCGGTCGCCGGAAAGTTCCGCCGGTTCATCGGAACACTGAATCGGCAGCTCTTTTAATATTTCTGATTTTTTCATATTTGGGGTCCCTTACGAAAACCTTCATAAAACAAAATTTACAACTCCAATTGAGGTTCAATCATACTCGTTGGATTCATATCTTTCCGAACTACAAGATTCCATCATCAAACTCTAAATTTGGACTCGTTTTGGTCACTGAAATTGGGCCGGAAGTGGACTGTTGTGCACAGATTTCTAACAGTGAGGTATTTTGGTATAAAATTCATATGTTGTTCATTTTAAAACATTTTTGCATGCTTCCAATGGGATTTTGTTCTTAGCTTAACCCTTTAATATCAAAAAAAAGAAAATCATAAAAATCATATGCAGATTTGAAAATGTACAATTTTTACGGACAAGCTACGGTTTATTCGTCGGTAAAAATGTTTTCAAGCATTTTGCTCAACTTTACTACACAAACACATACCAATACACAAGTTAAAGCCATTAAACTTTATATCTATCATTCTAGCATGCTTCTAGCTATTTGAAGCTTGAAGTCCATAAAAATACTCAAAGCATACAATATTAGTTTCTTAACTTTTCAACATAGTTTCTTTTCCTTCTTCTTGATCATCTTTTAAACACTTAAAAAAATAAGATCCAAACATGAACTCATATAAAACATGTAGCTCTAGGGTTTTGAACTTCAAGATCACAAGCCTTATATTTCAACAATCCAAAAAAATTAAAAATAAAGTTTAGGATTTAAGATGTATACCTTGTTCTTTGAGCACTCCTTCTTAATCTTCCACAATATTTGATAAATTTTGGGTGCATTAAATCTTGCTTCTCTTCTCTTTCCTCTCCTTGACGTGAACTCTCCTTACTCTCTCTTTCTCACTCTCTTTTTCTTTTACTTAGCAACTTGGAAGTAAATGAAAAACAAATGAAGCATACTTGCAATCTTTACTCTCTCTCACTCATCATTCCAAATTCCAACCCATGTTGCTTGCAAGTTAAAACATATGTGTTGGCTTGTTTTATGGTTTGACACATAAGCTTAGTTGGTAAGCTACTTTGACAAAATAAAAAATTTCCATGTTCCTTATATCTTCATACATAGTCGGATACTTCCCCCCATATTTTTCTCATTTTTGCTTTATTTTTAAATGCAATATAAGCTTAATCAAATGACCATTGTACTCCTCTTTAATTGGGCTAAGATTGGGCCATTTAATTATTTGTTTGGACTCTCAATAAAATCATTTGGGCCATATAAACTAGCATGGTCCAATACATTAATTTTACATTACCCTAATTATTTTAATTAGGGTATCTAATCCACTCATTTTGGATTTTAAATAATTACTCATGTATATTTAATTTAATAACCCAATTAGACTTGCTTTAATTAGGTTTAAAATAGATAATAAATTGAGATAATAAAATTAATCTCTTAGGTTAGTATAATTTTAAATACTAACCTTCTTCAATACCATAACCCTTAGGTTATTTAATTTTCATACCTAATATATAATTAGGTTATGTAGCTTCCCCTTTTTAATTAAAATAATTAAATATATATACATATTTATAATATATTTATAATTATTTAGCCACATACACTTTCTTCATAAATAATAACATATTTATTCACTATATGTCACAAAGTTTTAAATTAAACCACACAAGATTAATTCATTAGAAATTAAATTCTTTATTTAATTAATAATGAAACTTGAAAATTCCTGATCATTACATTAGGTAGCGAGATGGGAGCGTTTAAACATCGGGGTAAAATTGTAAAAGGGTATATACTTCGAGGTGTACGTAATTTGCAATTAACCCAAATTATAAGGGTTAATTGCAAATTAAACCTCGAAGTATACACCCTTTTATCATTCGTACCCTGATATTTAAACGCTCTCATCCCGCTACCCAAAGTACACATAAGTAAGCACGATGGACCCTAGTGGAACAATCCGATCAATTTATTTGCCGAAAAATGGCCACGTGTCACAATTTAATATTTAAATATTGTTTATGTATAAATATGGTACTTGACTCGTATTTGGTGTTTTAAATTTCTATAAACACATATATCTAACCCAAATTATTTATTCAATCAATTAACTCAATTATCTCAAATAAACAATTAACTCATTGATTAAGAAGAATTAAATATCTAATTCCACTAATTAATCAAAATTAAATAATTAATTCTACTAATTAATCAAACTAAAGTAATTAAACTCACCCCACAAGTCATTTTCTTACATTCTGCCATTGAACTCTCCTCTTCCAAACTCCCCATCACGTTCTGTAATTTCTTCGCCAAAATTAACCCATTCTTGTCGATATCAAACACCTTTAAAGCATCCCTCAAATTCTCCAATACCTCGTCGTAACCGATGTCTTTTGTGTTTAATAATTCGACGAATTCGCGGAGGTCAATGAACCCATCGCCATCAGAATCCACCTCTTTGATCATGCTCTGTAGCTCCTCGGTGGCAGAGTGACCGAGGCTGCCCATTATGAACCCCAGCTCGGCGGTAGAGATCTTGTGGTCGCCATTAACGTCGAATTTCTTGAAGACTTGTTCCAATTCTTTCTTGCTAATGAAAGTGAAATGAATTGAATGGCTAAATGTTGGATGATTAATTAAATCGTCCAACTCCTAACTTAACCTTGCTTAGGCTAGGCTACATAACTCTCATTAAATTAACTAAGGTTGGACCGCTAAGGGCGTGTTTGGCTTAATTAATTAGTTTTGGGGGACAATGCATTAATTTCTAGGTTAATTGGATAAAAAACTTACCAAAAATAGTAAGTGACTCACCATGTTGGTCCCCTCCCTTGCCATGCCCTGCCATCTCCCTTTCTCTTCACTTTTTCCACATTTATTTTACCTCATGTTGAATTATTCAAGCAAGACGCATGACCCTCATCTCACTAAATATCAAGTGACACATATAATTTTCAAAACTTTGGCTCTAAGACTTGCCTCATTTGGCTCCATCTTCAAGCCATGGCTCACACACCGTGGCTCAATCCAAGCCAAATTATATTTATCCTAGCCAAGCCATCTTAAACCTTAGCCAAGCTATTTTAATGCCAAACCAAGTCATTTTAAATTCCTAGGCAAGCCATTTAAATCCCATGCCAAGCCATTTTAAATTCCTAGGCATCATTTGGCTTGATTATTTCATAACTTATTATTATTATTATTATTTTCTAGTTAATTCCTTTAATTTTTACATTTAGTCAAAATATTGACTTTCTCTTTTCTAAATTCCGATTTCACTTTCCATCTCCATTTCTTGAACAAATAATACGTCAAAGTTCAAAAATTCGAAAATACGAAAACACGTTTTTAGCGTGAATAGTGATTTTATGTCTTTTCTGATAAAAATATTTTTATTGTAGATTTCGTCTCCTTTTTCCAAATAAACGTTATGCCGTAATTCAAAAAGTTAAAAAAACAAAAAAGCTTTTTCTGCGTTTTATGAATAATGATTTCGCGGTTTTCTTGAAAAAAAAAATTTTCTCCCAAAAACTCTAAACACTCATTTTTAGTCACGTAAACTCATAAATAGGTCATTAATAGACCTAAAAACTCATAACACATAATTTATTCTATCAAAATATTTATTTTATTTAATAAATATTAAAAATCTTATTACAAAGATATTCTACGATCTCGATCGTTACAAAAACAAAGCATATTTTTATCTCAAAGAAAATATATCTTAGACTTGTTATCTGAAGTGGGGATGCTAGAAATGTAAACCAACCGATACTCCTATTGTCCAAAATCACCAACTTGGGATATATACTGATCAACTTCCCACGGACAAGGAGATATACCAAAGGATAGTTGGTAAGCTTATTTATTTGTCACATACTCGATCAAACATTGCTTACGCTATAAGTGTAGTGAGCCAATTCATGCATTATCCTAGTGAAGCTCATATGAATGCAGTAACTAGTGTCCTTCGGTATTTAAAGTTCTCTCATGGGAAAGGATTGATGTTCACAAAAAATGGTTATTTGAACATTGATGGATACACCGATGCAGATTGGGCTGGAAATATTTTAGATAGGAAGTTGACTTCAGGATACTTCACTCTTGTAGGAGGTAGTCTCATTACTTGGAGGAGCAAGAAACAAAAAGTTGTTGCACTATTCATTGCTGAAGCAGAGTTTCAAGGTATGACTAAGGGTGTGTGTGAACTTCTTTGGCTGAGAAGGCTATTGAAGGAAATAAGCTTTGCTCCCGGCTCAGAAATGAACTTGTTCTGCGACAATAAAGCAGCCATTGACATCTCTCATAACCCTATCCAACATGATTGGACTAAGCACGTTGAGGTCGATCGACACTTCATTAAACAGAATCTTGAAGAGAAAATTATTCGGTTTCCATTCGTCAAGTCAGAAGACTAGCTAGCGGATGTACTCACGAAAAGCTGTATCCATTATAAACTTTTACATCTCACTCGGCAATTTAGGCCTTAGAGACATCTTTGCACCAACTTGAGGGAGACTGTTGGTATGAGCTGTCATACAAGGATCAAATCATATTATGTAAAATACCTCATTTAAAGGGTCAACCATAATTATAGCCTTAAATCAAAATAGCTTCCCGTGTATCTATATATACTCTTGTACTCTGCTATTGCAAATGATTGAAATATAGAAACTTTTGACAATATATATAATAACCTATTCTTGCCAATAAGATCTAAATCGTATGGTTAAGACTGGTCATATGACTTCTAAAAATTATTTCTTGAGGAGAAAATTGTTTTTTCTTTATATCTTAATTGATTATTATAATTTATTACATTCTCAAATCGGGGTTTCAAAAAAATAAGTAAATGCCTCTTCCAAAGGGAAAAAGAGCTTTAATACCCATTCAGTAGTTGGATGAATATTTAAGCTCAGAACGAATGATGTTTTTACAATTACTCGATAACAAGATATTGAATCAGTTTTGAATTTTATTTATTTATTCAAGATGAGCTCATTAATCCCATGCAAAGTCTAAGTCTTGCTGTATTTAAATGCCTCATGCCAAAACATAATATCCAAATCAAAGACGGATATATAGAATTATCATGCTGCGTTTTAACTAAGTATGAGCCTTAAAGTTTTAAGTGCATGAACAATAGAAGACGTGATGATAATCTTGAACATCAAGATGCACAGTTTACCTAGTAATCGGCATGACTTGTATAGTCATCAGAAGGGCTAATATTTGTTGTTCAACCCAAAAACTCCACCAGTTCGATTTATTGATGTTTGAACCAAAACATTCTACATTCGAGCCCCTTGAGTTATCAATTTTTTTTCAACGGCTGGTGGTACCAGCCTTTAAACCAGATACCTGTTGGTCAAATATCCTCACCCATTTTTGTTCGCCGGACCTTTGATTTCTCCATGCTCCAGTCCTCTATTTTTTGGCCTGCCCTTGTTTCTTTGTTCCCTGAAGGCAAATGGAAGGGAAATATACACTCAAATTTGAAGAAAGCTCTCATCCGACAAGAGTAGAGAGAAAAAGGAAAGCTTTTCAAAAGTTTGAGGAAAAATAGAGAGAGAGAAAGATAGTTCAAATAAATAAGTGTTTTATTTGGGTTCCATCACAACATAGTTATTGTGATGAAGTAATTTGAGTTTGTACTTAAAATTAAGATATCGTTGTATTATCTCAGATTATTTTAGTGAATTGTTCCGAGTTTGTCCCGTGATTTTTACCTCTTAGTTTTAGAGGGTTTTCCACGTAAAATCTTGGTGTCTCGTGGTTTGATATTTTTTACTCATTATTATTTCCTGCAGTGGTTATTATTTTGGTAGAATTGCGGATTTAATATTTGGCATGTACTGATATTTTATCCATTTAATTTATCCAAGATAACAGTATTTAGGAGGTGATTTTTCCCAACAAGTGATATTAGAGCTAAGGTTATTTGCTTGGTTGTTTTTGATAAATTTTATGGAGGAATCAGTCGGAGCCATGATTAAATTGACCTTTTCAAATTTTCAATTTGGAAGCCCAGAATAGAGGATATCTTTTATTGCAAGGATTTGTATGATCCGTTGGAGCTCGAGGGAAAGAAGTCCGAGGCTAAATCTGAGGCCGATTGGAAAAAGATGAACATGAAGACTATTGGTCACATCAGACATTAGATTGATCAAAGTGTGTTCCACCATGTTTCGCAGGAGACGAATGCTCATACTTCATGGACAACACTAGAGTCTATGAACAAAAAGAAAAATGCACAAAATAAAACTTTTGTGCTTCAAAAAATTGTGAACCTGAAGTACAAATACGGGAGCAATGTGTCGGAGCATATGAGTGAGTTCTAATGTTTAGTGAACCAGCTGTCCACAATGAAGTTGAATCTTGATGATGAGATTTAGGCTCTTTTGCTTCTCAGTTGGTTGCCAAATAGCTGGGAGACTTTGATGGTGTCTCTAAGTAATTTAGTTCCGAAAGGAAAGTTGATCATGCAAATGGTTAAGGACAGTCTCCATAATGAGTAGACAAGACGAAAGGAGCAAGGTGTGAATTTTGAGACACAAACACAACTTTTTGTCGCGCAAAGTAGTGGTAGAAACAGAGAGAAAAACTCTCCTGAAGATGACAAATCTAGGAGAAAATTGAGAGAAAAAGAGATAATTTATTTGTACTGCCAGAGACCTGTTGGTCAAAGATCCTCACCCATTTTTGTTCCCCAGACCTTTGATTTTTCCATGCCCCAGCCCTCTGTTTTTTGGCCTGCCCTTGTTTCTTTGTTCCCTCCCCTCAAATTTGTGTTATAAAAGGAAGGCAAATGGAAGGAAAATGTACACACCAATTTGAAGAAAGCTCTTATCCGAGAGTAGAGAGAAAAAGGAAAGTTTTTCAAAAACGTAAGGAAAAATAGAGAGAGAAAGATAGTTCAAATAAATAGGTGTTTTATTTAGGTTCCATCACATAGTTATTGTGGTGAAGTAATTTGAGTAATTTATACTCAAATTAAGATATCTTTGTATTCTCTTAGATTATTCTAGTGAATTGTTCGGAGTTTGTCCAGTGGTTTTTATCTCTTAGTTTTAGATGGTTTTCCACATAAAATCTTGGTGTCTCGTAGTTTGATATTTTCTACTCATTATTATTTCCTACAGTGGTTATTATTTTGGTGGAACTGCGGATTTAATCTATTTGGTATGTACTGATATTTTATCCATTTAATTTATCAAAGACAACAGTATTTGAGAGGTGATTTTTTCCAACAATACCTAGCTCTGCATAGAATTTAACTTCAAAATAGCTCCTTAAGCCATTAGACCCTTAGGCCTTAATTAATATATAACTCCTGTAAACAAAGCAAGGTTATCGCACAATATGCCTCATTTAAGGACCTCGAGCCAACTGAAACAAGATAGGAATAATAGCCTAATTGAATGTCAATAGGTTTTAACATAAACACAATCCCAATACACAATCGAAAGTGCGCAAGAACCTCTAAACTACTAGCAGTATTACACAAAATATAATTTAAAATAACATGATGAAGCTAGATTTATAGTCCCTAGCTAGACAGATGAGAAAATAGGGAGGAGAAGAAGAATGTAGATCGGAAAATTGTTTAATTTCATTGATACCTCATTCTGTTAGAGCAACTCCAGCAGGCCGGAGCTGCGAGAATCCTAGACTAAATATAGTCTAGGATGTGGATTACACTCCTGCAGATGGACTAAGTTTAGTCTGGCCAATTTTCCGGTGATAAAAAACGACCAAATCAAGGAACCAAAAATCAGGCAGACTATAATTTTAATATATTAAAATGGAAGAAGAGAGGCGTTGGAGAAAAAAACCAGAAGGAGAAGAAAGGGATCTTCGGAGATGAGGGAGATGACTGAGATAAAGGAGAGGAAGAAGACGAAGGGTAATTACTGTATTTTTCTTATATTTAACATTAAACAATTGTAAGTATTTTGTTAATCATTGTATTTTTATTATATTTAATTTTAGTTTTTATTTATAATATCTCTTTAATTTATTTTTTAGATGGAAAATCATGGTCCTCCAATGTATTATTCTTCATTATTATCTGAAGGTTTCTCACTTGATGATCCAAATTTTAATCTTTTTATATTATAGGTCACGGGATAGTTCACAGGATAATCCATCTGCTGGAAGGATTGAAGACTAAATGACATTTGCTAATGTCAGATGAACTAAATATAATCCAACAGATAATCCATCTACTGGAGATGCTCTTACCATCATAGATATATAAAGGACAATCATTGCATAGAAAACTAGAGAAAGGATCCTAGCCATACAGCTGTTTTATTCCCTACTAGCACACCTGGATAGAAAAGTAATACTAACAAAACTTCCTAAATGTCATAACTACCATCGGCCCTTAGCTTTTCCTTTCCTGCCCCTACAGTAGTCCTGCATCCATATAGGATCTTTGATGGTTCTCCTTAATTTCCTTAGGCCATTGAGCATGATAATGTCATCCAGCTCCTCTTTTTCTAATTCAACCTCTTTGTTTATCTCCTCTTCCAGCTAGCCCTGTTCTGCATTTGTGACAATATCCTCAACAGTGGATGTTCCTCATCCATGATCCTGTCCTTACCCCAGTTTGTTTGATCCGCAGTTGTTTGAATTTGAGTGTTAACATTAGAGTCAACAATTGCTGGTGTGTTCCTTAAGTTTACAAGTAATTCAACAACAAAAGGTTAAATTATCTAAATGCATTGAAAATAGATTCAATGATCTTCAAATTTCACCTGAGGCTTCGTTTGTCCCTCTTATGATCTCATTGTTGCTATTAGGCGAGACAAGGCTGTCCACAAAAGTTAACCCAACTCGAAACCAAGGTGGAATTCCAAGAACCGCCATATCCCGTGATGTTTCATCTTCCAACTTGTAAACCACCACTTTGTTCTTATCTTTGGCCAGTAAAACTTTCACATCCCCAAATAAATGTAAAGGCCAAGTACAAGACAAATCATTATAAGAAAATGAAATTTCAGGCCAAATAAAAGACAAATCACTATAAGAAAATGAAATTTTGGTCCAAGATTCCTCCACACCATACTTCTTCATCACCCAAACATCATTTTGGCCATCAATTGTACAATAAATTAGACAAAGACACTCTCCAACAACCGCAAGTTCATGCAATAATAAGTTATAATTATCAACCCCACTCGGCAGTGCCACCTCCAAAAATTCCTCAGTAGTCAAGTCAAATGCTGCAATGGTAAAGGAATGATCAGAAATCTTACCAGCTAACCAATGAAGTGATCCATTCAAAAAAAATCCCAGAAGCCGGACATTTCACGGAATGATCATAAGGGGAATTTTAAACCCTCCTCCAAGTATTTCTTTTTAGCATATAAACATTAACAAACACAGTTGTGCAATCGGGTTCATCTTCATAATCATTATCACAATAAGAAATTGTAACAACTTTGTAATCATCACTTGACGCATCAAACCCAAATCCATACATGATATAATAA